>CM053745.1:57486728-57531791 GCA_028658305.1 Pachyuromys duprasi
AAAAAAAAAAAAGACTTCTGATGAGGGTCAAAAAGGACTCAATTCAACAGCCACCATGACAAAAGCAGGTTAATGTTCCCTAATCAGGAAACAATATGTGATAACCCTTGGTTCTCCAAGCTTCTCAATCAGGTGATCCAAGAGTTTTCAACTTAAACTACAATATTTTTAACTGCTCAAGTGGGTTTTATTCCCTATTCAAATATGTTTTAAAACTGAGAATAGTATTTCACCTGGTGATTCTCTGTGTAATTTTCTCAGGCTACTGGTCCAGGCACAGATGGTTAGTCCTTGACCCCTCATCAGCACTAAACTCATCACAATCCACAAATTACAAAGTTAAACTTTTTTTTCCCCACAATTTTCTCTCCAATCTCAGCCTTTTATTCGGGTCACTGTTTCAGGAGGGGAAAAAAAGCAATATTAAATCACTTATGCACTCTTGCTGCTATAGAAGAGTGTCTGGGCCCCAAATTAGAGAAAAATAATTTAAAAAACCAACAAACTGAAGAGCATAGTTCAGGAGTCTAACACGGATATCGACAAAATTAGTTGGTTGAAGATAATTTTGGGCATTATGGAAATGGATCAGAACAGAGAAATAGCAGAATCAATAGAATCGATGGTTAGAGTTTGTAGACTGCACTCTTTGTCCTCAGGTCTGGGATGTCTACCTCCAGCTATGCGCTTTGGAGACTGCACATGTCAGAATGCTGTTGTGGGAGCTCAGAGCCCTAGGCGGTTTTCAGAATTTCTTTAAGAGCCTCTGGCACCATTTTTGTAATCTTAATTGAGGGTATTCATCCTTTAATATCCCACTTGGTGACATTTTATATTTATGTACCATTTCATGGGGTACTATGGTCTTTCAAATAAACAAATCATCACATGTGGCCACCCACACTTTCTAGGTTGACTTGGTTTTCAGTCAAATAAGAACGATGACACTGATTTTCCTATAATATGGTTCCAAATCTGCATCTGGCTGTTTTCCATAGATGATATCTGAAAGGGTGTAAGCAATGGTTACCATGATGACTTAATAATATCAATGTATCATATTTTGTACTCATATTTTATATTGAATAATTTGACAAGGTCATTTCCGAGCACTGAATGTGATTTTTATACACATAGAAGTAATCAAAAAATTTAATGAAGGTTTGAGCAGTGTAGCTCAGTTGGACAGTGTATGCATGAGGCTCTGAATTCAATAATCAACACCTGCATCTCCTAAAAACTATACAGAGAAATAGAGAGAGAAAGAGACAGAGAAAAGAGAGAAACCTTAAAAAAAGAAAGAGCCACCAACAAGAGCCCTTATACCTTAGCTGAGTGTTTTGCATCTCTGTGGGAGGAGTTGGTTAAGAATCATAGCTAACAATTATTTGCCCATTATTTTCTATAGTCATAGTGATAAATGAGTTTATTGAATTTATGCACAATCTCTTTTCATCTTCCCAATAACATCACCACCTGTATTTTACCAATGAGAGAAGTGGGGCTTAGGGATACAATGGGATTTGTCTTCTGCCATGAAAATAATGAATGCATAATTAGATTGGTGATTGTGAGACCTTTGAAAAAAGCTATTTACATTTCTAGCTCAAATGCAACATTGTTACATATAAATAAAGGAAAGGCATAGGCGCTAACATCAAATTCTTCCAGAATTATTGAAGTGTCTAAGCTAGTGTTTTTAAATAAAGTATGATTGACTCAATAATTTCATCATTGTCCATTGTCAAACTGTATATTACTTTAGAAGCACATTGAAAATGAACAATATATATGTGAGCTTTTTGTCCTAACAGCTGTTAATCTCTGAATGTTTAAATCGCATTGAAATACACCTGCCCCCTCCCCCAAATAAATCAAATAAAAGTGAAAGAGAAAATACCACTTTCATAACTATCAAGAAGTTACGCTTTTGTTTGTTGCAGTGGGGATAAAATTTCTTCACCTATGGAACACAGAACAAAATTAAAGAAGAAATTAAGAAAGAGGGATGGAGGGAAGAGCGAAGGAATGGTGGAGAGAGGAGAAGGGGAAAAGAAGGAAAGGGAGGGAGGGAGGAAGAAGCAGCAGGGAGGCAAGCACATGGGAATCTCGCTTGGTGAACTCTGGATTAGCCTTTCATCTACTGTCTTCTTGGGTGCATCTTGTGCATGTGGAGGCTCTGGCCTTATTTTCTCCTCACTGATGCGCAGAATTGAATTAGATATTTTCCCCAAACACTCCTGTTTTCTGAAGTGTTTACTAAGCACACTTAGGAAAGGACTCAATTAGGTTATTGTTTTCAGACACTTAAGCTACTTTTTTTTTTTAATCTCCAGAACCCTTCAAGAACAATAATGTTTCTTTCTTACAACATGAGTTTACCCAGGACTTCTGTTACTCTATAAGAAAGTCCCTGTGTGCGGTGATGCCAGTATTTCCTCAGACTGCCAGTTGTGCATTCATATATAATTGCATGGGTTATACGAAACAATAATAATTAAGATGGCTATGGCTTTAGACATATCAACATTTTCTTTAAATGATATTATTGTATGTAACTCATGTCTAATTAAAATATCAATAAAGTACGAATTATTGATTGAAAGAGCTTTTGTCTTCTAAAGTTAACCAGTGATTTTTGCTGTTGCTAGTATTTTTAAAATTTAGTGAAACACCGTTTTAAAAACTTCCTCTATCTACAAAAGAAATTAAAAACGTTACATAATATAATTAATGCAGTCATAGTAGCACAACAGTACCTTATTTGGAGTGAAGTGAGCAGTGAATATTAGTACATATATTTGAAAATATGTTATTTAAGAGTCTCCTCTCCCTTCTTGTAAATGTTCATGATTGATTAAATAAAACAGAATGAGCTAACAGGAGAGACAAAGCTATATTATAGAAATGCAGGTTTATTGGGAGCGGCAAGGCAGGAGGAGGGGAAAGAGGAAGGGAGCATGCGCTGGGGTGGGGGAGAGGGCAGGCAGAGGGAAAACGAGGGGCAAGGGATGGAGGAACCAAGATGTCTGGTTATATAGTGAAGGACCCCTGGGAAGAAGCCCTGCCCTAGGTGGAGAACAGGGTCTGGTATCCATGCCCTACAGCACGCAATAACAGTTCACACTCAACGGGTTTTGTCATGAAGTTTCGGGATTGTACATTGTGCCTTTCCAGTAAAGTGTTGCCTTGACCGTAACAATGGTCACGGAGAAAGACACACTGCAGTTTGAAAAGTAGAATTAAAAACGAAACAGGGGATCTGCAAGAGACAGAACTCCTGGAAAGAGTACAAATGGGTGAAACATGAGCATATACTTGATAATTTGGTAAGTAAAATTTGGCTTTTGTGTGTTTTCGTACCTATGTTGAAAACTACGGGTATTGGAGCACTGCAGGTGAGAGAAGAAGTCTTCGTGTTTTCAGATGATGATCAACTAAAACCAGCAGCACGAAAAAAGTAAGGAAGTAAATATATACCAAGTTGCAAAATAAATGCAACAAAATTCTTAGAGCTGTATTGTTTCTTCTTTTTTAATTTAAATTTATTTTTTATAATTTATTCACTTTATATCCCTATTGTTGTCCCCTCCCTTGTTTCCTCTCAACCCCAACCTCTACCCCTCTCCCCCCCTCCAATTACCCTGCCCTATTTCTCAGGAAGGAGGAGCCTTCCTCCCCTACCATCTGACCCCAGCCTATCAAGTCTCGTGTCAGGACTGCCTGCATCATCTTCTGTTGCCTGATAATGGTCCCTCCTTCCCTAACAGGCCAAGCAGTCAAAGAGCTGGCAACAGAGTCCATCTCAGAGACAGTCCCTGTTCCCCTTACTAGGAAACCCACATGGAGACTGAGCTGCCTATCTGCTACATCCGAGCAGGAGGTCTAGGTCCTCCTCATGCATGGTTCTTGGTTGGTGTGTCAGTCTCTGCAGGTCCCCTTAGTCCCCGATTTGTCGGCTCTGTTGGTCTTGTGGAGTGCCTGTCCCTACCACCCCCAGGTCTTCAAGAGAAGACAAGGTGCAATATTGTTTTTTAAACAAAGCCAGTTCCACAGTTGTGGTCAAGGTGCCACTTAGCAAAGTCAATGCAAGCTGCACCTCCCTTGCGTCCCCACATACTCCTTAGACTGATTTTTCTGCCTATTTGTTTCATTGACTTTATGTTTTCTCTCCCATAAAAACGGAGACAAACTGCATCAATTCCATGAAATGACTTAGAGTAGAAGTTAATGCGTCATTTATTAGGGACCCTCCTGTCCCCTAATGAGCAGAGATTCATGTTCTTCTCCCATGATGCCTCCTGCTACAATGAATACATTCCTCTGATGATATTATTTCCCTGCGCATTCTGCCTGTTGACAGCTGTTGACATGGATAGAGAATGTGAAGGAAAGGGTGTAAGAGTGTTTTAATGCGGTTTGGGGAAAAAAGAAAGATTGAGCAACTCTGTACCTATGAGGGCTTATTCAGGGAGAGTTTTCTGTTTTTAGCGCATATAATATGATATTCATTCTGACTTAAAGTTTAAATATAAGTTGTTTCTCTAACATGATGAGAATTCTGTTGGATAGTCTTTCTGACTGGCACATTCAGACAGAGCTATCTGCTTGCTTATACCAGTGGGCATAACACCACCCCAGTGGGGTGAGAAATTACACTGAAAAAATAAAATGGTATGTTTCCAGTTATTTTACCCTAAAGTTATTCTCACATGGGTATTTCTAAATAACAAATTATTTTATGGTTTCAGTAAGCAAGTATTTTAAGACATCCAGTCTTTAAAACCCTTCTTTCATTGCACTTCTCAAGATCCAAAACCTTTGATCAGTGTTATAAGTTGGATACTTGTACATTTTTTTTTCAGGGAATTCACATGTTTTCTTGTTCTTCTTCCTTCTCATTTGTCTTTCTTTCATATGAAGTGTAGCTCTAGCAACAAGGTTTAGCATCCTGAGGAGAATCCATATGCCAGCTGCCCTGGCACAGTCATTTGATGGGCAGTCAGCTCCATCAGTGACTTACAGCATAGAAATTTGCAGTAGGAAAAAGAACATGTGTTACAGATATTTTAGAGCCAATTTTCTGTCTGACCTTGAGCAAGTCTTGTGACGATTAGAGCTGCAGCCACCTTTCATAAAGTTGTGTCCTCAAGGCAAACAATCCCTAAATCTTTCTAGATCGCTAGATCCCAAAGCTAAAACATAGACCATTACTAATATAGTTACATAGAAAGTTTTCTCACTTGATGGTTTCTATAACTTAGCATTATTTACTATGTAAAAGGCACTAATAATTTTAGTCACAATTTCATGAATTTGTTTAAAATTCCAATATTTATCACTTACAGAGACATAACTTTTCTGAGTGAGACTGAGAATAATCTTTTCATGTGTAAAATAAAGAACAGATAGAAAAATGTTTGGCTCTTATGTAATGGGAAGGACACTATACTGTCATATCAATAATATTTAGTCAATAATTTTGGCTCTAACTAATTTTCAGGAATTAATAGCTATGGTCTTCCTAATTCAGCTATGGTATATCATGATAATCAGAGACAAACAGCACTTTGATTAGCTGCTCTGAAAGACTAAACAGTAAAGGGCATGGAAGTCAATGGTAAAGTCACACAGGTTGCTTCCACAGTGTTTTCCCTTCTCGTGGAGTTTTCTAAGAGACACTTTTAAATAGGCATAAACAAATGTTGCCACCTCCAGCAATTTATTGCAGGACAGGAAAATGGAATAGAGAAGTTTATTTCCTGGGCTTCTGTAACACAGGGACTAATTCAGAAAGTGAAGGAAGAACATGAGGGCATCAGTGGAACCAAATACTCATCTCATGCTACTGATATGCAGACGGAGGCTCACACTACTTCTACTCATGAGCGATGATGATGTGCCTGATTCCCAGCTCACACTATGTCTAGTTTGCGAACCTGGGCAATGTGCCTGAGTCACACCTCACAACAGCATACAGTTTATAAATATGGATCATGTATGACTTCAGTATTTCAGTTTCCCCATTTATAAATTCTTTTTCAAAAGAATCTGACACTTTCATCAAATATTGTGAATGGAAATTATATGTAAATGATACTTGTTACACAGACGTTAATTGTATTCATCCTACACAGGACACAATGCTTTACCCAGAAACCATAATTTGTAAAATAAAATTTGCATTGTTGGGTGTGGGATAACTTCACACAATTGCTGATTAGTGCTGTCCCAGAGAACCAAAAGGCAATTTAGACTTTCTCATTTGTTGTGGCTTAAATAAGGAAGTATCCCTTAGGCTCAGGTATTTGAACATTTGAGCCCTAGATGGTGGTTTGGGGACATATGGAACATTGAGAAGATGCAGAATGGACAGAGAAAGTTGGGTACTAGGGAAGCAATTCGATGGTTTATATAGAAGACAGAGAGAGAAAATGGCATAATGATTATGTGTTTTTAGATAACTATTCAAATCTGTGATTATTCTGTATGTGTTGTTTAGCCCATATTTATTAGTTTATATTACATTTTGACTATTTTCTAGATCAATAAAAACAATTTCAAAAATAATTGTAATTGATGTATAAAACTTTTCCTGTGAATGCTACATAGTTTACTGAGTCAATCCCCTATTGAGAGACATTAAGTATTTAATAATCTCCCATAAACAGTGTTGTCATGAAAATCTTTACAAACTAGGTTTTACTCACCAGGATTATGTTGCTAAATCAGTTTTTTTTTTCTTAAAGGGAACAAGGAAAAGAGGTGTCGTATTATACCTGGACCACAAAAACCAATGAAAATGAAACCAAGCTTGTAACAATAACTATGACAAGTGAACTGTTTGTTCTTGTTGGGGTTCTGCCATGTTTTTGTCTTGTGGGGGCTTGAATGAGGAGCCCCCCATAGCCTCAGTGGGTGGCAGTGTTTGGGGGAATTTAGGAGGTGTGACTTTTTGAAGGAACTTTTTGACTGGAGGCATGCTTTGAGGGTTTAAAGACTCTGTGTTACTTCCTGCTTCCTGTTTGCTCTCTCAGCTTGGTGCTCCAGCCACCGTGCCTGCCACCTGCTGCCTGGAGCCTGTCCGACCATTGTGGACTTCAAGTCTCCGAAACCTTATGCTCAAATAGTCTTTCTTCCATAAGTTTCCTCGATCATTTTATGCTGGCAACAGAGAAGTGATGAATACAGTTCATTCTGCTTCTTTGATCCATTAATTAAAAGGAAAAGTTTTCTATTACACAAATTTATGTTGCCATGATTTATTTATATATATCTTTGTTCCCCAAATACATTAAAGGGTACACAAGATATTTGAAGCTTTTGTGATGACAATGGCCTTTGAATTAGTAAAAGTCAAAATAAATATTTTGAATCTATGCTAGTTACTGTGACAAAGAAAAATTCTGCACATGTCCTAAATTTGAATAAAAAGAATAAGAAACCAAAGATAAGTTTATAACCACAGGTAAAAACAGAAATTAAACTTGACATTGAAGCCTTGTCTTAAATCCCGGTGGCCAAAAAGGAGAGTCTCCTTGTTATGCCTAGATCGTGAGACCCCCAAGAGACCACCAGGAGTCGAGTCCATTGCAAAACACATGGGATCTTTTTATTACAAGTTATAGGTTGGGCTCATACCCTCACTGACACAGTGGTTGAGAGCAGAAAGCCTTGTGCTCAGGGTAGGTGGTTGATTTAAATGTCCCAGACTCTCCCACCATGCGCAAAGCAGGGGAATTCCTGCCTGGTAAGCATCTATTGGTCAAAACAGAAAAGGGGATGTTGGGTTTTGGTCTTGTTGGCTCTGGGGAGGCCCCCAAACCATTAATAGCCTGGCTTACCTTGTTTGGCTGTCCCAGAGGAGAGGGGCCATCTGGGCCTGTTTCCTAGCAACTGTACCTCTAGTGGGCAGGAACAGAATGCAGTGTGGCTGGTTCCTCCCCGCAGGTGGCTAGACATGTCTCCACCTGTCTGGCCTTTGTTCAGGCTTGTGCTTTAAACTTTAAACCAATAACTCAAAAACTAATGTTTAATTATTTAGTCTTGCATTCCCCCCCCCTTCCCATGATCATTTAAAGACCCAACCATGGGTCCTCCAGATCTGACCCCTGGTGTCCTCTAGATTTACCCTCCATAATGGGATCTGATTGATTAACCATTAACTGTATTGCTCCCAAGCATTCCTTCATGAAAGCCATCAAGCGATATAAAATACAGAGTCCAAAGGTAAAAATAAAACTAAGTAGGGGTCCCATCAGGGTGGATATATGGGTAGTAAGCCAAGGAGAACTATTATACCAGGATTTAAACCATCTGCTGGAATCCTCTGTTTCTAGCATCTCTCCAGGATTTTGTCCAATTGCTGCTCCAGCTCAGCAGGTCCCCAAGATAATAGCTAATGTCAGAGAGCCCATTTTGACTTAGCATTTCAACACATTAGGTAGGATGAAGAATGACAAATCTCTCTCTTCTGTAACTTCTTCAGACTAACATTGGGGCAGAGACATAGGGGACCCAGGAAGGCTGAAACGCTAGTCAAAAGCTTGGCAACAGGGCAATATCTAATTAGCAATCCAGTTGAAGAGACATGGTGCCATCACATCAGCTAGACTGGTTTACTTCAGCTTTCAGCAAGTCCAGATTTCAGCTTGCAGTCCATAGCTGATCCCCAAATAGAGTCTGTCAGCCAGGAACAAAACTGCTGAGACAAATTCAGACTAGAGACAGAAGTTAAATTTGTCTAGTAAATGAGGGAAAGCCAGGAATCCCAAGACCAAGAGAAATATTTATCTGGGGTCCGTTTGAGCTATACTAGATCCAGGTCTCATTACTTTTTGATTTCCTGAAACTCATATGAATTTTAGTTTACAAAAGTAAGTATATTAGTATTGCCATTGTATTGAGATCCATACATTAGAAAAAGCAGTTAACAGGTGTCTACAAGACAGCAAGAGTAGACTCGTGCCATTAAGACCTAGTAAAAGCTATGGCTTTGGGGTAAGATATACACATTAGACATGTTTTTAGCATGATGAGGAACACCGTTAAGTCTATCTCCAGAAGACAACCAAAAGGAAAATAAAATCTCAAGCTTGTGACTGGATAGTATGCAATCAGTGCTCTATCAGCTTATCCTAACTCTATTGATCAGTGTTTTAACTTTGAACTTCTGAAATCTCATAACATAAGCACAATGATAGCAGAGAAGGGGAGAAATCTAAAATATCTCCCATTTTTAATATGCCTTTACAATTTACATTCATACAGCTACTTAGACCCTCCAATCTTTCTTCCACTTACCAACTTTGAAACATTTTCCTAGACCCTGAAATAATTTTTTATATCCTCATAACTTAAACTTTCATATCCTCTGAACTTACATAAACTTTATATTTCTCTATCCAGTTATTCACCGTAAGTCACAGGCAATTAACATGAAACCTTTAATCAAAGCAAACCTCTTTGCCTTTCTAAATAAGAGATCTAGTACCTAGTAGTTCTAACTAGCTAATGAATTGACCAATAAACCAACAGTTAAATGACTAGCTGAAAAGCTACCATTAAGTTAGCTTAGCCATCAATGTGATCAGAGACCTGAGAAGGATAAATTATAAGCTAAATAAATGTACTAATCTATGTACAATCAAAACGACAGAGATGACTAGCAGTCCACCAACTAGGCAGCTGTCCCTGGCTCCTGCGGTCTCATGGCAGTCTGGCCATTAGGCACAGAAGATAAGAGACTGTTTCTATGGAAAAAAAAAAAAAACATGAGAGACTAACATCACCTTCTCTTCAGCAACGTGAAACAACAACTCTCTAGGTGTCCATAGCTTTGTCCAGTTTAGGCTGGACCCTAGCAGTTAGCATATCACAATCCAGAGTCAAAGTCATCTGTCATTGTGCCCAAATCTTATCAGAGATCTTGGGGAGTTACTGCCAGGATTTTGGGACTCTCTGTCATAATAAGATTACACATGTTAAAATGTCATAGATTTCTGACTAGCTTGAGGACCAGCATATGAATTTCGCTTTGTCTATTTTGGTTATCTACTCTAAATTGCATTCTGTAAAACAGAATGCCATAATCTCTAATTTTGGCATATTCCTTAGATAAGTGTTTTAGGACCATATCTATTTCAAGTAGATCTACATCGGCAAACTTTGTAGTTACTCATGCTAGGATTAACCTTGAAACATAAACAAGAGACTAGGTAAAGCTCAATCTTGTAGCCAACTGCAGTCATTAGCATAACTTAAATATATTTCTGAACTAAAATCAAAACAAAAATTTCAATAGATACAGTTCATATAAGGGCTAGCAAATCTTGCTGATCCTACCACATTGCATTAAGACTGAACAGCAAAAAGCTTAAAGGACAAAAGTTGCACTTAGCACTAAACAGAGAACTGAACATAGCTGGCAGCCCTCAACAAAGATGGCAGTAAAACTACGGCTCTATCTTCTTTATCCCTGAACCAAGATGGCGGCTAGCCACATGTTGTTACAGGCTGTGGCTGGCAATTTAAAACATAGCCATTAGGTGTCGCTGACGGTGTTGCTGCCTCCCATGGTATAGCTCTGTGGCTCATATACAGTTTACCATAACCAAGTTTTAACATTGTAATCAAATAAGTTTTAGAACCAACTGTATAACAGAACAGTATAGAACAATTTTAAACTGTGATTGAACTATTCTGGCTATACCAAACCTACTGGCCAGAAAGAAACAGCATTAATCTATTCATT
The DNA here is from genome assembly GCA_028658305.1 of Pachyuromys duprasi. Lineage (NCBI taxonomy): Eukaryota > Metazoa > Chordata > Mammalia > Rodentia > Muridae > Pachyuromys > Pachyuromys duprasi. Next base: position 57,497,482 of record CM053745.1, read on the forward strand.
CAGGAACTGGCAGCCAGGCATACACTTCAAGTGTATATATAATATCCTTTAAGACATTATTATAAAATACTTGATAAATTTTAAAATGTTTCTTAGCCTTAAACATATTTTTAGAAGAAATCTGTTTTTGCAATATCAAAATAAAGTGTCCTTTTTAGGAGTGAAGTCACAAAGCATAACCATAATTTTAAAAGTCAAAACCAAATTTTACCAGTGCAAACAATCCAATCTCTAAAACCAATACCAATTTAAAATGAGACTTGTCTTCTTAGTCTAGAAGGAAATAGGATGATAAACAAAATTCATTATGACTAAGAGATTCTGTAATTTTTCTTCTGCCATACCCCATATCATGTGGCAATTTCAAGACGGCAAAGTCACATCACATGGCAAGTCACATGGTTGCTACTTAAAAACATTTGAGCTTCTATAGATTTTACAAACTATATGCACACAAATATATGTTCTAAACAAGAGTTTGACTTTAACCTTTAAAGATTTCCGACAACTATTAATCAATAACTGAGACACACAGAGGATATTAACCATTTACGATCGGTCAGAAATAAACATGTAATGGCCATACATACATTTAAACAGACAGACAACAAAACTTTTCTTACTCCATCCAGCTGTAATTTCCAGCACGTTGTCCTATCAGCCCCAGCAAGCTCGCACAGCCCATCCCACCCTTGGCTGTTCTCTATCTGTCCTGCCCCGAGGCATGCTCCCACCAGACACCAGAGGTGTCCCAGCTTATATCTCTGGGAGCATGGGTCGGGCAAGTCACCACAGTGCACAGCTGTTTGGTCACCTGCCTACTGAGACCATCATATGCTGGACATGTCTCCATCCACCTGTCTGGCCTTCTTTCAGGCTTGTGCTTTAAACTTTAAACCAATAACTCAAAAAGCTAATTTTTAATTCTTTGGTCTATCATCCTCACTGTCTTCACAGACAAGCTTGAAGAGTTAACAACAATCAACCGAGAATTGGACAAGCCCTTCTCTTTCTTGCTTGCTCTTCCATTTGAAAGCTGTCCATACTTTTCTCTCTCACACAGGTTTAACTCATAGCCTGTGGAGCTATGAGGCTTTCTTTTGGCATTGGTAGAAATACTCATAGCTCTGGTCTGATAGAAATAGTCCTCTGCTTCCTGGAGCTACTGTGTGTGGTCACATAAACATGCTTATTTTTTCTGTCTGTCTAGTATCTAGGAGCTCAAAAACTTTTTTTTCCATAGATACATAGGGCTCTAGCTTTGTGTTTAGCAATAGTTGGACTCCAGGAATCATTTTAAGCATGCTGTTGTACCATATTAGTTTCATTTAATAACTCCTCTAAATTTGCCACCTCAAATTATCCTTAAAATATTATGTTAATTCCCCACCATTGTCAAAGGAAATTGAAATAGAAATGGAATAAATCCTGATATATGGGAAACGACTTGTAAAAATGTTTGAGTCTTGATATCATTTTCTGATATTGGAAAAATTACCTTGACCAAAGTATCAGCCTCTGCTTCACTACCCTACTGGGAAGAGTCTTTCAGAAGTCCTCTGTAGAAGGCTCCTGTCCTGTTCCCTGTCTTCTCCCACTTCTGATGTCTATCCTGTTTGCCCTTCTGAATGAGGATTAAACATCTTCCTTAGGGTCATCCTTGTTTTTAGCTTCTTTAGGAATAGAGATTTTACTATGTTTATCCTATATTATAAGGCTATTATCCACTTATAAGTGAGTATATACCATGTGTATTTTTCTACTCCTGGGTTACCTCACTCAGGATGATCTTTTCTGGCCCAGAGGGGTGCTACAAAGATGTATGAATCAACTTGTTAATAAACAAACAAACAAACAAACAAACAGGAAAGTAGGCATATTTGGCAACAAACAAAGAACAAGCATGGAGAGGATCTAGACCCCCTGCTCAGATGTAGCCCTTGGGCAGCTCAGGCCCCATGAGGGTTTCCCTAGTAAGGGGAGCAGGGGCAGTCTATGGTATGATCTTGGTTGCCCACTTTTTGATCACTTCTGTCTGATGAGGTGGCCTTAGTAGGCCACAGAGAAAGAGGATCCAGATAATCCTGGTGAGATCTGATAGACTAAGAAGGAGGTCCTCCCCTATCAGTGGACTAGGGGAGAGACCTAGGGGAGGAAGAGGGAAGGAGGGTGGAGCTGGAAGAAGATGTGGGAGGGTGTTACAGCTGGGGTACAAAGTGAATAAATTAGGGTTGGGGATTTAGTTCAGTCGTAGAACACTTGCCTAGGCCTTGGGTTCGGTTCTCAGCTCTGGGGGAAAAAAAGGACAAAATAACAAAGTGAATAAATTGTAATAAATAAATAATAAAATAGGCATCTTGGCAACGAAAAGAAACAAAAGGCTTTACAATTTAAAACATTGGAATAATGTCAGCCCATATTGCCTGGAACATAAATTTATATATATCTGGGATCATAAACAAACAATAAATTTATTAAATAAATAAGACACTGATATAACATTAGAACTCTGTTTAAAAAAACAATTATTAAGTCATATACTAGCAATGGACCATTCAATGGTGAAATTAAGAAAAATCTTCATTTACAATATATCAAGAAAAAAGTATTTTTAATAAAGGGCCAGAATTCATATATAAAAACCTTAAATACAAAATAGTATTTTAAGAAATAAAGACAATCTAAATAAATGGAAAGAAATCCCACATGTTTGCATCAGAAGATTTAATGATGTTTAAATGGCAATCATCTTTGAATTCATCTGCATATCCAATTTATTCTCTATAAAAATCCCAGCTGGCATTTTTGGAGAAAATAACAAGAGAGTCCTAAAATTCATATGCAAATACAAGAGACTCAGAATAAACAAACACTCTTAAAAAGAGAACAAATTTGGAAGATTTTTCTCTACTTGACTTTAAAATTTACAGCACAAGCAAAACCAAGATCCTGCGGTGCTGGCGTGAGTATGCATGCCAACTGGGGTCAGAGCAATGAGGGGGAAGTAGATACAACCCTAACTGTAAAACTATGTATGTGATACATACCAACAAGGGAAAATCCGTTTTCTCTGATGTATGCCACTGGGTACATCAACCACACTCCAAGCAAGTCGTATTCCCAAGAGTAGTTGGTCAACAAAAACTCTCTCTCTCCCCTGCCCCAGCACCCCGGTCCGGTCGTCTCTCTCTCTCTCTCTGTATTTTGCTTCTTTTGTTTTGTTTTGACTTTTTTTCTGATTGGTCTTTTGCTTTTTTTACTAACATGACCATGATTTTTATTCTCTACACAAGTACCTCTTGTTTTTAATTTCTCAGAAGTTGCTTTAGTACATTCCACGAGTTTCTACTGCCTATTAGACATGTTTTCTTTTTTTTTCACACAGCATCACTTTACAGTAAAATGGTCCTTTGTAAGTAACCATTGTCTCAGAAGACCTTTACTTACAGCTGTAACTAAGGCTTGGTATGACAAAGTTAAAGCAGGATAGAAAGGGGAGATGGCTGTGGAGGGTGGGAGACAGTGAACACATTCCCGCTTCTTCCAGAACTCCCTGAGAAGAAACAGGGTTCCAAAAACCAGGTTCACTGTGAGCCTTTATTAAGCTACAGCTCATTTTCTTTCTATTCTTCCTGCCTAAAGTTTTCTAGAACACTTGAATTTACTCCCTTCAGAGAATTCCTCAGTCATTACTGTCTTTTCACATCTGATAACCAATTCCCAAGAAAATGCAAGGCATGCTTTGTAGTGTATACTCACAAACTTGCATACCTACCAGGAATTTGTGTTGATGCATACCATAGGGAAAGGAAAGAGGACTCAAAGGAAAGTCTCCCAAACCTGCAGGAGTTGGTGAATCTTTTACAAGTCCTTAGATCCTCACTTATGGCATTCCGGGGTTACTTGAAAAAACAAAATTTCTCAGTCGTATATGAAGCACAGGAAATAGCCAAAGACTGAGAAAAAGGAATGGCTATTAAGATAAATGTAGAAGATCTGAAAGGCAGAGTTCAATACATGAAGTAAAGTAGAGAAGTCAGCAGGTAAAACAGCTCTGTGCCCAAGAAAGAGACAGAAATTCTGGATACCTATTGTCATCTCCAGAAAGATTTTTGTTTCTAGGTGACAGGGATGGTAAATAGACATCATAATTTTAGATAGTGTGTCCCTAAATTATTCATTCCATTTTTCTTTGACTATTCGCAAGGACTCACTAGTTACTAAAGGATATTTTCATAGCTAGCATTGTTTATCCCTGAAAGACAACAAAATAAAAATATTGTAAACATAAAAAGCAAACTACAAATTTTACATTATGAATTCCTCTTTGTATACAAATGCTTCTTAAATTTGCAGAGTTTGTGTCAACCTTCTATATTAAATTGAATCCAGGTGTCCTGACCAAAAGAAATCTAGTGTGTGGGCTATTCTGACCCCTGTTTATACCGTGAAGAAAATCTATCCTTGGCAATGTTATTGAATTGAGGAGATGCATATTCATCTCATTACTCAAAATAAAAAATTGTTCTGCATTTCCACGCTGTCATTCTCTGTCCCTTTTAATCTTAGAAGTAAAAACATTGGGTCCATAACTCTTTGCATTTGGAATCCATTTGATTTGCTTTATCAAGTTGTTGAAAAGATTTGCTTTTCTTTTTTGCCTGAAATGCTCAAGTTAAGCTAGTTGCTTTCCCCTGTCCTCAAGCAATTCACTGTCCAGGTGGATCAAAAAAATGTGTTCAGGGACTGCCATCTGGTCCCCAACAGCCCTTCACTGTGTCTTTATTTATTTAGTAAAAGAACGCACCTACATGCACTGACCTCCCAGTGTTCCTTGTAGGTAACTAGGACAGTTAGTATATGTGCCCAGTAACACATAAGCATTAGTATATGTGACCATTAGTATATGTGCCCAGTGACACATAAGTTGGGCGAAAATTTCCACATACTTTCTTTAAAAGAATACTGGAGATGGGTCAAGTGGCTACGAGGCACACATGAACACTAGGACTGACAGATCAGAAAGCTGTTTCTCTGATAGATTTACATGGTCCATCGCACAACCATCAAATCATCTCAACTCCATGTTTATTAGGTAGATTTGTTTGTTTTTATGATAAAAGAGCTTATACCTCTGACTCTGACCATATCAGAGACAAGGACATGCAATAAATATTAAACAACAATATAAAAGTCATGCTAAGGAATAAAGATACTTTCTGTTTTGTTTTCGTGATTGTATTTTAATTACATTTTTTCCGTCCCATTCCTCTTCCGTCCCATTCCTCCCTCCAAACACTCCCATTATCCCTTCTGACTCTCCTTCAAACTTGTGCCTCTTTTTTTTCATTATTGTTATTGAATGCATGTATGTATTTTATATACATATAGAGTCCCAAACGTAAGCTGTTGAATTCATATAATGTTACTTATTTTTATGTTTTCAGTGCTGACCATTTGACAATAAAGATTAATTGGTGTACTCTTCTCTGTGAAGGGCCATCTGTCCTGCTCTCAGATTTCCTCCGTTGCTTAGTGTTCTTTGTTTAAAACTGAGGACTTGTTGGCTTTCCTCAGAAAGTTTGGCATGTTTGTTGGTGTCCTCCTTTTCTACCAGAGCAGGCTCTGTATGAATGAGATCTACTTTCTCAGCTCTCACTTACTTTACATTAACATCAAAGGGCTTTATCTGATTAAGTGCTGAGCACTAGGAAGACATAGGAAAACAATGCTGTGAGTTTTATCATAAGATTTTCTTCTGAAGGTATTCCATGTTCCAGGCATTTCCAGAAGACCTGATAATCAATCAATTAAAAAAAAAACCTTTATCTATTCAACGCAAATAAAGCTGAAAAGATGTCAAAACCAGGACTCAGGCAATGCATCCTTTAGCATGGAGAGATACCTTTAAGTTATAAGAAAAGACATAGGGAAACAAAACAAAACAAAAACCTTGAGTTCAGCTAATGAGGTTGAGTTTCTTACATGGAAAATCCCAAACTGGTGGCAAAACAAGAAGAATGATAAAGACACTTCAGCACAGTTTCCCCACAGCCCATGCTTTGCTTCCATTGATGCAAACAAAGAAGTAGCTTGCAAATATACTATCGGGTAAGTTTCTTTCTTTTTTGTTTTGTTTAAGTAATTTATTTATTTTTATATTAATCACAGGTTATACACTTTGTATCCCAGCTGTAACCCACTCCCTCATTCCCTCCCACTCTCCCCATCCCTCCCTCATCTCCTCCCTGCCCCCCTCCAAGTCCACTGATAGGGGAGGATCTCCCCCTCTTCCATCTGACCCTAGCTTATCATGTCTCTTCAAGGCTGGCTGCAATGTCCTCTTCTGGGATCTAGTTAGGCTGCTCCTCCCTGGTGGGGGGGGGGGGGAGGTCGATCACTATTTATTTAATCTGTCTAAACTTCTGCTTCAATTAGGATAATTAGAACAAACTGAAGATTTAAGTAATCATGAAAATTATCTAATATTATTCAAGTATTAATTGGCAAAAACATAGTCTGGAAGCCAATATATCATGTCAAAGACCAACACTTACTACTTTACTCCAGAATCATTCTAAAATGACATGAAAAAATATGGAGCTGGCAGGAAGAACCACAGTGACATCTTTAAATGCTGTCCTACTAATAACATAGTTACCAGAACTCTTAGCTATCTCTGCCGAATTCTTCCTAAAAAATAGCTTCATGAGTTGATAATTTTTTTCTTATGATTACTTTATTCATTGGATCCTGTTTTAACATAGAAACATTAAGCTATAAAAGCCACAAAGAGTAAAATAAAATTAGAATAAAAAATGTAATCAAAGCTCATTAAATATTCTATACCTAACATCACAAATCTCAAGGCCATTTCAAAAATAATTGCTACATTACTGAGAGGCCACGGTTTTGAAGTGTAAATCACAGAGAGATTTGCTTCAAAACCTTTCTCTCTCTACCATAAGGTAGTGCTAGATGTTTAGCTTAAATTCTAAAATTAAAAATGAAAGACCAAAAATGCTGATTCAACACTCTAAGCACAATGGATTCCTTCAGCTTGCATGAATAAGCATCTGCGGAGCTTAAAATGTAGCTCTTTTATGAATGGAACCGGAGGATATAATTTCAACTAAGTAATCAACTTGTTTTATGCTGTGACATCACTCATATCAAGTAAATTTCTTACTGGTACTGAGTAAACATAAATAACAGAATGTCAATGAGCTCATTGAGTGAGTATGATTTAAAGTAATGAAGTAATCCTTGATTATAATATTGATTATGAACAAAATTTGTAATGTGTGTTTGCAAGTAGGATTTATTTCATAGTTTTTGTGCTTTCCCTTCAGCTGTAAAGAACTTTGTTTTTGTCTGAACCCTTTTAGAGACCCCTAATTAAAAAAGAATAAAAGCTCTATATAACTTATTACTTATAGGTTTAAAAAAATCCTATAGATTTAAAGTTATAATAAGAAAAGGACTACATGGTACATATTAAAATAACACCTTGAGGGCTGGAGGGTTGTTCTTCCAGAGGTCCTGAAGTCTGTTCCCAGCACTGACATCATAATTCACAACCATCTGTAACTCCACTTGTACAGGATCCAACGCCCTTACCTGGCCTCCAAGAGTGCCAAGCGTGCACATGGTACACAGATGTACATGCCAGCAATGTACCCATGCATACAAATAAAAACAAATAAATGTTTAACAAAATAAGATTTTGTATTTTAACTTTAATTAATAAAAACAACATATTAGAGAGCTCTCTGAAAATTCACAGCTTTAGCGCACACTAATATTTTCATCAAGTACATGGATAAAGAGATGCTGAAAAAGAGTTTGCAAATGTTCTCCACCTGAACATACTAACATGGTTACACACGTAAGTGGGATGTTTGTCTGCCATTTACTCTTAGAACTTTGCTGTATCTTTAATTGCAATAAGAAGTACAGAAAATGCCCACTGGTCTCCTTGTATTTACCAGGTGCTGTGCTTAGTGCATTAGCTTAATCTTTAGGGCATGGATGTTTTTCCTATCTGTTCCATTTTATACTTGAAAAAACAGCCACCAAGACTTTTAGTGACTTGCCAGAGTCCGCTGCTGTGCTGGGCCATCCTCAGGGCTCAATATCCATCAATATTCCATCATCCAATCGTTACAGATGGCTTGGTGGCTTGGGCAGGAACTGCCTGTGATCAGAAGTATGTATAATCAGGGAGTGGATTGTATAGGGCTTTTGAAAATAAGGCATGGATTCAGATCTTTATGCTGCCGATAACAGTGTGAGGGCTGGGAAAGTTACCTCTTTTCCTTTGAAGTCTCATCAAGAATAGTATACCACTTTCTAAATACAGCATTTATTTTAACTCTTAAAATGTCTTCATCACTTTCTGGATGTAAATGTAGCATCGAAAATCCTAAAATATAAAACACCTTGGTTAAGAAATAAAGTTTTAGTGGCTTGTATTTTAATACTTTGTCATTATTTTGAATAAAAATACACACAATTGGCAAATGCAACATATAACTCTTCAGAACACAAAAATGAGCTAGTGGTCTTCTCTCTGAACAGCAAACCTCAGGTCATTTCTTTTTCTGACCTTATGCCCCAGAACTACAGAAAAAATACCAATTCTAACTGATTATTTGCCCTCTACTTGCCAAGAACCCAGTAGAGCCATAAAGTAGCTTTATCATTAAGATAGAAAATAAGCTAAAATCAGCTTATAAGTGAGTATGTATCATTTGTGTCTTTCTGGGTCTGTTTCCTCACTCAGGATGATCCTTTCTAGTTCCACCCATTTGCCTGCCAATTTCATGATTTCATTGTTTTTAATGGCTGAGTAGTATTTCATTGTGTAAATATACCACAGTTCCTTTATCCATTCTTTGGTTGAGGGACATTTAGACATTGTTTCCAGTTTCTGGCTATTACAAATAAAGTTGCTATGAACATAGTTGTGCAATTGTCCTTGTTGTATGGTGGAGCATCTTGCATGTGTGTAGTATATATGTTACAGGATAGAGATACTACAATGCACAGACCCCAAGAAGATAAGTCTGATGGACATCTTAGGCTTCATGTTTGTATACTTGTTATGGGAATGGAGGATATCTCAGACACAGACTATGTTGCCTGTTTTCTGATCACAACCCCCACCTGGTGGGACTGCCCTACAACTCCACAGGGGAGAAAGTCAAACTCCATCCTCAGGGGAGTAAGTGAGCTGCAGTGTCTGTGTAGGGAAGCTCCCCTATTCTGAGGGGTGGGGAAGCTCCCCTATTCTGAGGGGTGGGGAAGCTCCCCTATTCTGAGGGGTAGGAGAGAGGGGATGCTAAAGAGAAGGTGGGACTGGGAGGAGAGGAAGAGGGACTTATGACTGAGATGTAAATTGTATTAATTACAAAAAAGAAAAGAAAACAGCAACATTATTTTTCTTTCTGCCCTTTATTTGTGAAACTATAAGCATAGCTTGTGTATGTCTGTGTCTTCTGAAATGTTTGCTGGCTGTCCACCAGATTCTGTCTATTAAACTTATTTCAGGAAGAAAAAGTAACTCCTTCAGACCAGCGAAAAAAGGTTCTTTGTTTTTTCTCCTGGACCCCTATTTGAATCCAAGCAGGCCACTGGAGGCTCAACACATTCAACTGACTAGACAAGACACCTGGCAGTGGCTTATGGCCTAACCAGGTTCCTAGTGAATTTCATTGACAACTACAGTTCTGCAATGACGTCACAAGGTACCCAGCAGCCGATGACCTATGAAAACATGGCTATAGTAAGAACTTTGCCCCCTTTAACCCAGAAGAATGAAGCCTTCTCTGTGTGTTCAGTACAGAAAACACAGAGGAAATAAAGCTGTTTCAGAACAACTGTTTTGTGTGTTACTGGGAAAAAGATTTATTAGACTTTTGAAAGTGTTTCTTGGCAGAGAAAAGGGTGAGAGAAAACGTTTAGGCATCAAGTAGTTGTGTCTGTTCCTAATACATTGAAATTTAAAATAAAGGAATTGTCCATGAATATTAATATAGTTTCTTTATATATAAAAATTAATTTCTAAAAAGGCAAGTTAGGTTTCTTGGCCCAAATAAACCCAATGATAAAACTACAGAAAGAATATAAGGCATGAATTTTCAAATTGCAAAGAGAAACTCTGTGGAAATTCCCTTGCATTGCACTTCATGAGGACATTTACAAAGAACCTTAGGATGTGATTCTTACTCCTCTCCTAGAATAACTGAAGCTATATTATGATATGGAATGTTCTCTGACTTCAAGGAGTCTCTGAGTCTTTAAATCATGTCTAAAGACTGAGCTGAATAATACAAATTTAATTAATTGTCCACTGAGACTCACTTATATTTTCGCATCACTCTTCATTGCAAAACATCTACCCCCAACTATTCTATCAGTTGCAGAAGGAATCTTTTGTGTATTGTACGAATGCAACACCCGTCAATTAAAAAACAAAAACAAACTTTGGCCTATGGCTGAGGCAGGAAATAGGTGGGACATCAGGCAGGCAGAAGGGATTCTGGAATAGAGCCAGGCACACAGGATTCAGCTGGCAAAATGTGAGGAAGATGATGCACATTCTCTAAGCTCAGGTAACCAGCCACGTGGCAGAATGTAGATTAGAATAAACAGATTATTTTAAGATATGAGCTATTCAGAGAAGAGCCTAGCTATACGACCTACATGTTTGTAAAATAATCATCTTCAGTCTCATGAGTTGTTTTTTTCCAGGAGCATGGGGACAGGAAGAATAACCACCCCCAACATAATGGCGTCCTACTACAATCAGTACTCAAAAGAAAACAGTTTCACTCAACATTTCTCTGCTCAAAAACCCTACTTAATACTCTACCACCTTGAGATACCCTAGTATTAAATATAAACACAAACACAGTTTAACGAAATTCATTTCCATATAAGGTTTACCAGTACACAATTAATTGTCCATCAATAAAAATTTACCAGGGGGGACAAACAAATATATTAGTAATATTTAAAGAATTAGGGAATTATGGGAAAGAATAAAGCAATAAGCAACAAGCACATAAGTGGAAAGGCAAAATCTAATTGCAAAATTTCCAAGTGAATTATTTTATAGTTGCCTTAGGGGGAGAAGAGTTAATAGCTTGTCAACTTGAGACCATACCATCTCTTCTGCAAATATCACCACAGAAATATCAGTAATGCTCAAAGGCTAAACAAGACACTGTATACAGTATGCAGCTTCTGTCAAAGAAACTGTATTTATAGATGAAATCAGCATGGCTACTGACTGAAGAAATTCCATTTTGAAATGTTAATAAGAAACTCTTCGTGGACATGAACGGCATGTATTATCTAACACCATCATACTCCTGAGACTGTTTCTATAGCACTCATTTCATTTAACAATATTACCTAAAATTTAATCAAACAATTTAAAAAGAAATTAAAATATTAACTATCATCCACCCATATAAATTACTTCATAACTATTAAGTTTCATCTTTGTAATATAGTCCAGAAATAAAGATAAGCAATTAGCTAGTTATCACTTTATATTATTCTTAGGTTTTCCTGCTTGCACTGATGAAATGAAGTATTATTACCCTTCTCATGGAGATACCAAATTCTTTAAAGGCATAAACAACATTATTGGAAATACCTTTAATTCAAAATACAACATTAAAAATATATAAAAACTGGGTTTCTAACATTTATTTATATAACGTGTATGGGTGTGAAGTTCAGTGTACATATGTATAATGTGTGTGTGCAGAAGCCGAAGGTAAGAAGAGGGGTCAAGTTCCCTAGAACTGGAGTTGATAAAGTTATGAGCAGCCATGTGGGTGCTAGGAAATGAACCTGGATCCTCTGTTTGAGCAGTCAGGCCCCATAATCATTTTTGATTTAAGAAGTTTCACAATAAATGTTGGATATACTGTCATTTATAAGTATTTTGTTGTTTAACTCTACCAATAAATATGATATTTCTCATGTAATTACAATACTATCAACATTAGAAAATCTACACCAATATGCTATGTTATTTCACAGATCTCCTTGTGGGGGTCATCAATTGTTCCATGCATCACCTTGGAAATGAGTGATTGTGTTTTCCGTTTTTAGGCCTTTCCTTCATGTCTCACTGTTTTTTTTAATAATTTATTTCTTTTTATATTAATCACAGGTTATATACTTTGTATCCCAGCCATAGCCCCCTCCTTCATTCCCTCCCACTCTCCCCATCCCTCCCTCATCTCCTTCCTGCCCCCCTCCAAGTCCACTGATAGGAGAGGACCTCCTCCCCTTCCATCTGACCCTGGCTTATCAGGTCTCTTCAGGGCTGGCTGCAATGTCCCCTTCTGGGGTCTAGCAAGGCTGTTACTCCTTTGGGGGTCGGGGGGAAGAGGTTGAAGAACCAGCCATTGAGTTCATGACAGAAATAGTCTTGGTTCCCCTTACTACAGTACCCAGTTGGATACTGAGCTATCATTGGCTATATCCGAGCAGGGGTTCTAGGTTATATCCATACATTGTCCTTGGTTGGAGAAACAGTCTCATAAATTATATCCATACATGGTCCTTGGTTGGAGAAACAGCCTCATAAAAGACCCCGTGTCCTGATCTATTTGGTCTTTGTGGAGCGCCTGTCCTCTCCAAGTCTTACTAACTCTCCCTTCTTTTAATATGATTCCTTGCACTCTGCTGAAGGTTTTGTTGTGAGTCTTAATATCTGCTTTGATACATTGCTAGTTAGAGTCTTTCAGAGGACCTCTGTGGTAGGACCCTGTCCTGTTGCTTGTTTTCTCCTACATTCAATTAGGAATGGTGATTCCTCAAGACCCAGCTATACCATTCTTAGGCATATATCCAAAAGATGCTCAAGTATACAACAAGGACATTTGCTCAACCATGTTCATAGTTGCTTTATTTCTAATAGCCAGAACCTAGAGACAACTCAGATGTCCCTCAGTCGAGGAATGGATACAGAAATTATGGTACTTTTACACAATGGAATACTACTCGGCAATTAAAAACAAGGAAATCATGAAATTCGCAGGCAAATGGTGGGACCTGGAAGTGATCATCCTGAGTGAGGTATCCCAAAAGCAGAAACAAAGATATGGTATAGACTCACTAATATAGACCTATAAGATAGGATAAACATACTGAAATCTATACACCTAAAGAAGTTAAGCAAGAAAGAGGACCCGGGGTAAGATGATCAATCCTCACTTAGATAGACAAATGGGATGGACATTGCATGTTAATTGTAGTCTTTTGCTGATTCTCTGGGAATTGACAATTTTGGATTCCATGTGCTGCAGGTAGTTTTACTGTACTCTGGTTTGTTCCTGCTGAATGTTCTATCTTAAATTCAGACTTCTACAATCAAGTAGAATCATCATGAGGTGATGTGTACTATTCTCAAAGCTTAACTTTCAAAACCCATCTATTCACTGAATTCACCTTTAGAAACATATTTTGACATTTCATTTTAATAAGGGCAGCTCCTAGACACAAGGACTGGAGTGCTTATCAAAAAAAGAAAGTAATAGATAATGAAATTCACATATATAGCATAAAATTTTTCATTTCACTTACTTAGAAAATGTGTTAAAATCATTAGTTGAAAAGAAAGTGAATATACATATTTCACAATTACTATACCTAACATATTTAAAATATTGATAGAATTATCTTGTACATTCATGAAAAGGAAGGAAGAATTTGGCACAAATCATTCCAACAGAAGCCTTTGTGTGTGGAAAGCATGATGTTTTGCTAAAAAAAAGTAGTTCCCATGCAGCTATCTTCAACAGGAAGGAAAAAAATATTTTTCACTGTCTGGTATTCTAAACATCATACACGATGCCACTTTTCCATTTACTTGAATAATAGCTTTAGAAAACATTTCAAATCCCCTAGTTTGTATTTCCTACGTGAACTGTCTTAATAAAAGGCAGGAGCTCTGTGAACTAACTTGATGGATCTCAGCCCTGTCCTCTCCTTCTCACTTGCACCACACTCCCAATGTCAAGAAATTCCTCTAAACAGGAGGGATAATGGGGGTCTCCTCTCTGCCTCTCTGATTGAAAACATATTTAGGCATAATGGACTACACGGACCCATATCATGGGTGACATTGGTGAAAAATCTTGCAACAAGCTCTTCTTTCCCTGGGTAGTCATAGGTGCCTGTGGGAGGGCTGGTCATCTTACTTCAATCCGTTTCCTCAGCAGGGCTGCGCTGGGTGGGAGAGCCAAGCTGCCATATGGCATATTAAAGATCTCACCTAATAAATCTAGCTAAGCAGGCCGTGCCTTCAAGCTGCTTCTTTCCGATATATGTGTATAGCACAGTTTATTGGTTGTTACCAACATCTGGGCTGGGCACTGAGGACAGCTCGTATCCCACACTGAGGACACTGGTTCTCCATTATCTGCATCATTGACTTTGAATGTTAGAAGTATATTTTCATGATGACGCATAGCTGCCTTTATGTGGTTCTGTAGAAATACAATGTAAAATGAAGTGTGGTGCTAACAAAAAGAGAGAGGGGTGTTTAACCTCTATTTATTGTATTTTTACATATGCTTATATGGCTAAAAAATGTATGTTGTACAATCATAGCTAAAGTATGGTCTCTAGCATGAATTGTTAAAATAATATCCTTTTAGCTCAGTGGTAGAGGCTTGCTTCTGTAGTTGTCTAACAGTGTAGCACATTTTTATATGATTTCAGAAAATGAGTTTATTCATTTCAAATGCTTCTCTAGGTCATTTCTGTCAATACTAAAAAGAAGACAAAGGGACATAGTTGAACCACCCTGTGCAGAATGAAGACTAACTAAACCTTTCTCAAGACTGCACTTTGTCACAAAAGGATAGGGACACAGACATAGTTATTGCCGTAGCTAAAAAGAAAAAACTGTCATCTGAGACATGATTTTTCATGATGTTTTTGCAGCTATGGAAACAGAAAATTGCCAAGGAAAGGAGGACATGAATTGCTGATTAGGTTCATGCTGCTTTTGTGAGCACTCCTGCCTTGGGCATCTCTGAGAGATGACTACTAAGATACCCACTTTGTTAATCTATTACTGCATTAAAAAAAAAAAAAGCACATGACCTTTTATTTCTCAGTTTGATCTCCTCTCTACCAAATCAAACCAGTTGGATCACAGTTGATATGTGTTTACCAATTTTTCTGTTCTCAGTTTTAATCTTCATTAATGTCATATGGCAGTCATTATTGGCTCCATGTTAGAAGTTAGAAACATTATTTCCTTCTTTACTGTTCAAAATAAAATCTTACTTCTGACATAGTATGACACTACTATCATCTTACGGAATCGATTTATTCCTATTTTTTGAGTCAAAGCATTTTTGGAAACCACAGATCTGAATGAAGGGTTATAAAGAATTTACAGCTACATCTACTTGGTAATCAAGATACATTCAGACAGATAAAGCCTGCCTCTGAATGTGCTGCATTGTACAAAACCATGAGTTTGGAGCTTTTGTAAGATAGTTCTCAAGTTCTACAAAAGTCTAGCAGGAAGGAGACAAACGAGGTCATTACAATTACAGAAATGGAGACGAAAACTATTTCAGAGTAGAAATTTAGACCACTTATCATCTAAAGTCACCTGTAGCGGGGTAACCATTTCCAACACCAAGATTGTGAGCTTGCCATCCTTGGCAGCGTGTCACCTACAGAGGTTAACTCTCTTTAGCCACCAGGTGGCAATGACTCACCACCTTTTAGGATATGTATGCTAGCATGGCCCTACACTGCACTCATTCATGGAAGCCCTTTGCCCACAGGTGTGATCTTGGTCACTACTAAGTGAAATCTGTCTTAACCAGAGGAGCGTCTATTGGTCACTGCAATGGCTTCTTCTGGATTTCAATGATGAAAGTTATGGTTTCCTTTCTCGCCATAATAGATGTACCAAAGTGTTACTTAATGGCAGCATTCAGTAGGAAGAAAGGGTGTGAGCACCCTCATTTCTCTCTGCTGACAGTATTCCGGAGAGCTGCTGGAAGCCTTCATATCCATAATGTGACACTTCACTTTGGCACTCATGAATCCAGAATGGAAGGCTCTAGGCTAGCTTTGCAAAGTGCTGAGAACAGAGAATCTATAGAAAGATAAGAAAGGAGTATGTGAAGATCAAAGAGGAAGAAAACTGCTTTCCAAACAGCAGTATAAGGTACGGATGCAGCGCAGAGATTCTGTAATCTGGCTTGCTGAGATCAGATCTGCTCTTACAGTCCCGGGTCTGGAGTGAGAGTTACATCTATGTGCTCCAACACTTTTCATCTATTCAACAGAGGCTCAGGGTTTAAATATACTACTGTGCCTCAGTTACTTTGAACTGGAATACACAGTTACATAGTTACAAAAACAAACACCCAAGTAAAAACCTTAGTATATTAGATCTGCCACCTGTTCCTTTTTTAAATATTTTATTTTAATTTATACTTATTTATATGTGTGTGTGTAAGTCTCTGTGGGTATGTGCAGGTGTGTGCCTTTTTCCTGGGAGGCCAGGGGTATCAGGACTCCCTCCAGCTGGGTTTCAGGCAGTTGTGAGCCTATAGCCGGAAGCTGAGCAAGTCTTCCAACAGCCGTGTGTGCCCTTCAAGGCTGAGCAAGGACCTCAGCCCCACTAGGTATTTCTCAGTTCTTGAAGGTCTCACCTAATTGCCTGTCATAAGCAAGAAGGTTGAGAGAACAAGCAGAAAATGAACCCCCCCTCCACTGACTGCTTATTTTTGGTCACCGTGGTAAATAATTATGGAAATACATACAAATTCAGAAAACAGGCTACCTCATCCAAATATTTGAATGCCTACCAAGGGAGAAAATTAATAAATGTCATTAACTCAACCACACTTCCAAAGATGATATAAACAAGTGAGACAGCCATATACCTTCAAGTATTTCCTATACCAAGCCAGCTGTTTAAATGAAGCTTTATACAAAATTGCTGGGAAAATGCGACCTTGTAGCATGACTGACAATGCGGCTCTCACCGATCTGATCTGACTGCTTATGTTCCTCTGTAGACTCCTTATTTCCCCTTATTACAAGCCGCTGTGCTGCCGCCATCCTGTAGAGATATCTGGTAAACATTTTATGAGACAGGCGAAGCTTTTAGAATTCCTTTTGAGCTTTGTTAAATTGAACGTGTGAAAATAAAGTTGTCCAGTGTGAAGGAGAGAAAGCATTTTTTAGTCTGCTTGGAGAGATGAAATCATGCAGGGTGCAGGAGCTGGCAGACCTGATTTAGTCACTGCCAAGCCCATCAGCATTATTCATTCTGATTGATTAAAGAAAACATTCCGTTTATTTTCATAGAGAGACACAGCTACATCTGGTGAGCTGTTTTATCCCATTGCAATTCATATGGAGTGTTTTATTATTATTTTGAAGAATGAAGATGACTCTTCCACAAATAATAAGGCAGTGATAAATAACTCAATAGTTTTTGTCCTTTTTTATTATCTTGCAAAAGCAAAGGAGAATAAAATAACATAGAGAAAATGAAAGCTATCGTGCCCTAATCTTGCAAGTTTTGTGTGAGAAGTTTGTATTACTCCAGTGCAGTTATTATCAGGTTAATGATACACAGTTCTGTCAAGCTGCTCACAGGGTTTTCATGAAGCTCTCATGTTTAGATGTGTGGGTCTTCCTAGATAAAAGATGTTTTGTGATAACAAGTATTCCTCTGAGAATTTAGGTTGCTGATATTGAACTATCATGAACCGAAATCCAGTGTATCTCAGACCTAGATGTTGTTTGTTATCCAAAGGACAAAAATATGTCATCTTCTTGTTCTTTGAAATTCCATAGGTTTCTGTATGCTCTCCTGGCTCCTGATGTAAAATACGGCTTATGTCAAATGCTGAGTTAGGGGAGACCATTTCTAGAAATGACCTAATTGGACTATTTTTCTGGCTGATAAGAATTTCATGCATGCATGGGAGTGTCAATTCATTGTGAGGTTTTGTGGCTCGTGGCTCAGTTGATTAAAAAGGAGTTTCTTTCAGAAAACCCCCATGTCTCATCAAAGTAACACCTCTTTTGGTGAACTGTGGGTTTATAGGAAACGTTTTCCAACGGCATTTCTTGACATGCTGTGACATATAAAGAACATGTAGGAGTCCAACCAAGCATTCTATACTATGACAAAAAAAAAAAAAACAACACTTAAAATGCATCATCTTGGGAGGCTGTCCTTTCATTTTCAGAGGTAAGCAGTCCCAATCAGTATCCATCCAAGTGTGACTTAAATCAACAGTAGGGCTTATAAAGTGTGAGTACCTAGACTAGGAAGCAACAACGCAAGGCTGGGTTTCCAGTGAGCTTGTGCAGGAAGTTCTCTTGATGTTGGGACTAAGAAAGACATCTAGTAGAAAACCAGGGAGCTGCAGGTGTGTTCAGTTAGCACACGTCCTAGAAGGTATAAAAAGCCCCAGGGCAACAAGGGTTGGGACTGAGCACAGGCTACTGTCATTATTGACTTGATTGTTGCTTTTTTCAAAAAATAACACTGCATAGGGTTCAGACGTGATTGGGGTATATATATATTTTTTAAACCCTGTGACCAAAACAAATCACCTATTTAAGCAACACTTCTTTTTTTATTACTATTATTATTTATAATTTATTCACTTTGTATCCCAGTTATAGCCCCCTCCCTCATCCCCTCCTAGTCCCACATTCCCTCTCTCTTCCTCACCTATCCCTCTTCCCTAGTCCACTAATAGGGGAAGGCCTCTTCCCCTACTATCTGACCCTAGCCTATCAGGGCCCATCAGGACTGCCTGGATCTTCTTCAAGTGGGCTGGCTAGGTTGCCCCACCAGGGAGAAGTGATCAAGGAATAGGCAACTGAGTTCACATCAGAGACAGTCTCCATTCTTCTTACTAGGGAACCCACATGAAGACTGAGCTGTCTATGGGCTACATCTGAATAGGGGTTCTTGGTCCTCTGTATGCATGTTCTTTGGTTGATGCATCACGCTATGCATTCTCCCCTGGGCTCAGCTTTTGTTGGTGGTGATGGTTTCTTTGTGAGGCTCCTCTTTCCTTCGGATTCTTCTATATCCTCCTTCTTCCACAAGATTCCCTGCACTCTGTCCAAAGTCTGCATATGCTTTGATCCCCTGCTAGGTGGAGTCTTTTGGTGGACATCTGACTCCTATCCTGTCCCCTCTTTTCTACTGCTTTCTGTGTCTATTTTATTTTCCATTCTGAGTGAAAATTAAGCATCTTCCCTAGGGTGTTCCTTGCTGTTTAGCTTCTTTAGGTCTGTTGATGTTCGTATGTTTATCCTATATCAAATGGCTTATATCCACTTATAAGCGAGTATATACCGTGTGTGTCTTTCTGATTCTGGGTTAGTCATTCAAGATGATCTTTTCTACTTCCATCTATTTGTCTGCAAATTGCAAGACCTGGCCATACCACTCCTGGGCATATATCCAAAAGATGTTTAATCATACAACATGGACATTTGCTCAGTTATGTTCATAGCAGCTTTATTTCTAATAGCCAGAATCTGGAAACAACCTAGATATCCCTCAACTGAAGAATGAATACAAAAATTGTGGTACATTTACAAAATGGAATAATACTCAGCAATTAAAAGCAGCACATCTTAAAGAGAGTCAAAATGACAAAAAAGAAATGGATGATATATTTTTTTTAAGTTTGTGTGTGTTAATTTTTTAAGAAATATCCTTTTCAAGTTAAAGGATATCAGAGTTCACCAGTGCTATGGTATCCTTACAGTCAAAGCTAAGTTCCAACAATGGTTCAACTTTTGTCATTCAATTCGTGGAATCAAAGAAGCTCATTTTGTTAAGGGTGACACCGCTGATATGGTTGTAAATGTTATTATAAAATTATTTTATAGGTTTGATATTAAAATAAAATGACTTGTTCAGAAGTGACACCGTGAACACAAATTTGGGGAAATCTTAGTGTCAAGTGTCATGACATGAACAATAGTCTGATTAAATTAATAAAGCAAACCAGAAAATATTTTTGTCTGACCTCTGGCTGTGGTTTATTTTCCATACTTGTATCCAAAATGATATAATGCCTCAAGTGGAATGTAGAATGTAGCTCTACATGTGGAATGCAGTTCATCATTTACATGTGTACTCTCACACACACACAAAGAATAACTGGGGTAGGGGTGGCTAAGTGGATAAAGCAAGAAGATCAGTGCTCAGAGGCTCAAAGCCACTGTAAAACCAGGAATGCCAACATGTGCCTGTAATTATGGCACTTCTATGGTTAGATGGTATATATAGACAGGAAAATTACTCTGAGTTTTTTAACCTTTCAGACTGTCTAGTCCAGCACATATGGTGGTAAACAACCAAAAAACAAAAAACAAAAAACGCCCCTTGTCTCTGGCAGGTGAAGGGCGAGGACAGTTAGCTGAGGCTGACTTCTTATCCCAGCACTTATGACTTAGAATATGTGTACCTGAACTCACATAAGAATCTACATACACTTAATATGCATAAACACAAACATATCACACACACGCACACACGCATACACACACACAGGGTGGGGGAGACAGAGACATAGGCAGAATTCACAGGGGGGGCAGTAGTTGAAATAAAATATGGTACGTGTTTTTGCTGCCTTTAAATAGTATTTTACTAATTCTTTGAGACTTTTATACAATGTGTTTTTGATCATATACACATCCCCCTCAACTTCTCACATGTCCCTACCCATCAAGACCAATTTGTACTGCCTAAAATACTCTTGGGAGTTGAGCCTGCACTGGGAGTGTGTAGCAGGGGCCACACCCTTAAAGAAAACGGACTCTTCCTCTCCAAGCACCTATAAAATGTCAATAGTTCCTCATCCAGGGAGGAGCTGGCTGCTGTAACCAAGGCAACTGATAAAGGGTTGTACCTTCCTCTTTTTGTGCTGGGAATTTTATCTTGCTTGAACTTCCGCAGATCTTGTGCATGTTGTCACAATAGATGTGATTACCCTGTTGGGTCTGTAAAACAATATTTCTTTGTAGTCATCTATGATATCAGGCTCTTATAATATTTTTACCCCATTGTCCTCAAAGATTATGGGGAGGAAGAGTGTGAGACAGGCATACAGTTTATGACTGAGTACTCCACAGATTTTTATTCTCTGCAACTTGACCAGCTGTTGGTCCCTCTGAAGGTTCTCTGATGAGGTTTGAGAGACACACTGTCCTATGGGTATAGCAATAAACCATGAGAGGTTGTTTTAAAATTATGCCCATGTGCAAGTCTCAATAACAATGTCCCCCTTTGACATCTCATATATTCACATTTGGTGGATTATTTAGGAAGGATTAGGACCACCCCCACTCTCTCTTTCTCTGTCTCTTATTGGTGGATCAGATATATACTCTCAGCTACTTCTCTGGTGCCATGCCTATTTGCCCCTATCAGGTCCCTCACCATAATGGTCATGGACTCACCTGAAATTGTAAGCAAGCCCCAAATTAAACAATTCCTTTTTAAAGTTATCATGGTTATGGTGTCTCTTCATAGCAATAGAAAAGTAAATAAGACGGTCTACTTTGCCAAGTAATAATATAGTAGTTTTTTTCTCTAGGACCTATGATCCAACCTGTCACTGATCATGGTGTCATGCATAAATAATATTTTTTTGGAGAATACTGTAAATTCAATCAGAAGATGCATGGTTACTCCCAGGACATCTATGCCACTATTACACCATATTTTAAAAATGATGAATTCATCACTGCAACGGACTCTTTACCTTTTTGCTACTAATAATCAGGGTCTTTCTATATTTAGTTATATATTTCTAATTTTAAATAAAATAAAGTTAGTTTCATAATTTTTGTTGTTGTTTAGCATTCTTTCTGTTTGGTTTTCTTAGCACTAGAGAGTTGAACTCATGAAGTCATGGACACTCCATTCAGTGTTCTGCCACTGAACTGTATACCCAGTAATTGTTCTGATTTTTGATACATTCTCACTATGATGCTTAGACTGGCCTGGAACTGGCAGGATAGTCTAGGTGGTCCTAGTCACAGTTCTCCTGCCTTTACCTCCCAGTGTTGATGTTTAGGGGGAAACTACTATTACAGGCTTTTGACCTGTGTTTTAACTGACATATTGGATCACAACGTGGTCAAACCTACTTATATATGCCCATTTATTTTTTACCACTTCCTTTTAGTTTATTCTTTTAAGTTCCAGGACTGGTTTTAAATTACATTTTACCAATAAGAATAAACATACTTTGAAATATAGATAAACACCTTCTGTCCAACCCATTTTCAGTAAAAAGTTAGAACTCCCTATTCCAACGGTATGTAGCAGAGACTACATCTCAGATTTACTTCCAGAGATAGTAGGAATTTATGGAGCAAGTGAAGGAGGATCAAGGTGGGACGCACACATACAAGCTAATTGGTAATTTTTCTAATTGGTTGCCATCTGTAAGCTGTTATCATTCTTGAGCTACCAGTATTGATGTTATATTATTTCAGATTGGTATTTAATGAACTCATGAAGTGTTTCCATATGTGTCATTGTCCCTGAAGAGTGGTGATGATGTTGGCTTTATGTACCTCAATTAGGACTTAGATTCTCTAGTACACTGCAATTGAGTTACATCTGCTGCTAGAAGCATCCATTGTTTTATGAACAATCATGGTTAAATACAGATAACTTTGATGTCTTAAGATTTTAGAAGGTCAATCTGCTTTACAACTTACTCAACAAAGAAGTTTTACTTGAAAGAGAAGCCTTGGGTTTTGAATATTTGGGTTTTTATTTAACTAATTAATTCAATTTACATCTTGGTCACAGGTCCCTCCCTCCTCTCCTCCCAGACACACCCACCCTCTCCTATTTCCTCAGAATAAGGGAGCCCCCTCCCCATCCAGATACCCAAGCTCAATTATTCACATGAGGGTTGAGTTTGACTTCCTCCCCTGTGGCCTTCGGGGAGGGGGGCAGTCTTAGTGGAAGCAATCAAAAAGTAGATAACTTAATCCATGTCAGAGATATCCCCCCCTCCCCTGACTATTGGGCAGACATGAAACTTATGGTGACCAATGGGTATTTATAAGTAGTAGAAATAGATTCAGACTATGCATTGTCCTTGGTAGGTGCTTCAGAATCCATAGGCTCCTCTGGGCCTGTGATGAATGGCACTGATGGTCCTTGTTCCCACTCTCCCACCATTATTTTACCTAGTTTATTTTCCCTTCAGATTGAGATTGACACATCCTCCCTAGGGTCCTCCTTGTTATCTTTGTGGTATCTGTGCACTGTAGTATATCTATCTTGTACTATATAACTAAAATCTACTTATAAGTGAGTAGATATGCTTCATTCTAGGTCTGTTTTACTGCACTCAGCATAATATTTTCTAGTTCTGTCCATTTCCCTGCAAATTTCACAATTTCCTTGTTTTTATTGGTTGAATAGTATTAAATTGTATAAATGTACCATAGTTTCTTTATCCATTCCTAGGCTGAAGAACATCTAGGTTCTTTCCAATTTCTGGCTATTATGAATAAATCTGCTATGAACATGATAGAGCAGAAGCTCTTGTTGTTTGGTGGAGCATCTTTCAGGTGTATGCCCAGAAGTGGTATAGTAGGTCTCAAGATATAGTTATTCCCATTATTCTGAGAAAACTCCAGATTAACTTCCAAAAAGGTTGTGCAAGTTTGCACTCATTCCTACCACTAACAGAGGTGGGTTCCCCTCTTTCTACATCCTCACCAGCATGTGTTGTCACTTGAGTTTTTGATCTTGGCCATTCTGACAGATATAAGATAGACTCTCAGAGCCATTTTTGTTTGCATTTCCCCAATGAAAGGGATGGTAAGAATTTCTTTAAGTGCTTCTCCACCACCTGAGGTTCATCTGTTAAGGATTTGGAAATCAATCTGGTCCTTTTTCAGAAAATTAGGAATAGTGCCATATCAAGATCTAGCTATACCACTCCTAGGCATAGATCCCAAATATGTGCAAGTATACAACAAGAACATTTGCTCAACCATGTTTGCAGCAGCTTTATTCATAATAGCCAGAATCTGGAAACAATCCAGATACCCCTCCACTGAGAAATGGATACAGAAATTGTAGTATAGTTAAACAATGGAATACTACTCAGCAATTAAAAACAAGGAAATCATGAAATTTTCAGGCAAATGGTGGGAACTAGAAAAGATCATCCTGAATGAGGTAACCCTGAAGCAGAAAGACATACACAGTATGTACTCACTAGCTTGTACAAGAACTCTGGAAATCAATCTGGTGCTTTCTCAGACAATTAGGAATAGTGCTTCCCAAAGATCCAACTATACCACTCCTAGGCATATATCCAAAAGAGGCTCAAGTACACAACAAGGACATTTGTTCAACCATGTTTGTAACAGCTTTATTTGTAATAGCCAGAACCTGGAAACAACCCAGATGTCCCTCAACTGAGGAATGGATACAGAAATTGTGGTACATCTACATAAGGGAATATTACTCAGCGATAAAAAAACAAGGAAATGATGAAATTTGCAAGTAAATGGTGGGAACTGGAAGAGATCATCCTGAGTGAGCTATCCCAGAAGCAGAAAGACACACACGATATATTCACTCATATAGACATATAATATAGGACAAACCTACTAAGATCTGCACACCTAAAGAAACTAATCAAGAGGGAGGACTCTGGCTAAAATGCTCAATCCCCAGCCAGAAAAGCAAAGAGGATGGGCATCAGAAGAAGGAGAAAAGAGGGAACAAGTCAGGAGCCTGCTACAGAGGGCCTCTGAAAGACTCTGCCCTGCAGACTATCAAAGCAGGTGCTGAGACTTATGGCCAACTGTAGGGCAGAGTGCAGGGAATCTTATGAAAGAAGTGGAAAATAGTAAGATCTGAAGTGGATAGGAACTCCACAAGGAGAGCAACAGAACCAAAAAACATGAGCACAGGGGTCTTTCCTAGACTGATACTCCAACCAAGGACCATTCATGGAGATAACCTAGAACCCCTGCACAGATGCAGTCCATGGCAGTTCAGTGTCCATGTGGGTTCCATAATAATGGGAACAGGGACTGCCCCTGATATGAACTGATTGGCCTGCTCTTTGATCACCTCATCCTAAGGGGGGAGCAGCCTTACCAGGCCACAGAGGAAGACAATGCAACCACTCCTGATGAGACCTAATAGACTAGGAAGAGAAGGAAGGAGAAGAAGACCTCTCCTATCAGTGGACTGGGGAGAGACATTAGTGGAGAAGTGGGAGAAAAGAAGGGATTGGGAAGGGATGCGGGAGGGAGCTACAGGGGGATACAAAGTGAAAAAGTCTAATTAATAAAAGGAATTTTAAGAAAAAAAAGAAAAAAGGAAGTGGAAATTAGTCATATAATATAGGATATACATACTAAAATCTATATGCCTAAAGAAGTTAAACAAGAAGGAGGACCCTGGGGAAGTTGCTCAATCCTCACTCAGAAAGCAAATGGGATAGACATTGGAAGAGGGAGAAAACAAGGAACAAGACAGGAGCCTTCCACAGAAGGCCTCTGAAAGACTCTACCCAGCAGGGTATCAAAGCAGATGCTGAGACATAGCCAAAATTTGGTCAGAGAGCATGGAATCTTATGTAAGTGCAAGGAATCTTACAAAAGAAGGGGGAGATAGAAAAACCTGGAGGGAACAGGAGCTCCACAAGGAGATCAACAGAATAAAAAAAATAAAAAAAAAAATTGGGCCCAGGAGGGTATTTGCAAAGAGCAATACTCCAACCAAGGACCATTCATGGAGATAACCTAGAACCTTTGCTCAGAGGAAGCTCAGCCTCCAAGTGGGTTCCCTAGCAAAGGAGCAGGGGCTGTCTTTGACACAAACTCAGTGGCTGGCTCTTTGATCACCTCCCCCTGCGGGACTGCAGCTGTACCAGACCACAGAGGAAGACAATGCAGCCAGTCCTGATGAGACTTGATAGGCCAGGGTCAGATGGGAGAGGAGGATAAACTCCCCTATCACTGGACTGGGAAGTGGGCATGGAGGAGAATAGGGAGGAAAGGCAGGGATTGGGAGAAGAAGGAGTGGGCTATAGCTGGGATATAAAGTGAATAAATTTTAATAATAATAAAATTTAAAAAATCACTATTGGGAAAAATTTTCTTTGTTTAGCTCTGTACCCCATTTTTAATTGAATTATTTGGTTTGTTGATGTTAATTTCTTGAGTTTAATTTCTTGAAGAAGATACCAGAATATGGAAAGATCACCCATGCTCATGGATCAGTAGGATTAACATAGTAAACATCTTACCAAAGGCAACCTACAGATTCAATGCAATCCCCCATCAAAATACCAACATAAAATTTCACAGACTTTGAAAGAACAATTCTAAATTTTATATGGAAAAACAACAACAAATAAAATAGCTATACAAGAATAGAACTTCTGGAGGTATCTCCATCCCTGACCTCAAGCAATACTACAGAGCAATAGTAGTAAAAAACTGCACAGTACTGGCATAGAAATAGACTGGCTGATGGATGGAATCGAATTGATGACCCAGAAATAAATCCACATACCTTTTCATACCTGATTTTTGACAAAGGAGCCAAAACCATACAATGGCATCTTCAACAAATGATGCTGGTTTAACTGGATTTCTATGTGTAGAAAATGCAAATAGATCCATATTTATCACCCTGCACAAAACTCAAGTCCAAGTGGATCAAAGACTTCAACATAAAACCAGACATACTAAACTTATTAGAAGTAAAAGTGGGGAAGAGCCTTGAACTCATCCGCACAGAAGACAACTTCCTAAACAGAACACCAACAACACAGGCTCTAAGATTAACAATTAACAAATGGGAACTCTTGAAACTGAAAAGCTTTTGTCAAGCAAAGGACACCATCTATAGATCCAAAAGGCAGTCTATTGATTGGGAAAAATATCTTCACCAATCTTACATTTGACAAAGGCTAATATCCAGACTATAAGAACTCAAGAAATTAAAACACCAACAATACAAATAATCCTATATATTTTTCTAGAACCTTGGCACTGTTCATTTGAAAGGCTGTTCCATCTGCCAATAGATTACCAGTGTTTAATTACCTTTAAGTCAAAGAGAAGTCACATTACAGAAGAGGCAGAATTCAATTGATAAAAACTTGTTTAGCTACTTTGCATGCGTAGCCCCCTCCCTCATTCCCTCCCACTCTCCCCATCCCTCCCTCATCTCCTCCCTGCCCCCTCCACAGACTTGGAGGGGGCTATACCTGAGATGTAAAGTACCTAACCTGTGATTGATATAAAAATAAATAAATTACATTTAAAAAAATAAAAAAATAAAACTGCTCTCAAAGAAAAAAAACTTGTTTAGCAAACAGAGTTATTAATTTTTAAGGAAGACATGAATTTTTCTTCTTGTGATTTTTGGAGGTGGGGTAGAATCTTTCTGTGTAAACTGGTTGGTGACTGTAACTATTTGTGTTTCTCCAGTTACCTAGAACTTTAAAACTTACATCATCCTTCTAAATACTGGGATTAAAGTCAGGAGTCACCTTAGCAGGCACTTGGGATTCTTTCTTTCTTTTAAAAAAGGTAGATATTTCTATTGAAATGTCAGAAAATACATCTGTAGAACAAATATTCAGTTCTCATCTCAAGAAAAAACATTTACATGCATTACTATAAACCCATAAATAACCTCAAGGTCGCTTGTTGGGGGTTGGTCTGATGCTTGCCCTTTGATGCTAACGGCTGGCCCTCCAGGTCTGATTACTCCTGGGATACACCTATCCTTGTTGTGTAAATCTAAGACATTATAACTGATTGATTGATTAAATGGCCTGTACCGGGAAAAAGTAAAATGAGACAGGCATTGCTAAGGTTCCTAGGGTTTTTTGTTCCAGAACATCATGGGAAAAAGATAGATGGAATGAGAGAAGGGAGGAGGACTCCATGATGGGTTAGTGTAGAGAAGAAACCAGGTGGTCCAGGAGGAAGGACTCCAATAATTGCATGAGAAGGCCCAGATGACAAATATAAGCAAGTATCTTGGGAATTTGGATGGAATGTAGCCCAGATAGGACTGACTGAGGTGAATGGCACTGGATGGGGGCTGGGAGATTGATGGAGAGGATATTGAGATAATGTAGGTAGAAATAACTGCCCTGCCCAAGATAGTAAAGCAATTATTAAATCTAAAAGATGTCTGTGTCTTATTATTTGTGATAGCTGCTTCAAATAATACCATTGCAATAATTATAGGGATAATAATAAACATTATACATCCAAACACTCATTTTTATTTAACATAACACTCGTTTGTGAGTTTTAGAAAAGATATCAACCAATTAGGAAAGGAAAAAGCTGTTCAATGTAGCAAGGAATATTATAAAAACTGATATTTAAAATGACACAGGAAGCTTAGAAACCAGTTGGCTCTCCTTGAAATGGAAAACAATGCAAGAAAACGTCATTCCCATTCATCATTGTAGCAAAAGATTCTAATGTAATATGACAACAAAAGTAAATAAAAGTGTATATAGTAGGAGGGAGAAAATGAAAATTTTATTTCTGCCTAAGAAACATTGCTTGTCACAGGTAACACTAATATTATTATTTTAAAGATGGTGGGCTCTTTGACCTCCCCACCCAGCAAGGGAGAAGCAGCCCTGCTAGGCCACAGAGGAGGACTTTGCAGTCAGTCCTGAAGATACCTGATAAACCAGGATCAGATGAAAGGGGAGGAAGTTCTCCCCTATCAGTGGACTTGGAAAAGGGCAGGGAGTAGAAGAGGGAGGGAGGGTGGGATTGGGAGGGAATGAGGGAGTGGGATTCACCTGGGATACAGAGTTAATAAAATGTAACTAATAATAAAAATAAGAATTAAAAAAATAAAAAAGAATAATATATATCTATGGCTATACATATTTATATATACACACGTAAACATGTGAAAAGCAAAAAGAAACAATTTTAGTAATGCAGAATTTTCAGTATTAGATGAACTATGTTTTAAAATAAAGTCAATGAAAAGGAATGAATCCTTCACATGTTAAGATGGAAATATCAATGTATTTTGTTTTCAAGAGGGAAGTGTTGACAGTTAAGTCATAGTCTACCCAGGAATACTGAACTGTGGTTACAAACACAGAACAAGGAATGTCAAAGGTACTGTCTTGGTCATTCTGTAGTCCTACCTAAGCTGTTTGTGTGTGATTTTCTAAAGAACTGCTGGACATTGTGTGGTAGAGCTGAGCTCCTCCTCTAATAAAGACAAAACTCTCCTCTCCTCTCTACTGGGTCTGTTGAAGTTCCAATGGTAAAAATTAACTTCTTTTATTGTTCCTTTTTTTTCCAACATTTATTTTAAGGATATAGCAGTACAAACATTTGTTGGCTGACTTGATTCTCTATACAACCAATGCTCCTCTATTCATATATAGTAAACTACATCTTCTAAAATTGGTTTATTATAGATATGGTTGGATTAATGAGAATGACCTCCACGGGTTCATATATTTGTTTTTCCTTTTTCTTTATTTTTAAATAATAATTTACTTCTTAAAGAGAAAGTTTCCATTAAAATATGAATGGACACAGAGAAATTTAATTAATTGAAAACAAGGGGAATAAAGAGTAATAAGCCAGTAAATCAGCCTTCAAAAAAAGAAGCGAATTTGGGTTAAGTCCATCATTCAGAAGTTTCGATTTCTTTATTCACAAAATAAAAACATCGAATGTGAGCTCCAAGGTTTTCTGAAAAATAAATGAGGGTTAGAGAGGTGGGTCAAAGGTTAAGAGCATTGCTGGCCGCCATTGGAGAAGATGCAGGCTCGATTCCCAGATCCCACACGGAAGTTCACAAGCACAGACAGCTCCAAGACCTACAGCTTTCACTGGCTTCCACAGGTACCAGGCACACTCCCAATGCACACATCCATGCAGATAAACACGCATACACAGAAGGTAAAAACAACAAATATTAAATAATATGTAAATACATAGTAATGTTTGCATCACATGACACAAAGCATTTATTACATCAGTCAATCTAAGGCAATTCTCTGACAAGCCTTAGCATTGAGTAATTTGTTTTATTTTGTTTTTGTTGTTTGACTTTACTGTTTTGTTTTTTTATCCTCAAATCACTCGCTTTACATTAATGAAACACATGACATTTTTAATGTAATAAAATGCACTATTATTTCATCTTAAATTACAAGAAAGGTGACTGACAAAGTAGAGAGCAATGTCACAACAATTTCTCTCTGTTGATTAGATTCAGACAGTTTTTTTTTTGATGTGCACACAAGTACAACAAGAGAGTGCCTCTGTCCTACACATTCAGCAAAGAGCCATTGCCTGTGCTAAAGGAATCTAGAGGGAAGCGGTACCTGGCAGGCTGCCCACTTCTTCCATGCCTTTCTTCACCACCCTGCTTGGCTTCCCTCAAACCATTTACATTGTTGCATTTCTGACATTTGCCAGGAGCCACAGTCTACATTAAAGCAGTGTGACCAGAACAACTTTCCTTTAACCCTGTGATCGTCACACAAAGAAGATAAATAATTACCCAAGTCAATCTGACTTGGGCATAACAGCATCTTTCGATACCATCAGTGGCTTGCTCAGGCAGGTGGCTTTGGCCGTCACACCTTTATGTTCTGCAGAAGAGAGAGAGAGTTATTTCTAGGAAAGATCTACACACTTTCCTTCATACTGATGGAGTGTTTGATATTTTTCAAGTCAGCGTGGTGTACGGCTCAACCAACCCGTTTCTCTTAGTGTTGTGCCATTCCTGCTGTCCATGCTAGAACAATCTCATCATTTCTGTCGTTTTCATGTCTGCCTATGGTGCTCACTAATCCATTTGTGACAGCTATCATTTTAACTGCAAAAGGGCAATAGGTGTCCTGATTTTGGAAACATAAATACTAATGACAATTAATTCCCTGTATAAATGAACATTTCAGTACATTTTCCCTCAAAACTTAATATCCTCTGTTACAAGGAAACAAAATTCAAATCCGCCTTAAGACACACACACACACACACACACAAATATGCAAACCTGAGAAAAGGTAGCCAAGTATCTGAGGTGTAGCTTAGATGAAACAAGTTTGCTATTAAATTCAGGTACTGGTTCGAAAGTTAGACATTCCTGGGGGAAAATGCTTGCCTCTGTTCTACTCTAATTGAAAGAAAAGCACCCTGTATCTATTTGCAAGGTTCAGTGGTGATAAAGGTAGTGAGGTATTCCTGCCTGCAGAGAACACGAAAATCCTCGGCTCCTGTTCAAGAACAAGAAAGGTTTCACAAAGTGTTAATGAACTCATCACTGCCTGCTGCAAGTCAAGTCCCTCAGAGCATGGCAATGGCAAGAAAGTCAGAAAAGCCAAGTCTATATACAGACAAGCATCGACGTGGCTAGAAAAGCCGCAGACACAATTATGTGTGTCAAGTCAGACAATCTTGATACAGAAACCACAGAGATCTGTCATCTGAAGCTTACCACCGGAATACTGGATCTAATTTGGAATGGTGTGGGTGGTAGCAGGAAAAATAAAAAAGAAGGAAGTCAAGAGACGGAGGACTTCCAATTTTGTGACAAAATAGAAGTAGACAGTGAGTCGGGGAGGCATATAGGTATATGAGATGATAAATCACATACCTGGACTTCTCAGAAAATAAAGGAGCCTGGTGCAGACTTCAAAGTGAGTTAGTCTTGTGTAAGGCAGACTAGAGAGTGAGTCTCCACATTTGCCATTCACTTCTTGTGAAGACCTTGGGCAAATTTCTAGTTACAGCCCATTTTCTACTATTGAACATGCAAAACAATGCTGGAGCTTGGGTTTCTGGGTCTTGGGAGAGTACAGCATCACTGGCAGAGAAAACGGTTGAAATCATGGAAGTTGAAGACATATTCCTAAAAGCAGTCAAATCATACTGCATCTCTGAGCAGCACAGGGTAGCTAGAACTCTTGATTTTCACCATGTGGGACCACTTAAGTTCTGAGTTGGGTATACTAATTCTGCTTTTGTCAATAAACTCTGTGGATGTTTTTCATGAGTTTTCTTGTAGCATGATGGTTTTATTTTGAAAACAGGTCTCCTTATAGAAAAATGACACACAACATACTTTGAATAAGATTTATATTAAAATTACATTTTCACTGCATAGATATTTACTTTTATTCACAGAAATTCTAAGTATTCATATAAACACTAAATAAGCAAAAGGATATAAAAGAATACAGCAAGTGGCAGGCAAGAACCAATCAGAACAGCTGGCTCCAGTTTAGGAGAAACGAACTGATCTTTAGCAGAAGCAGTCCACATCTGGGCCCTGTATGCGGCTTCTGCTCATCTCAGCAGGTCATTTGTCACTATTGTGCTCTGACCATTGGAGTGCCCCAGAGAACTCAAGTTCTCCATCTTACTGAGAAAAAAAAAATAGAGCTGTGGGCAGTGAACAACACTCAGTCACATGTGGGAAATTTTCTTTAAAATCAATCTGCAAAGACCTGACACCTATGGGGTTGGTAATGCTGGCACAGGGGACAGGCTTGGGGTAGGCTCGAGAACTGAGACCTTAACCTTGAATTTCCAATTCGCTGTGCTCTGTTTGGAACCTATCACAATGAAAGAAAATAAAAAAACTTTCTCAATTGAAGAAAAATACATTATGAAAATAAAAATACAGAGTTGTGAAATTTTGACATGTTGAGCTTGGCCAATAGTGAAATGACGTGTGATTGATTATATATGTGTTCTTTTCATTCCCCACAAATAACTATGTAGAAAATAATGTGCATCTTTATCCACATTGACATACTATGCAGGTCTTTACTCTCTACTCACTCACTCACTACTCACTCACACAGAGAGACTCAACAGTAACTGTCTCTGACAACAGCCAGCTTACTAGACTTAACCCATATTGTACAAGGGAACTTCCAACCAGCAGTTAAAGCACATGCCATGGCATGGACTGAATAAGTCTGAGAAATGAAAGCAAAAAGCCCCTACAAACACTTGTCCTAATCTTTGACTGACTACTGTCACTCTGCTGCAGTTAGCATGGCTCTTGATATTACTTGTGTGATGTACTTTATGTGTTTGCAGTGAAAGTAAGATCTGTCACATGTGCGTTCTGAGAAACCAATGGCCCAGAGCACTAACCATCAACAAAAAGCCTGAAAGTAGCTTTCTCATGGGAGTTTGTGGTGTCTTACTTATTATCTGCTCAAGCAAGAAGATGGCAGCAACACAAGAGCTGCATTGAAGCTGGGTCACTCCAAGGCATCTCTCTTCTGCTTTCCTGCCTGCTGCAGACACCCTAGTACTGGCCTCAGTCTGATTTGTTGTGCTCAAAGTCAAGGAGGGGAATGAAAGAGGAAAGCTGTGGATAATTGCTTTTATTTCAGCTCATTGAAGAGATGAAATGCAGGGCAGCTAATATAATGCACATGCGTCAAAAGAGTATAATTTGCTTGTAATAAAATGAGAATGGGCGGAAATAAAACAGGAGAACAAAACCTGGAATTCCAATGGAAGAAGGGCATATTTGTCTTTTATACTGGAATTCATCTCTAAAAACATCTGAAATGCCATGTCTTATGCAGGGCAAAACAGAACCACAGAGACCACTTTCTGTACTCTCCCCATAAATTAGCCCTTACTTGCTAATGTTCAGCAGGCAATCTAAGAATGGATTCAGCCCTAAAGGCCAAGTGTTTAAGCTGTCCAGCATGTACTTCACTGTGATTTAGATGTTAATACAGTGGAAGCTACTTTTCCTTGATTCAAATAAAGTACAAATAAAAAGGAAGAGGGGCATCTCAAAATCTAATGACCTGTCAATGTAATTCTGGGTTTACTCTGTAGTCACATGTGCTTCAAAGGATTTGAAGATTTAGTAAGAAAATCACATAGCTTCATGTCAGTGCAACTTCTGGAGAAAGTCCAATAAACAAGTCCTCTTGGTAGATCAGGACAGCAAACAACATTAAGATAGTATAAATTTAGCTATTGTGTTACCTAACAGTTAACCACGTAAACAAGAAAACATAAATCTCCATGTTTTAAAAAAGCTTAATCCAAAGATAATTGTTTTAGTAAGATTTTATATAACTCAAATAGTGTTATATAAAATAAAAGGTTCCAGATCAAATCCTTGTGCAAAGTTTGTAATCAAAACTACAGCTTCTAGACATCTCATTTTAAAAAAGAGGGGATTTCATTGAATTTGT
>CM053745.1:57531891-57547599 GCA_028658305.1 Pachyuromys duprasi
TTAATTTTGTATCCAGCCACTTTGCTGAAGGTGTTTATCTGCTGTAACAGTTCCCTGGTAGAATTTTGGATGTCACTTATGTATACTATTGCATATCCATGAATAGTGATACTTTGATTTCTTCCTTCCCAATTTGTATCCCCTTGATCTCCTTTAGTTGTGTTATTGTTCTAGCTATGACTTCAAGCACTATATTGAAGAGATACAAATAAAGTTAGCAGCTTTATCTTGTCCCAAATTTAGAAGAATTGCTAGTTTCTCTCCATTTAATTTGATGTTGGCTAATTATTATGATTTAGGTATGGGCCTTGTGTCCTGATCTCTCTAAGGTTTTTATCATGAAGAGGTACTGGATTTTGTTGAAGGCATTTTTCTGTATCTACTGATATGATCGTGTGATTTTTTTTCTTTCTGTTTGTTTATGTGGTGGATTACACGGATGGATTTTCATGTGTTAAACCACCCCTGTAACTCTGGCAAGAAGACTGTTCATATGTAGCTCATAGGCATCTCAGTCTCCATGTGGGTTCCTAATAAGGGGAGCAGGGGCTGTTCTCTGACATGGACTCTGTTGCCTGTTCTTCTATCACTTCTCCCTGGCACCGCAACCTTGCAACCTGGCCACAGAGGAGGAGGATACATCCAGTTCTGATAAGACTTGATAGGCTGAGGTAATTGGTAGAGGAAGAAGGCTCCCCCTTTCTGAAGCCTAAGGGAGGGAGACAGGGGAGAAAGAGAAAGGGAGGGATGAGAAGAGGGATGACTGTGATCAGAACAAAAAGTGAATAAATTAAAAAGTAATTTGAATTAAAAAATAAAAACAAAGGGAATAAAGCTACACTTTTATAGTATTCTATACCTCTTGACCATTCATAAGAAAAGTATGCTCTTACTTTTCATTGTTCTGTTTGGTTTTTTTTGTTGTTGTTATTAGTTTTTTTTAAAACCAGATATCTGAAGGTACTCATCACAGAAGC
Source organism: Pachyuromys duprasi (assembly GCA_028658305.1). NCBI lineage: Eukaryota > Metazoa > Chordata > Mammalia > Rodentia > Muridae > Pachyuromys > Pachyuromys duprasi. The sequence continues at coordinate 57,532,869 of CM053745.1, forward strand.
AGGTACACAGCTTTCTCTTCTGAGAAAGAGTAGATTTTAGAGTCAATGTCAAGAAAACAGAAACAATTCTGAAGGTACCCAGCACTCAGCTGAATGAGACATCTGACATGATATTGCAGGTAGTTTTCTACATACAGACTGCCAACCAGTCAAAACATGATTTGTCAATATTTTTACTATAAAAGTATAGAAACAAAGCCCTGATCTTGGTCCCATCTTGACTTTACCTTGAACTTGCTGTGTGACTATGAGGTCAATGATTGTGATACAGCTGCGTTAGGAAACCTTTACAGTCTCTTCTGTTTCTGAGTTTTCCTAACATTTATGTTTCCTTCCAAACTGTTGATAGTTCAGTGACTATTCACTATCCAGGAATCCAGTGAAAAACCGGGTGTGTTCTAATGTCTACAAAGCAAAGAAGTTACTCAGTTTTAAGATGAACCTTGTGTTTGAACATTTATTAAGGCAATTAATGCCAACAACAAGCTTGTAAGGAACTAAGAAGGATTTGCAAGCCCAACCAGGCATGGAGTGACAGTCAGGAAAAAAATTTGAATGCAAATACGTCTAAAGCCTATGTGATTGCCTCAGTACTTTGCTCTACCATATATTAATATTCAATAAAAGTGGAAATGTAGTGAATGCTACTTTTGTTATTAACTTTATGTCAAAGGAGAATGTCAAATGTGACATTTGTTTGAAGTTTCAAGTTTCCTTAAAACAATTCCTTGAATCAGCAGGGCCCTTAGTAAAATGTCACATGAGAATTTTCAATAAATGCTAATAGAATGAATAATGCATTGATTGCCTTAGAAGTACAAGATAAATTAATGACTTAAAAGGTATCTAAAGACAAATGAGTTCTTGAATGATACATATTTGAATTTAATCTCTAATGAAATCATACACATAAGTATTCGATTGTTATTTTTTAAAAATATATAGCTCAATGGAGAAAATAACTCTAAAGAATATTATTTAATTATTTTTGTTTTTTGAGATGGGTTGCTTTTGTATGACTCAAGTCATCCTCTTTATCAACCTTCTTAGTGATCTGCTAGAGGTATTCTCAGGCATGTGCGGCATGTATTCTACAAGAATCCTCTACCATGTCTTACCACAAGATCCTAAAACAAAAAATTCTAAAAGTTTTATATAGCAATATTTAAATGCCATAATACTATGGAGTAAAAGGATATGCACAAGCAGGTATGTTATGCTAAAAGTTGATGCTAGAATTAAAATATATGAGTGCAAAGGACATAACCATGCTGTACAAACTGAGAGTGTTCAGGAAACACTGCTTTCTCACACACCCTCAAAACGGCCATCATTTAATTCCAATGTGTTTCTTTAATGTGAACTGTTGGGCTGTTCAACCAATATGAATCAATAATGTGCCATGTGCCCTTGAAGGCCAATTATTTTACATGTTAATCTTTAATGAACGACAAAATTCTCTCAGATAATTTAACATTACCAGTTTGAGGTGCAGACGATGTCTCAGCAGTTAAAAGTCAGTCACCGCTCTTCCAGAAGACCAGAGTTTTGTCCTGGAAACCAAAGTCACACAACCCATAACTCTAGCTCCCAGAAACCTCTGTTATCCTCTGGCATCTGAAAGTATGACAGCACCCCTGCCAAGCCAAACACACCGTGCCCTCACAGACTAAAACATGTACACACACACACAAAATAAAATAAGCTTTAGAAGACTGTAAATGAATAAGGAAGAAATTACATTTTCAGGTATATCTATGTATTTTAAAGTGTATTTTATTTGTGCGAGTGTTTAGTCTACATGTTTGTATGTGAATGGCTTGTGTGCCTAGTGACTGAGGTGAGAAGAGAGCATCGCACTCCCTGGGTCTGGAGTTCCTTATGACTATGAGCTAATTCATGGCTGTTAGAATCCAGACCTGGATCCTCTGCTCGAGCAGCAACTGCTCTGAAGCACTGTGCCATCTCTCCAGCTCCCTAGTCCCCAATCTGTTTTATAATACTTAAGTTTATCAATACTGAAGAAAGAGATTTAAAAGTAACATACAGAAAGTGAATTTTGATCTGCATTTCTAAATATTCAGATAATCTGTTTTAAGCTGCTTTTACATTATCTTGCAAAACTAAAGTACACTTATGTGGCAGCATGGCCCCCAGAAAGCTCAACCACACAATAGTTCTTCACATCCTGAATCACCACTCATTTCATTTTCTGCTGCCATTATATACCTGACCGAGAGTTCAGGTTAGCCTCAAATTATCCTTGTCAGAGAAAATACAGATACTAAGAAATGTATTAAAGCATAAAGAATATTTACAACCAAATAGGAGAAAATGATTTCTGTGAAATATGACTGGAATAAAATGTTAAAGAAATTCTAAGACAGGTAAACAGTGAACCTTTAAGATTTAAAAATAGGCTTGAAGAAATTAATACAAAAATCAAAAGCCACATAAGGGAATATTCCTAAATTATAATGAAAAAGATTATAAAAGGGGGAAATAAGATTTAAAAACAAAAGTCCCAAGTGAAAGCTGAAAGATCCACTGTATAAAAGCAAAACAGAAACCAAACCCTTGATTCAAGACAAAGTACCAAAATTAAAAGTAAAAAATTAAAAAACACAGAAAGCAGGCTAATAAATATACAAAATAGTACCACAAATAAGCCCACACCAAGATAGAAACCTATGAAATTCCAGATAAAACGAAGCTCTTTCATACTTCCAGGAAAAAAAATGTGTAAAAGATGAAAACAAAAAAACCAACCAAATAAATAAATAAACTTAAGAGAAATGAGTGAGGGAAAACTAGCTTATCCTAGCACGAAGCCTTTGAGCATCTCACCAGCAGCAAGGACCGTTACAGCAGGTTAACCCTAGTTAAAATGAAAGATGAAAATCTCAAGCTAAGTCTTTGTTCAACAGTCTATTAGTCAAATATCAACAGTACGCTCTTAAAAGTTGTCTGAATAGACACTATCAGGAACTATAACAATGATACCATCTTTCTCAGGAAGTTATATGAGATTGTAAAGAAAATAAACAATGGGGAAAACCCAAGGGAGTACATCCATATACAATACACAGAACAGAATTTCCCTTGGGAAACGCCACAGGCATCTCTAAGTAGATGAAGTTGGGTCGCAGCGTGCTGGCTTCCTTTTATCCTGACTGGAACCTTCATGATAGTCATCCTCAAGGAGATATATCGACCAAATAAACACCTGATTTAAGATTAAGCATATTGAAATCATATTTACAGCATTATCTGAGAAAGTAATTTGAATTAATGTTAAGCTCATAGGATAATATGCTTTTTTTAAACTTAGACTAGTATTTACCCCATAAACAATAAAAATTTTGTTACAGAATAAAACAAGGACAATTCTTAACTAAAATGTAGGCAATAGAGCATTTATCTTTCCCAAAATAAGAAACAAGAATAGAAGCATAGGAGATGGAAGGTTAGTGTCATTTTACCTGAATCAGCTTCCATAGATTATGATTTCTACAGTGTACTTCAAGCTGAGAAAGCAAGGAGCAGAAAGTACATTGTTCAAACACAAGGAGATACAACCAAACACAAGAGGGTTTTAAAGAGTGAAGAAATAGCAATTATCTCTGAGAAGAAAGCAAGTGAAGCTGAAAGCAGTGTGAACATGTGGACGGACATTTGTAACCATGAAATTTAACATCAGCAAAAAAGTAATACTGCTAATTAATTTTTCTGTAGAAATAATGATGAAGCCATTCTAAAGAGCCCATGCATACCTACTTTTCAGGATGGTTGCCTATATCCCTATCATATACATCAAACTTTTTAGTAGATTGTATGCTTGTGAAACTCAATATTATCTTTCCCTCTGAGAAAACAAGACTTTAGAGTAACGACTTAATCATCAAAGAATTGCTTTTCAACTAACCAGCGCATAAACGCGATGACCAGCTTGGATCTCAGAAGAGAAAACAAAATAGACATCTGAGGTAGATGGAGGGTGAAAACTGAGTGGGAGAGAGGCTTGAAGGGCAACGGCGTGGAGATCAGGTGTGGGGAGAGAGCAGGGATTGGGGTTGGTGGAGGACCAGGAGAGAGAATGTAAATCAGTGGTAGGCATCTCTGGGACAGGGGAGGCTCTTGGGAGTCTATGTGAGTGACTCTAGCTGAGATTCCTAGCACTGAGGGTTAAGGAGCCTGAAGTGGTCACCTCCTGTAGACAGGTGGAACTTCCAGTAGATGAAGGGGGACACCAACTCACCCATGAAACCTTTGACCCCAAATTTGTCTTGCCTCCAATAAGTGTAAGAATATGATAGAGCCAGAGATTGAGAGAATGGTCAACCAATGGCTGGCCACACTTGAGACTCACCCCTTTGGAGACAGCCAGTCACTGACAATATTAATGATACTCTGCCTTGCAGACAGCAGCCTAGCATAACTGTCTTCTGAGGGGCTTCATCCAGTAGCCGATGGAAACATATGCAGAGACCCACAGCCAAACAATAGGTCAAGCTTGGAGAGTTCTGTAGAAGAGTGGGAAGAAAGATGTAGAGAGCTGGAGGGGTCAATGACACCACAAGAAGACCTACAAAATAAACTAACCTGGGCTCACGGGGTCTCACAGAGACTGAACCACCAACTAAAGAGCATGCATGGACTGGACCTACACAGATGTAGCAGATGTGCAGCATGAGGGCAGGACTGGGAAGAGAGGAGGGAAGAGACTTGGATCAGGCTGTAAAAAGGTTAAAGAAATAAGTAGCCTATACATTTTCTCTTTCTAAATGTTTATTTATTTTGTGTGTGATCATAAATAGATAAATAAGTTTTATTCGTTCATAGTGTGTGTGTGCATGCTTCCATGTGCCAGAGAGCATGTGCCACAGTGCATGCACAGCAGTCAGAGACAACTAACAGAATTTTGTTTTCTCCTCCCACCTTGAAGGTCATGGGGGTTAGATTTAGGTCTCAGAGGGTAGTGCAAGTGCCTTTGTCCACTGAGCCAACCCTTGTGCACACATCTCCTTCCCCTTGTTGCTTGCCTCGGGCGTCTCTCTAGTTACATGGTTATGCCTAATTTGTGCTCCCACCACATTGGATGGCAGCAAACCAACATCAACACTGAATTGAAAAGTGATACTAATACAGCCTTCTACAAACAAATTATACATATGCGCGCGCGCGCACGCGCACACACACACACACAGAGAGAGAGAGAGAGAGTCATGCTTAGAAGTATTGCAGTTACTATGAAGCTGGACGCTAAAGGTCAGCTACTTGAGTTCTGTCCCAAGCACCATCATCCTTTTCTCCCTGTGCTTCTCTTCCCAGATTCTTCAGCTGAGATTAGTAAGCCTCTCCAAAAATTGCCTTGAGCATGAAATGCTGCGATGTATTAGGTTCTTAATGTCAGAAGCACAGCTGCAACACATTAACAATAATTTATTTCTGACCCCAGGAATGTCATTGGTTACTATATTCCTAGAACCAAAGGAGATGAGCAAGATTTATTTTAAAAAATATAGAATAAAATAATTCTTTCCTGTGGAAGGAGTATACTGTACAAAGCATAGGTTTTACTATTTTTTATGATATTAAGCTCCTAACACCTAGCCCTGTATACAAGCCTTACAATTCATTAATATTCTAAAAAATCACAATACTTCATATATATCTGCATGCATAGTAAGCACAGTTTACTATGATGATCTATTTGGCCCTTACTTTAAAATATTTTAAACATTTTTTCCTCCTTCTTAACCCTCAGGATTTATTTGGACAGTGTAAAATATGAATCTTTTGTAAATAACTACAACATAAAAATGTGAGAATATAAAAGAGGACACATATAAACTTAGCATGCCAGTTGGCATGGCTCAGGCTGGTAAGGAAAATGGCCAGTGTATTCACAGAATCATTTAGAAAATCTCATTTGGAAATCAGAGTAACCTCCTAATGATTCTATTTATGTCTGGTCTCTTAGAGCACCTTCATAGAGAAGCCTTTGGATCAGCTGTAAAGACAAGCTGTTTGCTACTCAAGCATCTTCAAATGCTCCCCACTTGCCACAGAAAATAGATTTCCCTTGCATGGACTCACATCCAAAACATAGTGCAATGTGATACGCAATTTCTATAGATCACAGAATGATGGTTTTCTTGAGTTTTCACGAAACGCCCAGAGTGCTTGACTCCTCTTCAATCTGACCTGTGCTGCCCACACTAGGCACTGTTGCTATTACTCTCCACTGCTCGGCTGTGCTCTCTGTGAGAAATGACTTTGGTCTTTCCAATGTCCAACAACAACATTTAAACATTTGGTTTAAAAACCTAAGGTCATGCATCCATAAAGGCTGGCTTTTATTCCCAGGACCAAAACCTCATCTTCATAGTGCTCTCCTGGTATTTTAGAGCCATGCTTTAATGCTTTTCATAACCTGTTACACGTTATGTGAGACTTCCTACTGTTATACGATAGGTCTGTGGAAGACAAAATCATTCCTTGTAATTACTTTCTTTCAAAGATCACCCATGGAACTTACTCAGCTACCAAGGGTATAAATAATATTTTAAACTTATTGAAACGATCAAATCATATTGACCATGAAAATGCTTCCTCAAATCTTTTGTCTTAAAACTAGACATTGAGATTAATTTTCAGATTTTTCTCTCATTTTTGATACAAGTATAATTGACTTTCTTCAGTAAGTGCTTAGAAAGTACAATTGTGTGAGTATAAAAATCTACCCCACGTGCATGGGCTTATGTATTAGAACAATTTGTCTCAAGCTGTTGGGAGGGTGTAAAACTTTCAAGAAGTGGAAACAGCAGAGGAGGTGGAAGAGTGTCTTAAGCGTTACACAGTCCACTCGGCTTCAGCCTAGCCTTTCCTGTTCACTCAGATGTGAGCATGTCCTGCTCCCAAGATGCCAGTCACTCCTATCACCGTGCGTTCCCCACCTCGATGAACTGTGTGCCTAAAACCATGAACCAAAATAAATCCTTCCACCCTTAGGTTACTCCTCACAGTAATAAGAAGTGGTATTCCAGCAATGAATCTACCACAGCCCTTCTGGCTGTTAGAAGTCCTCATTTTTTTTGCCTCCTGTCTCTGTCTCTCCATATTCAAGACTTGCAGAAAGGAAAATTCAGCATTATTTGTGTGTTATTGACAAATTCAAAACTTCATATATTTAGGATATACAATTGTTGTTTTCATTGAGAATGTTGTCCATGGGCTCATGTTTGAATGTTTGTTCCTCACTGGAACTGTTTGGGGGAGGATTAGGAGTCCTGGACTTGTTGGACGAGTTATGAGTGGGAGTGGAGTGAGTTTCAAGAACTCTTACAAAGTCCAGTGAAGCAGACGTGAGCTTTAAGCTATTGCTACAACAGTGTACCTGCCTACCTGGGACCATGCTTCCTGCCATAAGGTTCATAGATTAACCCTCTCAAACTGTAAGTAAGTCCCCAGTCAACTGCTTTATCTTATGTGTTATCTTGGTCACTGTGTCTCTTCATATCACTAGGACAATAACTTAAATAATGTTTTTGTCTATGCATATACAATACGATTTGATCACAATCCAGCTAATCATGTATATGTGGCCTTTCATAGTAACATTTTTATGAACATGCATGAAAAACACTTGAGATGTTCTCTTAGCAAATACACAATATATCACTAAAAAAATATCGCCATTCTGAGTACTGTGTCCGGATTCATCTCATAAGAGAATGTTATATTCTCTAACTAATATAGCTTTCCTCCATGCCTCTGTAATGTAGTGTAAACTTTTAAACTAAAGTTCAGCAATACAAATATTAATTATACCTGCATCTTTAACATTCTTTGCCATATAGGCTACCAAACATCCAGATTTTGAGACATGAGAACCTTTGATAAGACAGCACTTGGGCCACCATTACTTGTGTTAAGGTTTACTGATAATTTAAACAATGTAATCCAGTAAGCAGTATAAGTAAAGCAGAGATAATTCTGGGGTGCTGATGTGTCTCACTAAATCCTTCCCATTTTAAATGTGTATTCTGTCACCCATTCAGAGGAACAGGTGGTCTCCAAGTAAGGTGTACAAATTACTTTCTCAGCAAGTGATGAACATTTAGGTTATTAGTCAATTGGATTTTATGATCATTAAGTTCAATCATTAAATGATCAACATGGTATTCTGCAGGGAAGCTTCTTCATAAACCCATATATTAGATTTGCTTACGATAAGTAAGCAGGCATACCTTCACAAGGGCATTGCACTGCTGAATGCTTCCTCGCCATTATCATTAGCCTATTTATCAGGAGACTTGTCATTATCAACATGTTTACAAGTAAAGTATATCTGATTATGTGTATCCTTTCTTTGGGAAGCTCACTTAGTAATGGGAAGGAAACAGATCATGAGCCAGCTGCTATAAATGCTTTCACTACAGTCACTGAGCTGGATCTGATGCAAGAAAGGACACAATCAAGCAAACAAAGATAAAGTTGTATTTGAAGAGCTCCAGGTAGTAGAGGAAGTTTACTTCATAAAACTAAGTGTTCCATATTTTCCTAAACAAATGGTGTTTAATGGTGAGATACATGGGAAGCCATGGAGAGTTATTTGTCATTTAGCCAAATAACATGAGGAAGTCAACCTGTGAGGAGATGAAGAAACACCAACAGTACATTCTTTACCACAAGACAGAGGAGAGGTGACTAGTATCCAAAAGAAGATGCAGAGAATTTAAAAATATAATATGTGTTACAATGTCACTTCTCATGCTTGATGAAGGGTGAATGTGCCATGTATTCTGTACTAAGAAAAATGGAATGAAAGACTAAACAGAAAATCAGAAGTAGAACGAGATCATGTTAATCACGAAGGAATATCTAACAGAAACATATGTGTAAAACACTACATCACCAATGAAGAAAAGCAAACATGGAGGAAGATGGAAAGGACTTCAAGCTTGTAAAGTTGTCATCTGAGGCTAATCTAGACTCATCTGTAAGGGTTAACCACCACAAAAAGACAGCAAGCACAAAGATACACACAGACATAGAGAAAGACAGACAGAGACAGAAAGAAATTCAGAGAAAGCATCCAATTCTTTAAAGAGGATGACACTTCACTTGAGAAATTTAGCAGCCATGTTCACTATCTACCACAAAAAATTTATAAATACAAGCACATCATATACCATAGAAACTTCTGAAATATAAACAATTAAATTAGCTTCGGGATTGGATGTTACTGACTATAAAATGATGCATCAGTGTTTAGAGTCTCATAGAGGTTTGAGAACCTGTTTATAAAAGTGCCTCTAATTTTTGTCACACAGTGAAAAGTACTTGATAGATGTAAGCTCTTATCATTTATTTTTAATTATGAAATATTAGCACAGTAGGAACACTGTTATTACTTTGAAAGATCATAATTCACTTACAGAAAATATTATGCTTAAAAACCAGCCACATACTTTATGTCCAATAAGAACTGCTACAACAATCACTTTTGATCATTAACATATTTTTTAAATGTGAAGAATATACAAGAGTAATTGTTCTAGTATTGTTTGGCCAATTTACCAAACTGAAAATCACAATAGATGCCAAGAGGCAGAAGTTGTTAAAATCTCTGTGGCCACACCTTGGACTGAGAGCAGAAAGACTGTAAGATCTAAGAGGTCAACCATGAGATTGTATCTTCTAGAAATGCCAGGAAATCTATACCATCATACTTCAACATTTTGCTGAAACAAGATCTGAACAATAAAAACAGCATTAGACATGCTAATGTCGAAGGAAAAAATTGCATTGAGTCTCATTCCTTGACTAAAATCTAGAAGCTACTGATTTTTGAGAGGGAGAATTTGCCTTCCCCAGAGATTGGTTATCTACTATCAAGTCATCAACTCTGAAGCCATATCAACAAGGAAAACTACAGAGACTTATCAGTGTGGTTGTATATTTTATAAATATTACATTTATACTTATGTGTATTGTTTGTACATATGTTTGTGTGTATAGAAAAAGAGAGCATAAATTTGGGAAGGTGTGAGAGGAGGCATAAGTAGAGGACATGGGAAGGCCTGGTGGGAGCAAAGAGAAGGCAAACATGATGTAATTACATTTTAATTTTAGTTAAAATAAGTAAAGAAAAGAAAAAAATCAGCTTTAAATTTTAAAATTAATTTTAATTGTGTAACAGAAAAATCATAGACACTTAGCAGTTTTTGGATGACTCCTTATTAATGCAAAAGGAAATCACATAAAACTAAGAAAAAAAAGAAGTAGGTTGCTGTATGGTGAGAAACCTTCATAGTTCTGTCTTGCAGCAAGTGAAAATGATGATAATTTAAAATAGGTGGCATTTTTTTTGATAAACAGATCATGGTAAACATTACTGCTAATATGTTTTCAGCTTTCCTCAATTACAAGATGTAGTCAAATAATATCTTAGGATGAAGAAGAAAATGTCTACCTAAGAAAATTTAGATTTATGTGTACACTGAGCAATGCTGAAGAGGTATGTGAGGATCTAAACCTAAGATAATTTATTAAGGACACCAGGTATTCCCTCCCCTTTCAAGCTCCTGCCTTCCAACTCCCTCCAAAGCACCTCATCTTCTGCACCCCATTTCCTTCTCCACAACTCTGCCAGCTTTCTCGGAGGCCTCTTGGCATCAAAGATTTCACATTAGACCCTCTTCCCCCAAGCTCCTGGCCGCCAACTCACCTGAAAGCACCCTCAACAGCAGTGGTGGTCCTCGAGTCCTATGCTCCATCTCTCACCTCACAACTCTGTTTTCCAGGAGGCTTTGACAGTACCAGGACAGCCAGGTAAGCCCCTTTCCCTCTCTAAGGTCCTGGCTGCCAACTCCTCCAAAAGCATCCTCAACAGCAGTAATTGCACCCAATACCCGGAACTTCAGTTTTTTGCCCCACAGTACTGCATGCATTCCTGGAGGCCTTCAGTTACCAGGGACAATGCAAGACCCTGCCCCAAGCACTTGGCCTCCATACTGCCCTGAAACATACCCATCAGCCTTAAACTGCACCTCACCCCCTCGGCTCCTTTTACCAGCCAACAAACTGGTCTGCTTTCCTGGAGATGCACCAGCTGCCACACTACACTTAGGGACCCGAGAGGCAAGATTAGCACCCAAAACCTCAGAGGCAACTCGGGCTCTGGGGAGTTGCCTCAAACAACCCAGGGGAAACACCCTACTGGATCTGAAGAAAAGCTAGTCACCAGAACTACAGACCACTAAAGTCAGTAAACAAAGAGGAAACAGAAACCAACAGAAAACATCCATTCAACAAAGATGAACTTAGAAATCGGGCTAAACCTATAACTGTGAACCCAGAGGCTAAGGGCCAATTTAAAAACATAACTAATATTATCCAGGGCAATATGACACCAAGAGAATTCAGCTATCCTATACAGAACGCCTTGCTAGCCCAACAAAACTAGAGCACAAGAAAATGACCTTGAAGATGATGGAGGTCATTAAAAAACAAACTAATTAATCCCTTTAAAGATAGGATAATAAAATCAAATAGGTGAAGGAAATGAATGAAACTGTTTAACAACTGAAAATAGAAGTAACAGAACTGGAAGCAATAAAGAAAACACAAACAGCTGGAATACAAAGTGAATAAATTGTAATTAATATAAAAAATAAAAATTAAAAAATGAAAACACAAACAGAGGAAATCCTGGAGATGGAAAAACCTAGACTTAAGAACAGAAACTACAGAAACAAGCATCACCAACAGAATACAAGAGAGAGAAGACAGAATCTCAGGTGTAGAAGATCCAATGAAAGAAATTGATATATCTGCCAATGAAAATACTAAATCTAAAAAGTTCCTGACACAAAACATCCAGGAAATCTGGGACACCATGGAAAGACTAAACCAAAGAATAATAGAAAGAAAAGATTCCCAGGTCAAAAGTGCAAAAAATACTTTGAACAAAATCAAAGAAGAAATTTTCATGTGGCTTTTTCTTTTCAATTTATTTATATGGTGGATCACATTGATGGATTTCGGTATATTGAACCATCCCTGTATACCTGGGATGAAGCCTACTTGGTCACAGTGGGTGATATCTTTGATGTGTTCTTGGATTCAGTGTGCAAGTATTTTGTTGAGTATTTTTGCATCAATGTTCATAAGGGAGATTGGCCTGAAATTCTTTCTTTGTTGGGTCTTTGAGAGGTTTAGGTACCAAGGTGACTATGGCTTCATAGAATGAGTTTGGTACTGTTCCTTCTGTTTCTATTTTGTGGAATAGTTTGAAGAGTATTGGTGTTAGCTCTTCTTTGAAGGTCTTGTAGAATTCTGCGCTGAAACCATCTGGCCCTGGGCTTTTTTATTTTCATGGGAGAGTTTTGATGACCGATTACTGCTTCTATTTCCTTAGGGGATATAGGACTATTTAATTGATTTACCTAGTCTTGATTCAGCTTTGGTAAGTGGAATAGATCAAGAAAATCATCCATATCATTAAGATTTTCAAATTTTGTGGTATATAGCCTTTTGAAGTAAGGGTATCAGAGTAGATGCTGAGACATATAGCTAACCTTTGGGCAGAGTGCAGGGAATCTTATGAAAGAAGTGGGAAATAATAAGACCTGGAAAGGACAGGAGCTCCACAAGGAGCGCAACAAAATTAACTAATCTGGCCACAGGGATCTTTTCTGAGACTGATACTCCAACCAAAACCCATTCATGGAGATAACCTAGAACCCCTGCATAGATGCAGCCCAAGGCAGCTCAGTGTCCAAGTGGGTTCCATAGTAATGGGAACAGGAACTGTCTCTGACATGAACTGATTGGCCTGCTTTTCAATCACCTCCCCCTAAGGGGGGAACATCCTTACTAGGACACAGAGGAAGACAATACAGCCACTCCTGATGAGACCTGATAGACTAGGATCAAAAGGAAAGGGAGGAAGACTTCCCCTATCAGTGGACTGGGGGAGGGGCATGGGTGGAGAAAGGGAGGGAGGGAGCTACAGGGTGATACAAAATGAATAAATTATAACTAATCAAAAATAAATTTAAAAATAATTAAAAAAAGAAAATTTCTCTGACATAAAGAAAGATATGTCTATAAATATACAAGAAGCTTACAGAACACCAAATAGATTTAAACACAAAACATAAACTTCTTTCCATAAAATAATCAAAACATTAAATGTACATAACAAAGAAAAAAATTAAAAGCTTCAAGTTAAAAAGGCCAAGTAACATACAAATGCAGACATATCAGAATTACATCTGAATTCTTAATAGATTCTAAAAGCCAGAAAGGACTGGACAGATGTTTCTTCAGTCTCAAAGTGATCACAAATGCCAGCCAAGACTCCTAAATCCAGAAAAAAATTCAGTCACTGTATAATGAGAAGATAAGATATCCCACAACAAAATCACATTAAAAAAATATCTCTCCACAAATCCAGCCCTTCAGAAGATACTAGCAGGAAAACTCCAACCCAAGGCAGTTAATTACACCTAGGAAAACACAGGAAATAAATAATTTCACACCAGCAAATTTAAAAGAGGAGAAACACATACACACACACACTCTCACACACACACACACGCATGCACGCACACACACACATGGGACATAGGCCCTCTGCATATATGTAACAGGTGTGCAGCTTACTCTTCGTGTGGGACTCCTAGCAGCAGGAGCAGGGGCTGTCTCTGTCTACACTGTCTGCTTTTGGATTCCTTTTCCATAAGTGGGCTGCCTTGTTTAGCCGCAATTGGAGAAGATGCACTTAGTGCTACTACAACTTGATATGCCAAGATGAGTTGATACCCAGGGGAGGCCTCCCTCTGAGCGAAGGGTGGGGGGATGGGAGGATGGTGGGGAGGGAGAGAGAGGGACTAAGAGGAGAAGAGAAAGGAGAAGCTGGAATCGTGATATAAAATTAATTAATTAATAAAAAGTTAACAAAAGAATATATTAAAATAATTTGCTTAAATCAAAGTTAATAATAGTATTATCTGGAATTTCTGAGAGAGATACTTGAAATATTTGATATTCGTATACGCGAGAGGGATAACTATACCTTGGGGTTAAGTATATAGCCTTAAATATGATGTATTATTTGAGTAAAGAATTCATATGTTTACATATCATATGTACTTGTACAGAGGCAAACCCTATCACTAGAAAAAGGTAAACAAATATAAAGAAATATCCAAAAATGGAATCAAAAATAGCAACAACAAAAGAATCAACTACTTTAAAAGAAGAAAGAAATGTAAAATCTGGAAAGTATCATATGGGGGAATCTTAGTCTACCAGTGCTGCTATATTAAAATAATTGATATCAAAATATTCTGCTCCCAGCAGCAGCACAACACATACTTGTTTCAAGAATAGAGTGTATGCTAGGTTATTAAAAGAGTCATGATGAGTTTATAAGAATTTAATTATACAGACCACATTTTATGAACAAAATCAAATTAAGCCAGAAATTAAAACCAGAAGATATTTGGAAAATACTTAAAATTGCCAAAATAAATAAACATGAGAAGAAATTATAAAATAAATTTGAAAAATTTGAACTGAATGCAATTTAAGTCACAGCTGATTAAAACCGAAGGCAGTAGATAAGGAAATGAACAGAGGGGTCTGGGTAAAAGCAAGAGTTTCCATAGGAACAAAAAATTGGGTAAGGTTATTATTTATATTTTTTTAATTAATT
>CM053745.1:57548099-57569621 GCA_028658305.1 Pachyuromys duprasi
TTTCTCTCCATTGAGTTTGATGTTAGCTATAGGCTTGCTGTATATTGCCTTTACTATGTTTAGGTATGTGCCTTGTATCCCTGATCTCTCCAAGACTTTAAACATGAATGGGTGTGGATTTTGTTAAATGTTTTTTCAGCATCTAGGGAGATGATCATGTGGTTTTTCTCCTTCAGTTTGTTTATATGGTGGATCACATTGATGGATTTGCGTATATTGAACCACCCTTGCATGCCTGGGATGAAGCCTACTTCGTCATGGTGGATGATATCTTTTATGTGTTCTTGGATTCGGTTTGCAAGTATTTTATTGAGTATTTTTGCGTCAATGTTCATAAGAGAGATAGGTCTGAAGTTCTCTTTTTTTGTTGGGTCTTTGTGTGATTTAGGTATCAAGGTGACTGTGGCTTCATGGATATCCTCCCATCTCTTGATAAGCTAAAGTTTGTCTTCCAGGAATCCTTCACAATGAGAAAAGTATTCCCTAAGTGTGCACAGCGTCAAAAATGTGGCAAGCCTCTAAACCTGATCTCTGGTCTATAATGAAATAGAATGTATAAAGGAGTAGATAAAGCACTTTTCAGAAAACAAAATCAGATAGAGCTGGGGTGAACATACAAGTATATTGTCATGAATATTTCTTTTTTTTTCTTTATTTTTCCTTTTTCTTTTTTTTACAGCCTGATCTCAATCCTCTCCATCCTCTTCTTCCATTCTCATCCTCATCCCTCATTCAATCCATGCCCCTCCCTGCCCTTCTCTTCACAGATGGGGAGGACCCCCTCCCATGAGTACCAACCCACCCTGATGCATCAAGTCTCAGCTGGTCCAAGGGCATCTTCTTCCACTGGGGCCAGACAGGGCAGATCAGCTAAAGGAAAAGGATCCAAGGGCAGGAAACAGTGCCAGAGGCAGCCCCTAATTTCTTTGTTAGGTGACCCACATGAGGACCATGTTGCACATGTACCACATATATGCAGGGAGTCTAGATCTGACCCATGCAAGCTCTTTGGGTGGAGGCTGATTTTCTGTTAGCATATCGTGAATATTTCAAAAGTGAATTTAATGTAAAAGCAAGGAGATTCAGTTAGCTTCTAGAGGAAACTAAACAGACAAATCTCACTACTAATAAAGGATAAACCTGAGTTAGATTTCCAATAGTTGGTTTTAGTTGTCACTTTGACAGTCTAGAATCTCTGGGTGAGGAGGACCTGTAAGATTAAGTGGGCTGGAGTTATGTCTGTGTTCAATTATCTTGAGTACATCTGTTCAGGGGTGCAGACTTGCTCCTGTGGGAGGCAGTTGGGCAGCAAGTTCTGATCTATGTGAGTGTGGACATGTTGGCTGAGCACTAGCAAGTGTGTGCTACCTTTCCCTTTTTGCTTCTTGCCTATGGGTTGCCTGTGTGAGTTGTTTCAAGTTTGATTGATGGTGACCTATAGCCTAGAATTGTGAGCCAAATAAACCCTTTCTCAACAAGTCAACACATTATCCTATCACCTGCTTTTGCACGGGGATTTTATCACAACATTGTAGGTCCCTTTTTCCAATGCTTATACAATATACTATCATATCAAATCACAAATATTTAATAAAGACTGCTAAGTAACTATGCTTGAGTTACTTGTGACAAGTGCATAATTTTATTTTTGCTATTATTTTTGTTATTTCTTTGTGTATGGTACACACATACCGAAGGAGGGAGTCATGGAGACAGAAGCAAAAGAGTGGGAAAGAAAGAGAAGACAAGTGGAAGAAAGGACCAGAGAGAGGAAGATGGTGTTAAAATAAGCAACATGCAGAAAGCAACAGATATTTAGCTTTACTGCTGTTGTAGTTTTCATTTTTGGGAGGTATAAAACAAGAATGAAGAGTAATAATAAGAAGTAATCATATTTTAAACCACTCAGAGACAAACATGTTAGCACCTTCATGCCTGCGGTGGTAATTGGTTAGACGGGAGAGGTCTTCTGCCATTTTCTTTCTCACCATGCTCAGAAAGTGCTGTTCTACTGACTGCTTACATTGAAATTTGCAGGGAAGTAAAAGTTGATGTGCTTTATATATTTGGTGGCTTTATAATTTTATCTGGTTGCCTAGTAATATTCTTTTATGTTAAAAGACGAATAACTTGCCTGAATTGTGTCTTATTGTTAACCATTCTTGGTCATTTTTCACTGGGAATAATACACCCTGCCCTTTTGGTTTGTACGTTTGGATTTTCATAAATTCAGAATAGTTTATTACGTATGTACATAAATATTTGTTGTTGCTATTCTCGCTATTCTCCCTACTGCAGAGTTTTGCACATATGTGTATTGCTTCCAGATCAGTCATTGTTTACGTGGTCTTTTTTCTTAATTGTAAAATTATTGTATTAGCATAGTATTTCTAATTAACTTCACTTATAGCTTCCTTTGTGTATTTTGTTTTCAGAAAGAATTTTTTAAGTGAACTTCTTACAGTTTAGTTTTAATTTGCCTAATGGTTCTGGTGGAATTTTATATTTCTCTGTTGTGCCCTGTTGACTGATAACTGTTACTGTATCTTTTCAGTGGTATGCTTTAAAAAAAAAAACACCTTACAAGGTAGAAATGTAGATTCCTGCATACTTTATTTTAATTTATAAAAATTGCTTCTCCATATTTTTTACATGACAAATAACCTGATGCCTTCACATGTTATCATTAGAGAAGCTGATCTTATTCTATGTCATGTGTTTTAGAGACAGGAAAAACAGTACTGAATACAGATTGAGCTTTTATGATTCACGTTCTAGGTATGGCACCATAGAAGACTTTCTTATTTCCGGTACTTTCTTTCCCTCTGCAGAAATAGAGAAAGTACTGCCCACACATACATCAAGAGCCCATCTGATTTCTAATTTGGTTCCGAGACTTCTGCTTCCCAAAAATATACTAAATAAAGCTCAAAGCAGGTGTATTGCTACTTCTGCTACTAAAACTATGGGACTTGGTTTTAAATCTCAGTACAGCCTTCATTTCCCATATTATACTCTTTCCCTGGATCTTATTCTGGGCTGAAGCCTCTATTGGCATCTCTGTGTCCTTTCTAGGGCTTTTTTCTTTGGACTGTGCTACAGGATCTCTGCTATATGCTCTGATCCAGAGTTCCAGCTCTATCTCTGGTTGAACAGAACTGCTAACTCTGTTTTTCCTCAGTGATAGACTTTGGCTTTGGGCTGACACTTAAAAGTTATGTGAAGATGCTAATTTTGTAGGCCAGTATTCAAATGAAAAGATGTGCTCATTGTTTTTATTTTTATTTTTGGTTCATTTGTATGTAACAAGACAAGAATATTCACCAGGCATATTTTCAGAATAGTTGCTGGAAGACATGTTCTATGAGTTTTTGCATATTGAAAATTTTGTCACTATTATCCTTATACATGATTACATATATCTTCTGTCAGACTGGGTGCAAAGTATTAGGAAAGAATAATTTCTTACAGTGTTGCAATCAGCTAGCTGAACACCTTTCACTCCACCTGATTAAACCTTTACCATACAAAAATAGTGTTTAGTGTTGAAATTCCTTGGCCACTGCATGATCCAGGTGTACAGGCTGGGATAACAAATCCAGAGGCTTGACACCTGGGAACTACAGACCATGGCTCCTGATCTTAGAATCCAGATGGTGGGTGATCAGATTAGAAACATATTACTTTAAATTTCAAGTGTGCCTGACAGTCAGCAGCTAGCAAGGTCTTGGGCCATGAGAAGCAGCTGTTGATGGAGCACCTGGCAGTGGTTAGTGGGAACCCTTGGCTTTCACAGCGCCTCTGGTGTTGCTCTCCAAACTATCTCCCTAAAGTTGTAATTTACTGACTTCTGCACCCTTGGCTTTCTAAAGTCTCTTTATTTTCCAATATGGTACGCCATAGCTATTGCCATCTTCCCCATTGCTTCTGCCCCTGGTTGCTGTAATGAATTCTCGCTGCTGGCGCCACCATTGCGGATCCCCTTTCTGTTACAGTCAGCTAGCCTTGCCATTGACAAGAATGACAAGCAAGTAAAGATCTTTCAAGAGCATGCTTTTGTTGAGACTCATATCACAACACCACGGCTCAGCACATGAGTGCATCACTAAACCTGAAACTTGCAGTGTGAGCAGGTGGCTATAGAGTGACAGGAAGATGGCATAACTGTGGCATATGAAGGAAGGGCTGCATGTGCACCAATAACAATGCAACTTTTTGCTTCACCAACCATAGGCACCACCCAGGGACAATCACAGTCCTCACTAAGGGTAAGTCCCACATCTTATCAACAACCACTCAAATCTTGGTGAATCAATGGGGGCAAGGCCCCCTTACTATTTTGTAGGGAGAATTGCTACAGAAACATCTAAAGTTTCTCAAAGGTTGTTCATTCTGGCCTGCTGCTATCAAAGCTTGGCAGGTGTCCTGGAGTATCCAGGACTGGCTCTGCCTTCTGGTGCAACGGTTGAGGTATTGGTGGCAAAAGGTTTTGCAGCTTGAATATTCTAAGAGTGATTAGCACTGAGCTAATAACCAACAGGATAGTATGGTTGGTTACAAAAGGGAGAGCTATTCGGCTCACACTTCCCCCTCCAGACTGCTAGGCTTAAAGGAAGAGTTTACCTGCTGTCATCCAAAGCCCTGAATGGCAAACTCTTCCTTTGGTGTGTGTGTGTGTGTGTGTGTGTGTGTGTGTGTGTGTGTGTGTGTGTGTGTTCACAGAAAAAAAAAGGAGTGCTTATGATAAAATTTTAAGAGTGCTTAGCAGAATTACAATGCTTATCAGTGCTTAATCAATGGCACTAAGGCATACGCATAGTTGGGGTTCCTTTATCCATCTCTATAACTCCAGAGAAGGCCTCTGTTGTTCCCTGTTCTTGAACATCGTGCTGAAAATATTGAACCAGACTAAGTTTACCCTCATTTGTAACTGCTCTGTCTAGAATTATCATTAAGAAACAATAATTTCCTTAAAGTTCAATATCTTAACATTGTGTCCCTGCGCATTATTTCCTACCAATTCTTCATTAAACTCTCTCTATATTTCTAGTGACTCCTTTTCGTATACATAATAGATTTTTTTAACACATCACATCTGTTGTCATTGATAAAGAAGAACCCAACATGTGTGGCTGAGAAGATGGTTTGGCCCCTAAAGCACTCACTACAGGAGCACCAAGACCTTCAGTGCTCACACACAAACATGGCTATAGCCTGTTGTCTCGGTGCAGAGGCAGGTGTGGTGATAGTAGAGGCCCTGGGGCTTGCTGGTCTCACAAAACCAGTGATTACCAGATTCAGTGAGGGACCCTGACTTGAAAGCCAAAGCAGAGTGTATTTAATAAAGACACCTGACATAAACTTCTACCACATGCCAAAATTTACCTGTACTATCCCCCCACACACACACACACGAGCATGTAAACACATACAAGCACAAAAATAATAATAATGAATAGTTACAAAAAATTGTGAGCTTAGTGAGAAGTAGAAAACATTTGAGAATACCTCATAAAAATGTCCTCTTAACAACAATAGCTCTTGTAGCCTGAGGCTCGCCATGTCAGCAGTCCAAAAGTGCTAGGTTCAGCAGTCCTGAACCCTAATGGCCTGGGGAGCAAGGGTTCCCTATGATAAGCAAGGAAGGTACAGCAGCTGCTGGTCTTCCTATACCCTGAGCCAGAAAAACCTGGCAAGCCATTAAGAACCTTTTAGAGAGCTTTTGATATTGTAAGCCTTCAGTGTTGGGGTTTGTTTCTCACTCAGCAGCAGGTAAGTGATAGCAGTACTTCTCCAAATTTTTTACTTTAAGGAAGAGTCATTTTATCTATTTTTATCCCAACCAAGTTTTCTTTGTGAGAAATTCTAATTATCTGTTTTGTAGAGATAGGCTGCCATTCTCAAATGCCTACAATCTTCCCTCTAATCATCTTGTTTCTTCAGTTTTCTGTTTGTAACATTTTTTATTTTTCTTTTTAATTTTTTTAATTTATTCATTTTCTATCCCAATTGTAGACCCTCCTTTATCTCCTCCCCACCCTACCCTCCTTTCCTGTCTCTTCCCCCACCCATTCCCTTTCCCTAGTCCACTGAAAGAGGGAGTCCTTCTTCCCTGACATCTGAAAGAGGTGCCTATTTGCAACATTCAATCTGGTTTTCCTACATGACTTTTAGGTTGATAGTGCTTTTAGTTCATTGCCTTTGCTGTCCTAAGCTGTTTCTTCTAGTGTCTCCTACTGCATCTTATAAGGTTTTCATATTGCAAGCTTCTCCACAGTTCTTCCCTAGATTTTGTGTCAGCTTTTACAGAACACATGACTTTGTTGTTGTTGTTGAATAGAAGTTCCCACATTCTCTTTGATTCCCTTAACATTGGAGATCTTGTAATGAGCCCGGCTTCTAAAATAAGAAATCATCGCCCTCTACTCCTAACCCATTCCTTAACTTTTGCACTCCAGGTGTCAATGTTTGCTAAGGATACTTAAACATTTGTAGCAGCTCTTGTTCTTGAAATGTGCAGGAAGACAGTGTATCAATTCTCACAGCCTCCTTCTCAATGAGCTGTCCTTAGAACTGTCCCTGACTCCAGCTAGAGAATACAGCACTGTCATTTTTTCTCTTTTGTTAATGTTTGTTTTCATTCACCATTAACCTTCTTTTGAGCATTGCAAACATAAGACAGAGGAATACACTAATGTCTAGGAAAAGCAAATGACTCATAAATGAACATTTATACCTGTTTCAAATCTACATCATCTTCTTTGAAGATGCACTCAATTTCTTGGGACTAGGTAACAAGTTTCCTCTTCCAGTCATTTTACTTCTCAGTTACTCCAGGATTTCAATGCTTTCCAACATTGTAATGTCATTTAACCAAGGACTGTGTGTCCACTTTTTGCTTTCCTTAAAGTGTCATTTGGCACTAGGTCACCTCTGCTTAAGAAATGCTATAGAGGAAGACAATGAAGCTAGTCTTGATGAGATCTGATAGGTCAGGGGGTCAGAGGGAAGGGAGGTGGACACTCCCCCATCAGTGAAATTGGGGAGGGGCATGGGAGGAGATGAGGGAGTGAGGGTGTGGCCTGGTGAGGCTGCTCTCCCATCAGGGGGAGGTGATCAAAGAGCCAGGCACTGAATTCCTGTGAGGCATAGTCCCTGTTACCACTGCTAGGGAGCCCACTTAGAGACTGAGCTGCCATGGGCTGCACCTGTGCAGGGGTTCTGGGTTGTCTCCGTGCATGGTTCTTGGTTGGAGTGTCAGTCTCAGAGGAGAGTTCTGTGCCCAGATATTTTGGTTCTGTTGCTCTCCTTGTGGAGCTATATGTTTGTTTGTTTGTTTGTTTAATAGAGAGAGAACATGAAGTTGGGAGGGGGACAGTGTGGTGGAAGGTCTCAGAGAACTCTAAGAGAGGAGCTGGAGCTGGGTGTGACCAAAATGCATTACACACATGTATAGATTCCCAAAGAATAGATAAAAACGTACTTCAAAAATAAAATTTAAAAAATAGAAAAGAAATGCTATGGAAGCAGCCTGGCAAGAGACCACAGCAGCGGGTCCCAGTGAGGGTATGAGCAGAGAAGTGGCCTTGAGAAAACAAGGCTGCTGCATTTCTCTTGGGATGCCCATGTCCACCGTCTTTACCTTTCAGGCAGCAGCACTCTCTGCGCAGAATGTTTCACTGCTTTGTAATTTCCTGTGCTGAAAATAACATCATAGGCTCTGCTTTACATCAGTTATTGACTAGCAGAACTTCTTAATTTAGTTTAAAATTTCCCTGGAACTGGCAGGTGTGCCTCATCAAGAAGTTGCTAGGGGTCCATGAACTTACTGGAAATTAATTTTGCCCTGTTTCACATAGTATGTTCCTTTTGATGAACTTTAAGAAGGAAAGCTTTGCCAGTGTTCAGCAGCTATTCCATTGTCCTAAGAAAACCCCAATCAACGCTTTTTGGTGTGACAGATTTGTGATTATTTCATTCTCCTAAATTTGCATATGCTGCCAAGAGGCTTCCAGGCTTCCAGGAATTTTTATTAAGAATTTCAGATATTCCAGCAAGGAATTTTATCTCTGCTTACAAGATCAAGTGTGCAACTGGAACTAACCAAGCCTCATTTCATGCTAATTTCCTTCGCTGAAGAGAAATGGGGAATATTCATTTGGGGTCAAGTGGACAATGCAATAGAATTGTTCTGCTTCTGTTCTCCAAGCAGCCTGTGAGAGTCAAGAGGAGAACACAAGCCATCCAGAGTGATGGATGTCAACTGTCATGAGCCTCATAAACATGAAGAATGACAAGTGAGTCTATGACTGTGAGACTCAAAGGAAAAAAAATGATCTTCTGTAGATTCCATTGCAGTGGACACAGGGTTCAGCCTTCCAAGTTGTGACCTGTGTCTGCCTTTAAGAATCTACATTAAGACAAGCCATCAAAGATAAGGCAGGCTATGAGAGAGGCTCCACTGCAGGGAACCTCAGGTAAGCTCTCTTCACTTGAATAAGAATCCTCCTGAAGCCTAGATTTTTCTCCTAGTACAATGAAAGAATATCTTCGTATTCCTAAAATGACACTTCCATCTGAGAGAAATAATAGTTCAGTGCCTTAATTTATGCCAATTTCACATGGAATATTTTTTGGGAAAGTACTTACTTCTGATTTTTCCAGATCTATAAGAATTATGCAAGTCTTGCTTTCTTGGTAAAGATCTGTCTGTATATCCAGAAGAAGAGGGCACGTGGCCTTAGACCATATGTAGATGGTCCATGCAAAGAGTTAGTGTTGACATTTCTTTTTCCTTTCTGCTTACAAAGTTATTGGATCAGTCCTGAAGAAGTAAACTAAGTGTCACTGCTTCAAACTAATGTGGTGATCAACACTGGGCAAACAGATGATACATTTGGTGAAAAAGATAGGAAAGGATGAGATGGCCGATAACTCACATGACAGGCAGACTGAAAAGATGGATCTTCCTTCTTTTCATTTTTCTTCTTTCCACAGATGTTCTTATATGTTTTCCTTCTAAGCACAATATCACTCCTTGAAACGTAATATTTAGTATTTATATCTCTTTTCTAAGGCAGTTTTTCTTCTAAATTGCTCAGTCTTGACACTGAGTAATATCTCAGCAGTGTCCCAAGGATTATCTGTCAATCACAAATATCCATTGAACATACAGTGTATGGTGAAGACTATACCAACCATTTGATGTAGTTCAGAGGAAACAGGATACTCAGCTACAGCCCTTGTGATAAAGCTAAGAACAGAAGAGGGAGATGAAACAGAATACAGAAAAGGACATGATTTCCAAAAACTTCCAACGGTTCATCCAAGGTTTCTCTTCATTGTTCTTCCTTATCCTGCCTCACAGAAGCTTCATCTGCTCAGAGTGTGGTTTTAGTTCATATATTATACAAATAGAAACTTTGTGCTTCTAATGTGTCATATACTGGGCACAAAGCCAAAATTGCAAAGAATAAACTTACAATCTTCAAAGAGCTGTTGGTGGTGGTAGAAATGGACACATATAGCCATTAAATAGTAAACAAAGTAATTACCAGTTCAAACCAGAGCATAGCAGTGCATTCTCCTATTCTCAGTACCTGAGAGACAGAAGCAAAACAATCAAGAGAGTAGCCTGAGTTACATGGCGAGTTGACTAGTGAGCAAAGGGAAAAAAGGCAGAAGTTGCATAGGAACTCAGTCTTGCTGAAGGCAAATGTGAGGATGGAGTCCGAGGGGAGTTACAGGAGACTGATGTCCATGGCAAGACATGTAGTCTGGGGAAAAAGAAAAAGAACCAAAACAAAAACAGGAAAAAAATATAGTCTCTATCCAATAGGAAATGGAAACTACTCACAATTTTTTTTTAATAAAAACTAAAAGACTGACAGCGTCACACTTATATTTTGCATCAGTCTAATCACTCAATGACAGACTGATCTGAGGGGAATAAGACTGAAGTTAAAAAAATTGGTTAGTAGATAGTTTCAGTGGTCATGTTTCAAGATGATGAGGATATGCTTAGGAAGAATATTTGTAGAAGAGAGATCTGAAAACATTTTGGCAAATATGTTGCTCTAATTTATTATCATTTAGAGCTGGAATGAAAGTAAGAATACAACAGAATGGACTCCATAAGAGTCACTGCTGTCATCCAAAGTCCCAGCTCTCTGAACCTAATGGGTACAACTGTCCTTCTCTATGAACATCCCAGAAGTGTTTGGACACTTGTGAATAGCCTTCATATATATTTACACATTCTTCCCAACATTTCATAGATGTGGGGTTTGGGACAGAACAACTGCAAAGATTTAGCCCAGTGTTCCTTGACATTTCCCAGGTGCTCCTGGGCTTCTGCGCCAGCGGTCTTCAACCACACCCGACCGGGAATCCTCTGGGTACATGCCTGAAGAATAGAGGTAGTTAAAGAACATCTGTCATATCCGACTGGCCATAGCATCACTATGGCTGTGTGCACATTCCTGTACCCCCTTCACCATTCTCTTCATTTAAGCCGTGTTAGCATATGTGCATGAAGAGAAAGCTGACTCTCAATTTGCAGTTGAGCAAATGGCAAACCCTGCAGACAGCTACTTCATTGTAACACAAAATAAATAGAAACAGTTCACTCACAACAGACAGAAAAAGAAGAAGCACATCGATATTAAATGCACAAGACCCCTTCCTACTTGTGCAAAAGCTTCATTTTCTCCACTAGATGAAACACAGGAGTGTGTGATATTTTCTTCAACATGAGCTGCCTCTGAGAGACTATTTTCTTCTATATGTTCTATACTCTCCAGTGTACTGCTGATTCCTTAATATAATGTAAGCAATATTAATAAAGGACATATTTTATGGCTATAAAATATATTTGCAAAGTTTCAAATGATAAATTAAGGGAGAGCTCTTCCAATAAAAAATGTCTGTAACCTTTAAAAAATATCATTAACAAAGTATGGACTAACAGTCTCAGACAAATGCAATAAAACATCCTTAATACAGAGAGATGACATAAATTGGTCAAGTAATTAGAGTTCAATCAATAAAACTGTAAGAAAGAGTTACCTGAACATGAAGAGGAACTTCAAATACCTGTTTGAGAAAATAGAGAATTCCTTTTAAGATATATTCTCAAAGCCACTGTGCAATTGGAGTGTCAAGTTCAAATACAGCAAAAGAGAAAGTGAGACTAGCAACAGAGAACCAAAGCAAACGCAACAAATGCTAAGGCAACAAAAGCCATAACTAAGAAAATGGTTTCTGTAATAGACTCGCAGACAGAATTTTAAGGGGAAAATTACGGTGCTATCTTGCAAATTAAGTAAACATGGCTACTTGTGCGGCACTAAAACTCATCATGCACACAGCATGCTTCTCGTTTGTATCTTGATGATGGCTGAGCTTTTGTAAACAAGTGTGCCAGGAAGCGCATGTCAAGAAGGATGTACTCATGTTGTAATGTTAACCAGGAAAATGTGTTGCTAATGAAAATAACATTGCAATGAGACCAATTCATTTCCCCACCGAAACAGTAATGTGCTGTGTTTATAGCATTTCAGGATTTTCTTCATCATTGCCATGTGAATCTGCAGCCCTTCCTCCCCAGTTCTGCTTCTCACCTGTTCAGAACTTTATTAACCCTGAGAAAAATGAGGATCTGGTTCCCCAACTATGTGACCTACCAAGGCCAAACTAACACTCATGTGGATCAATAATATAAAGAAAAACATGTCCATTTATGTTTTCAATACCATGAGAAATCTTGGACATGCAAAGCAAAGTAACATTTTTACTATAAGCTTCTTCTTTGGTCTTTTTCTGTTTGTGATGTATACAAGTATGTATGTGTGTGTCTGTGTGTGTATCTGTGTCTGTGCGAATGTGACTGTCTGTTTATGTATATGGTGTTTCTCTTTGTTTGGATGAAAGTGTGTGTGTGTATGTGTGCATGCAAGTATGTGTGTTTCACCTTAGTATCTTATTTTCCCTCTGTTTTCAACCAATGTTCAGGTCTTGGCTAGGAAATGTAGACATTGCAATGAGGAACGTTCCTTAGTCAGTCAACAGCAAGAATTATTACAACTTACACAACAGAGGTTAGTACTAATTTACATAAAAGAATCTTACTGTCCAGCTCTCTTCTGTGCAGGAAGTGGCTCCCACTGTTCTTATACAAAGGAACTTAATTATAATTTCATAATTTTTTCCTTTGAAAAGATGTATTCACTCATTCTTATCCTTTTTATTTGCCCCAGAAAAAAAAACATGGGGTAGAAGAAAATGCTTTGTGTGGTCACTCCTATATTTTGTGTGGGTTCTCATGTCTTCTGTGTCCTTGCTGTGGCCATGTTCAGTTTGCTGAGATAGCAGCATATAAACATAAAGGGTCTGCTGAAAGTGTTCCTAGAGGAGAAAAATAGAAACTAACATAGAAAATACAAGTACATAAAGTATGTAAAGAACATTCAAGAATAAAAATCTTGAACCATAATGATTATTCCAGGACATCTGCAGTATTGAAGACATCAAATGATAATTCTCTCCTGAATTAAAATCCTTCAATTCTTTTCTTTTCCTTCTTTGTTGTTGCTGTTTTGCTATTGTATTTATTTATTTATATTTTATTTATTCATATTTTTACAATTTACTTATTTTTATACCTCAATTGTAGCTCCATCCCTCCTCTCCTCCTGGTCTCACCCTATCTCCTTCTTTCCCCGATCCACTTCCCCTAGTCCACTGAAAAAGGAGTCCTCCTCCCCTGCCATTTGACCTTAGCTTACCAAGTCTTGTCAGGACTGCCTGGATCCTCTTCCTCTGTGGCCTGACAATTGCCAGGAGGAAGTGATCAAAGAGCAGGCAACCAACTTCATGTCAAAGATAGCTCCCGCTTCCCTTTAGGAACCCAACATGGAGACTGGACTGCCTAATGGCTACTTCTGAGCAGAAGTTCTAGGTCCTCTCCATGCATGGTCCTTAACCCTACATTTATCTAGAATAAAGAACTCAAGAAATTAAACACCAACAAACCAAACAATCCAATTTAAAGTTGGATACAGAGCTAAACAAAGAATTCTCAACATAGGAATTCTGAATGTCAGAGAAACACTTAAAGAAATGTTCAACGTCCTTAGTCACCAGTGAAATGCAAATCAAAATGACTCTGAGATTTCACTTTACACCCATCAGAATGGCTAAGATCAAAAACTCAAGTGACAACACATGCTGGAGAGGTTGTGGAGAAAGGGGAACCCTCCTCCACTGCTGGTGGGAGTACAAACTTGAACAACCACTTTGAAAATCAATCTGGCACTTTCTCAGAAAACTAGGAATAGCACTACCTCAAGATCCAGCTATACCACTCCTGGGCTTATACCTGAAAGATATTCCACCATTCAACAGGGTCACTTACTCAACTAAGTTCATAGCAGCTTTATCTGTAACACCAGAATCTGGAAACAACCTAGGTGTCCCTCAACCGAAGAATGGATACAAAATTGTGGCACATTTACACAATGGAATACTACTCAGCTATTAAAAACAAGGAAATCATAAAATTTGCAGACAAATAGATGGAACTAGGGAAGATCATCCTGAATGAAGTAACACAGAACCAGGAAAACACTCTTGGTATATACTCATTTATCAGTGAATATTAGTCATATAATATAGGATAACCACATTAAAATCTACAGACCCAAACAACAAAGAAGACTCTAGGGAGGATGTTTAAATATCATCCAAAATGGAAAACAGGATAGACCCTGGAAACAGTGGAAGAGGGGGAACTGGACAGGTGCCTACCATGGAGGTCCTCTAAAAGACTCCACCCAACAGGGGATGGAAGCAGATGCAGATACTTGCAGCCAAACTTTGAGCGGAGCACAGGGAGTCTTATAGAAGAGCAGGAGGGGGAACAGAAGGACATGGAGGGGACAGGAGCTGCACAAGGAGACTACCAGAGCCAAGAATTCAAGTCCCAGGGGGTCCTGCAATTGAGACTCTTGCCCTCAATACTTTTTTTTTATCCGTTCATATTTGAGATCCATATTTTGGATATAGTTGAAGATAATATAACTGAAAAGAAAATGTAGCAAACTAGAATAGCTTCTACATTATAAGTCTATGTACTTGAAGTTCTCTTTCTCTAGACACATCCTACACAATTCCAATTGCAGCCCTCACATTACCTTGTCTTTGCAATAATGACATCACATCGAAGGAAAGACAAGTGCTCCAGTAAAGCAAATATTGTTTTCCATTGCCCTTCTTTTAATGACTGTATTGTTCCGTTTATCAGATCTTAACAGTCATTGCATTGCATTCTGTTTTGTGATCCAAATCCCTGTAAGATGTGTGCCTCCTTAGGGACATGCCTTGTCTAGCCTTTTGTCCACTAGACAACTGTTCTTCAATCATACTGACTTCTTCTATGTGCTCAGCATGCACACTATTAATGGTTTTGTAGATGTGCTCTAGAATATATGCTATTTTTCACAAAAAATTGTCCTTTTTAATGGCATTGTGTGACCTTACTTCATGTTGTGCTGTGCAATCATTGTCAATCTCTCTTTAGGAATTAACTCATTCTTACAAGTGAACATGGTGGATTATCATGACAACCAAAACCCCTCTCTTCTGTGTGCTCATTCTCCCTTTGAATGTAGAGGCTTAGCAACTTCTGGCAAGAAATAGATGATATTTTTCCAACCTTCAAACCCAAGTAAACTTTGGTCCATGAAATGCACACAAAATTAGTTTGTTCCTGTTTTGTTTCTCTGCTTTAAATACCTTGTGTGCTATCTGTGTGTTTTCCAGAATCTTACTAGCTATATATGAAGAAGGCCTTTGAGAGAATTGCTAGTTCATCTAATTGTTATAGAATGCCAAAGCCATGTGAAAATGTTCAACCCAAACAGCCAAGCTACCTATACTCATTGCACAATGCGTAAGAGATAAACTCAGTCTGGCTCAGATCTTCTGAAATGTTCAGCTGACCTACAAACTTGTGCTAATTCTGTTAAAAGTAAATACAACTAAAAATACAATCTGATGTTTTATATTTACATACTATCAGTACAGTAGGCTTCAGCTAAGCTGAGCAGTCAGGATATCTGAGCAGGCCCTTATCTCTTGTTCTAGAATATGGTGTTTGCATTCTCCTGTCAGGGTATTGATTTTCTTCACATTCCATTGAGTTGCTTATTTTTTTCTAATGTTCACCATTTTTCAATTTCTTTCTTCACTACAAGGTACTGACTTTGAAGTTTCTTGTGTTTGAAAATATATACTGAAAAGTCTCCCATACTCCCAGATGCAGTTTTAATTTCCAGAATCTCAAATCATTGCTTTATCAGCATTGCTCCAAGCTTCTTGCCTTCATAAAAGCATGGGACTCACAGATGCCTCTCCAGGGCAATTGATCTATATCTCACTGTTTATTATTTAGTAAACTTTTTCTCTCTTCCCTTTTAAATATGTCCTTCTATTCCATGTATTGTATGTGGAATACTGGTAAGTTATCATCTCATGTGAATCTCTTCAATTCAGTAAGTGGACTTTTATAAGGGAAAAAAGAAACATCTGATTATTCTAAATGAAAAGGTCTATAGTGAACATAATATTTCAATTTTATTTATCTTTAAATATTCATTTTATTTTCCCACTCACTCTTTGGTGCCATGGTACTTATGAAAATGGCAATCAGTCTTGTATTTTTCAACATCTTCAGTGTTCATGGAGTGTTGCTGATTATATTTTTTTAAAGATGAAATAATTATGTTTTCCATCCTCCATATTCTTTTTATAATGTGAGCTTTCTGTTTCTTTTCCTTCTTATTTTTCTGGTTTTTTTCATTAATTATTTATTTAATCACTTTACTGCTTGATCACAGGCCCTTCCTCCTCTTCTGCCAATCCCATTAAAAAATATCTATTTTCTTTCCCTTAAGCTTAAACAGAACTTTGTGACTATCTTGATGCACAGACTGTATCAAAATTACTACTGTGTGTTTCTTCCAAACAGACTGTAGAGTATAACTACAGAATAGAAAAATGACATGACCTTCATAGCAACTAAAGGAAACACAAGGAACACATACACAAATAATAGTGCTTTTCTTCTCTCTCTTTCATTCCTTTTAGTTTATTTTAAATTATACTTATCTACTTATTTTTCAGGGGGGAGGGGCCACAGGCCATGACACATCTAAGGAGGTCAGTGGACATGTTCTCACCTTCCACCATGCACCAAGTGGATTATGGGAAAGCAGCATGGAGTGTTGGATTGAGCTTAGCGAGTTAGTATAATGACATTCATGGCCCCTGTTACCATAGTTTCTCATCCAAGAAATCTGGGGTGGTGTCTGAAGAACTGCACTTCTGACTAGTGTTAAATGATGTTGAAGTTGCTGGTCCATGACCTTTGAACACTGATGAAAGGAAACATGAATTGACACAATTACATACTAATAAAAGGCAAATGACTAATATACAAGTTTAATGCTTCGTTTCTGTAGTACAGCAGAAAAATAGGAAAAAAAGAAAAGATGGAAAAAAGAAAAAAATCAATTGAATAGTAGCCAGGAAGGTTGAGCAGTAGCCATTACTCTGTGAACAAGCTTCTCCCCACAAACTCAACAGCAACTGGCATTTCAATTGGCTACTACCTAAAAATCACCTTTAGATAATTAGTATTTAAAAAAATAGGACTTCAACAAAAATGGCATTTTCAAAGGTTCATAAAGAATACAAGACAATAATAACCCAGTTATTACAAATGCAAACACATTTGATTACATGTTTGTTTCTAAATTGTAATGTATTGATATTATCTTTGAGTGTTGATAATTTAAACAACTGTAACCTCAGCTTCATGATTTACAACCCAAGTTCTCATAGATGAGCAAAAGCTAAGTCCAATGTGCTTCTGCAGCCATGGAGGAAAGTCAACAAAGCTAAGCACACTGGCAGTCTACAATACAGGTCTTCCGCACAGTTAATGAAGCATGAGTGTGTGTTGCCTGAGGGTTATGACAACACCAAAATTATTTTTCCTTTTGTGCTTCAGACAGAACTTTTTCAGTAAGATGGAAACATCACAAATGTCCTCCAGTGAAATGGAACATGGTCTTTTTACATTTCAGACACTTCTCCATATTGGGAAGACCCCCACAGCAGCTTTTCAAGTTATCATGCTCTATGCAGAGTACTAAGGATCAAGAAGTGTTGGTGTCCTGTGTATCTTTCACATGTCCCTCTCCTTATTTTCACAGGTGGTCAATAACAACTATACTTGCTTTTCTATTTTCAGTGGCTACCTATTGAATCAAAACAAATGCAATGAGCTGTATACACAATGACAGTACATGGACGCTGCGCATACTTTTCTTTATTTCTAGTTACATAGATTTAAAAAATCCCATGTGTCTGGAGCCTCACGAAAGATCAATTACACAAACAAAGACCGTCAGATGGCTGTGTCAACATTTTCTCAAATATATCACATCACAGACAACATAAAAGCCAGGACTCTGTATTTGTACAATGATTTTACGAATGTGGTAAGTCAAACATTATTACAAATACCCCCCCCCCAAATGAAATAAAGATCATTGTTTTTTAATGGGTTTTATTTTTGCATTTCATCTTAGAGCTGATGCACTGATAATGTCAGGTACTAACAAGAGCTTGGGGGGAAGCTCTTGTTACATTCTGTTACATTCGACAGAAGCATGGTGAGCACACCCTGGTGCCAGATAACCTGAGAGGAGCAGAGTATATGACAAAAGCAAGCTATCACGTTTTACCTTCAGAACCTTAGACTGTAATGTAAATATGAAGACAATTGTAATCCATTTGATGAATGTCTTCTTAGTTACATGTAAGTGAGTGGCTGAAATAGGAAAGGGGGTTAATAGAGTAGCTTTGATTTGGTAGAGAAAAATCTTTCCAGTGGCTTCATATTCAAATGTTTATATATCTGCCCAGCAGTAAATACGGTGAAGGACTGACAAGAAGTAATGTGGAAACCTATGTTGACTACCCTAATAAGTTACAGAAGTTGCACAATAATGGAAAGCAAAACATCATGACTTCAGTGCCAAGAGCTGAACTGTAGGAGAAATGGGAAACATGTATGGTGACAGAATTGCATGCTGGGTTCAGATTCACTACTGACACCAACAAGATGCCACCAAGGAATAGGAACATCTATTTTTTGCTTAAGTTAACTTGTTATCAGTGTTCCACTGAAGAATGGTGCCTTGTAAGCCTCTCTGTAGTCTTAACTATGTCAGAGGATTGAAACTGCAACAGCAAATCAGCCACATCTCTAACTTCATCTTGAGCCTTCAGCCCTCCTCTGTAACAGGAGGTAGGGGCAGCCCTGTCCAAATTCTTGAGCACAAAGTAACAGGAAAGAAGCTGCCTGATTGTTCTATAAATTAGTACCAACATTTGTTTAGATTAGATAAGACACTTATGGTACATGGAAAACAAAGCGATTAAAAACACATTTTCACAAATCCCACTTGAAGCACATACAATGGCTAGATTTGGCAGTTGTGTGATCTTAACAAATATGGTTTTAATAATGAATTAAGGTCTAATCTATGGATTTTCCTTACTGAGTTGGTTAGAAATCAGTGCTCATTTGGGAATGATCCCACTGCACGGAAACCAGAGTGTGGAGACGGGTATAAGGTTAATGGATTTGGGTGTTTACAATACATTTGTTCACTCAGTTCATCAGAAAGGCAGCCCGGGGCCGGAAAAGTCAGCCCATCACCATCTGCACTGCGACAGTTTGTGCTCATCAAAATATTTAGTGAAAAAAAAGTTCAAAGCCTTACTGAGTCTATAAAGAGGGTCTGGCAGACTCTGAGAAAAATTGCCTAACACTAAAACTTAAGTCAGAAGAGGTTAGATGTTCTAATATAAACTGCTAACACAAGCAAAGCCAGAACTAATGCCAGTCCTCTGGCTGTGACTGGAACTGCTCTCATCTACACTCCAAGATCTCTGATTCTGTGACTATTTGTTTTGTAAAGAAGCTCGAGCCATCCATTCCTCTGGACACCGTGGCTGGGCAGTATAAGTATGAAGTACTTGTCAGAATAGAACCTCCCTCACATGGAAGCCTACCTCTCACATCAAAGGAGTCAACCACTCAGAACCAAACCTCTGCTTTTTCACCTACAGCCCAGAAGTCTGGATCAAGACGGAACTGGCGTAATGTGAATTCAGAACATGCAGGAATGCCAGTAGAAGTTCAGAGACACTGAGTAGCAGAAGTGCAGGCAATGTGGCAGAAGAAGTTGAAATAAGGCTGGCATCAAAGAGAAAGGAGAACAGGGGACAGGTAATGCTGGGAGCCAGCATCTTGCTTGCTCATTATTTTCCAGGTCCTGTCAAAGCTCATCCATGTTGTCCAGTCTCATACCATGCAGTACGGTCCTGGT
This sequence comes from Pachyuromys duprasi, assembly GCA_028658305.1. Lineage (NCBI taxonomy): Eukaryota > Metazoa > Chordata > Mammalia > Rodentia > Muridae > Pachyuromys > Pachyuromys duprasi. The sequence goes on from CM053745.1 coordinate 57,567,563, forward strand.
CCTCCACTCACACCATAAACTTACAGAGCTATGTCCTAAGCACAGAGCCATAAGGATTCTTCTTGTCGGGCTGTGGAACTAGAGATAACAGGACAGATATTGCAAGCATATATGGAGAAGCTTGATCAATATATGGCAAATTCTCAAGTACATGTGACCAGAAAGTACACAGGTCATTGAAAGTAGGAAAATTAATGAAGGGTCTCCCAGTACTAGGTAATATCTAGGACATGAGAATATTTTTAAATTGTTCTTCACTCCTGTGCCATCAGAGTAGCTACAACTGACAAAAGTTTACAAACACGGAGTTCATTTGTCACCCAAGCAAATCTTCGGTTTAAGCAGCTGCCTTAGACAGACATGCTACAAATAAAAAATGCAATAACTCAGGGACAAGGCTTCAATCATCAGTGGCCCACTGTCATAGCTTTCTAATTCCTTTACTGAATCCTCTGTTTCTGAACAATAGATAGAGACAGAAAGGAAATCCAGATATTTGCAGCTATCCAAGTTAAAACCCTGTTTGTTTCTGACCTCAAGCAAGAGCAGTTAAGGCTGAAAAAGGAATTAGCCTGCAAAAGTTTCTGCTCCCCCAACAAAGATGATGAGATTCAAAGCAGAAGCATTATCTACTATTTTAGATGCCATTAAGATTACCAGGCATCACCAGGTACAACAGCTCACACCTTTAATCCCAGCCCTTGGGGCGGCAGAGGCAGGCAGATCTCTGACTTGGAGGCCAGCCTGATCTGCAAAGTGAGTCCTGGACAGCCGAGGCTACACAGAGAAACCCTGTCTCATAAAACAAACAAGCAAAACAAGCAATAAAGAATTACCAGCTATCAGCTGCAGAGCCATGAAAGGAAGGAAGACTAGACCAAAAACAAGCTTAAGAAAAGTTCCTGCTCTCTGGTACATAACCAACACTCCTCCAGGGGATCTGATATTTTTTCTGACCTCTGTGGGCTTCATACACACGTGTGCTGCACATACATACTTTCAGACAAAGCATCTATACACGTAAAATGAATTAAATAATTATTTTAAAATAGGTTAAATTAGTTGGGTCAAAACGGGCAACACTTAGAAATCCCAAATATGGACCAGTTGTTCAATGCTGGCAAAGCTTTCAATCATCCCTGCTTGTGAAAGGAAAGAGCTGAAGCATGCAGTTGGCCTCCGAAAGAGATGGGCTCTGAAGTTGCAGCATTAGAAATTTAAGCTCATCACTTCCAAGTCACACAGCTAGGCCTTTTCTTCCTGGTAAATAAATACAGCCAAGTGGAATTTTCCATAGTCTGGCCTTGGCATTCTCATCTAGCTAATCTTCATTGAGGGTTTGAAGGTAGAAACTCAGAAGGTTCTGGGAAAACAGTTCCTGTATGCCCCACGTCAGCCTAAATCTTTAAATGCCTGTCCTCCTGGTGGTGAGCATGTACGCTCTAGGAGTTAGATATGCTACTATGACAAACTGCTTAAGAGGTCTCTCTCTTTCTCTCTTATGTGTGTTTGTGGCTGTGTGGCTGTGTCAATTATCTTTGGCAGTAAACTTTCCTTTTCCATCATATAAATATATATGTAAGCTGCATGAGAAAACATTTTCCCCAGCAACTGGTATAGAAATAGCTAAGAGAATTCAACCGTGGACCCAACCTTACTCCTGCCACGCCTAGGAGCCAAGGATAGCTGTCCACAGCCTCATCCAGCAGAATAAAATAATCCATACAAATCATGTACATGAGAAATAAAAAGGAAACAAAACATGTTGTTTCTACAAAGAGCCTCTAAACAGACCCTCTGTCATCTCTGTCTTTATCCGCAATGTCTGCAGCTTAAGGCTACGCAGAACAGATAACAGAGGTGAAGGAGACACGGCCTTGCTGCTAATTCCTGAAGGTTTGTAACTCAGGACCCACAGCTAGTTTGTCATTCATACAAGCAAGTGCATTCCATAATGCTGCCTTTCAGGAAACTTTAAGCTGTTTTCTTGGAAATTAAGGATTCAAATTTTCTGAGAAATGGCCAGACTGATTTCCAAAGTGGTTGTACAAGTTTACAT
>CM053745.1:57570121-57595790 GCA_028658305.1 Pachyuromys duprasi
CCAGCTATACCACTCTTAGGCATATATCCAAAAGATGCTCAAGTACACAAGAAGGACATTTGCTCAACTATGTTTGTGGCTGCTTTATTTGTAATAGCCAGAACTTGGAAACAATCCAGATGTCCCTAAGTCAATTCTTAATGAATAAATGACTACAGAGTTTTCTAAATGATTCTATCTCTTTCATTGCACTGCTATTTCTAAATGACCACAAAGGGTCTTCTTATGGTTTAAGACTCAAATGCTCATGATTAGAACCTCCTGCTTCTATAGATGATGCTAGAAAAATTCATCTTCACTAATAAGTCATTAGGGCAATTAATGAATAACCATAATTATCCAATAAGAAAATCATTATCTGGAAAAATAAGCATCTCACTATTCAGAAAGCAGACAAATGAGGTTTTAGAAGTATATACAGTCGCTCTGCAGTGACAGGAAAAGGCTTGAAGTACAAATATCACCTCTTTAGAGCAGCCAGTCTTTGTATTGTCAGAATGTTAAGTTATTATTAAATAATAATTATGTGACTGCTTTCTAAACAATGTCACTTTAAGTAAAAATTAAGAAGAGGTGAAAGTCCGTGCTCAGAGGCACTAAGCATGCCCTGCTACTGCCGCGTTTCCACTACATTCGTGTTTCAAGTTGAGCATCCAGTGTTCCACATAATATTATTATTGTAAAATCTAAGAAATCAATGAAACATTAACACACATCAAAAAATATCTGAAAATATAACCATGGTCAGTTTCTTAATTAGTTCATAAAATCTTAATGATCTCCAGACTTATTTAAATGTTAATTATTATTAGAAAAATTTCTTTGAACTTCAATTCATTTTGCCTTCTCATTTGGGCTTTTCATAAGCCTACTACAAATGCATAAAGTCAGATAAACATCATTATTTTTATGTAAAAATCACAATTTTCTAACTGGTAAAAGGAAGTATCACGTAGCATCTGGATTCCTGTTCAAATTTCTGACTTCAAATCATGATTTACTAACAGTGGAGGAGATTAGTTTATTTTCAGAATGCTTCTGCAAAACCATTTATAAAATCTGAAAGTTTGTGGTTTCTTATTCTCTACTTACATTATTACTGAAAATACCCAAAGAGCAAAGGTTACCCTGACTGGTGTTATTACAGAAAATGTACTTGATGCAACAGCTAGAAGGATAAAGAAGTAATTTGAAATAAGAATATAAATGTGCATGAACTGGTCATATTCAAACTCTCTGTAAAAAAGTAGAAGTTGGTTTTTAATTGGAGCTTTAAGGAATGATATAGGTTGTAACTAAGGCAACATAATGGATTGTAGATTCAGTTGACCTCAATTTATAAATTAAACTTAGCAATTAAAAACACATATATCCTTATTTGGTAATGCATTACAAAGTTTATTGACTCTTGTTGTTTTAACTTTCCACTCATTTGAGTTTGTTCCATGTGAAGCAATGCATAACTCTGAAGATGAAGTAGCTTATCTCAAGTGACTGTATATGCATTAAAATAAATCTTATTTCCCACACCAGTTGGAAAATCAGTTAACAAATTAAATGTTAGAGAGAGGTAAGATGTAAGATCTGTAATGTTCATCAAATGTGGTGAATTACCCACACCTGCACATAACAGGAGATGTCTGAACAACTCTCCTTTTACCTCAAGGTTGAGCCAAGTGACTACAGAACTCCCCATACATAGCTTTCCGAGATCACACTAACTCTAAGGAAAACATACCACGGTAGACCCCTTCTCTAAAATGATGGAGAAAGTGTGGAGAAATGAGTATAGATGCCCAGTTCTCAAAATTCAATCATAAGAGAAATCACTCCTCCTTTTTCTTTAGGGTCCAAGATAAGGAATGTGTAGGAGAACCATCCTTGCCTCAAGCTGTATGAAAATTTTTATCTCACTTGAAAGTAAAACAAGAAAACTTATGTTCTAAAAGGACCTAAAAAGATCTCAAGCTCAGCCTTGTGGGACAAGAGCATCAGGTGTTGAGAAGGACTTCCCAACTTGCCTTAACAAATGCAGTAAATCCTTTGGAATCAAACCACTTCCAAGAATGCCTTATTTTAAATGAAGTGTTATAGGTAAACTTAGGAATTTAATCATGCTTTGAAATACATATGCCAATACATGTCATAATAAATGTATATTTTCAAATAAATGCCTTATACTAGAATCTCTTGAAAAATGTAATGCATGTGCATACTACTTCTTTAAGTCTTTACTTAAAAAAATTATACAATATGTTTTGGTCACATTATTTCCCCTCCCCTAACTCCTCCCAGATTCTTATTAATTCCCTGTGCACCCAACTTCATGTTCTTTCTCCTACTTTATCTCAAAAAGAAACAACAAAATAACAATAATCAAACAAAAACCCCAACAAAACAAAAAAAAATACCAAACCAAACAAAAACAAGACAAAAAACACACACAGCATATAGTTTCCGTATTGTCTTGGCCAGCTACTGCTAGAACTGAGGCCAGCCCTGGAGTGTGATTGATACACTCAGCGTAACTCCATTGGAAAAAAACTAATTTCTGTTTCCCAGCAGATATCAATTGTGAATAGCTTCTTAGCAGGGACTGGGAATTGGGGGCCACATCCCAATCTCCATGCCGGAATTTTGTCTGGTTTGGTCTTGTGCAGATCCAGTTAGTATTGTTATGGTCTCTGTGAATTTACGTGTGTGTCTGACCTGTTGTGTCTAAAGGATGCTGTTTCCTTGGAGTCCATAAAATACTAGTATTAATTGACAAGGGAGCTTACTATGGAAATTATCTAACAGTAAGGACAAGTGTGATAGCTTGCTTGTCTGAATTCACCTATCAACATCAGGACCATTTAAACTTTCAAGTACCCATTTGTCATTATGATACCAATTAACACTACAATTGTACAAAACGAAATGGGAAACCATGTGGATATTTGACAGAAACACAGAAAAACATTTATTTATGTAACATCTCAGTAGAGAACATCAAAAAAGCATTAGAAAGGCTACACTTAAGTCCTGACAACACTGTTGATGATGTATTTTGCATAAGTCACAACTTTTATCTATAAAAATAATAATCCAAAACTATAGCAAAGGCTTTTTGAGGGAATAAAGAAGGGGATTTTTAAATTTCTTGTAAATCATACTAACAACAAAAATTATTTAAGTGATAATGATCAGGGTGTAGTTACATGATGAAATGGATATAGGGGATGAAACATTCCTCCACTAGAAATATACTTCACTGGTTCTTAAGTGCAGAACATTTTCACTTTGGTGCAAGAAAATACAGCTACTGTTAGACTTTTAAAGATGAATAAGGCAGAGGTCAAAAAACAAAGGCACCGTGCTAAGCAATGCAAAGGAGAAAACCTCTTGAGGAAGATCAATCATTGATTTCAGTTTGGGAGTGTTATCTTATGTCCAAGGAAGATGGATTTTGTTCTGATCTCACTGAACATAAGTTTTCCAAAAGGTTGGAGGGTGATACTATCTCCTGAAACAAAACTGAGATAGGGAACAGTGTTTTAAGCATTGTGTTCTGGGCACATAGTTGCAGAGAAGAAATTAGCTCTACTGCTGAGTTAGGATGTCTTCAAAATGGAGTGATTTCAAATTGGTCATCTTTAAAGTGGATAAGAAGAAAGGAAAGGTGTTGCAGAAAGGAGACAAAGCCTCTGCAACAAGTTGGTTAAGAAATCACATGGAATTTCAAAAATGGTAAGGCTAAGGAAAAATCTGGAAATGAAGTGTGTGCTGGAAGTAAAGTTATAAATTATGATTAGGGCTGCAAATGATGGCCTTCATATGATGACAGCAAATCATTGATTCTCTAAGCAAGAGACACTCATAAGGGATGTAATGCTTAGTGGGTAAAAGAAATTGCTTTTTAAGTATGAGGACTGGGTTCAGATATTAGTATTAAATAAGGATAATGTGTCTGTAATTCTAACACTATGGAGGTTGGAACAGAGACAGGAGGATCCCTCAGGCTTGCTGGCCATCAGTCTAGTTCTGGGTATAGGTAGAAACCCTCTCTCAAGATATGAAGGCATAAAGTGATAGAATGCTCTATAGAACAAATAATGTCCTCCTCCAGCCTCTGTGCATGTGTATCTTCATACATACATGCATATACATACACATATGTATATGTCACATACTAGATACTTCAGCATCTCATGCAAATGATTGTGAATCAGAATGTATAGTTTGGATGTAACAGAAGTGTCATAAGAAGCCATTTTAAAATGGTATCTAAAGCTTTTGTTCACTTTTGTTATCACTTTACTTGTGTCTCAAGTAGAGAAACCAAGGTAACAAACTTGGAAATACTTTGTAACTCCCATCAAAATCTAATTGTATAAGACAAAGAAAACATTAACTAAAATTATGGCCTTTTCGTCTGGTCCTCCCCTATCAGTGGACTTAGAAAGGGGCAGGGAGGAGATGAAGGAGGGAAGGGTGGGATAGGGAGGGAATGGGGGAGAGGGCTACTGCTGGGATACAAAGTATATAACCTGTGATTAATATAAAATAAAAATGTTAAAATTTAAAAATATTATGGCCTTTTCTATAAACTTGCTTTGTGTGGAGCAGGTGAATGTGTGTTGTTGAATGGGTACATCTATGTCTAGTTCCCCTATGCCTTAAACCCCTGGGAACTGGAAAGCCTTTTTAAGGTCAGGTTCACAGAAATAACAAAGCCTTCTTCTAACCCATGCATTGGTGTTAACAGCGTGTGCAAAATCTAGCAACCTCAATGTCCTCCTGACAGGAGTCTCCTACCTAACACTGCTCCCATACTGAGACTTGCTAACCTCCTCATTCTCCTGGATATAATAATGTGCTGAGCAGGCAAGTTATGTAGCAGATACTCTCCATCACAACAAGCGCAACCCACTCAGTCCAAGCTTTTCTGTATGTGTGCTTGGCATTTCTCCAGTATCCATCATTTGTCTTTCCTGCACTGTCCCACTCAGGATGCCAGGACAGAGCCGTTCAAGATGCAGCATTGCTGGTCATTTTTTACTAGACAAATAGTTGATAATCCATGTGAAAAGCTCATGTCAATCCCAGGGCCTGTCAGGATCTACATGTTCCCATGTGTGGTGACTCATGGGCTGATTGTGGGATGTTATTCGTTTCTCATCATTTTATCTGATTCCAGCAATCTGGTTTTGATGTGAATGTTTTCTAAGCATAAACAACTCTCAAGTGTCTCATCTCTGTAGTCTTCATCTTATATTGATTCACAGGCTTCATACTCAAAAAATACTTCTGAATTTCAAATATCTTATGTCTCTAAACCCTGGTGCAGTTTTATACATGCATTTTTAACTTTTCAGGTACCTTTGTCAAGGGGGGAAATGTCAAATTTCATATCAATTGTCACCAAAAAAATCACAACTGAGTTTAAGTGGAAAAGAGAGAGGTAGCATGTCCTCATAATAATATTGTCAATGTGTATATGTTATTGCTAAAATAATCAAAATTCACAGTAGAACTATGAAAAATGTGCAAATTCATGTCAGTTTCCTTCCAGTTTTTTTTTCTGACAGGAAGAATATGTAGTTATGGAATCCATGTTACTATCACCAAGCTTGTAAGTCTGCTACCAGTAGGTACACAGTATGCCTCTAGCACTTGTGAAGCTTCTCATCAATTTACTTTTTTTAATCGTTCAGGGGAGATGTATGTGTGTGGGCACATGTGTTCTGTGGTGTCTGTGAGGATGCTGGTGGACAAGAATTTCTTGTGTTCATCTTTTCTTCCATTCTGTTTGAGGTAGTTCACCATTGTGTCTGGTACACTAGCTGACCCACAAAGTCTCAGGCGTGCTCCTTTCTCTACATCCCATATTTCCATAGGGACACAAAAACTGCACACATGTGTTACAGTACTTGGATTGACTAGTGTTCTCCCAGTCCAGCTTCATGTCCTCATGTTTTTGTAGACAGCACTTTCCTACAAACCAGTCCCAACAAGGCCCTTGCCATCACTTTCTAGCCATCAAGCTCCGCTTGAAAAAAATACTGCCCTTCTTACAAGTCCTAGGAGCAAGTGACAAATGAGATAAAATTCATCTTTTTTATGTTTAACTTACTTTTTTCTAAACATAACAATCAATGTAAGAGAAACAAGTCACTGGTGATTTCATGCAGGGCTTAGTCCCAAGCAGAGGATGATAGGCTCTGCACTGCAGCCTTGGCCTCCAAGTCGGCATTGTGTAAATGATGCCAAAACACATCACGTTGTGTACCTACAGGGGAAATGATGATGAGAGAGAGCTTCCCTCTAGCTCTTAATTCCTCTCGGGCAATCCCTAGAAGGATGAATTGTTTGTGTGATGCATAAAGAAAGCAACTTGTTTCTGATTCCACAGTGCACTTTCTTCCAAGTCTTTTCATCTATAAAGTGGGATAATAGTACCCAAATCAAGGGTCACCCAGAGAATGCAAAGAAGTGTGTTCAGATGGTCATGATTCCCACTAGAACTCTGTGAACTGTGGTGAGTATATATATATATATATATATATATATATATATATATATATGTGTGTGTGTGTGTGTGTGTGTGTGTGTATAATAACAATTCATTGATAAACAATACACAGAAAAGTCTTAACCACAACAATAGTAGAACAAGTCTGAATATACTCTGCTGTAACGAGAATAGTTATAAAAGTAACTTTTTTTTTACCTGACATAATTGTCATCTCAGAGGGTTATGGCTGAACAAACTCACTCTTTCTAGTTTTTTCTGAACTCTGGCTGGTTCAACTCAGCTCTTCTGTCTCAAACTCCTCTTCAACTGATTGATTCAATCTGGCATCTCTAGGCTCTTCACTGAATTGCTCTGCTTTACCTCAAACTAACTCTGGCAATTTGTTCTAACATTCTGGTTCCTTCTCATTCACTGGCTTCCACTGCCTTTTGCATGAACCCATGAACGAAATTAACTCCTCTGCACTGTACTCACGCAGTTTACCTGCACCAAACTCAACTCCACTCAACTGAACTGATCGGAACTGTCAAGAAGTGAACTGTCTCACAATTATTCCCCAATGACTGTCACGTGCCTGACCTCAGCTCAGCTGAACTGTCTTTTCCTGCAATTTCTTAAATTGCCTCCTTTCCTGTGCTGTTCCAGCGAACGCTGGGCATACTCTACTGGGTCAAATCTTCCTCTACTTGTTGCTTTGTCTGTCCCTCAATTAGATGCCATTGTTTAGGATTAAAAGTGTGGCCTGTATTCCAGCTGGATCACACAGAAGTTCTTTGGATATGATCAGAGCAGCCATGTTGCTGGATGGAATTAAGGGTTAGTTGCCACAGGATTTTCTAGGTCTTTCCTCCTCTTATTCCAGTAAGCACTATGTAGAGTAATTGCCCTCTAGTGGAAAACTAGCCACCAAGTTAATACACATTATCTAGGCTCTTTCTTCTACAGAGAGACACAGATGGTAGAATTTATGGGGCCTGAGCACAGACTGGTGACTTTGGATAAAGGGTATAGTCTACTTTGGCCCATGGAGGAAAACTATAGAGACTGACTCCCCTTTACAAACACTCTTCTATTTCATTGAAATCACACAGCTGTGGACTTGGAGCAAGCCTAATCTTGGACTCCCCTCTAGTGTTGAAACATCCATAATACACCAAAGGAGGACTCACAGTCAAGGTAGACCCAAGGCGCCATCTAAATGCTAAACTAGTTCAGAGGGAAGGGTTGGGTTGGCAAAATCAAAGGTAGATTTAAGAGACTGGAATTACTGTGCATAACCCTTTAACAAGAAAATTACAGTATATATAAATGTGCTTTAAGAACTGTCATACTAATAGAAAAATAAAGTGACAGAAACTAACAATATAATAACCAATATTTGCAAGTTTGTGTACAGAATTCAAAACAACTCTTTCAAGAAAACCAGAAATCCAAAGATAATATACAAAAATATATTCTAAGAAATAAACTTAGAAAAAGTAAAGTAAATTTTTAATAAAACATCCATGAGTTGGAAAGTACCCAAATTGCATTTTTTTAAAAAGTGTGATTGAAAGCATTTACAACAACACAGACCAAACATGAAGACATGGTAAGCTAAAAGACAAGATATTTGAAAACACATAATGAAAGCAGAGTAAAGGAAGAATGAAGAGAGAGCAACAGAGCCAAAATAACTGGACCCAGGTCGGCCTGCAGAGACTGATACTCCAACCAAGAACCATGCATGGGGAAGACCTAGACCCCTTGTTCAAAGGAAGTCCATTGGCTGCTCAGTGTTCAAATGGGTCTCCTAGTAAGGGGAACAGTCTCTGGCATGAGCTCAGTGGCAGACTCTCTGATCACCTCCCCCTGTGGGATGAAGCCTTGCTAGACCACAGAGGAAGATGGTGCAGCGAGCCTTGATGAGACCTGATAGGCTAGGGTCAGATAGAAGAGGAGGAGGTCCTCCCCTATCAGGGGATTAGGGAATGGGTATAAGGGGAGAAGAGGGAGGCTGAGTGGGACTGGGAGGGGACTACAGCAAGTATACAAAGTGAATAAAGTGTAATAAATTAAATTAAAATTTTTTTTAAAAAAAGAAGGAATGAAGAGGTGTCAGGATAGCATTCTGATGAATCTGGGTATGAAGAAAGTGGAAGAGATCTGGGGAGATGGGAGAGAGGAAGAATATTATCAAAATATAGCTATGAAAATATTTAAATTAAGAAAAAACATTCAGAAACATTGAGGAAACATTAAAGAAGAAACACTTAAGTTCTCATAATTTAAGAGGAACTTGAAAATGCCAGTGGGATAGGAAGGAAGCTGTTGGTGGAGATAATAACAGAAATTTTTCCAAAATTGGAACCATGTGGAGGAAGGACAAACGTTACCGTTCAGATGCAACACAACCAAGTCTACCCCAGCACACAGCGGAATGAAAGCCTCGAAAGTGAAAGTCAGGAAGCGCTTTCTATTTGACTGAAAACAGATTTTAGCAGAACCCTTAAACACCAGGAGAAAATAGAATCAAGTTTTTAACATCTGAGAAAGAAAATCTAACAAGCAAGATTATCGTACCTAACAAAGATTCTTTAACTCTAAAGAGAAATAAAAAACTGCATACAAATAGAAATAAATACTATATTTAAAGTAAAGCTAAAGGGGTTCTTCATTCTAAAAAAAATGAAAACTATGAGTCAAAGAGAGAGAAGGAAAGAAAACAAAAATTCATTGGCAATGGTATCTACAGACACATTGTAGATCCTTAACATTGTAAACATTCTAATACTGTAAAAACAAGGCGCTAACTATATTTTTCTTATGAGAGCTAAAAGAAACAATAAAATAACTATATTAATATATTATAGGATGAGTTGTCATCATCACAGAACCTTTCTCCTGCACAAACGGCAACAAATACAGAGACCACAGACAAGCACGCAGCGAGAGAGAAAGAGAGAGAGAGAGAGAGAGAGAGAGAGAGAGAGACCTTAGAACATTCAGCCCTACATCATATCTGTCTCCATCAAATCCGTCCCCTCAGGACTCAGGGAACCACGGGGAAGTAAAGGCAGAAAAAGTGTAAGTTAGAGAAGATGAAAGATGCCAAGAAAGCAGAACCCACTAAATCAAATGATCAAAGCTCACGCTAACGCTCAGAGACTGAGGTAGCAAGCTCAGGAGCCGCGTGGGTCTGAACTAGGTCCATTGTAAATATATCATCGCTTCCTGCTTGGTGTTTTATGAGAATCCTGACTTTATAAACTAGTGGCTCTCTGTTTCTTGTACCTTTTCTTGGGCCTTTCTCCATATGTTTGATTGTTTTATCCAATTTAAGAAAAAGGAGAGAGGCAGTATATAAAAAATAAAATAAAGCAACCAAATGTCAAAATGAAGACAGGACAGAGTATAAGTGTAAAGAATATTTTCAATACAATTACTGAAATGAATTAACTATATAAATCAAGGGTCTTGCTATAGCATTTTCACACATGCAAGTATTGTGCTTTGATCACATCCCACCATCCTGCTCTATCACCTCTGTAACCACTAATCCAACTCTCATTCCTACCATTTTCAAGTTACTAAGCTTCTTGTCTTTTGAAGGGTATTTGGTTACCAATTTTTTCTGACCTATTTTTCTGTATAAGTTCTCTGAAATTGCATTCTGTCTGTACTGGGTCACTGGAATAGGCTGTGGCTGTGAATTGTTGAATTTACTCTCATGTCTCACACAGTGAGTTAGTGAGGAATACATGCTCTCTCAAACACTTCTCATCAAATGTGTTAAAGTGGTCTAGAGGATGTGGAAGGAAATAGACTGTTTAGTTTTGTTTAAATCTCTATATGTAGAAATAGAGCAAACATTAGAGCTCCAGAAAGCCTTTCCCACCAGACAAATGTGACCAGAATGAATAATACCCCATATATAAAAATAAACCAAACACACATCCATAAATGAAAGATTTCTCAAAAACAGAGTAGAAATAAATGATTGAAATGTTAACACAAAACATTAGTAAAACTTAGAGCTGGTTTTACAAAACCAAACAAGATTTACAAGCTCTCGCTAAGCTAAGAAAAAGATTCAAATAAATACTATTAGAAAGGAAAATGAAAAAGACCCAGGCATGATAGCACACACATTTAATCCCAGAACTTCAGAGGCAGAGGCAAGCAGATCTTTGTGATTGCGAGGCCAACCTGGTCTACAAATGAAGTCCAGAACAGCCAAGGCTTATTACACAGAGAAACTCTTGTCACAAAAAAGGAAAATGAGACATTATTATGGCTTAAATACATTAACAAAGAGGAGAGTTAAAATTATTATACACAATTATACACAAGCAATACCAGAAAAAATGTCCAAAAGTGGACAATTCCCCAAAATAGTGATTTTTTATAAAAATCAAATCATAGAGAAACTAAGAGCCTATATAGATAAATATCAGGAAACAAGATTGAATCTGAAATTAAAAGTCTCCTGTGAAAGAAATTATATAACCTAGGATCTAGATACAAAAATTAGAAATATCTCAAATAAACAATCTAATGATGTACCTCAAAAGTCTAGAAAAACAATTTTAAAATCAAATTGCAAAGTTGTAGATGGCGAGAAATAGAAAAGATTAGGATAGAAATAATAAACTAGAGACAAAAAGGGCAAAACTTGTAATCAATCAAAGTTGGTTCTTTGAAAATACAAACAAGATTGACAAATCACTAGGCAGGTTAAGTAAAAGATGAAAGAACTCAAGAAAATTAGCAATGAAACAAAGTTGTTACAACAGGCTCTAATGAAATTCAGACAGTCATAAGGACGTACTTTGAAAATGTATATTTCAAAAAAAAAAAAAACCTAAAACATCCAGAAGACATGGATAACCGTAGAAACATGTGTGAGCTATAAAAATTAAAAATCAGGAAAACATAAAGATGCAAAGCAAACTATGTGATTAGAAAATTAATGAAATGTATCCAGTTAGTGACTTTTCAAGACAAGATAGAGTTGCTGCAGAATTCTACCAATCCTGAAAGGAAGACTTAACAGTAACATGAATTAAATTGTTTTATGAAATAGAAATAAAAGAAATATTTCCAAATGCATCATACAAAACTGGTAATATCCTCATACTTAAATGGGTAAGCGTACAACAAAAAGTAAACTCTACACAAACCTCCCTACCAAATATAGCTAACAATTTCTCAATAAAATACACACTGATTTTAGAGACATATTAAGGGGCTGAAGAAATGGCTTACTGGTTAAAAGGGAAATTTCTGTTCTTGCAGAAGAATCAAGTTCAGATACTAGCACCTACCTAATGTTTCACAACCACCTGTAACTCCAGTTTCAGGTGATCTGACAGCCTCCTCTGACCTCCATAGGCACCAAATATGAACTTACTACATACACTTACACACCTAAAATCTATAAAAAGAAAATTAAGAAAGTCATATGTCACCACCAAATTGGCTTCATCTTAAAGTGTTGTGTTATCCTACAAGGATGTTCTATCCTACACAAACAAATGAGTAAATTATAGCATGTGAACAGAATAAGGACATAAATCTGTGACATGCTCTATAGAAGCAGAAACAATAGTTGACATTTTTAGCAAGGCTTAATGGTAAAAATAACTCTAGAGAAATGAGGATTAGAAGGAACATATTTCAATGTTGTATGTTATTAATGGCTGACTTACAGATGACATTATACTAAATAAGGGAAAAGTGAGTTTCTAAAAGAATCTGAAAGATGAAAATGGTGTCCATTTTGTCACTTTTTGTTCAATATAGTATTGAAATTATTACCTATATCAACAATATGATCGGAATAAATAGAGGATACAAATAGGAAAGGAGGAAGTTAAATTACCCCTATATGCAAAGGGCATGAACAGCACTATAAAATTCATAGAACCACCAAAATTTTCCACAAAAGGAGAAGAATACAAAATCAGTACATAAAAGAACAGCAACTTTTTTATTGGCCAATGACGAACTGCTTGAGAAAGAAATAAGGATAACTATCTAATTTATAATACCTTCAAAGAACCCAGGAATAAACTTTACTAAATAAGTGAAAGATCTCTATATTGAAGAGGGATATTCTAGGAAATGGATATTGCTTCTATGTTCATGGACTGACAGCATTAATACGAAAATGACTATATTAACAAAAGCAAGATATAAATCTGTTGAAATTCACATCAAATGCACAGCATATTTAAAGAGAAGATTGAAGGGGATTGGTGGAGAGAATCAACAAAAAGCAAAGCCCACAATAGAAAGCATTACTTTATATACTAATTTAAATATTTAATTTTCTGATCATCCTGAGTGAGGTAACCCAGACCCCAAAAGACACACATGGTGTGTATTCACTTATAAGTGGATTTTAGCCATATAGCACAGGATAAACAGACTACAAGGCACAGGCCCAAAGAAGGCAAGTAACAAGGAAGATAAAAGGGAGGAGACATAAATCTCACTTCCATGGGGAAATAGAATAGATAGAGGCAGTGGCTGAAGAAAGGGAACAAGGTAGGAGAGGGGGCACAGCAGAGAGTTAAGAAGGTGGTCAGACCAGGGGAGAGCGAGGGCGAGAGGACAGAAGCCTGGAGAGAAAAGAGAAACTGGGGTGGAGGTATCTCTGGGACAAGCTGGAGACCTAAGTAGGCATAGGCTCCTGACAGGATGTGAGGAAGACTCCTACAGCAGAGGCCATAGAGACTGGAGAGGAACCCTCTCCCTAGACAAGTCTCCTAGCAGAAGAAGGGGAGCATCAACCCACCCGCAAAAACCTCAACCCAACATTTACCCTGCCAACAAGATGTGCATGGATAAAGATAGAGTAAATAGACCAAATATTGAGGGAAGGCCCAACCAAAGACCCACCGAATGGGAGAGTGCCGATCCCTGACACTCTGAACAATACTCTGCTAAGCTTGAAGACAGGACCCTATCAGAATTCTCTTCTGAGAGGCTCTACCCAGCCAGATCCTAAGACTCAACACAGATGCTAAGACTCAGAGCTAAACATTGGGAGATGCTTAGGGAGTCTTGTGGAAAAGTGGAAGGAAAGAGAAAAGGACTTGAAAGTGGCAGGAGCTCCACAAGATCAACTAACCAGGGCCCAGAGGGCTGAGACTGAAGCATCAACCAAGGGCCATGCAAGAACTGGACCTAGATCCTCCTACAGAGCTGTAGCAGATGGGCAGCTTAGGCTTCATGTGGGTCTTCAAATGAGGGAAGCAGGGACTGCAACCGACAATGACTCACTTGCCAGCTTTTTGATCACTTCACCTTGGCAGGACTGCCTTGCCAGGCCACAGGGGAAGAGAACATGCTCAGTCCTGATAGAATTTGAGGAGCTAGGGTGGATGGGAAGGGGTGGGCTTCATTTTTCTGAGGAATAGGGGAGGGAGAAAGGGGGTGGGGCAGGACAGAGGGGAGGACTGGAAGGCAAGGAGGGATGGAGTTACAACCAGGATGTAAAGAGAATGTAAAAATGACTACATTACATAAATGAATAAACAAATAAATACATATATTTAACTTTCTTTTTATTTATGCAATGCGTGGATCTCTCCCTGTGAGATTATGCCACATATGTACAAGTACTCATGGAGGACAGAAGGAGGTACCCAATTCCATGGAGTTGGACTTAAAGGCAGTTGTAAACTGGGTGCTGGGAGTTTAAACAAGGGTTGTCACGGGGGGGGCAGTTGCCCGGTGCCACTTCTCCAGTCTCTTGTACACTGGGTTTTAAAATCCAATTAATAAAATGTAATAGTTAAACAGTATGGCATGACATTAAACGCAGATGCACAACTACTGAACACAGAAATGATCCAACAAGCTAACCCACATAGCATTAGTCAATTGATCTAAGTCAAAGGCTCTAAGAAAATACACAGGAGAAATTATAATCTCTTCTATAAAGCGTCCTGGAAAAACATTCCCACTAGTTAAAATTTTAACTCCAAAGGAAATACACATACAAACACATTTCATGAAGCTGTGAATGTTCTAGATAGAGGCTTTTCTTTTTTGCCTGTCTGTCTTTTTGTTTGTTTTGATAAGTACCCCAAGACATAGAAAACAAAAAGCAAAATTAGGTAAGGAGGTGGTATCAAACCCAAAAGCTTCTGCAAAACAAAGAAAATAGTAGAACCTACAGAACAGGAGAAAATATTTGATAACCGTGTCTTTGACAGAGGTTCATTTCCAGAGTTATAAGCTCTCACTTCTAAAAGAAATTTAAATAATGTGATTCTAAAATAGGCAGTAGACTCAAATGTTTTCCAAATGAAGACACCAAATAGCCATCAATGGCATGTGGAAAAAGTGCTCCACATCATTGATCACCAGAGAAATGCAAATCAAGACCTTAATGAGAGCTCTCCCCAGTTGAAACAGCTACTGTCACAAAACAAAAGGATAGTAAGTGCTGGCTAGGATGTGGAGGAAAAGGAAATGCTGGCTAAGATGCACATTTCTTCAGAGGAAATGTAAATTAATGCATTGTGAGAAACCATATGGAATTAGTTTCCTCTAAAGCTTCAGAAGAGAACTACTATATGATTCAGCACTCCCGCGACTGGGCATATGTCCAAAGGAAATGAAATCACTCCATCAAAGAGACATCTGTACTCTCATGTTTATTGCAGCAATATGCAGAATAGCCAAGATATACAATCAACCTAATTGTCTGTCAAATGATGAACGGATAAAGAACACGTGGCGTATGCACACAGTGGAATACTATTCAGCCATAAAAAGAATGAAGTCCTGTCATTTGCAGCAACATAGAGAAAATTGGAGATCATTATCTGTAGTGGAATAAGCCAGGCACAGAAAGACAAGTACTACATGATTTCATTCAAATGTGGGATCAAAAAAAGGTTCCTCTCTCAGCATTGAGGAGTTGAATGCTGGTGACTGCAGACTGAGATGAACAGGGAAAGGCTGGAGAAGGAGGAACAGGGAAAGAGTGCTAACCAGTGCTAACCTGCAGCAACACAGGAGAAGGAAGCTGCGGTCCGCTCTGCACATCACACAGCTATAAAGAAAGAGCAGTGTGTGTGCTTAGCCAATCAGGGGAGGGGCTTGGCATGCTCTCTCCACAGAAGAGTGATAAATGTTTAAGGCGATACATATCACACACACACATGTGTGAATAATGAGGGACAATGATCATTTTAAAGTACTGTATGTGGAACATGCTACCCTTTACATGAAAACTCTGTTTTTTATCTTCACAAGCAGCCCCTAAACAAAATTAAATATAACAAATATTTCTTGAAAGCATTGTCATTTTATATTATTTGTAAAATCCAAATACACCTCAACCTTCTACCACGACCACCAATAACACACACACAAGGAAGGGGAGATTTCAAGGCACCATCACATGCTTTGAAGATGGGAGTTGATAGAAGCCAAGGAGCACCAGTAGCCTAGACAAGCCAAAGGAATGGATTTTCCCCCTAGAAAGCCAGTAGCACTTCCGGCACTGGTTTTAACCAGGGAAAATGATTCAAAAAACTATGAGTGGAAATTTGAATTTTAAACTTAATAAGGTTATAGAAACTTAAACATAGAGGTGGGTGTTCATCTTTTCTGTCACAAAACTCAGTAACCATCTTAAAAGCAATTCTCAAAAGCAAAGGTCAAAGAAGCCTAGGAGGGCAACTTAAGAATCCTAAAGCAAATTAGCATAAAAAGATGCATGAGTGTGTGCCTGCCTGTTTACCACAGCAGGCCTATGCAGGTCAGAAGATAACTCTGGAGAGCCGTTCCTTCTGTCAGTTTCTGAGATAAGAGATAAAGTTCAGGGCATCAGGCCCACTTGTCAGTAACCCTGTCTACTGGGGTAAAATCTTTCAAAAAACGTATTCGATATTTCTGTAATTTTTGTTTAAATGTAATCAGTACACCAGATTGCCAACTTTTACTGTAATAAAACTATAGACCTATAACCTTTGCCTTCTTTTCTACTGCTGTAATGGAGGCAATTTACAGGGGAAAAAAGTGTATTTAGCTTACTGTTCCACTGGCTAATAGTGTGATGGCAGAGTAGAGGTAGGGAGTGGCAGGCAGATGAGACAACTGAGGATATTTATTATACCTTGAGTCACAAAGAGAAGCAGAAAGAGCTAATGGAAACAGCAGCTGGCTTTTGAAACTTCAGAACCTGCTCACAGTAACATACTTCTTCCAGGAAGGCCACACCTTACACCTACCCACAGTGTCACCAAATGTGGACCAAGAATCAGATGCTCCAAAATGGGAGGAATACCTCATTCAAACTATCACAATCTAACAAAAAATCTCTTCCTAAGGAACTTCAATTCAAAATGGCCTTTTCAGAAACTATATCACTTAGAAAGTCAGGTGGATTTGAGTTTCAATATGAATACGTGATCAGAATAGGCCAGGGGAGACATGAATTAGGAACAGACTGACATTCTGGAGAGCACGGCCATGTCCAAGATTCCTCAACCCCATGTCTAGGGTCCAGCAAAAAGATGGTATAGAAGGCATAATGACAGAGTCACCCGCATTATATAAAGCCACATAATCTATATAGACACAATGCAAAGGCTGAGAACAGTGTCCGTGTATAATAAAGAAAAGTGATTACACAGGGACATCCAATGGCCTTGTCTCACAAAGGCCTCTATCCATCATTAACCTATATCCATTCATAAATTCTAAACATGTGGAGACAAGAATTAGTAGGGGAATGCAAAACCATGGCTTTATGAACCACAAGACTGGCTCCTTCAATGCTGACATTTTACAAATCTTATCAGCTATCAAAATATTCCTAAAATAGAATCAATTACTTAAGGAGCTATCCGAGCCGACCTTGTGGGTCAATGAAAGATAAAGAAAGTTCTGACTGTCCACACTTTGTTCCACCTTTCCACTCAGGAGAGGGCTGTCAGTCTTTGTGAAACAAGTTCTTTCATAGGTCAGGATCTTTGGCGGTCTCCTTGAGAGGACCTCAGTCTGACCCAGTAAGAAGACCAAGAAGAGGCCAGTCTCCTAACAAGGGAAAAGCAAAAGTTGTTCTCTCTGTGTTGTAAGGAAAAGATCATGCTCTTCATAAACTTTAGTTTGTCAGAAGGTGCAGTTTAATAAGTAATATGGTTCTGTAGTTTGGGTTCTGGCCTCAGCTGGTATTAACAGGCCTCCATGATGAGAACTCACTGGGATTGGGTGAAGTTCAAGACATAACCATGTAAAAATGACAAACTTCTAAGACGTAAGCTTCTGTTTGCTAGGCAACCTTTTTGCAAAGGTGAGTGCAATACTGTGCTTTCAGATTAATTGGCTTACAAGTTGCTGAAACAAGTGCTGGATATAATGATTGATTTATAGTCTTAGCTCTTCTGCTCAGGAGAAACCAAATAGGTCATATTGGCACAGGGGCTTGTGGTTCCTAGGCCTGACAGTTTTTTCATGTTGACGTAGGTGGTCTTAGTTGTCAGGTTTGAACATGGACAAGGACACCTCGCCCCACTCCCTGCACTAGACTCTGAGGTAAGTGAGACTGTATTTCATGGATTCAGACAAGAGGCTATGAGTGGTGTGTACAACTCAGAGTTGTAAGAAAGGGATGCATCTGGTGTCTTTTTTCCTTCTTCCTGAGACCTGAGCAAGGAAAGATGTAGAAAGGAAACACAAGTGACTAGTGGCTAAAGCTTCATCCCGTTATTTCCTTATTTCAGAACTAAACCAAATTTATTCTATTTATCACAAAGAAATGAAAGTCTATTGTTTTCAAGCTCTTTTGGGATGTTTTGTAACACTGCAATCAAGATCCATACTATAAAGGTGATTCTCAAAAATGGTATGCCCAAGTGGGTACCCTAGTAAGGGGAACAGAGACTATTCTAACATGAACTGAGTGGCGGGCTCTTTGACCTCTCACCCCCAGAGGGAGGAGCAGCCCTGCCAGGCCACAGAGGAGGACTTTGCAGCCAGTCCTGAAGACACCTGATAAAGCAGGGTCAGATGAAAGGGGAGGAGGTCCTCCCCCATCAGTGGACTTGGAAAGGGGCAGGGAGGAGATGAAGGAGGGAGGGTGGGATGGGGAAGGAATGAGGGAGTGGGATACACCAGGGATAGAAAGTTAATAAACTGTAACTAATATAAAAAATAAATATTAAAAAATGGTATGCCCGCCCCCCTGGCTAACTGACGTTTCTCTTTCACTTAAAAACCCACACTCAATCCATTAGTATATTCTCACCAATAATCTCTGAAAGCTCATCTCATTCTCTCTGTCTCTGAAAGTACTAAGGCAAGGATGCCCTCCCTCTTCTGAAGGACTACAGCAGTGTTTCAGACATTTCTGGCTTTCATGTTTGGACTTTTTCATAACTATATCTTAATAACCCAAATTGCCCATTTTGAACATAAGACATGCAGCTATAAGGATGTATCAGCCTTTATGCCTAAAATAAACCTGACGCTTCCCTGTGTCATACAAGCTGTAGCCATGATCTAACTCCTACCTACCTGCTCAGCGGTAACTCTCTTCCTGGTCTATTCTCTCTGTGTCCAGACACAGCAGCCTTCCCCGGACCCTAATTGCCGCTCCTTCAGAAATGTGCCTGCAGCTCCCACCTGTACTGGTGCCCATTATCATCATGTTGAGCTACTCTCAGATGGGGCTTTGCATTCAGGCTCCCCCTGGCCCTCCAGTGAAGCATTGCCTTTCTTTTTATCTCTCTATTATAACTCCTGAGTTGTTTTAAAATGACCGTATTCTCTTTTGTTAGTTCTTATTTAATTTCTGGCTTTCCTACTACAATTATGTTTTAAGACTAACGAAAATTTTCTTTTTTATTATTATCAATTTCATTTTATTAACTCTGTATCCCAGGTGAATCTCAGTCCCTCATTCCCTCCCAATCCCACCCTCTTTCCCTCATCTCCTCCCTGCCTCTTTCCAAGTCCACTGATGGGGGAGGACCTCCTCCCCTTTCATTTGGCCCTGGTTTATCAGGTCTCTTCAGGACTGGCTGCAAAATATTCTTTGGCCTAGGAGGGCTGCTCCTCCCTTGCTGGGTGGGGAGGTCAAAGAGTCCACCATTGAATTCATGTCAGAAATAGACCCAATTTCCCTTACTAGGGTACCCACTTGAATATTGAGCTACCATGGGCTACAGGCAAGCAGAGATTCTAGGTTATAAGGACCATGGGTGGATATAACCGAGAATTTTCTTTCTTAAAACCTAACTCAGCACTGTATTCTCAATGCCTAAATTGGCTCTTGAGATATTATGATCACTTTGAAATATGTAATGAATTAATAAATAAGTCAAATGGAAACATGCATAGTTAGTGCTTTATAAGATGTCTACCACATAACTGAAGATGACTGACTCATAGGAGATATTGTTAGGAATTTTTGGTATGTTATAGATGACAAGAATTCTCAACTGGTTGTTAAAAAAATAGTCCTAGTCCTCATATTGTCTGGGTCCTGGAGTAAGGTGAGAGACTCCTCTCCATTCTTCCCAAATCCTCTGCATTCCCACTCCGCTGGGCACCACAGGGAAGAAGCTTCACCCAACTCACTGAGCATTCCAAACTGGTCTCCAACAACTTGCCAGTTAAATCCATTATATTTTATAGATTACCAATGAACTCAGTATTTCAACCAGTAACTTTCTACATTGCTTAATTTGAATATTCTTTCTTAAATATTCTTAAATGTTTAAGAATATCTTAAGTGTCTTTATAAGAATAAAGATATCTAAATATACTAAATATTCTTAAAACAAAATTCTGCCTGTGACGCACCCATCATTTTCCAAATAACTCTATGCATCATAAACCATTGACCCTGTAGCCTTCTAAACAAAATATTAATATGAACTACAATTGGGCTTTGGATTGATAGTTCAATCCTCCACATTAAAGGTTTCCAATTTTAAAAATGAGGAAAAGATATGAAATGGGATTATTTCATAGTGTCTGGAATATATTCCCCAGGTTTGAAAACTAAAAACGAAAAGAGAAACTAAAAGAGAGCCAGCTCCACATGCTCACTAAAGCCTACAAAACCAAGAATTAGCAGATACGTACAAAACAGCAGGAACATTTAGTTCCATTTGAGCTAGAGTCCAGTATCTGGGTCCAGACTGATATTAAAGTGTTCCCTCCTTTTACTCAATGCTTTACTTGTACAAACAAGACAAAATAGAGCAAAAATTTAATCTCTTAAACTTCAAAAAATACAGTGTGGTAAAGCTAATCTTAGCGGCCAATTTGACATAACTGGGAAGAGGGAGTTTTGAATCAGATCTTCCTAGGCCATGTTTGTAGGTATCTTCTTTTTTCGTTTATATTTTAATTTTTATTAATTACACTTTATTCACTTTGTATCCCCCCATAAACTCCTCTCTCCTCCCCTCCCAATCCCCCCTTTCCTCCTCCTTTCCCACACATGCCCCTCTTCAAGTCCACTGATAGGGGAGGTCTTCCTCTCCTTCCTTCTGATCCTAGTGTATCATCTCTCATCAAGAGTGGCTGCATTGTCTTCCTCTGTGGCCTGGTAAAGCTTCTCTACCATCAGGATGATCTAACTGGATGTCTACATCCAGTTAAATGATGATTGACATAGAAGGGTCTGCCCCATTGTTGAGCATGCCATCCCTAGGTCAATGGTACAGTCTTGTATAAGAAAGTTAACTGAGCTAAAGCTAAACTGACAAAGAACGATAAACAGCATTCCTCCAGGATTTTCAAGACAGGGTTTCTCTGTGTGTAGCTTTTGCTCTCCTGGAACTCACGCTGTAGATTAGGCTGCCATCGAACTCACAGAGATTCCCCATCTCTGCCTCCTCCAAAGTGCTGGGATCAAAGGCGTGCACCACCACAGTTCCTAATCTGCTGTGGTTCCTTTCATGGTCTCCCTCAATGATGAATTATAACCTATAAGATAAAATAAGCTCTTTCTTCCCCTAGATGTGTATGGTTTGAGTGTGCTCCACAGCAAGTGAAAAGCAAACAAGACCATGCATTAATATTGTTTTGGGATAATGACAATTGGAATAATTAGTTGAGACTAAAAATAAAGAATTAAGAATTACGCAAATGTGTTCGCTGAATATTTATGCTCACACCCAAAGAAAAATGCTATTCCACCTTTAGTCAGAGAAATTTCTCTTTGCAGTGAATGGAGGTGAAGGGACTCATAGCTTCCCAAGACGCTAAACATAAGTGGGACCAAACTGAAAAACATATATAACACCTCCTCTATGTCTCAAGAAATGTCATGGAAGGCATGTGACAAGAAGGGTCAGAAGATAGGATCAAGGACTCAGAAATGCTATCTCCTAGGCATGACACAGCCACTGTGAAGAGAACCACACCAGTGGTCAGGGCTTCAACATATTGTTTGGTGTGTGGGTAGGACAGAAACAAAAGTCTGTTACGAATAGCCTTACTAAAAACAGGAAAAAGAAGGAAAAGTGCATATGAATGGGTAAATTCATTACAGAAAAAAGAAGGGAAAACCCACAAAATATAAAGCAAAGCAAGGCATCTTCATGTCACTCACTCCAAACTATGTAACTAGATTGTGAAAAAGTGCCATAATATTCACATAAACCTGTGCAATGAATAAAGTGCTACAACAAGGATCAGAAAACAATCAGAAATCCATTTTTGGAATCATGAAATATATGAAAAAGCTTGCTTTATATTGAATACAACTGAAGTTAATTCATTGGAAAGACTGACCAAATTTTACATCAATGTCTGCAATAATGCCAATTATATTTTTAAATTATATATATGAAAATTATATCTTTTAAACTTCAAAAATATTCTGTTTATGAACTTTACAATTTGTGGTTGGTTTATTTGGATAGAAATAGAAGAAAACCTTAAAAGTTGAAATTTTCCATAACCAGTATTTACTGTCAAAATCTTTCAGAATATTTTGGGTGAAAAAAATACCTAAGAAATTTAGAAATGTACATTTTCTCATGCATATAAGGCAGTCAGCAGGTTTTTAGAAACGGTTTTCTTTACTAACTAAATGTCACTAATTATATCGAAACAATTGTCTTCTGGTACTATTTTTTTTCCCTAAAACATCTGTAAACTTATGCTCCTACTGAACAGTATGGCTTCCAAAGGTCATATCATTTTTAAAGTTCTACCATAAAAATTGAGTATTATATGGTTTTACACTATTATAAAATTTAATGAGATACAAAAAATAATAAGGGAAACATGGCCAGTAAAAATATCTCTGTCCTTTGACCTTATGTAACACTCATGGTTTGTTTTACTGAATTATTTTTTTATATTAAGTAGAAAAACTAAATTAGCCAGAGAATTTCTTATGCACATAGATTTTTCCCATGCAAGTCATAATCATGGTTTTCAATAACTTCAAAGGAGAGTAATGAAGAATCCTGCTTTAAAAGGCAGTGGTTAATGGTAAGACCTAGAAACAGACTCACAGTCACTGTACTGACTCTCAACAACTTAAGTTTAACTGACAGAAAAAAAAAGGTTAGTTTACGGGAAAAGCAATTTTGCTAAGGTGTGAAGGAGAAGAGGCTTATCACTGTCACAAACATCCGGCACTTCAATATTGAGTTCAGTGGTGAACGACAAGTCAAGTCATCTACATGAAGACTTCAGACACTTATGCTGACAAAATCATGCTTTGTGGTGGTTGGTTTTTTTGTTTTGTTTTGTTTTGTTTTGTTTTTTAATCTCGCCAACTTTGGGGAATAACATAAGTGATTTCCAACCCTTGAATAACACCATTTTTCATATATTTGTCCAAATGACAAAAACCACATAATTTGGTATGGATGAAATGTTAACTTTAAATAAAACTGTTTTACTGCCCATATTTACTTATCTCTTAATTTTTATTTCATGACATTCTTCCCAGCATACATTTCATAAGTATATTCAGTTAGAGGTTTTGTATGCTATTTAGAATATAATCATAATCTTTAGAATCCAATTTCTCCTTCAACTAATATTTGTCAGAGAAGGCCATTCCAGACTTCTTCCCCTTAGTACCTATACTCCATTTGAAATAATGGTTTAAGACCTGTTAGAGGTCTTTATCTGATCACCATTTCTTAAAACACTTAAGCATGACAGCCTCCTGACGTACCCCCTGAGAAGCTATGTACTTAATTTCTGCTCAGGAGCTGGACATAAAATTATTTTTCTTTCAGTTGTGAGTCTCATCTCTATGCTTGAGAAGACTAATCATGGCAGCATGCACTTATCAAGCCCAGAATCACTACAATGCAATTCTTGTCATTATTTGAGATCCTGAGACTCACTTGTAAAAAAGCAGTACTATTAAATGAAGTCAGTGCATTCAAAGGTTTAGAGAAAAGTTAACATTGTCATAATAGTTGGTTCATTTGTACTTAGGAACCCCACCCCAAATTTGTCCATGTGAATTTATCAAAACATTTATGGTGAGGACTCATATATATACCCATAGGACATGTTGTAGGCACATGACCATGTTCAATTACATATTATTTCAGTGATCCACAATTCAGATCAATGATCTAAAGACTTCAGTTTATTGGGGAATAACCACACTGAGAACTTCATTGACTGCCTGTGGCAGTCTTCAGCCATGTATTAGAAAAACATTATGTAAATAGTATATATCACTATTATTTCCTTCTCACACAGTGTTCTTATTCTGAAGAATAAAAATGACCCACTGAAATCTTTTTTTAGTTTTATGTGAAACAACTTTGAAAAAGGCTTATGTGAAGTTATTTTTTTTATTTTTTATTATTATTAGTTACATTTTATTAACTCTGTATCCCAGGTGAATCCCCCACCCTCATTCCCTCCCAATCCCACCCTCCCTCCCTCATCTCCTCCCTGCCCCTTTCCAAGTTCACTGATAGGGGAGGACCTCCACCCCTTTCATCTGGACCTGGTTTATCAGGTCTCTTCAGGACTGACTGCAAAGTACTCTGTGGCCTAGGAGGGCTGCTCCTCCCTTGCTGGGTGGGGAGGTCAAAGAGTCCGACATTGAGTTCATTTCAGAAATAGTCCCTATTTCCCTTGCTAAGGTACCCACTTGAATACTGATCTACCAAGGGCTATAGGCAAGCAGAGGTTCTAGGTTATATCCGCCCATGGTCCGTGGTTGGAGAAACAGTCTCATATAGGACCCCGGTGCCCAGATATATTTGGTCCTTGTGGAGCTCCTATCCTCTCTAGATCATATTAACTCCCCCTTCTTTCATATGATTCCCTGCCATCTGCCGAAGGTTTGGTTATGACTCTCAGTTTCTGCTTTGATACACTGCTAGGAAGAGTCTTTCAGGGGTCCTCTGTGGTAGGACCTTGTCCTGTTACTTGTTTTCTCCTACATCCCATTTGTCCAAGTAAGGATTGATCATCTTACCCCGGGTTTTCTTTTTTGTTTATCTTCTTTAGATGTGTAGATTTCTGTATGTTTATCATATCTAATAAGTCTAAGTTAGTGAGTATAACACCATATGTGTCTTTCTCTTTCTGGGATACCTCAGTCAGAATGATATTTTTTAGATCTCACCATTTGCCTGCAAATTTCATGATTTCCTCGTTTTTAATTGCTGAGTAGTATTCTATTGTGTAAAAATAGCACAATTTCTGTATCCATTCCTCAGTTGAGCGGCATCTGGGTTGTTTCCAACTTTTGGCTATTACAAATAAAGCTGCTACAAACATGGTTGAGCAAATGTCCTTGTTGGGTACTTGAGCATCTTTTGGATATATGCCCAGGAGTAGTATAGCTGGATCTTGAGGAATCACTATTCCTAGTTGTCTGAGAAAGCACCAGATTGATTTCCAAAGTGGTTGTACCAGTTTACATTCCCACAAGCAATGGAGGAGGGTTCCCCTTTCTCCATAACCTCTCCAGCATGTGTTGTCACTTGAGTTTTTGATCTTAGCCATTTTGATGGGTGTAAGGTGAAATCTCAGGGTCATTTTGATTTGCATCTCTCTGATGGCTAAGGACATTGAGCATCTCCTTAAGTGTTTCTCTGCCATTCTATATTCCTCTACAGAGAATTCTCTGTTTAGCTCCGTACCCCATTTTTTAATTGGGGCGCTTTATTTATTGCTTTTTAACTTCTTTAG
>CM053745.1:57596290-57613285 GCA_028658305.1 Pachyuromys duprasi
ATGGAAACAACTACACCAAAGAAAGTATAGGATACAGATAATCTCCAAATGACAACAACAACAAAAAAGCAATGAAGAAATAAAATTCAGTGACTACCTGAAGTTACTCAAACACAGAAAGTAAAGTACAGAAGAGACTCAAAGGTATTCATAGAAGTCAAAGGCTTCTATATGGCCTGATCTTAGAAAGAACAGGCATTAGAAAGAAAAATGATGAGATGGCCCCTGTTGTATTCCCTCACCTTCCCATAGTTCTCACTCCGCCTCTCTTTCCTTAGGTGAGTTTTCTAGTTCTTTCTCTGGGTGCCAGATTTCACTTCAGAAAAAAAAAAAGAAAGCTCTTCTTTTCTCTGAGTATTTTCTTTAAGGAACAGTTACCTTTAAATGGTAACTGTATATATTTTTTGTTCTGATTTATATCCTGGCTAATCTGGCTAATTATATTTAGTTTCCCAAAATCAGTTTGGAATGGAGACCATCTCAGTAGCACAAATGGTTGATGTTTTTCTGAGCTCCTACTGGGTCAGATGTGGTATTGACATTGCAGCCTCATGTTGACCATCAAAATTTTAGATGACAGTAAATGTACTGGGGAAAAAATTGAAAGGATGGGTAGCCGCGGCCCAGCTTCTATAGGCTTGCATCCTTTAGAATAGTACACTGCCTGAAATGACACAGTATTATCCTTAATCTCAATTAATAGACAATTCATTCTTGCTGGAAGATCTACTTTTTTAACGAAAAGAAACACCTCTCAGGAACAAAGTTTACAACAAAAAGAAAATGTAGCATTTTCCATTTTCTTATTACTCTCCTAACCTTTCTAAAGATATTAATAAGCTGGTATCCAAATATACTTGACAATGCAAGGTTTTCAGAAATGATGAGAGCTAATCAAAGTATACTGACAGGAAATAAAAGGCATAATGATATGTGGTCAATATACTCTGTCATAATGGTTCTTTGAAAAATGAATGAGAAGTGGCAGCCTAAGCACGTTTGTGCAAGAGCCTCTCTGTGTATAAGAACTGAATAAGATTTCTTCCTCAACAATAACATAACTCAGCCAAGGCTGAAAACTGCACCTTATGGTTACTCATGTTCACTGCATTCTCCATTTTGGAAAACAAGAAAGTGTGTATCAGGTGAACGAAAAAGAGAAGGGAAACCCCGGGAAAATGACTAATATGATCTGTGCTCACTTTGCAGAAATACATCACTCAGAGTTCTGCTCACCACACACACACACACACACACATATGTTTTAACTTATATAATCTTCAAACCTCTTGTAAAAGAAAAATAAAAGACTTTGCTGTTTTGATATCTCAAAAATATGTCATCATAACATAACAAAAATGGTGTTTTGTGTTTTAAACAAAACCGAAAAACTTCTAATGCCATTTTATTCTTGCTAGCATGTGTTTTCCCAGCATGTCTTTATCCATTTACAAAAAAAAAAAGCTATTAAAATGACCTGAAGGTAGACTTCCATGAAGGATGCAAGGTGCTTGGGAGGGGGGAGGGGGGCATGGTGCCCGAGTTGAAATGAGCTCCATGTTATTTTTAAAAAAACAATAAGAAAAAACAAATACTGTACCAAATTTGAGCAATTTTTTGCAACTTTTACTATAAGAAGATAAAGTGCTCAAGGCTCTAATGAATGTAGCAGAAGTTAATGGTTTTTAACAATATTTGATTTCTTGTTGTTGATATTTGTTTTCGGCATCATGAGGGTCCATAGCAAGGAGCCCTTGTGTGAATTTCCTCGAGCTCTTTTCCCACCTTGGCTGAAAGTCATCTGACTTTTGAAACATTTGCCATTCATATTATAAAACTAACTATAATAAAAGGTTATATTTATGTTTATAGCAAATTATTTGCTCTATATATGTAATTCAAATACATCTTACTTTTTAAGAGAAAAAATAGGATAGTTTCTTTAGCTCCTACAAGCTCTGATAAGTTATTAGGAAAGGATATTTTTTTAAAAACCTACACATCAGCATTTACTATGTGTCATGATTTTTACATACCCTTGAAGCTAAAAAAACGGCAACTTAAATCTATCCTCATGTGAAAACTTAAAATTTACTTTTTCTGGTACACCATGACCTTGCTTCACTCTGATGACTATGACAATGGCCTTGTCTAGACACAGCCATTTTGATTACTTTGATCTTTACAATGCACAAGAAACACTTTCATCATTGACATTGATTTGTTATGCATTTGACTTCTGATGAAATGCAAGGATAAAACCCTCCTTGTTCTATTAGTATGATGGCATGGCTTTACAAATTACATGTTTGTTTTCTTGTAAAATATATATGACACTAGAGAAAGCAATTTATTCTAAAACCTTAGTATAAACTCCTTTATTTTCAAAGAACTGATGTAATCAAGTTGATAAACCATGAACCAGGCTTATTTAAATGAGTTGTCTTTTGGCATATGGAGAGAATTATTTTCTGTTATGAAAATCAAACAAGCTGTTAGTGAATCACAGAAGACAAATACAGAAAATTGCCTCATGAAATCACATTTCAAAAGGAGCCATTGCCCATGGCAATGATATAAGAACCACTAGAATATTAGAAAGAAAATTGACTCAAAAATCACAGAAAACAGACTCTTCTTCTGTGATCATGTTCTAAACAAATTAAGCATTAATCATGTCAATCATATCAATAACACGTGAATAACTGAGAAGTGAACACTGTCTCCAAATTCCCACACAATATCATGACTGCTCCTGTTAGTAATGTCAACATAGATGTTCTGACTTCCCCTGCCATTATGAGCACCTGAAATGATGTATAAAATATTGTTCTAATCTCTTTAAACACATAAATAAAATCACAAAGATGGTGAGAAATATCGAGATGCAAAAGGAAGCATAAGCCATGTTTCAGAAAAGTACGCACAGCTCTAAACTTATGTGAATACTAAAAAGAACACTGTCCACCAGGTGAAAACCGGCTTTAGTCTACAAACTATAGATACACTTGTAGAAAAGCTCACAGGACATCAAGTGAACAAACTGCCAAGTAACTTATGTGGTATTTTTGTGAGTAATGATTTAAGCCTTCCATGTAAAGCTGAACTTAAAATAATCATAAAAAATTCTTCAAATGATTATTTAAAACTGAACTTGGCCCTATACCTAAAGTTAAGAGAACATCCAAAAAAGAAGTGTGCAAAAAAGTGTATGAACCTAAAGACCAAAATAATCATGTCATGAAATTATCTCCTGATCAGAACAGAGATCTAGCATACATGAGTCTCAGCAACATGATTACCTTAAGATGACCTATACAAGGGCAATGCCAACATTAATGGCAGAAAAGTTGGCTAAGTTCCACCTTTAGCTGAAGATCCACTGGAAGTCAATGGCTGTTGAGGGAGAGATAACCAGTCCAGTCTATTTTCAGAGATGAGACCACAATTCTAAGTGGTCAGTTTTAAATATATGCAAATAAGGACAACACTAACTATATTTAGTAAATTACACACAGACATGCCAAAATAAATATAAAAGAAGTCGGGAGCTGAAGAGATGGCTCAGAAGTTAAGAGCACTGGCTGTTCTTCCAAAGGTCCTGAGTTCAATTCTCAGCAACCACATGGTGACTCATAGCCATGTATAGTGAGATCTGGTACCCTTTTCTGGTAAGCAGACACAGATGCAGGCAGAATGCTATGTAAATAATAAATAAATCTTCAAAAAAAAAGAAGTCAGGAACTTGAGAGGGTATATGGGAGGAGTTGGAGGTACACAGAAGGATTGAAAATATTTTAAATACAATGTACTCGTGTTTGAGAAGCTCAAATGAAATAGTATTCCTAGCTACATTCTAAATACTTATCTTTATATCCACAGATAAATATAGATCTCATACTTCATCAAAAACAAAGTCCCTCTTAGTAACAGAAAACAGTCATAGAAAGCCACAACTATACAAAATGCAGTCATCAAATAGGTACAGACTGGTCAGACCCTGAGGATATATCTACAACACAACTTTCAAAACCAAGGTTCAAGGAACATCTTAAAAGAGGAACAGAAATAATGCAAGAGTCAAAACAACAGGAAGTCAGGTATGAGAATGTGTCTTCTGAGACAGATAAACTATACTCATAAAATTACAACAATATGGATGCTTAAACAGAACCAGAAAAATCCCAACAACAGTTGAAATCCCAATGTAGATTGGGAAAATCCCACGAGGCTTACAGACAATTAACAACTACAGACAATTAACAACTGCTGAAAAAGAAAGACTTGAACTTGTTGAAGGCTGAACCCCACAGTTTATCCAATACATTGGTGTCGTAGTTAGCTTTGTATTGCTGTGGGGGGAAAATCAGCTTGGTTGGGTAAGGATTTATTTTAGCTTACAGCTTGCCCTCTAAGGTAGGAACCTGAAAGCAGATGATTCAGAGGCCATAAAGGAGTGTTCTTTGTTCTTGCTAACTTGCTCAGCCCGAACCATCACCCCAGGGTTGACACCACCCATAATAAGCTGGACCTTCCCATTAGTAAAATTATCCATAGGTTTTCTGACAGGCCAGCTTCTCCAGCCCACAACCTAGGGCTCCCCCTGCCCCCATGCTGGAGAAGCCCAGCAAGCTCCAGGAACAACCAGCTAATACCAAGGACAACCAGATGGGTAAAAATCAGCAAAGAACACAATCAACAAAACCAGGGCAATAAGTCAACAAGCTCTGGCTATCCTAAAACAGAAAACACAGGAAGTTGACCTTGAATCCATGCTTATGAAGAAGGTAGAAGCCTGTAAAGAGGAAATTAATAAATCCCTCAAACAAATACAGAAAAATACGACCAAACATATACAGGCTTTTAAAGAAGAAATGAATAAATCAATTAAAGAAAAACACTGGCAAACAGGTAAAGAAAATGAATAAAACAGTTCAAGACCTGAAAATGGAAATAGAATCAATAAAGAAAACATAAACTGTAGAAGTCTGGAATATGAAAAAATTAGAAAAAAGAACAAGAACCACAAAGGCAAGCTCACCAACAGAATACTAGAGATGTAGGAAAGAATCTCATGGATAGAAACTACAACTAAAGAAATTGCTACATCTGTCAAAGAAAATATTAACTCAAGAAAATCCCTGACACAAAACATCCAGGAAACCATGAAAAGACAAAACCCGAGAATAATAGGAATTGAAGAAAGAGAATATTCCTGGATCTAAGGACCAGAAAATATTTTCAACAAAATCATAGAAGAAAATTTTCCAACCTAAAGAAAAAGATGCTTTTAAACATACAAGAGGGTTACAAATAGACTAGACCAGAAAAGATAATCCTCCTACTACATTTTAAAAAAATACACCAAATATACAGAATGAAGAAAGAAACATTAAAAGTTGCAAGGGAAAAAACAGCCCAAGTAACATAAAAAAACAGACCAATCAGAATAACACTTGATTTCTCAACACAGACTGTAAAAGTCAGAAGGACCTTTGCAGATGTATGGCAGAACCTAAGAGATCACGGATGTCAGCTGAGAGAACTATACCCAGGAAAGCATTCAATAAGCATATATGGAGAAAACAAGATATTCCATGATAAACCCAAATTTAAACAATATCTATGCACAAACCCAGCCCTACAGAAGATACTAGAAGGAAAATACCAACTACACCCAAGAAAACACAGAAGATAAATAACTTCAAGACAACAAAACTAAAAGAAGACAAACACACAAACCACTACCACCCCCAACATCATAATAAAATGGACTAACAATCATTGGTTAATAATATCTCTCAACATTAATAGATTCAACTCTCCAATAAAAAGACACAGGCTAACTGAATGGATGTGTAAACAGATCCCAACATTCTGCTGCATATAAGAAACACACCTCAGCAACAAAGATAAACATTATCTCAGAGAAAAGAGCTGGAAAAAGGTTTTCCAAACAAACACACCCAAGAAGCAAGCTAGAGCAGCTATTCTAATACCTAATATTAGACCAAAATACCTAATATTTCGACCAAAATTGATCAAAAGAAATAGAGAAGGACACTTCATACTCATCAAAAGAAAAAGCCACCAAGAGGCCTTATCTCAATTTTGATATCTATGCCCCAAATACAAGGTCACCCACAGTTGTAAAAGAAACATAACTAAAGCTTAAATCACACGTCAACCCCATGTATTCATAGTGGGAGACTACAAGACCCCACTCTCACCAATGTACAGATCATTGAGACAGAATCTAACCAGAGAAATAATGAAGCTAACACATGTCATGAATCCTATGGACCTAATAGATATCTATGAAACTTTTACTCAAACACAAAAGAATATACTTTCTTCTTAGTACCTCAAAGAACCATCTCAGAAATTGATCATATGCTCAATCACAAACCAACCCTCCACAAATTCAAGTAAAGTGAAATAACCCCTTGTGTCTTATCAGATCATGATGAATTAAAACTGGAACATACCAAACACACCATCTACCATGATTAAGGAATATTCACCCATGCAAGGGAGGTAAATATATAAATATCCATCAGTGTATATCTACCAAATAAACAAACTGAAAGAAAAAAATCATCTCCTTAGATACTGAAAAAAAAAAAACATTCAACAAAATCCAACACACCTTCAAGTTACAAGACTTGGAAAGATCAGGAATGCAAGACACATACCTAAACACAATAAAGGCAATAGACAGCAAGCCAATAGCCAACATCAAATTAAATGAAGAAAAAATTAAAGCAATCCCCCTAAAATCAGGGACAAGACAAGGCTACTGACTCTCACAGTATCTCTTTAATATTGTATTAAAAGTTCTAGCCAGAGCAATAAGACATCTAAAGGAGACCAAGGGGATACAAATTGGAAAGGAAGAAGTCAATGTATCACTATTTGCAGATGATATGATAGTATACATGAGTGACCCACAAAAATTCAACCAGAGAATTCCTTCAGCTAATAAAAACCTTCAGCAAAGTGGCTGGATACAAAACTAATTCAAAAAATCCAGTTGCCCTCCTGTATACAAATGACAAATAGGCTGAGAAAGAAATTAAGGAAACTACACCCTTCATAGTAGGCAAAAATAATAGAAAGTATTTTTGTTTAACTCTAACCGACAGGTGTGACAAGAACTTCATGTCTCTGAAGAAAGAAATTGAAGAATATATCAGAAGATGGAAAGATCTCTCATGCTCGTGGATTGGTAAAATTAGCATAGTGAAAATGGCCATCTTACCAAAAGCAATCTGAAGATTCAATGCAATTCCCATCGCAATTCTTTACCGGCATTGAAAGAACAATTCTAAATTTTCTATGAAAAAACAAAAAATCCAGAATAGCTAAAACAATCCTATACAATAAAAGATCTTCTAAAGGTATCTCTATCCCTGAGGTCAAACTCTACTACACAGCAACAATAATGAAAACTGCATGGTACTGGCATGGAAATAGTCTGGCTGATCAATGGAATAAAATGTAAGACCCAGAAGTAAACCCACACACCTATGGACACTTGACTTTTGACAAAGGAGCTAGAACCATATAATGAAAAAAAAAATAAAGCATCTTCAATAAATGGTGCTGGTTTAACTGGATGTCTACCCATAGAAAAATGCAAATAGATCCATATTTATCACCCTGCACAAAAACTAAAGTCCAAGTTGACCAAAGACTTCAACATAAAGCCAGATATATTAAATCTATTAGAAGAAGTGGGAAAGAGCCTTGAACTCATTGGTATAGGAGACAACTTCCTGAACCTAAAACTAACATCTCAGGCTCTAGGATCAACAATTAATAAATGAGACCTCGAGAAACTGAAAAACTTCTGTAAGCCAAAGGACACTGTCAGCTAAACAAAACAGCAGCCTGGAGATTGGAAAAAGATCTTCACCAATTCTATATCCAACAGAAGGTTAATATTCAATATTTACACCATGGAGTACTACTTATCTATTTAAAAAATCATGAAATTTGTAGGCAAATGGATGGAGCTAGAAAAGATCTTCCTGAGTGAGGTAATCCAGACCCAGAAATACACACACAGTATGTACTCACTTATAAGAAGATTTTAGTCGTACAGTACAGGATAAGCATACTATGACGCGCAGATCCAAAGAAGATAAGTGTCAAGGAGGATCCATGGGAGGATGCTTGAAAATCACTCAGAAGAGGAAACAGAATAGATAGCGATCAATAGAAGTGATCGAAGAGAAGGAACACGGTAAGAAAAGGAGCATGAAGAGAAATGAGGACCTGGGAAGAGGGCTTGCAGAGACAAGAGAAACCAAAATTTCTTTGTGACTAGCTGGAGACCTACAACAGGCTAGGCTCCTGTGAGGATGTGAGGGTGACTCTAGCTGAGACTCCTAGTAACAGGAAACATGAGACTGAAGAAGCCACCCTTTAACTAGACACAACACCTAGTGAAAAGGATGGGAACATCAATCAACCCACAAAATCTTTGACCCAAAATTTACCGTGCCTACCAGATGGGCTGGGATAAAGATGGAGTACAGATTGAGAGACTGTCCAAGCAATGCCTGGCCCAACCTGAGATCCACCCCACAGCAGAGTCAACCCCTTATACTATAACTATATTCTGCTATACTCATAGACAATAACCTAGTATACCTGTCCTCTGTGGGGCTCCCCCAGCAGTGGATCAAAACAGATACTAAGACTCACAACCAAACATTGGGTGAAGCATAGGGAGTCTTTTGGAAAAGAGGAAGGAAGGATAGAAAAATCTGGAGGTGACAAGAGCTATAAAAAAAGATCAATAGAGCCAACTAACTGAGGCTCAAAGGGGCTTGTGGAGACCAAAGCACCAACCAAGGGCCATACATGAATGTATACCCCTACACAGATGTGGCCAATAGACAGCTTAGGCATTAGGTGGGCCACCTAGTAAGGTGAGCAGGGGCTGTCTTTGACATGGACTCTGTTGATTGCTTTATGATCACTTCCCCCTGGCAAATCTGCCTTTCCAGGCCACAGGGGAAAGGACTCACTCCTACTTGACTAGACTTGATGAGCTGTAATGGGTTGGTGGGGGTGGGGTCTTCTCAATTCTGAGGAATAGGGGAGGGGGAATGGAAGAAAAGAGGAGAGTGGGACCAGGACCTTGTGGAGAGGACAGAGGCTTGAATCAGAATGTGATGTGAATAAATAAATATTTTTTAAATTAAAAAATAATTAAAAAGAAAAAAAGGGATTTTCACATTTAAATTTAAATTAGCAAATTTTTTCTTGTTATTCAAGACACAGCTTCTCTGTGTAGCCTTGGATGTCCTAAAGACACTGTGTAACAGTGGCGGCTCACTTCACTTCCTCTTTTCAGTGGTGCTGGTCTGTCTCTCCGCTGGGTCCCTAGGAAGGGCTTTGGCAGGTGACTGTGGGCTGCTGGTTCAGGAAGCAGGATGCCTTATTGTAAGATGAGGACCAAGGAGCTTGGGGACATTTTAAGCCCTATGTTACCTAATGGGCTTCTGAGCTCTGTTACTTACCCCAGCGCCCAATCTTCAGCGACTTACACATTTCCACAAGTCTCATTTTGATCATTCAAAAAATGATCACCTCACCTATCTGCACCTATCTTGGTCATGTCACTTATTTCACATGCAATGATAAAATACTTCCAGTTGCTTTGGCTGGAAACAGCCTAACTGACCATCGGCAGAACGAACCGAGCTCTGATGCAGACTCACTGAGATACAGCAAATTGTTTGCTGGTCTATCAATATGTTAAATATAAAACTAGAATTAAGAAGAATTACCATTAAAAAAAGGGAAAAAAAGACACTGTGTAGACAAAGTTGACTGTGAATTCAGAGATCTACCTGACTCTGACTTCTGAGTGCTGGGAACAAAAGCATGTGCCAACACCACCATGCCCACTTCTAAAATTAATATATTTAAAGACTAAGTGGGGAGCTAGAGGGATAGGTCAGATTGAGAGCACTTATTGCTCTTTCAGAGGACCTGAGTTCATTCCTCAGTGCCCACAGCTAGGAGTTTAGAGCTTCCTGTAACTCCACCCCCAGAGGTGGCCTCTGAGGGAACTTACACTGACATAGCCACATACTCCCATGCAGACACACAATACACAATTTTTTAAATAATAAAAATAAAATATTAAAATGAGTTTTAAATACTATTTAATGTGCATAACTAGCATCAAGTTCAAAACAATTAGAAAGGAAACTGATCAGTTAAAAGATAGGTCCAGGAACAGAAAAGCAAATGAATGTTAAAGACTGTTGGGGATTAGTCTGATGCTTGTGTTTTGAGGCTAATTACTGTCTCTCAAGATCTTGTCAATGCTCTATCCTTGTAATCCTGCTTAAGACATTATTCCTGCTTGGTTGATGTCCATCAACTGAGGAATGGATACAGAAATTGTGGTACATTTACACAATGGAATACTATACGAATGCCTTTTGAATAAGCCCAAGAAGGAAGTAAAGGTAAAATTGGGAAGAAAAACAAAACCTATTCATCAACTTGGGAAAAGAAAGACTTCTTAAACAAAAATAAGGTTTATGTAACAGACAGAAATGGAAAATATAGGCAGATTTGACAAACTAATAACTCTTTATAAAAAAATGCAATGTGAAAAAAAAGGGTCAAAACTGGAGAAGAGCAAAGCACCTCCCCCCGAGGGGAGAGCAGCCTTACCAGGCCACAGAGGAAGACAATGCAGCCACTCCTGATGAGAGCTGATAGACTAGGATCAGAAGAAAGAGAGGAAGACCTCCCTTGTCAGTGGACTTGGGGAGGGGCATGGAAAACTGAAAGATTGAGATACTATTTTTTTTCTTAAAGATGGCCCAATACCTCTGAAAGACTCTACCTAGCAGTGTATCGAAGCAGATACTGAGACTCATAACCAAACATTGGGCAGAATGCAAGGAATCATATGAAAGAGGCAGTAGTTAGTAAAACCTGGAGAGTACAGGAGCTCCACAAGCAGAGCAACAGAACCAAAATATCTGGGCTCAGGGGTGTTTTCTGACACTGATACTCCAACCAAGGTACATTCATGGATATAACCTAGAACCCCTCTCAGATATAGCCCATGGCAGCTCAGTGTCCAAATGGGTTCCCTAGTAAGGGGAATAGGGACTGTCTCCAACAGGAACTCAATGGCTGGCTCTTTGACTCCACCCACATGGAGGAGCAGCCTTGCCAGGCCACAGAGGAGGACATTGCAGCCAGTCCTGATGAGGCCTGATAAGGTAGGGTCAGATGGAAGGAGAGGAGGACCTTCCCTATCAGTGGACTTGGAGAAGGGTATGGGAGGAGATGAGAGAGGGAAGATGGGATTGGGAGGGAATGAGGGAGGGGGTTACAGCTAGGATACAAAATGAATAAAATGTAAATAATGTAAAAAAATAAAAAAATCAATTAAAAGAAGGACAGCCCAATAACAAGCCAATGTTCTTTATATTTGACACTTTTTATAAATTATTAACAAATGTTTAGCTGCTAATAAACACACCTTTCAAGAAGAGTTTAAGTATTCTCCCATTCTGATTCAGGTAGGCCTAAGAGTTTCCTGATATTTTTCCCAAAAATGATACACTGGCTCCAAAATCTAGACCAACTAACTACCTCATGATGCCTGTCATGAAGCCTGCCCCCTTTATATCCTTATTTAGTGCATGTATTCTTGACAGAAGATGAGTTGCTGATTAGAGACAAATCCTTTACCACAGGTGGTGTCTAGTAACTGGGTATGTATTATCATGGTTGTTTAATAAGTGACCCAACAAACAGTGATAACCAGCATTCTTTGCAGAGCTGGTTCTAACAGAGTACATCTGAATCCACATGCATGGGATCACCTGAGGACCAGCACATGCAAGTTCATCCATCTGTATGATCTTGAGAAGAATCCCATTGCAAAGTTGCATAGCAATAGACATAACTAAAATTTTGATTTTTTTAGTGCATTAAAACTCTTTTCTTTATCTTTTCTTTATGTAAGTTCTTAGGAGGCTTCAAGGCAAGCACTGTGACTTTCTTAAGGTAGCATAATGTGATACCTTTCTTGTTCCCCCAAATACGTTCTTTATGACCTCTGCACCTGAAGCTCTCATCTCACACTTAAGATCTCCAGAGACTGACAGTTACCTGTGGAGCAAAAGGCTTTAGGATGTTCTTTCATGACTTGCTAGAATCATTGGGTAAGTCAGAAATCATATGACTTCATCAATAAAGCCAGCAACGGGAATATTGGATGCCTGCATGGTGAGGAATCTGGGCTGAAACAGAAGTGATTAGAAGGTAAATTTCACCTCTGTCAGATTTTATCACCTTCTATCGTCTCATATAGATCTTTATGAATCTCCACGCCCCAAGGGAAACAGCTACAAATGGTGCTGAAATGCAGAGAGAAAGAAGACTACAAGAGTCTTCAATAAAAGCTCATGAAATCACTGCCAACTGCCAGGATTCTGATTGAGGGATAAGAGAAATGAGTTGCATTTTCTAAAATGCTGTTTTATTGTCCTTCAAAAGAATCCTACCCTGCCACTTTCTCTTTTTTTTTTTTTTCTGTTTTGCCTTCTCAGTCAATGTGTCTCCCTGGAAAGATAAATTTATTATCGGTTTGCTCATGTGAAATACACATAGAAAATACAAAAATCATTCAAATAGAAATCATAACACAGTTTTTCTTTGTTAATAACTAATATACTGAAAAATTGAATAAACAGTGCAAAAGGGACTATATCTGTGCTAATTAGTACACTATTAGATACTACACATTTTCTCTATTGAATGTGATTGTACTTGGCTGAACAGCTCTTGACTCTACTGTCGAACGCATGTTTTTAAAAAAGATTTATTTATTGTCTTTTCTGCACAGAAGTGTTTTGTCCACCTGCCCACCACATGCATGCCTTGTGCCCTTAGATGTCAGAAAAGGACATCAGATGTTCTGGAGCTGGACCTACAGAGGGTAGTGATCCTGTCATGGATCCTAGGAACTGAAGCCAGGTCTCTACACAAGGAGCCAGTGTTCTCCACCCTTCAGTTTCTACATGTGGAATCTAATGTCGAACATAACTGTTTACAAATAGTATCATGTGGCTTTTATACCAGCAAATTGTGAGCCAACCTTTCCATTTTAAAGTTTATGAAATTTAAGTGAAGGTTAAGTATTTTCGATGAAAATTCAGCAGACAAATTATAATAGACTTCCCTGCACCTCCAGCAGAAGGATGAGTTGGTAGAATATTTGTATAAATAAGTAAATTTTCAGTTTGAATTTTTAAGCTTTGAATGAAAAGGATTCAATATCTCAATTTTTAAACTCATGGAGTCCCACACTTGATACAGGTAACTGAATCTCTATGGAGAAGCTTCTTCTGTAGAAAGATGTTAACACACCTGGTCAAGGTCCATGAGACTATGAAGTACTCACCACCAAATTGTACATCTACATCACATCCCTGCTCCCAAGGCTTGGAGATTATGGTGGAAGAGGAAGCAGGAGAAATTTTAAGAACCGGAAGCAGTAGAGGACGATACAGTTAAACAGGATTTTCGGGATACAACATGGCACGTATGGACTAGAACTAGCATCAGCTGCATGCATATGATCAAGCCCGACAATCGACAATCCCAGCATGAAGGGAGGAGGGAGTCAGGAAATCCCACACCAACTGAGAAACAATCACAAACTATTGACTGCAAGGAAAAGGACAATGTGCTTTTTCCAGCAATGTGGTCCCTAAGAAGCTATCCACAATCTGGTACGTGGCTTTACACCAATGTATATACTGCAGCACTAAGGGGCTTCCATGGGCATGATAAAAAAGCAAAAGAGAAAGAACACATGAAATTAGGAGAGAATAATGGTGGTAGGGACAGAGAGAGTTGGAGAAGGGATAGGATGTGGATTTAATCAAAACACATTACATGCATTTATAAAATTCTCAACAAAAATGTTAAAGCTATGTATTAAAATGGTCATATTTGCTAGATTAGAAATATTATGTGAAACAAATTATTAAAATTAAATCTGCTTGATAGTTTTTGCCTTTTGCATTAGACAAAAAGGGGGCAGGAGAACTTTGAAGGACAATTGCAACATGGATGTACTTCTGTTGGACACAGGTATTATGGAGGCAACCCTGGGAATGTGGAATCTGCAGGAAATTTGAAACTAAGTCACATTCCAGCATAGGCTTCCTCAGTTTATTCCTGTGTGGTCATAAGTAAATCACCATGATCCTTTGTACTTTAACTCCAATTGAAGTGGTTATGTTTAACTTACAAGATTGTTATGATGAATAAATAAAATACTTCATGAAAAAGACATCAGAAAGCAAGAACCAGTTATTTTCAGACACACTTATTTATAGTATACAGCAAACTCAAATTATAAGATAAATGAAGGCTTAGGAATAATCAGTTTCCTGATTAATCACTGGAAATGGAAAGAGTGCCTTAAGCTGTGAACGGGAGATGCCAGAGATATCCGATCACTCAGAGATGACTTTTTAGTATACAAAAAACTAAGACCAAAGTCTGATTCACTAGTGTTTTTGGTTATTTCAATGATTGCAGTCAACAGCCCAAAGCTATGGCTTGCAATACAGTTTAAGTGGTATTATTATTAGTTGATAATCCAGGCAGGATTTTCTTTAGAAAGGAAAAAAAAAAACAAAGTAGGAAATAAGATGGGGAAGGGGTGGTAGCTGCTGGAATTTGGTCAGCTGCCAAAGTGAATCAGTTCCAGTTTTCTTCTTGGGGTACAGAGACAAAGACATCTAGAGTGCAGTTAACTGAGTTGATCAGTGGCTTCATTCCTCACATTTAACATTTTTACCTCCAATGGAAGGATGGGTCGATAGAATGCTTGTTCAGATAAGGAAATTTCTAGACAGTTTTAGAAGGCTGTACTCATGTTAAGGCAAAGTAAACGTGGAAAATAATTTGGGAACTTCTCTTTTAAAAAAAGAAACTCACTTTTAAAATCATAAAGAGAACAGCCACTTGTGCAGCGTATTTTAATCATCTAACAAATGTAAAGTCATATTGTCCCAGTTAATCAATGTGTGTTAAATGACACACTTAAAATAGCCAAAGCTTTGCAATGTTCCAATCAGCAACAACAAAAAATAAACCAGGCTGCAAAGTTATTCAAAATAGCATCAGAACAGAGCACACCCTACTCCAGCCCTGAGTCTTCTCTGAAGTCCACACTACAGATGAAATTATTGTGGATGGAACAAAAGAGGAATTCATCCTCTTTGCTGTATATGAAACCTTCAATGTGAGTTTCTTCATAGGAATTGGTAGCATTCACTTTGGAGTTCTTAGCTAACAGTTCTTGAGTGGAGAGCTTGTCTGTTTCTATGTTTCCAATGATTCTGAGGTACAAGTAGATTTGAAGTGCATGTCCTTAGAAAATAACCTCCTTGCACTCCTGGTAGTAGCTGAGACATAATTCTTAGCTGCTACTACCAGTTCTGCAGAAAACTATTAACTCGTTGGACATCCAGTCATGAACTCACTATAACTCTCACCCTGCCCTTTATGCCATCCAGCCCTGGGTGAATTCTATAAGCATGTATTTTTTGCCTTGCCTAGTTTCTTGTCTAATAACATTATTAATGTGGACCTGGAATAAAGCACAGAAGAAAAGGCTTTGACTTTTAAATTCTAAAACCTTCTTTGATGTCATTAATAATGTAAAAAAACTTTATAAAATTAGTAAGATAAATTAAAACAATTTTCAAAGTATGACTTAAAAAATAAGTAAAAGTTCTGAAGAAAACTTAAACCTTTTACCTACTATCTTTCACAGCTGTGCCAGTAGTTAACCGTTATGGACAAAAATAACAACAAATACCAATGGAAAAAATTTCCTTTAGTCAAAAAACAAAAATTCCATAGCTCACACAATTTCAAATAGAGACTTCAAATGCAATGTCATCTGCACTGTTATTGACAACTATAGCATTATGAAGAGCCTAAAGATACCCCACAATTATCAGAGGATTTAGCAAACTTGACTTATTTCTGGCTGGGGTTTAACCACACAGTTAGTTTGAGATGCTTTCAGTTTCCCTGAACCAACTCTCCAGCTGCTGTAGTCATTCTTCACTCTTGACTGAGAAGAAACAGCCCTATGGAATTCATGTATCAACATGGAGTTCCAATATTAAGCATTTTTCTTGAAACCGTTTTTCTCACATACTGAACTAGAGACTGGAGCTAATTATAACTGTCATTCTGTGCAGACAAATTTCCATCACAAATAATATTCCTGATACTGTAGCTTCAACTTACATACTTCCTGCCTTGCAAAATCAAAAACAATGAAATTGAGGGATGTCTTCCCCACTCCTCAGTTTCCTTAATTCCATTTTCTCAAATGTAAAAAAAAAAACAAAACAAAAAACAAAAACAAAAAAAAACAACTGGGAAAATGTTTTTCTTTAGAGTCAGTTGTCATGATTTGCTGAATAAGAGGTGTAAAAACTTCTCTGAGCAATGTTTAAGGTTTTTACCTTATTGTTATATGTAAATTCACCACAATGGCTTCAGGCACTTTTAGCTTCTAGTAAGCTTTATTTACTTATTTAATGTTTGCATCTTTTGTGGGCTTCCAAATTCTCTCAACTTGCAGTATCTGTGCAGCCTAGTGTAGTTGCTTTCCCCAAGTTCTGACATGGAGCAAATTCTTTTTTTTTTAATTTATTTATTTTTATATCAATCACAGGTTAGGTTTTTACATCCCATGTGTAGCCCCCTCCATCATTCCCTCCCACCCTCCCCAACCCTCCCTCATCTCCTCCCCGCCCCCTCCAAGTCCACCAATGGGGGAGGACCTCCTCCCCTTCCATCGAGCCCCAGCTCATCTTGTCTCCTCAGGGCTGGAGAAAACAAGCAACAGGACAGGAGCATACTAAAGAGGACCT
The DNA here is from genome assembly GCA_028658305.1 of Pachyuromys duprasi. Lineage (NCBI taxonomy): Eukaryota > Metazoa > Chordata > Mammalia > Rodentia > Muridae > Pachyuromys > Pachyuromys duprasi. The sequence continues at coordinate 57,613,255 of CM053745.1, forward strand.
CTGAAAGAATCAGTATAGCAATGTATCAGAG
>CM053745.1:57613785-57662561 GCA_028658305.1 Pachyuromys duprasi
GAAGAATTAACAAAATGTTTAAAACTGTAAAATTGCTGCAGAGGTAGAATTTCTGGCTTATAAATTCATTTTTATATTCACTTTTGAGAAAACTGTGGACATGTTGAACTGCTTACACTCACTTTTTATAGGAGTAACTCCAAAATGAAAAGTAAAATTTGCAGTGCTATTTGGCTGGCAAATGTATCTAAAATATGATAACTGTAAAACCAGGTAAAAGGTCATAATTATAATTTTCCCAGTGAAATCTGTGATAGATCGCCACATATTTAGAAAATTCAGCATTTTTTAAACATTCAAGATTTTAAGGTTTTTTTTTTTTTTACCAAAGAAGAAAAGCAACAATTCAATCATTTGCTAAAACTGTGTATGTAAGGCACACACATGCTAATAACCCTTACATTTAAAGAAGAGAGAAAATAAAAGCTTTCTTCACCCTAAACATTCAGAAGAGAGATCCTATTAATTCAAGGTCTCTTACCCTTTCAAAGGAAATCATCTAAAATTTTATGCGGCCGTTTAAATGATTGCTTTGGGAAATTTATATGGTAGTCATGGGAACAAGTAAAGAAGTCAAGGAAACGTTGATCATTTTAATAGTCTGCGAGTGATCCATCCAATTTGTAAATACCTTGGACAACTCTTCTAGGTCATGAATGATCAGAAAAGACATTTATGCAAAATTAATGAAATAAAATACAATCTCATTAATAGCTACAACCCCCTAAAATTTTTTAATTGCTTGCATTCTCTGTAAATACTCAAGCTTTAAAAGAGAGCGAAAATGATGCCTTCTCCACAGGGTTACTGCATGCATAAAGTAAAGGAATTTTCTCTTTGTTGATTCAGAACTAATTCTCTTGCTTTTTTGTTTTCTAACCTTTAATTTCCATGAATACCACTTCTGAACAAAGCACTCTTCAATGATTTCATCAATACCTGTCTCTCTAGAAGGATATGCAAAAGTCTTACTGAAGCTGCTAAATATTTTACCCTCATTAACACCAGAACCAGATTCCTCACATGAACTATGTTGTAGACCACATATGCCACTTAGCTTTTTAGGGAGGGTGAAATGAGTTGTATAATTGAAGTCACCAGAACACAGCACAAAAACAGACAATGTTGACAACAGTCTCATTTTATAACCATGATCTAGAATTTTTCCTAGATTTTTTTTTCTCCTACACACAAAGCCCTAAAATAAATTTTCTTCTTGCACCATTTTTCTGGCCTGTTTCTACCCTGGCCAGGTCAGTGTTGAGTCTAACAAGAACTGACTATATTTGTTGTTGCTGCTGTTCTTTTCTCTCGTGATTTTTTTTTTGAAACAAACTGTCTCTGCAATGTTTTGCAGAGACATATTAAAGTGCAAATATACCTGAGGGCGTACAACTGAACATTATCTCACAGCTCTCGTCACAATAGACCATAAAAAGGCCAAGAAGTTAAGAATGCAGTGCACTCTTGGGCCAGGTTGCCAGTCTTTCTGTGGAGACCAGCCCTCAGCTGCCTAATGGTCTCTGTGAACAGACTAAGCTAATTTGGTGGCATGGTTTAGCAGGAGAGTAAAACCGAGAAAATGTGTTTCTATGGTTTGTAGCAAGGATTTCTGGGAATCTACTAGGGACTGACCAAAACGCTATATGACAATGGTAATTTTGCCTTATGGAAGATGACATTTCCATGATGTGCCACTAAATGAGGCAGAGATATCAAACCTTGGCTACAGCATGGTCACCACTAGACTTCAGACTAGCAGAGAGCTCTGCTTGCAGTTGTGGCCCAAGGAACTCTGCCTCCCTCCAACTGAGCCCAAAGCCATGTTAACATCTACTCAGAGCAAACCCCTAAGATGTCGGGAAACTTGAGGTGCAGATTGTGAACTCTCCTGCTTCTCTCACACTAACTTCTACAGTTTTTTTTCCAATAATTCCCTATTTACCTTGGGCCAGACAGATATTTCACTTACACTGCGTCAATATCCTCACCATCCATCTCCCATCCAATGCTATCCACCTTAATCCTCCTCATCTGGTCTACCTTCCACATATAAACTCATGATACTTGCTTTTATTTTCATTTGGGCCTTTTCATGCCATCATTGGAGTCCTTTCTCCCAGCCTATGTGGTTTTTTGTTTTTTTGTTGTTGTTTTTTTGTTTTCTCCACACTAACCCATCATGGCATCCTCCTTCCTTCTGCCCACCTGTCTTATCTCCTGTGATTCTCCTGATTCTCCTGATTCTTCTATCCCCCAAATCTGGGGAACCTTAGCCACGCCCACCCCATTCTGCCCTACCCAGGTATAGGCCATTTAATGAACCAATCAGGTTCCGGGGGAATAACCTTACGTCTTGAAGGTCAGTAATTAGCATTAGACCAACCTCCAGCAATTCCCCTTTTCTGTCTATATATAAAAAGGCCATTTCTTATACAGTAAGAATAAAAGAATCACCCATAACCTTTTCATTCATTCAAATCAAAAGATGTATTTTGAATTGAAAATAGTGACCAGTGCCATGATAAAGGGGAGTCAAGCAGGGTTTGCATGTGCTGCAGACTTGAGGCTTTTTCTTACTTTGCTAGAATGCTTTCATAACTATGGAAGTGACCCGGGCTTCCTTAGATGTTGCCATTCCTGTTCTGCCAGTGCATCCCTGTGTGCTCTCCTTCTCATCCCTATCAACTGACACCTCGCCCTCCTCATCTGCCTCTTTCCCAGGTTTGTGACTCATGGAGTTACCAGTAGGCTCACAGCTGAGGGCACAGCCTACATCCATCTCTGTCAGTAGCAAATAGTAGAACAGTGAGGAGCAGGGCCTCCTTGGTCCCTCCTCCAGTTTCTCTTTAATAACACAGGCCAGAAGCTCACAGAAGATACAGAGTTCCTCCCCAGTGAGGAGGGAGACATAGTCTTCATAGTATACCTACTTGGTGTTAGCTAGATTCTGGAAATAAGGATTGGCAGGCATGTTCAGAGACTGAAAGATGGGCTGCATGTTATTTATGACTCTCTTCTCACTTTCTAAACACATTTTTCCTTTTCTGATTCAGTCACTGACTGACTCCATGAGGAGTATGAGCCTGGCATGTCACTTGGCTTGATTTTCTAAGATCCTATAGAAAGTTACATACCACATGTTAGGTGGCTTATTTCTTTCTATATTATTCACAGATAAAAAAAACCACAATTAGAAAACTGAAACATTTGAACATTGTCCCCCCCAAAAAAATTTTAAAAATTCTAATGTGATGGTATTTATTTTCAAAATGCTGAGGACATTGTAGACAATTTACCACACATCAATTTTTAGAAGCCTCCACGTCTGTAAAAGTGTCTAGTTTATGACCCAAACCCAAGCAACTACCAAGAGCTATATTGATTGTTTCCTGTAAAATTTTCTTTTCAATCACTGATTCATTAAAGAAGCATTTAGACTGATAAGGTCCATGAATTTCATGGTCTTGAATCTTCCAGCAGAAAAACATAAACAATAGATTTTTACATGTCCTAATGTGGATGGGTGTCACTTCAAGTTAAAAACATTGATTATATGAAACAGTCAATGTGGATTCACAGATTATTTTTACATTTTGGGGCATCTATGGTCAATTCTGCATAAGGGATTTAGAAAGAAAAGAAAGATGCTTTGTTTAGATACTCCTATATTTCTGTTGGGAAGTATTATAACAACAACAACAAAAAAACCCACATTTTTCCTAGAACAGAACAACTAACTAACTTGAATTTATATCTATTTTCACATACACAAAAGCCAAATGATATTTGAGCTTTAAAAGAAGCACTTGTTTCCTAAACCCAACACAAACCTTCACTGTGTACCTCACGGGCCGCCATTCAGAAAATCAAGTCAGCGGTTCTGTGCTCCTGAATTTCTTTGTCCTGCCTCAGTGTTATACTCTGCGTATATGAAATTGTTGTTCACTAACTGCTCTGTCCTCCTCAGTAGCACTGCATTCTCCAATGCCCCACACTCACAGTTTCTTCATACGATCAAGATTTTACCTTACACACTAATACTAAATGCAGTACTATTTGCTACTGACATTCTCTGCTGAACGAGGACTACTGAAGCCAGTTCAATGACAGTAACGAAAACTCAGCAAGTGATGAAGGAAAACTGTAACATTAGGCATTGAAATTCAAAAGCAAGTTTGGATACTTTGATTCAATAATGGTTTTGAAAAACATTTAATCTAATTGCTATAATAATAAGAATAAATAATAAGCCAAATGAATATATGTCCTAAGTATTCTTTGCAATACCCTTTCTTATAGTAAATGATGTGTGTGTCCCAAAAACTAAATATATATATATAATATAGATAGATAGATAGATAGATAAATAATCAATGGATTATGATAGACACACACTGGTCAGAAGAAGAAAAATACAAGTCTGAAGAATGTGCATCCTGGGAAATGTTTACAGTATGAAGCTAAGATCAAACCAGACTTCAGCTCGGCATCTGCACTGTGTTTACATCCTTGTCAAACTATGTGTGTATATCTCCAGGAAATGGAAACAATTAAAGAGCACAAATTCAAACTGAGCAGTGGAATATTTGAGATGAAAGTTCTTTTAAAAGTTTCCATATTATTATGCTGCTCAAATACCACTTTTAAGAAATACCATGTTTGTCTAGAAATGAACTGATAGTTTAATTTAGATAAAGGTAATGGTAGGAAACTCAGTCCACAAGCCTCCATCATGAAGTAACACATATGTAGCCCTCTGCATCTGGGGTTCATTTCCTTGGAGGCCCCTCTTCTCTTGAGTCTCTGTCACCCCCAGGGAATTCCCTTTTTGAGAACCTCATCCCTGTTTGTCTTCAATCTTCAATCTTTGATGTGTAATCCCTCACACTGTTTTTGATCACCTAAAAAATAAGAATAAATGATAAGCCAGATGAATAATTCATGTCCTAACTATCCTTTTATAACATCACTTTTTATAGTAAATGGTGTGTGTGTGTGTGTGTTTGTATGCATGGAAGCATCTATGTACATATGTATGTATATCTTAAACATTAAGAAAAATGGAACCAATGGATTTTGATACACACATACTGCTACAAAAAAATAAAAATCCAACACTAAAGAATGTGCATTCTGGAAATTATATGTATGATCACCTAGGTTCACCTAGATTGATCACCTACGTCTTGTGTGTGTGTGGATAGATAGATAGATAGATAGATAGATAGATAGATAGATAGATAGATAGATAGATAGATAGATATGTGTGTACATATCTATGTATATATATGTGTTGAAATGATTTCACTACTCTAACGGAAAACAGAAGGGTGAAGGAACAATGGGTTACTTCCATTCTATTTTCTACCTGTAGTTTGTCTTGGTAGCTTTTCCTTCTAGGTCAAACGATGGCTCTAAATCAATATCGGGCTATTAAAACCAGACTCTCATGCTCGTCTGCTTTAGTAGGCATTCTAATGAGGCCTTCTACCAAGGTACCTTATATCTCTTGTCATAAACTTTCACTGTAAAATTAGTAAGGGGCTCCCTGATATCCTAGTCCTTGTGAGAAACTTGGTCTCTGTTCCTACACTAAACTTTGTCAAGGTCACAGGGATTGTGGAGGAATGCAAAATGTGATGATTCTTCTTTTTCTTTCTGATTTTGTCTCCTTAAGGTTTCAAAAACATTTTAATGTCTTTATTTTTTATTCACTTCACATCCTGCTGTAGCCCTGTCCCTCCTCCCCTCCCAGTCTCCCCCTCCCACCTTCCCATCCTCTCCCCTCCCCCCTTGCCTATTCCTCAGAAAAGGGGTATTCCCTTTCACATCTACCTCAGCTCATCAAGTTGCATCAAGATTGAGCCTGTCCTCTTCCCTTGTGGCCTTGCAAAGCAGTCATGCTAGGGGAAAATGAACAAAAAGCTGGCAAGTGCATACAAACTAATACAGTCCCCACTTCCCTTACTAGAGGAGCCACGTGAAGCCTAAACTGTCTATCTATTATATCTTTGTAGGGGACCTAGGGCCAGTTCATGCATAGTCCTTGGTTGATACTTCAATCTCAGCAGGCCCATATGGGTCCTGGTTAATTGGCCCTGTTGGTCTTCTTGTGGAGCTGCTTTTACCTTCAGGTCCTTTTCTCCTTTCTCCCACTTTTCCACATAACTCCCTAAGCATCACCCAATGTTTGACTGTGAGTCTCAGTATATGTTTTGAGGCACTGCTGGGTAGAGGCCCTCAGAGGACAACTCTCTGCAAGCTTAGCAAAGTATCATTCATGGTGTCAGGGTTTGGCACTCTACCAGAGGGTTGGTCTTTGATTGGACCAGGCATTGGTTGGGCATTTCCTCTATGTCTGTTCTATCTGCTCTACCTTTATACCTGCATCCATGCATCCTTCATGGGATTGATCCAGGATGGACTATAGACCCAAATTTAAGTTGCAAAATAGACTATAAGAAAAAATATAGAAAATTTTGGATACGTGACTACAATTGCTTAAGCACATCAACTGTACTGATTGATTTGTGAAAGAAATAATTGATAGTATGTAGGTAATTAAATTTAAATGTGCTAGCCTATTAAGGATAATCAAGAGAATAACACCAGTCACACACTGCAAAAAGTATTTACTAAAGACAGTTGAGAAAGGATTATTATAAAAATAGACAAAATATAAATACACCTAAAACCCAACAATATAAAACGAACACCCTAATTTTGCAATAGGCAAAGGTATGAGCATACACCTTGCCAAAAAAAGAATGAAGACAGTAAATGAGCACAGAAAAACACTCTTTTCTTATGTCTTCCTGAAAACGCAAATTAAAACAATAGGATCCTGCTGTACATCTATTAGAAAGGACAAATCCAGAACTTTAACAGTGTCACATGCTGGTACAGGAATGGAGCAAAGGAAATTCATTTGGTCCTGGTGAAAACAGAACGCTTCAGACACTTTGGAAAATAGTTTATTTGCTTCTTATAGAGGTAAAGTTCCCATTATCTTACAGTCTGGAAGTCATGCTTCTTAGCATTTACACAAAATAGTTGGAGAATTGTGTCTACACAAAAACCTGAACACTGACACTAACAACAGCTTTAGCTGTTCATTTCACAATTGCAAACAACTAAGATGGCCATGAGAGTATCAGCAGAAAACGCATAATAAACGAAAACATGGCACATTCGCACAATGGTATATGGATCAGTATTAAAAATGAAATGAGCTATAAGGTTAAAAATAAGTTTGGAGGAAAGGCAAATACAGATTCCTATCTAAGAGAATGCAATCCTAAGGTTGCATGCTGATTAGTCCCAACCTTATAGTAATCTAAAAGAGGAGCACTCTAGGGCAGTAGAAATATCAGACATTTAGGTTTAGATGGCTAGGTGAAGAATGGGAAATTTAGGGGTGGGGGATTGTAAACATTCTATATGATACACTACAGTGGTAGATATACATCATACATTTCAAAACCCATGTATCATACAACACCAAGGATGAACCTTGGCATACACTATGGGACTTTGGAGGACTCTCACATGTTTATTATGAAGTACAGATATGTCATGCATGATGTTAAAAATGAGGAAGGCTACAGATGTGTGTAGGAAAAGTTATATGGAAAATTTTATGTCCTATTTGCTATGAATGCCAAACTAAGCCTTAATAAAATTTAGTTGAAAGAGGACAGGATTCTATGCTTAAAACAGATAGAAGTGAAGGATAAGAGCTATTTCCCAAAACAGCTTACATCCCTAAGTGGTAGCTTTTATTTTAGCAAAACACTTTACAATATTTTTTAAATTAATTAATTTATTACAATCTATTACAATTTATTCACTTTGTATCCTCACTGAAGCCCCCTCCCTCATACCCTCCCAGTCCTACCCACCCTCCCTCTTCTTCCCTTTGCCCTTTCCCTAGTCCCCTGATAGGGGAGGACCTCCTCCCCTTCTATCTGACCTTAGCCTACACACCTCATCAGAGCTGGCTGCATCATCTTCCTCATGAAACTGTCTATAAATTATTTAACCCTTTTCCCAAAAATTTCAGTTCACTAAAATATCATGTATATATTTATTGATTACTTCATAGTATTTTCCACTTAAAAGTTGAAATATTTTCAATAATGATATTTAATGATAACTAAAACATTTTCTATACATTTTGATTATTAAATTATAATGATCAAGATCTTTCTCCTATTTAAATTGACTGAACTTCTTCCTAAGTGAATGAATGAAAGATCAAATCTTTTCACCATTCCCTAGCACAGTTACTATATAGAACTTCTACCACTTTAATGAGCCTAATAATTTATGATTATACTATGGAGTGCTAAGAAAAAATTTACTTGAGAACTCATTATGACTTACATAAAAATATGACTTCATGAGATACACTGTACACTGAACTTCTCAGTGAGAAGGTTGACCATACACTCATGAATGAAATGGGAAATCATGAAATGTTCTACCTTGATCATGGCCAGCCATGCCTAAAGCAGCTAGCTCTCAGGTCACCTAAATAACATGAGTCAATCACCTTATCATATTCTAGTGCCTATTCTTAAGGTAGGTTTCACTTTATATGGTATTAGTTCATGTGTACTCCTATAACACAGAAGACACTTTGAGAAAAGTCTTGGCCCTGGATTAATGAGTTACAATGCCAAACCTCCAGGGATAAAAAGATGAACTGGCTCAATTTGAGTTATCTTAATGACTGACATACCAACATACCAAATTCTAAAGCTGGTAGGTTGCCAATCAATCAATGAAGAGTCTCCACACTATAGAGATCTCCATCACCATTCTACCTGTGGGCAAACATACTCCAGTAAGATGGAGGCAAACTCACCATTTCCTGAGATGCTCTGACCTCATCTTTCTCATGTCCGAAAAAAAAAGTACACCTTTACTGTATAAGGTTAACTCTTCCAATAGCCTCTCAAAATTACAATGTAATATTTCACCTCATCTTTCTCTGGAGAAATGTGTGAAATAGTGATATCATGTTACATACTCCTTAGTTTGTTAATGAATAATGAAGGTTCATTATCAACTTCCCTCCCACTTGAAGAGCCATGCGATAAATACTTCTGAGTTTGGACTCACTGGCCATTTCTAGTAATTGGGAATGATCTATCAAATGATGATTATTCATCTCAGCACCATTGCACTTATCCAAGTTGCCAAGAAACTATTAATTATTCTGATAGTTCATTAAGCCGTCACCTATCTCCTGCCATTTTGCCCTTGTTTCCACATTATGAATTTTTATAGTATTTGTAATATATCAGTATTGCAAATACACATTATGTTCTTTATAATTATGAATCTGAGGCATGTTTTTGAGTGATTAATATATGCTCATCCGTATATTAAGATGATCCTAAGACACCAACATCTATTAGAAATAGATACAAATACAGTATGAACAGAAAACTATCAGTGGAATGTTAAAAAAGAATGATATGTCTTTTTTTAAACCAACTATATTACTTCTGCATATACATATTGAAAGGAAATGAAATCAGTATCTCAGGAAGCCACCTGTATTCCTATGTACAATGCAGCTTGACAAACCATGCAATCAATCAATCAATAAATAAAGTAAAACTGCCTACAGATGGACAAATAGGTAAGAAAATCAAATAATATTAAGAAAAGAAATCCTATTTATGGTATGGGAGGTCTTAAAGGTCATTGTGTTAACTGAAATAAGTCACACACCAAAAGAGAAGTATTGTGTGTTCTCACATATATTTGGAAGAGAAAAGAGTTGATTTCATAGAAATGGGGAGTGAAATAGTCACAAACGTCTAGAAATGGAGTAAGGGGAGGAGAGTAGGAAGAGTTAGGAAAATGGGTTCTGGTACAGTTACATAAAAAAGATCATTTTTGTGCTCTTTAGTGTAGAGTCTAAATTTTTCAATACTGTATTACGAGGGAAAAAAAACATAGAAAAAAAAAAGCCATAGGTCCTTGACCCAGCAAGATGGCTCAGTGGGTAAGGGTACTTGGTGCACAAGCCTAATGGTTTGCATACAGCCTCTGGAATCTATATGAAAGTGAAAGGGGAGAACTGAAACCCAAAATTTTATACACACATGCACACACACACACACACAAATACACTGACACACACATATGCAGAGACTAACATGAGCACAGATTTGAAAAAAAAATAAGTACAAAGGTTGTTAACCAAGAAATGGTAGACACTCAACGAGATGAAAAACATAACGGCCCTGACGTAATCCTTACATAGTGCAAGTGTAGTCCTTGGTCACACGGCAGTCCTTATAGGGCACAGCTAACGGCCGTCGCTGCGAATGACTACATTTTTAAATGTGATTTCTGAACCCAGGTAAATAAATAAGTAGAGGTGGGGAACAAATGTTTGCAACAGCTAGCAAATGACACACTCAAGATATGTGAGATATTTCTGCATAACCATTTGCCTGGCCGGCACTGTCATTGCATCTGAGGAGTTTGGTCTCCTATGAGCACATGTAATTACGTTACAGAGTTCAAGAAAACAAAATTGGCTTCATTCGTTTCCTACTATTGTAGGTCTGTTATCTTTGCCTGGAAGTCAGCTTTTGAACCTCCAGTGTCAGGTATTTGATTATCTTCATTCTCTGTGTTTTGCCCCGCATCAGCCTTTCCCAGAGGAAATACCTAACAGGAAGACACAATACTGCCAGGAAGTAGAGAAACCCGGAAGTATGGCTTGCAGCACTGACCATCATAGCAAACTGCTTTTGATGGCAGAAGAAACTTGATACATTACCTCCATGAGTGCCTTCATTTTGTAAATAAAGGTAATGAGAAAGACAGAGCCGTGTTTCCAAGAGCACCCCAGCTAGCAGGACCTGTGGGATATATCTTTGGCTTCTTTCCCAGAAATGTTCCAGAGTTTTTTTGACATGTTTCTTTAATTTAAGACACAAAGCAACTGGCAACAGAATTTGTTAAAATTTATCAAATGTGAATATTTCAGGTTTAAATATTAGAAATTAAAATAAAAACAGGTACAAGAAACCTGTATTTTTTTTTAAAGCATCTCAGGTAAGGCTAAGGCTTAGACTCCACCATGTAAGAAGCCTGGGTTATATCTGAGCTCCCTAAGGTGGTGTAGCCCCCGTGTCTACAGACCATATGGAAGAGAGGAAATGTTTTAACAGTGAGGGGACCAGTAAACCATAGTTCTAAAAATACCCTGTACCCTCTGCCTTCATTTGTTCTGTGTTTCTGGCAAAAGTCCTGCCAAATTTGCTTTTACTGAACTATTATGAATTGTTATCTTTGATTTGTTATGTTTCCTCATTCTTTATACATCGCGCTTTTCAATGCAAGGCTCAGATCAAACTTTTTCAACAAAGAATCTCAGCTTCAATGAAATCTCCAGACACAGAGCTGAAGCACGGAAAGGAGCAGCTGCCTACATTGTCATTGTTCATTCTCCACGAGATGCAACTCCAAACCCAGGCTGGAGTCATTACTTAGAAGGAGATCTTTAGTTAATTACTATATCACCATCTTTATTTATGAGAAAAATAGTAAGTCACTTTCTTCATTGTGAATATACAACTATTAACTTCTTAGGTCTAGGGACAGGATTTTTTTTCTACATTTGATGAACACGATATTCTAGAAAATATTTTAGTGAGTGAAGACACCAATTTGACATAGAAAAATTAAATTCATTGACCTCTAAAAATTAATATGTACTAAAAATAGGGATCTATTCTCTAAGTTATATTTTTGAACGCCATCTGAGGAAGCTAGCATACTTGACTAACACAGTAGGAAGGAAATCTATGTGCAAGATACTGACATCATAATTATTTTTTTCAATTTTGTCATGTAATTCACAATTTCCTCATTCCATAAAGGCTAGAATGAACCTTGCTATAATCTAGCCTTGCCATGTTATCTACTAGAAAGCCACATGTGTATCTCACAGCACATGGCCTCTGCTTTCCAACTCTAATTCACATAATCTTGTTATCTTGTTCTGTACGAATTACAAAAGCCCATTTCAGTGGGGTAATTGCAGGTGAGTGATATTGAGGACTGAGAAAATGTAGATGATTCAATTTAGCAAAATGTTACAGCATGATTCATATTTGTGGATTGTGAAAATGCTTCGAGGAGATTGAATTAGCAGAAAAGGGACCTTTTAAGGGGCTCAGAGAAAAGAATCTCTTAGGAGAATAATTTTGTAATGAATTAAGTTATTTGTGGATCCAAATGAGTATGCCTAAAAAATTAATATAACAACAACAAAAGAATGGTACATAAAAGCAGACAGTAAGCATACAAGCCAGATCGGTTTTGACATCTGACAAGAAAGAATCATTCTGAGAGTAATTGTGAAAATGTAGGATAACTGTCCTTTTAAGTGATGAATTCTGCCTACAGTATGACATGATTACCCAAAGAGTCAGATAAAAGTAAAAATACTAATTAGAAACACATTTTTCTGCTTTACTGTTATAATTGTTTCAGCTATATATTTAAGCATTCTATAGTTTGTAATTTTGCTTTTAGAATAATTGATTTTTCTGTTTATTTATATGGGTTTTATTGTTGTTGTTGCTTTGATATAGGCTATATAGCCCAACTATTTGTCTTCTTTTCATTTTTCTTCTTCTATTATATTTTTTAAGTAAGGATTCTCTCTATGCCCTCACCACACTGAAACTCATTATGCACCCCAGGATGGTCTTGAACTCATGGCAATTCTTCTGTCTCAACCTTCCAGAAGGTTATGTGCCACCATGGACAACTGGTTTTTTGTTTGTTTGTTTTATCTCTTACTGAGTACAGATTTTTTTTCCTACACTATATCCTGCTTATGATTTTTCCTCCCTCAACTCCACCAATTCCTCCACATCTTTTCTGTCATCTGGATCCACCCTCTGCCTGTCTTTCCTTAGAAAATAAATGGGCATCTAAGAGATAGTAATAACAAAAGCAAACACATTGGAATAGGACAAAACAAACAAAAGAACTACTACCCTAAGAAAAGACCCAAGAAGTGATACAGATGCAGAGCCCCACTCATTAGTGCACTCCAGAATCCTATAAAACACAAATCCAGAAACCATAACATACGTGAAAGACCTGCAGGGAAAAAATAATAACAAAATAAAACAAAATAAATTTAAACGATTAAAAAAAGTCATTGACATGACGTTGTGAAACACAGAACCTCCAATGGTCTGTTGTGGGTTTTTTGTTTGTGTTTTTGTTTTTCTGTTTGTTTGTTTTGGCCATCTACTGCTGGACATTGGGCCTACCCTTAGGAGAGGTTTGTTTTCCCAGTAAAACTTTCTTGAAGAAAACTAAGTTTTTTACTTGCAGGTAGCTGTCAGTTGGAGATAGCTTCTGATTAGGGATGGGGCATGTCTCTCCTCCTGTCAGCTCTTGGACCCCAACTGGGCACACTGCCTCAGTCTCTGAGTTCATATGTGCATTGTTGTATTTAAAAGGGCTATTTCCTTGGTGTTTTTTCAATCCCCTCTGGCTCTTATTCTGTGTCAGCCTATTGTTCCAAAGAGTTCTCTGAGCCCTGAAGGGAGGGATTTAATTGAGACATCCCATTTATGGCTAAGTGTTCCAAGGTCTCTGACACTATGCTTTTCTGGCTGTAGGTCTCTGTATTATTTCCCATTTGCTGCAGGAGAAAGCTTCTCAGACACTGGCTGAGCAAGGCTCTGGTTTGTGCATATAACAAATTAGGAGTCAGCCCATTGCTACGCACCTTGTGTAGAACAGTATTATTTGGTTTTCCTCTACCTTCCTGGGCTATCTAGTCTCAGGTTCTCAGTCACCCAAGCAGTGTGAGATATGGGTTCCATTTCCTGAAGTGGGCCTTAAGTCAGACCAAATGTTGTTTGTTCCTCCCACAAGCTTTGGTTCGCCATTGTGTTAGCTTGTCTTACAGGCAGGTGGAAATCATTGTAAGTAGAAGGGTCTGTAGCAGGGTTGGTCCTTTATGTTTCTCCTTTGGAAGCCTGTAGACCCCGTGCCCACAAAGCAACATTTATGATTAAAACTCATACTTTAAGAACAAAACCTTGTTTCTTAAGTGGATTCTCTACCAAGGGTATACTTTCCCTTCTGGTAGCAATGTCTTATAAATTGGCTTGATTTTCAAAGTATGTAAATAATATGGTGGCACTGTAGGTAATAAGAGAAGAAAAAAAAGTCAAAATTACGTAAGCGTAAATTGCTATTCTAGTTTGATTCCTGTTGCTAAGACAAACGTCATGACCAAAAGCAACTTAGAAGAGAAAGGGGTTTGAATAACTTACAGGTTACATCTCATCATGAAAGGGACTCCATGAACCCAGAGTAGAAGCATGAAACAGAAACCACGGTGGACCACTGTTTTCTGTGCTGCTTGTCTTGGATTTCTTAGTTCCCTGTCATACACAGCCCAGATACACCTGTGTAAGGCTGGCAACAAGAACAGTGAGCTGGACCCTCCTACCTCAATTAGAAATGATGAAAATGTCTCACAGATGTGACCACAGGACAATCTCATCTAGACAAGGCTTCAGTTGAGATTCCCTCATCCCAGGTGACTCTAGGTTTGTGTCAAGTCAGAAATTTTAGGTAACTATGACATTCTCCATCAAAACTGGCCCTGTCATTTGCTACAGGGTATCTCAGGTTAAAGCAGTAGTGCAGATGTTGGTTTTATTTCCTTAGTTGAGAAGATGAGATGAGAACTATACCCAAGCTTTACTAATCCATGTTTTGGACTGTGTCCCAATGCATTTCTATCTAACTATCCTAGGTCTAGGCCTGGAAGCTTCTAACCTCCTTGCAAACTAATCTTCTCCAATTCCAGACCTTGAAGGCTTAAGCTTCCAGCCGTGATCTGCTAAGGTAGGCCTAGAATGTTCTCAGGCTTGAGACTTACTGTGAAAGTGCTCACCCTCTCTAGTTCTTTCTGAACTCTGGTTGGCTTATTCAACTCACCTGTTCTGGCTTGAAATTCCTCTCCAAGCTGACCTCTTCAAACTGGCTTCTCTTAGCTTCTCAGTGGATTGCTCTGCTTGGAAAAACTGCCTCCAAACTCCACAAACTAAACTGCACTGACTGTACAAACTGAGCGGAACTGAACAAACTCAACTGAACTCAGTTGCCTCAACTGAACTGCACTAAACTGAACTTCCTCTCTCTCCCTGCACTGTTATTAAGGATCTTCTCTTTCCTAACTCTTCTCATAAGAGTTAGGCATATCTTGCTTTTTACTTATCCTGCCAAATCTTTCTCTGATTGGTCACTTTGTCTGACCCTCAATTAGAAGTCACTTTCAAACACATCTGCAAATTAATCTTACTTTCATTGTTTGGGATTAAAGGTGTGTATTAAGGGTGTGTCTGTATTCTAACCTGGTCCTACTGTAATGCAGAATGTGTCTGAATTCGAAACCAGAATAGAAGTAGAATGTCTTTAAATGTGATCCCTTTCCAGAGCAGCCATGTTCCTAGATTAAAATTTCTCTACACAGTATGTTTGGCAGGATGTGTTTGTGCTAACCTTAGGCAGACCCCTGAGTCTTGGTGTGCCCATCTGCTATGTTCTGCAGCAGTTGCATAATGGACACAAAGTCCACTTTCTGTCAAGTGTGGAAGCCAGGTGGCCATTTCTGACAGTAAACAAAGTCAGCTGGATGAGTTGCTAATTTTGTAGTTTCACAACACACTGTATCTTTTCTCCTACAGGAAAAAAAAAGGTGTAAGAAGAAGAAAATAAAAAAAAATAAAAACCTGAGAAAACCCACCCATGCTGAATTAATAGGCTGCAAATGAGAAGTTATTATGTGCCTTGCTGAAAGGACATGATGCAATACGTTAGCACACAAGAGCCATTTCATAATGAACAAAACCAGTTTTACATTTTTATCATAAGTGTTTGGCTCATTTAATAAATGAAGTGAAGGGCACTACAAACTAAGTAATTGGGGTTGGAAATGCAATTCCTCCACCTCAGTAGATGACATTTGAGAGTTTCCTTTCTCGTTCATAGTATTACCAAAAAAAAAAAAAGTGATTTGTGATGTGATCTTGCTCAATTCCTTCACCATGCATATTATCTCAATAAGATGAATCTTCCCTGAGACATGGATTGCCCTTTTATGCTGGCTGCATGCGTGTGTATGCATAAAATGCCACATTTCCAATTAGGATGTGTATACTCAGAAAGGGTGACATATCAGGGCTGTCAAATGAGAAGCCCTGCAGCTCAGGAGAATTTTCCAGATCAACCAGCAGGCCTGCAAAGATGACAGACTCATTTCTTGCTGTCCTCATCTTTTGCTCTTACCTTGTTTTCAAACTCATCTTTCTCTAAAATCAGATAATATTTTAGATAGCTTTAGAAACAAAAGGACTTGGTAATCTCTTGCTAACATATAAAGAACGCTTTGTTATTCAATAAGAGAGGCTCCTTGTTGTTTCCAAGATGGATTCATTTCCTGCAAGCTTGCTTTCCTCTTCATAAGGAGAAACTGCTATTAAGATGATGGTGAATAGAACTGGCTTTGGAGCTAGTTGGGGAAATTTTGCCTGAAAACTTTGAATTCCCGTTTTGTTGATACTCACAGAAATATTTACATCAATTAACATGTCAATTAAAATATAACTTGAGTACTTGGTACTCACAAGCATGACTCACATCTTCACACAGTTCAGCTTAGCAGTAAATGAAATAAGACATTTGTGTTGAGCTTTGAAGTCTTGCAGCTGATGTGGAGGATTTGTGAGCTATGCTCTGAAGGCCACTGTGATTGAAGCACATCTGAAGGTACCAGACTTCACTAACAATCCTGCTCTCATCTTTATTGCCCCGAGAGGAGCAGACAAGATCACAACACCTGAGGAGAAGCAAGAGGGCATCCAGTCCATATTTTCTGATATCCACAGTGTAATTGACACAGTTTCCCAGATGAACAATCAATAATGCATTTTAATGCTTTCCATTTGGTTCTTCAGAAGATTGGCTTTAATGTCCTGAACTTGTTGAAGTTCTCTTCTCTAGCTTTCTAATTGTCCCAAGCTTATCTTTTAAAGAGGGAAGAGGGAATAACAATATAACTGACAAACCACATTTGCCCTCCTTCAGAAAGTATTGCAGAGATCATTCACTTAAGAGAGGCCACTTGCTCATTCTGATGACTTGAGGTGGGAAGCAGGTATTTCATTCTCAGAGGGACCCATGAACAAGAAGAGCCTTTTCCTCTGAGTTTATTTACTCAGCAGAAATGTGGGTGTAAGTCTAAGAGTGCCTATTTTATTTGTTCTGTTTTGACACCGCCGTTAAAGGTTTTCGTTTCATTAAAAGTTTAATGAGTGGAATTTTTAAATAGGGACAGACTAGTTTTCTCTGTGTAGTGATACACTGTGCTCTCTGGATGAATTGATGGAAGCACACACACACACACACACTCACACACACACACACACACAAGATTAAATGATTTCTCTAGGCCCACATCAAACTGCAGTGTCTCAGTTAAAATCAGAAACCAAAGTCAGAGCCGTTTGCCCAAATCTTCAGACTGTGTTGCTTCCCATGTCCACAATGGCTCAGACAGTAAAGGAAACATGATATAGCTTATTCTTGCCGTAGTCAGTGCCATTAACGTCCAGACAGTTTGCTTTTTTTTTTTTAACAATTGCTAACAAATCCTACGCAAAACAGGTAAGGCAATACAGGTAAGCGTCCTCCTGGTTTAATAAAAAGGTTTAGTGGACAACAATATCCTAAAACAAAATGTAGGTGTTACATTCTAGATATACATACTTCTACAACTCTCACTTCAAAGACATTAGGGGAACACTTTAATAAACTTATTTCTAATGATTACACGATCCTTAGAAATCATGTCTTAGATAAGTGTTACTCTACACTCTTATGAGTAGGGTATTTAGAACTACTAACTATGGGCAGATTCTGGGAGAGAGGGAATCACTCTCTGTAGTTGTATACCCTCCTGCTACGTACACTTGGCTTCAATAAATAATTGCAAAGCCACAGTCATACAAATGGTCCTGTTTAACCTTGGTGGTTCATGAAATAAAATTAATAGACATGAATATAAGGGAGAGATGTTTTTATTTGTTGGGTGAATGGACTGTTGGCCGAGGTAGTACAGATGTGGGAGGTAGGAATAGAAAGTATGTCAAGTATACATTTGTGAATATGTAAAAATAAATAAATAATTTTAAAAATCTATAATGTAGATTTGATACTTATAGAATGGATATTTTATGTAATTTTAAAACATAAGTTTATAAATTATCAATGCCAAGAACATAAATACATGCCACAAATGGCAGAAACACACAGAACAGTTGAGAAATTGTTGGAAATTCTGTCATAATTCAAGCCAAAATCCATTTAATGATTTTTTTTATTGAAACTGAATTTTACACCTTAGTCAGCAATATTTAAATCTAGCAGCTCTTGCTGGAATTAGGTAGCATGGCAGTGTGCTGCTTCAGAGAGTTTATGTTATGGCAATAGTGGAGTCACATGATACAACATGGTTTACTGCTCCTAGAGACTCCTCCGACTCATTATGCCTTTAATATCTATTTATGTTTCTATCTGTGCTCATTAGAAGAAAATACCTGTTACTGCTGCCCAGTCATTTGCAGTCTCTCCTGTACTTGTGTCATCCCAGGTATGATCATGACACACAGTCCACAAGGGGTGATTCAGGAGATTCTGTAGCAGAAAATCCAGGTCAAGCCAGGGTGAAGCACCAAGGACTGGGTTAGTTCATGTAACTGGAGTCTTAATGTAGTATAGTCTTCAGAATGGTGCCTGCAAGGATGCATCCAGTGTCCTCACACTTCTGGTTCTGCCTGCCTCTGTGCAGCTCTGTCTTTAGTCTAGCTATTACAACATCTGCTGGTGAGACAGCTCCCAAGGAAAGAAAGTGGAATCTATTTTCATGGCTCTCAAAATGAAATAGAGAGTCTTCAGTGTTTCAGAGCTCAGTGAGTTGACTAGAGTTTCTAGGTCATTATATATTTACTGAAGAGCTTAAAAAGTTTAGTTGGAAGGTTCAATAAATGAAGAAGTAAATGATAAGAACATACAAAGGCTACTTATGCTGATTACATCATTATGTATTGTGTACTTGAACCACCAACCACACTGCAATCCATAAATATGTACAACTATGAGTCACTAGAAGAAACATTAAATAGAGTAGGGAAGTAGTCTTTCCTACAGGAAATACTCGTGTATTTCAAGTGCTCAAATTAATTCTCCTGAATTTTTTCTCTGTGTGTAAAACCACTTTGTATTATAAGGTTTATTATTGACCAAGACAGAATTCCTAGAGCATCTCTGGTAAGGTGGACAGGGCTCCTGACACCCACAGGAAGGAAAAGCAGCCTGACCATAACACTCATTCCCTGAGGCTGAGGAAGATGCAGCTTCTGTGCCCACAGCCCAGGGCTTTTCTAAGCTTCGGTTACACAGGAGTGTCACATGAACCGGTAATTTTAAAGGACAGTAAGTGATGATGATATTGTGACCTGAAATACATAAATGTGAAACTCTCAACTCACAAAATATCTTCAGAAGCAATCCTTTGAGTAAATATGTGCATTATCTAAATATTGCTAACAGGTTAGTAATTTTTATGGATTCAATAGAAAAACTGTCAAGAAAGTAAAAGATGAGAATATAATTAGGATGTTCTATGTAGAAATGTTGTATAGCATTGGAGGCTTCAAACTATGACCTGAAATAATTGGAAGTACGTATTTACCCCTTTAAATTTATTTCTCTTAAAACAAAGCTACTGCAGCTAAGGCAGATATAGAACAAAGAGTTGTCATAACCCCTTCTAGAAAGAAATATAGCATCAGGATTTGGGAGATTCTTGAGGGTCACTGACCTCTTATTAGACTTCCAACACATGTCTTGAGGAAACAGAATCCAATTAAAGACCTGTGTTAAAGCACTGTTCCTTATAGCAGGCAAAACTTGAAAGGATCATTAGAAGCCTACCTTTATCTAGCTAAAAAAACAGATAAAGAATTATTCCTACAATGAAATGGCATATTACAGAAAAAAATAATTCTCATGATTCATTAAAATGATCAGTATAATAGTTTTAAAATATAGGAACTCAAATACAGTCTTTGAAACTTACGGAAAAGTTTTGAGAGGAGTTCTTTCTATTTTAAACATAATGACCAATTAAAGAATCCCACTTCATCTTAAACTATTTTGAATACAAACTCAAAGAGAAATTTTCATGCGGCTGAGAGAACAGGGAAACTTTCTAAGTTCACTTCCGCGGCTTTTCTTTGCTTATCCCAGCTCCCTACAATGCACTGTTGAAAAGGTGGGGAAAGGGCCGGCATGGTGAGGCGAGCAACTGACCCCAGCACGGAAGAGGCAGAGGCAGGCGGAGCGCTGTGACGTTTTTCAAGATCAGCCTGGTCTGCACAGTTCCAGGACAGTCAGGGCTACATAGAGAAATGCTGTCTCAAAAAAAACAAGCGTTGAATAAATAAAAATTTTACAAGTGAATAAAAAGAAAATGGAAAGTTGAAACCTTACTTAGATTATTAAAGCAATCATATTAACTCAGGAATACTGAGGTTTACCATGAACCCATCATTGTTCTTAATGTGGAAATATGTGAATACAAACGAATTAGCTAAAAATGGGTGTGCTCTGTGATCCTCTGAGTGGTGAGTTCATGGTCTTTGAAACACAGTTAACAGTGTTTGGGAATAAAGCAAGCCCCTGACACGAGATTAATGACACCGTAACCTTAGCAGGAGGTGCAGCATGCAGTCTGGTTAACTCTTTAATTCTTTGGTAATGGAGTTTTCTGATTTCTGATGGAATCAAATTAACTCATATAATAATAAATGATGGTCACACTTACTGAGGGCTTAGCCTGTGCAAAGTTTATGTTCTGGAAAAAAAAAAAAAGGCTGAAAAAAGTGTTCAAATCCCTTCAAAGACGCAACTAGTTAATATGCTCAGCCCCAGATTGAAGCAATGGTACCTGAATCATAGGCAATTAAAGGAGCCTCTGCACACCACACTGAATGAAGAAAGAAAAGTATTTGTCTGAAACACACAATCAGATCGCAAACTTCTGATTCTGAGACCCTCCCTTCAACATTTCATGCTGTTCTCATCTCTGCCTTTCTACTCATTATTAAAGACCATCTAGTGTTTGACTGTACACATTATAGATTTATTAGGTCTTCATTTTTAAGATAAACTTGCCACTTTCTTTAACTATTTTTATGTTGAGACTTTTAGATTTTTCTAATTTGAATGATCTTAAATTGATTGTGTAGAATACTGGAAGGAATACTGTCTATTTCGCCTCCTTCATAACTGATATTTATAAGTACGTAGACAGAAAAGAATCTCATTCAAAAGTCAAAGTTTTGTCATGTGACTAGAATCTGTTTATTCTCATAGATTCTCCACTGGCAGAGCTTGTGTTGCCTAAGCACCATGACACATTTTGACAGTTTCCTCCCACTCCATTGCTAGGCAACTGTATTTTGGAAATGCTTTTAACTATTACTAGCCCATTTGTGAGGTCCAGTAAAGTGTTCAAAAGGCCTTAGGGATTCTATTCACTTATGACAAAATCACACAACCTCTTTTAACATCACCTCTCTGTGGACAAGAGATTGTGGGAAAGAATTATGAGATTTTTCTCTATCCATATATAACCCATTTGTATTTCGAAATGGCAGCTGATAATTGGCTTCAGTGGTAATTTGAATAGGAATGATTCCCATAGTCTCATGTTTGAATGCTTGGCCATAGGGAGTGGCACTGTTAGAAGGTGTGGCCTTGTTGGAGGAGGAGTGTGACTAGGGGGAAGCTTAGAGGTCTCAGAAGCGCCTTCCTGTTCACTTCCGGCTGCCTGGGGATCAAGATGTAGAACTCTCAGTTCCTTCTCCAGCACCATGCTTGCCTGCATGAGGCCATGCTTCCTGCCATGTCGAGAATGTTCTAAACCTCTAAAACTGTAAGCCAGCCCCAAATTAATGTTTCCCTTTAGAAGAATTGCTGTAGTCAGTGTCTCTTCACAGCAATGAAACTCTAAGATAACTTCTTAATCTTAAAAAAAAAAAAAACTCTAAATGTTCTTAGACTTTCATTTGGATCTGCATGCATGTGTCTGGGATTGAATTAGATAAATTGGCACATAGTGAAAACGAGGTAGAGTTAAGTTATTGGTTTCTTATTAGGAAATAATATAATTTTATCCCAGTCAGTGGTGCCCTGAAACTAGATGAATGTTGCAGCCAATGGTAGGCTTTTAGCATAACCTGAACCTTGACATTGATCCAAGATTCTAGCTCTCAGCTAAGATGCTCTCTGTTTGTAGCAGATTCCAGGATCTTCCTGGACTAATCACTGTGATATGTGATTGTTGTCACAGAGTTCTCTGTGATGACTTTTGGCTTGGGAGACTGACTTACATATGGAAAATTGAAGCTATACTATCTTTAATAGTACAAGTGAATAACCTGACAGAAATTTACACCGAAACACTGACAGTGTAGTCCCTCAAAACTAAATACTCTCTTCCCTTTCCCCGACTCCTCCAAGTACGCTTCCGCCTTCTTCTGCCTGCCTGGCTGCCTTGAATATTGTTCAAATTGTCAGCTGTTGGCATCTGGTAAATCCAATTCTTACTGGCCCAGAGAATGTGCTAATTATGTCCCACAGCTAATTAGAAAGCGGCCTCTTTGCTAGAGAACAGTTTATTTAGTTCATCAATGAGTAAGACTCGGTTTGAATCTTGATGTAAAAATCAAAAAGAAATGGAAATGGGATGAGGTAAACCAAAAAAAAAAAAAAGAAAAAGAAAAAAAGCCTCTAAAGAAAGAAATGAATGTTAATTAAATTTTAAAAATATAGATTTTTAATAAGAGCCAGAAGAAGGGGAATTTGCACTAAAACTAGAGAAATTAGAGTGCATTCACATTTTAAGAAGGGACAAATTATAATATATTATTCTCAAGTCTCAGATAGCTGGAGTAACTGTGACCAGAACCTGGTTTAAAGACTAATAAAATTACCAAGAAAAGGAAGTTTATATCATATTAGCGAACATTTTATAAACAGCAGCCATGAGTCAATATTTATGCCTAGGTTTAATATTTAAGAAAAAAAATCAAATTTGGGGGGCTAGTAAATGACTCATGGATAAAGGTACTTGCCACTTAGCCTGAGGACTTGCCTCTAATGCCTGGAGACCACATGGCAGAAGGAGAAAACCAAGTATTGAAAATTGTCTCTGGCCTCTACATACTGTGTTATAAATGCACAATTATGCACATTCACAGACAGAGTGAAGGAGATCAATACTTTAATTAATAATAAATAAATTTAAAAAAATAATAAATAAATTTACTACAAGGTGCTGAAAATAAAATTTCTATAATCTTTGTTTATGTGGACTACAGATAGTAATTTGTTTCCTTATTTATTATTTCAGATAAGCAGCATGTATGCCTTGGCCCAAACATGAGGTCAGAGGAAGACTTATGAAGTCAGCTCTCTCCTTCCTCCTTCCTCTGGGCTCCATGCTTTCTCAACAAGCACTCTTACTGATTGAACCATTTCAACAACCTGATATTAAATTTACTATAGTTACAGTCCCTCATGCTACCTGCACTTCCCCACACATTCACAGCTGAAGTAAGGTGTGAACAACTCAAACCAATCAAAAGTGCCCCAGTTCAACTACCCTCCACCCCCATCTTCAAGGTCAAGTCTGGCTACCACAAGTGGCAGACAAAGACATTTTTATGCTAAGTTTTTTAATTGCCACCAATTTACCACAATTGATTAAGTGTGAGGCTCATAGCCCCCTGTGTCATGTGAACAATCCTGTTGTGCTGTGGAACCCTCCAGAGACACTTTCCCTGACTGTCACCCTCCACTTGACTTATTAACAATCTCTGGGACTGAGCTGCCATGGGCTATATCTGAGCAGTGGATCTAGGTCCTCTTCATCCATAGTCCTTGGTTGGGGTACCAGTCTCTGCAGGACCCCCTGAAGCCAGATTTTTTGGCCCTGTTGGTCTACTTGTAGAGCTCCTGTCCCTCCAGGTCTTTCTATCTCTCCCTTCTTCTATAAGATTCCCTGCACTCTGCCCAAAATTTGGCTGTGAGCCTTAACATCTGCTTCAATACCCTGATGTATAGAGTCTTTCAGAGGCCCTCTATGGAAGGCTCTAGCCCTGTTCTCTGTCTTCTCCTATATTCTATGTCTATACTATTTGCTCTTCTGAATGAAGATTAAGCATCTTCCCTAGGGTGCTCATTGTGCATACCCTAGTAAGGGGAACAGGGGTTGTCTCTGACATGGACTCAGTAGTTGGCTCTTTGATCACCTCCCCCTGAGGGGACAGCTTTGCCAGGCCACAGAGGAAAACAATTCATCCAGTCCTGATGAGACCTGATGGGCTAGGGTCAGATAGAAGGAGAGAAGGTTATCCCCTATCAGTGGACTAGTGGAGGGGCACAGAGGGAAAAGAGGGAGGGAGGGTAGAAATTAGGAGGAAATGAGGAAGGGAGCTACAGCCAGGATACAAAGTGAATAACATGTAATTTAATTAAAACAAACAACAACAAAAAAAACTCTGGACCTGAAAACCAGGAAATCAACTTTTGTTTTCCCTGAACTATCTTCTATAGTTACAAATGTAAGATTGACAATAATCACACAGCAAAATAATTGGTCCCAAAAGATTGGGAGGCTGGCTGTAAGAATGCTTTCTTAATTTGCTTTAAAAACAGGAAGTCAATGAAAGTGGGAAAATCAGTTATATATCAGCTTGAACAATCTAAGAGATGAAGCCTGTGACTCCAAGGATAGAGTTTTGCAAGCACACATTGGGATGACTGGTACTGGGCATTTGCCTCTCACAGTACACACCTTTACAAGCACATACAGTGGTGTGGAAAGCATACCTTTCGCCAAGAATCCAAATCCTTCTAGACAGCTCCCTGAACCCTGACAAATCCCTGAAAGAAGAAATAGCAGCTGAGATTAAAGAGCTCAAAATCAAGACATGGCACCCAAATACTTCAGGCATGGACAGGCCCCAGAATTTACAGGACAGTCTGAAATACAGGAACCACTGCTTGTCCCATGCTAAGATGGTAAATGGGAGCTTCATTGGAAAAAAATTGCATTTCTAAATCTATTATGTTAACCTGCTATCTGCCATGCTGTACAGCTAAAATGAAGAGATCATTGGATTGCCTAACCTCACCAAACTTCCTGTATCACTGTCAAAAAGAAAAGAAAAAAAATCACAAATTTTACCCATTTAATTTTCTTTAGATAGTATTGGACAGATACTGCTAACACAGACTCTCAAATTTTAAAGTTTTTTAGATTAAACTCAAATTGTTAAAGGATGCAGTAGCTATCCATTTCAGGACCTTTTGCAGTTGGAATTTATGTCATTCTCTTTCTCAGTCTCACTCAATGCTCCATGATTTTCTTTGAACTGGTCTCACACAAGCTCTTTCAAATCATGCTCTTTCAATTTCCTCAATCCAGCTTTCTATATCACAAACCTAAAAGTGTAACGTAGGTGTTAAAATCAGCTCTGGGACTATTCTGACAATATTCACTCAGCCTAATACATTCTAGATTATTCTATGCTTTTTTTAAGCAGAGAATTATCAGCCCATCAGGTAGTTTGAATCAAAGGGTTCCTTAGATGTTAAAGCATTTTGAATTCACTGGTGTGTATAAGTAGACCAAACTGTAGCATTCTTTTTGAAAGTTAAGAATATCACAAGATTCCTATTCATGCTGTTTTTAGAGCCTTTTCAGTCAATGCTTTATCCCTGATGTCATTATTAATAGACAAGTAGCAGATAAAGTTCACATCACAGGAACAATGAACAGTGTAGCATGTGTCTCCAAGATTGGCAGAAACGATGAACTGATAAGAGACAAAAAAAATCTGCTAAGGAAAAACCCATATCTCTTTAACATTTTTAACTCAAAATCACTGTCCTCCAGTAACTAGATATAATTTTATTGCAGCCATTAATTCTAACTAGTCCCCTTAGCCGAGCTGCCATCATGGGACACTCAGGCAGGCTTGCTTGAGGTTGACTTGAAATTAGGTCACTCACATTAAAACTGATGTCCATTACAAACTTCTAACCAATATTGTGATTTACTCTTTTGCTAATGGCCACCAATTTCTACTTCTTAAATGGATATACATCTATGTTTACATTTTCTACAGTGATAAGTTAAAAAAAAAAACTAATGAGAAAAGCCTACAAAGCATCAACGATCCCAAAGTTATCCCTAAGGAGAAAAAAGAAAGAATTATATAATGTCTAAAAGTTTTACACAGCAATGTTTATTAAATATTTAAAGAAATGTAGGAGAAATCAAAGCTATTCTTGCCAGTAAATTCAAGCTAATTCAAAAAAGCATTTTATGATTTTCATAAAAATTTATCAAGAGCTTCCTGAATTATACATATATATATATATATTATTCAGCAGTATCTTTCATTACCACCACACCTTGTCCTTCATTAACACTTTAGAGTTCCATGATTTTCTAAACAGTTACATGATAACAAACTCTGAAGTACCTAAGATGTTTACTTCTTAAACAGTGTTATAAATAGAACCTTCCAGATCTGTTTGTAGTCATCAGAAGCTAAACTCAAATATTAGTAATACTGAGAGATAAAACAATGTTCTGAAAATTCTAAGGCCAAGCTACGATTTTTATATAGCACATGGAATTATAGTAAACCTGCGAGTCTTAATATTGAGAGACTCAAATGACAGTGCAGCCAAAAATCTATAATTATGTTATTACACAATCTGCAGCCTGTGCCTCAAGCAATTCCTTCTTGCCTTCTTGGTAGTAGAAAATCATTGAGCAAAAATTAAAACCTAGGAAAATAAAATCATAAGTAGACACCTCCTTACAAAAGGAGGTTGGACCAGAAGAACTGCAGTTTCAACAACTAATACTTCACTGAAGTTCAGTTTTGTAATAAGAATCCCACTGAAATAATGTTTATACAGTTTGGGTTGAGCGTAATTGGAAGAATTTTAAGCTGCTGTAGCCCAGGCTGCCAGCAGTGCTATTTTAACTAATAGTATCTAGACTCTGCCAATTGCAGGCTGGAAATATTAAAATCAGATACAATGACATTAAGGAACAGATGTTTACAACATCATGTAATTGAACAGAGTACTCTTCTTGTCTGGTGTATGAAAAGAGAACCATTCTCTACAGCCCACCAAATAGACTTCTGATTAAGCCAGATTAAGTGCAGTTACCTGCAGGTCATTTAAAAAGCAACAAAAGGGATTGGATATGTCTGTGCTGATGTTGCTTTTAGCTCTGAGGGATGCACTCACAGGACATCATAGGTTAAGTGATGATCTTGGGGGCAAAAGTTCAAAAGTCTAAGACCAAGGTGTACTCCTCCTTACCATGTAGTATGACACAGGCTTCATGTCTGAGATATTTCCTTCTCCTGCAACTTCACAAATACAAAGGGGCTAGAAAATCCTTCAAGCCTTTGACAAAGACACTAACCCCACATTTGAGAGTGCTTCTCTCATGACCCTGCCATGCCAAAGAAACAACTTCTTTGCACCAACTATTGCAGATTAAATGTCAATATACAAGTTTGAAGTAGGGCATCAAATTTTCAAATACAAATATATTTGAATGTATATAAATATCATGAAATGCCAATAGAAATAAATGACTCTCATATTTAAATCAGCCAGCAGCCTCGTAGAACATATCCTGCATGCCAAAGTGGATTTCTAACATGGGCTAAAGAATAGCCTTTGTTTGCAGCATAAAGAAAAGCACGCCTGCCTGGAAAGCTGCTCCACCCCTAAGTCGTCCGCTCATATCTGTGGCTCAAAATGCTCTTCTCATCACATTCTTTGATGTTGACATAACATGCACACTTTATATGCAAGATACAATAAGAGCAGGAATTGCTCCCTGGATTTGATCAGAGCATATTTATGAATGTTGAACAGTGCAAAATTGTAGTTATTTTCAGATCCTCATTAATAACACCTCATACTATGCCTGCAAGAGGAAATACATTTTGACATTCAGTATTCTTCACAATTACTTGGATTTCTGCTGAATGGGGGTAGAAAATAGGTCATTATGCCCACATTTCACATAGCAAGACAGGTTGTGTGAGAATTGTGAGGAGAGCCAGTAATTCCCTTCTACTTCAAGGTTCTACAAAGAAAATTGCTAGATATTTTTTTTGTAAGTGTGAAGTGCTAGAACCCTATGACTTCTTTGAAATGGATTGTGAAAAGGGTAGTTCTACAGCTTTAAACCCCTTAAGAATTCTAGACTCTATCAGTTAAACTCACTCTCAGTAAAAATAAATCTTATGGTGACTGGAAACCTGGCTCATAGACCAAGAATGCTTCCTGTTCTTTCAAAAGACCTGAGTTCAGACTAAGAACCTCATGTCTGGGGACTCACAATTGCCTGTAACTCCAATCTATGGGTTTAACTTCCTCTTCCAGCCTCTGTGTGCATATACACACAGGTGGCATTCACTCACACAGACACAATACAGCAAAATGTTTTATTAATTAAGTTATTTATTTTTTACATCCCTATCACAGCTTTCTCTCTCTCTCTCTCTCTCTCTCTCTCTCTCTCTCTCTTCTTTCCTTTCCCCTCCTCTTCTTCCAATCTCTCCCTCTCGCCTCTCTTCACCGCCCCCCACCCCAGCCCTGCTTTTCTTCTACTCAGGAAAGAGGGTGCCTGCCATGGATATCAACCAGCTTTAGCAGTTCAAGATGCAGTAAGATTAGACACATCTAATGATGTTAGTCAAGACAGCCTAGTTAGAGAAAAGTGATCCAAAGGCAGGCAATGTAGAAAGAGAAAGCCCCTGCTCCCACTACCGGAGGACCAAATGAAGACCCTTGGCCTCTCTGGCTCCTGAAATCCTTCCTCCTTGCTTTCCAGAGAATTCCCCAAGCTCCATTTAATGTTTGGGTATGAGTCTCTACACTAGTTTCCATCAATTGCTGGTTGAAGCCTCTCAGAAGACAATTACACTAGCCTACTGTTTGCAAGCATCGCAGAATATGGTTAATAGTATCAGGGGTAGGCTCCCTCTCATGGAATGTGTCTCAAGCTGGGCCAGTCATTGGTTGGCCATTCTCTCAAATTCTGCTCTGTTGTTTACCCCTGTATATCTTTTATGCGGGAAAAATTGTGGGTCCAAGGTTTTAAATAACCTTTTAAAAAATAAATTCCATGAAACAGAAGCAAGAGTAGAATATTGAAATCACAGTGAGTGTTTGCAATGAAAACAGCAGAATCTCAGCATCTCCCCCTTCATGATAACAGATTTCATGGTTTGTCAGTGAGGCATTTAGTTGGACATTTGCCAATGTGCTTCTCCTCCCCTCTCCATCACCAGCTCTGCTAGACCTACCTCATGTTTCAAAAGTCACACGTTCCTCTAATTTTTGATGTCATCTTTTCAGTTCTTCTTTTCTCTGATTTTTCCTTGAAGCTACACACATTCTGAATAGCTGGTTATTCAGATACATTCTCTCTCTCTCTCTCTCTCTCTCTCTCTCTCTCTCTCTCTCTCTCTCTCTCTCTCTCTCTCTCTCTCTCTCTCTCTGTGTGTGTGCGTGTGTGTGTGTGTGTGTGTGTGTGTGTGTGTGTGTCACTCTGTTTCTCTCTGTCTCTCTGTCTCTCTCTCCAGGATGCATTCCTTTCAGGATACACTCTTTTCAGGCCTAAGAAGTAAATCATAAACCCCACAAAATCATATTTATCAAGGAAGCTGTTTCTGATTCATTTTAGAGCCACATCTAAATAAGAAAATTCAACATGGTATTTACTTAATAAATTGTGGTTGAAATTAACTAAAATCTCCTCTTTCTTCCATGATCATGGAGCATTGATGGAGAATCTTGGTCCTTGATTAATGGAGGAGAGACAACTCTATAAAATTTCTTTTCTTGGATGTCTTTGAGTCAATCACCTTCAGCTCCTAAAGAAATAAAGCCCTGCCTCAAGTTCCCTAGGAGCACACTTCTAAGCTACACTTCAACACTAATGGCCACCATCCTACCCAATTTTCTCGTGTTTCTGCATCTGCTCCTGTAACTTTCATTCTCTGTGGTGAAAACTGAAGAATTTGCTTGTTTTCTTTGTCCATTTGCTGTCAGAAGGCTATGATTTCAATTGCACTGGGAATCTCCATACTGCCTGTTCACCCTTCCATTGCCTAAAGATTACCTGCACAGGTCACAGAGTTGTATTCTACATCAGACACCATCCACTCAGAATCTCACAACATGCATACAAGCAAGCATACAAACACATTGTACTCTTCATGTGTGTCGCCTGTGTGGAAAACAGAAGAGTTCCTCATGGAAAGATCACAGCATGAAGTATGTTTAAGGTGATACCTCTTTGTGTGCCACGCTCTGGTCCCTGCTTAAGTCCAAGAGGAAAAACTGAGAGATGTGTGCAGGTGTCTGAATGTGAGAGAGAAGGAGGGGAAACAAAGAGAAGATGAAAGGAATGGAAAGAGAAAGGGGGAGGGTGGTGGATTGATTGATGGGAAAGGGCCGTGGCAGTTGAAATGGTTGCACTTTCTCCAGAATGCAGACTCAGAGCAGAGAAAGAGTGTGTCCAAAGGCCATCTACTGGCTGATTTCTTCCGGAAAGTTTGATGTTTCAGGTAACACCTTTCATTGGCTGAATATGGCCCATTTACACTATAGATAACAATCAGTTTTACTTTGATTCTGTTGATTTAAATTGCTAATCTTCTTTAAAAATGATCTTCACAGAACCATCTAGAATAATGCTTGACTAGAATTGTGAAAATGCAAACAATTCTATACTCCAGGCATTCAGGTTTTCCTGTAATAGACAAAGAAATGTAATTTTGTTCATACAACAAAATCATCAGCATTCTTGTAAGGCTGGCCAAGTTCTCCTTGTTAACCATCAATCAGGAGATGAGTAAAGGGGTACTACATGCCCTTGGTTCGGTGCCTTGACTTGATGGAAAGCTCTTTAAAAGCAAACACATGAGGTTTGTAGAATTAAGCCGAGAGCATAAAGTGCCATCCTTTACGACACATACTAGGAGAATCTGCACTTCTCATAACATTTGTTTCTTAACTATTTGCCATAAAACTTCTTTATTATAGTGTTCATAAAGTATTTGAACCTCCTAAATTCAACCCTTGGAGTAGCCATTAAGTGCCTACAATGTGCACATTTGTAATGTTATTAATAGCAATTATGAGACCAACTTGAGCAAGCAAGGGGGGATGGCCCACCATGAAATATCACCTTAACTATCCTACATACTGAGATCTTCTCATGACGTTTTCTCTCCGTCTACAAAGCCACCTCACATGAAGCTTCCTCCCTCTGTTTATTTACTGAAACGTATTTTCTCTGGTGAGACGGAGTACATGCAAAGGGGCAAATGTGAGGTGATTTTCATTCTCAGAGCCATTATCCCAGAATGCATCTCATGTCAAATAACCACTCAGTTTTTGATAGGCCTCTGTGGTCAGTAATTTAAGCTAAATCTAGCTTGTGGCCAGTATTTATATAGCCCTGAAAGCTTAATTTTTTTAAACATTCTTAAAGAGCTGTAAAATGGAGGTGAAAACATTGAAGAATGTGACAGAGAGCATTTGTGACCACAGACCTTAAAATATTTACTATCTGGCCATTTATATTGTGTTAGCAACTTTGCCAGGCCCTAGCCTAGGAGACAGAGTACAATATCCATTGCAAGATGTTCAAGGGCTTATACAATGAGAGAAACATACTTGAGATGTACCTTATTCTGACACACTGTTCTTTTCTGTCCCTGTCATCTATATTCAGCTGTCCATCAAGAGGTAGCTCAGGCTCATCATCTCTACAAAGCTCCATCTGCTGATTCAGTCTCCTAGGAATTCTTTCCTGGGAACTTCAGCAAGCATCTGTGTTTGCTTCACTCAGGCATAGCCATGCTTCATTCTGTGTTTCTGTTTTTATCTAGGTCTGTCTCCTTAATATGAGTGTAAGACTCTCACACAATTTTCTATTTACAGAGTCATGCAAATATAAGAATTATTAGCCAAGGGTTTCTGGGACTTGGAAATCACTGATATTTTACAGGCAATAGCTGATGAGCATCTTTCAAGACCTGCTATTGCTAAGGATTGTCAAACCTACACGGGCTCTAATTCTTCGTTAAACCTCTCAGAAATGCAGATGATAACTAATTATCATAATTTTATGTATGAGATTGAGGGTGTTTGTCTCTTTGCTAATAACATTTATATGAATTACGTATCACACCCATTTTATGTCAGCATTGATTCACTAAGTACTTATTCAGCTCTTAATGTATGCCAAAGAATGAATAACACAGATAAAGTGCCCTGATATAGTGACAGATAGTGGATTTAAACTGTGCTGTGGTTTTAACCACTATACAACATCGTGTGGGACATTTTTTTTGCAAAGAAATAAAAGGACATAGCTCTGATAAAAATAGTCATACCTGCCCTTGAAAGATTAGAAGAGCATGCAAAGACCACAAGAGCCAGGGCAGAAAAAGCTCTGAAGAATCTCACTAGGAAAGGAATGAGAAGAGATAAACAACGCCAGTATTTACAGTGAATCATATTTACATAGATTGTGCAATCTTAGTAAGGAAAACTTTATGAAGACTTGGCTGATGGTTACAGCTTAAAATTTTCTGTCATTCTACAAGGAAGCCATTCATGAGCTCTGATTCCTTCAAAGAATACAAATTTCATGGTGTCCTTTCTTTTTTAAATTTTTTTCATTTTTAAATATTAGTTACAGTTTATTAACTTTGTATCCCAGCTGTAGGCCGCTCCCTCATTCCCTCCCTCCCTCATCTCCTCCCTGCCCCTTTCCAAGTCCACTGATAGGGGAGTACCTAAGAAACGGAAGTAAGAGTAAGTAGGAATGGGATAAAATACATGTAAATATTCAAAGTGGAGATAAATTCCTCCATATAAAACACATACACACACAATTCAATGACACAAACTAACCCAGTTAACAAATGAGCAAGGAATGGGAATAAGTATATCTCTGAAGAAGATCTATGAATGACAACAATATGTGACTCCTTGATTATTATCATTAATATTTGCACAGCGCAAATCAACATCACACAAAGAAAACCACCTCAAAGCTATTAGGATGCCTACCAGTACAAAGGAAGATGATGATGATGACGATGACAGCAATGATGACGATGAGATGGGGAATTGGTTCAGTGGCTAAGAATACATGCTACTCTTACAGAGGACTGATTCAGTTCCCAGCACCCTCACCCTCTGTAACTTCAATCCCCGTGGATCTGCTGCACCCTTTGTCCACTGAGATCACTACAGCCACAAGATGCTCTTTATGTGAATGTGTACAAAATAATCCTACAGAAAAGTAAAATAAATAAATATTTAAATAGTGATGACTATAGTTGCCAATGATCGAGAATTTCAACCTTTGCTATCGTTGATAGGATAAACATGATACAGCATTATATCCTAAAATATAGAAACAACCTCAGTAGCCATTGGTTGTTGAATAAATAACATGCATAAAATATATTCACTGATTATCAGTCAGCCTTAAAAAGGAACAGCTCATACACGACGCATGGCTAACCTTTGAACTCATTGGGATACATAAAAACCAACCAGACAAGAGGTATTACCATTTTGTGTTTCTTGAGCACACATGTATGGGTGCACACATTGCTATGGTGCGTGTGGAAGTAAAGAGGACAGCCGGCAAGGGTCAGTTCTCTCCTTCCATAATGTGAGTTCCAAGAATGGCACCCAGGTCCTAAGCGTGGTGGAAGCCCTCTCTACCCATTCCTTCATCATTTTGGTCCCACAATCATTTTTATTAATAAAATAAAGTTAGTAGTTTTCATTTGTTTTAAGCCTGAATATATTTTCACCAAATTCGTAATACCTAAAGTGATTGTTTGAAACTTAAAAGGCCACTACTACTTAAATCAAAGATTCTTAAACTCGACCATAGATAGCTTAGGCACATGAAAAAAATGTTAACATCTGTTTTTTTCTCACACCTGTGAAATGCTGAAAGGTTAATGCATGCTCCACTTAGGTAAGGAAGTTGTAAGTCCAGGGAAAATTCTTTTCTAAGCATGTCTCTGGCACAGGGCTTTGCTTGCACTAGGATGAAAATGCTGAACATCTCCTTGTTTATGAGCTTTACTTCAGTTTTTCAGATCTTGCCTTTTACAATGTCAGAGAGAAATGTGGCAATTCCAGCTTTTGTTGTTTTAGAGGAGGGGTCGTACAGGTTTAGAGGACATGGTGCTGGTCACTGTTTTCAGTCTGACCTAAAACCTGTTATCACTGCCACTGGGATGCATGGAGTTTTAAATGAGTTTACAGCATCAGATGATCCAAATGCTCATGCCATAAAATAATCAAATCATCAACTATCTGACCGTCAGACTAGAAACCATGAATAATTAATAACATTGAGTAAGGACTCTGCTTCTCATTTAGAGAAAACTTTAGGTTAGAGAAATAGTTGCATACATGAGAAACTATGTAACTGCATAGAACTAAGAAAATATGGGGAAGAAGGAACTTCATGTTTACTTCCATTTTCACTTCAATTAACAGGATTGACAAGAAAAAGCTGTTTTCTCAGGCAGGACTCTGGGAGGTTAGGAAAAACAAATAGCCTACCAGAGCCTGGGGATAATGAAGCAAGATGGTAGAAGTACAGCAGTGATGGTGAGGTTCGCATCGCTCCTAATGTCTATAATACAACTTTGTAATTGGATGACAGCAGTTCTGTATTTCAAAACACCTGGGGAAGACAAGTTTGAATATTTCCAATACTTAAAAAGTGATAAGTGGTTAATGTGATGGATATTCCAATTTCCCTGATCTGAATATTACACAGTGCATACATGTGTTAAAATAGTATGCCATCTGCCATAAATATGTGGGACCATGTGTGGGTTAGAAATAGAAATGTGTAGAGACAGAGACTGTGGATGAGGCATTCACAAGTGGGGACGACTTTGTGTTTCAAAGGAAGGAGAAGCCACCCTAGAAGCACTTGTACTGTCACAAATAGGGGGAAACTGTTGATAAACACAGACTGTACAGGCAGACCTCACACCAGTGAATTACCTGCCCCGCCATGACAGTGTACCAAGGTTGGGCACTAGGCACCAGAGCTAAGCTAGAAAACAAAAGGGTTTAATAATGGGCTAAAAGAGTGTGGAGAAGATAACAAGAGTAGAGTGAAGGCTGTGGAGTCAAGGGACACTACTAGGCCTTTAGACAGGTGTGGCTAGTCTTCAGAGACACACTGGCAAAGTCTGAGCTTCAGCGGTGTGCTGTGAGAAGAAAGAAGACTTCTTGCAAGTGTTTGACTCTTCTGAGCCTGACGTTCCTTGCCTATGCACAATGATAGTAGTGTTTACCTGTTATATTTGTTGTCCAGGTCAAATGAGGTAACTTGATGTGCCTCTCACCAAGGAAATACAATAAAGATCAATACGAGACAGAGAAATGTTTCTTTCCTTAGTCCTCTAGAGTCTGGAAACTGCAGAAGTTTCCTTTCGTGGTGCTGAATCTTTATTGTCGTTGATCAAAGGGTTATTAGTTAAGTCTTCATTATTTGCTTCTATGCCTACATTCATTTAGTAAACAAACATGTCTTTAAGGATCCTTCTTTTCAGCAACTGTTTCCTTAAAAGAATTGCCATTTCCTCCTATTAAATGTGTGTGTGTTAAACAAAAATAGAATCTTTTCTCATTTACTTGTTTTATTCACTTTACGTCCTTGTAGCCCCTTCTCCCCTTTCCTGAGGAAAAGGGCAGCTCCCTCTCCCATCCACCCTAGCTCCTCCAGTTGCATCAGGACTGAACTTTTCCTCTTCCCCTATGGTCTGTCAAGGCAGTCCTGTCAGGAAAAAGTGATCTAAAGCTTGCAAGTAATGTCCAATGCAGTCCCCACTTCCATTAACAGAGCCTAAATCCTAAGCTTAAAGCCTAAGCTGCTCATCTGCTACACCTTTGTAGGAGGCATAAGTCCGGTTCATGCATGGTCCTTGGTTGATCCTTCAGACTCATCAAATCCCTCCAGGCCATGGTTAGTTGGCTCTGCTGTGTTTCTTGAAAAGCTTGTGTCACTTCTGGGTCATTTTTTCTTTTCTTCCACTCTTCTCCAAGACTCCCTATTCATCGACCAATGTGTGGCTGTGAGTCTGTTTTGAGGTGTCACTGGGTAGAGCCTCTCAGAAGACAACTCTGACAGGCTCCTGTCTGCAAGCTTAGCAGAGTAGTATTCATAGTGTCAGGGGTTGGCACTCTTCAATAGGGCCAGTCTTTGTTTGGGAGAGCAAGAGCGAGAGGACAGGCCTGTAGGGAAAAGAGACACTGAGGGTGGGGACATCTCTGTGACAAGCTGGAGACCTAAGTCAGGGTAGGCTCCTGGGAGGATGTGAGGGGATTCAAGCAGAGACTCCTAATTGCGGAGATCATAGAGACTGAAGAGGACATCCTCTAACTAGACTTGTCTTCTACCACCCACAGAAACTTCAACCCAAAACTTACCCTGCCTATGAGATGTGCAGGCATAAAGATAGAACAGCTAGAGCAAAAATTGAGGGATTTTTTTAAAAAACAAAAACATGAGTGGAAATGTCATCAAATAAGGAAGAGAAAATGTGTCTTATTCAGGGTAAACTTTGACCTAAACATACGGAGGTGCTAATGCAAGAAAAGGAAATATATATACATATACATATACATATACATATACATATACATATACATATACATATACATATACATATACATATATATATAGAGAGAGAGAGACCATAGTGTCAGGCAAAACAAACAAACAGCTTAGAATGTCGACTAAGAAGAGCTTACTCTTGGGAAGAAGGGACTGCTTATCTCACTTCCTCTAGATCATAAAACAAGAAGAGAAACATATTCACATTTGTGCTCCAAATTATAGATCAAGAAGGCCAAGGTAGATTACATTTGCAACAAGTTCAATTCAGAAAATGTGTGACTTATGTGCTTGACTTGGAGGTGACTGCACCAAATCAAAAGTTTGGCTTCTAATTATATACATGCCTTAATCAGTATATAGCATGACTTGGTATATACTTGTTATTTAACATTAATGTGTTAATCAAAGATCCTCTTCAAAAATAGACCCCATAGGATGGAGGGGAAAGGGAAGAGAGGGAAACTATAACAGTAGACACCTGCAAAGCTGGGAATTCGGTGTTTTCAATTGTGTTGCAACGCAGCAGTAGAAAGATGAGACTCCGGGTTTCATTTCTTTGGTCTCAGTCCTGAACTCATATCAGAACCAAGCAACCCACCCACCCCTCATCCATTTCATGGAAAGTTCTGTAGTTCAGTTTACATTGTTACCCAGATGTTTTCCAGTGTTTGATAATGAGTGCTTAGTGGTGAGAGTTTCCCTGTCAGTGCCCTTTCGAGCCTAGAGATGGAGTCTTACCGTCCCTGAATCTTAGCACCAGCCAGCACACTCTTCTTCAAGATTCTGCTCACCTGGTACTATCCTGCTGCCAAAATATGCACTACTTGGTATTCTCAGAGGAAAAAAAAAAACTAAAAGCATATGCACGCATGTTGAGAGAGATATAAGGTTTGATCATATGTTTAAAAATCCCAAATTTGTATGACAAAGACCCCCCAAAAAGGACAAGGCTGTAAACAAAATCTAAACCCTATTAGCCTTGAGATCCAGGACCAAGCTGAAGGAACATGCTGAAAGATAGTCGTAAAAATGTGGGAGACAAAATGAGAGCAGCTAGACAGACCTTTTGACTGCTGCAGTCAGAGGACTGTGTCTAAGGAGCCATGAGTAAAAGCGTAAAATGTAGAGGAACAAAGAGCCAGATACTCAGAATTTCCTGTTGCTTGGCTTTCATCTTACACAGTGAGAGTTAGCGCATAGTATGTGGTGAGCAAATCAAATGAGAAACAGGCAATGGCAGCATAAGGCAGGTCTTTATTCTTCTTTTCACCTAACGAGATACATCACAGGCAAATGGCCGTGCTGTTTAAGAATGCTTTCTTTTTTCTTGTAAATACAAGTTGATTTAAAGACTAGGATCATTTTGTTTGGGTTTTTTTTCATCCAAACTTCTAAATCTTTTATGAAAGTTATGATTATTGATTAATCAAAGTACTAACTTATAAAATTATTTAGGTATCATTAAATTTACAGAAGTTTCTCAAAGGTCAGCCTTAATATATATAGTCCTATCAATAGTCAATCATTCAAGGTTTTTTCAAAAGAGAATGCATATAACCAAACTATGCTTCAGAAATCAAAATATGCTTCAGATATTTCTTTTCAGATTATTGTCAGGGACATTATTATAGTATCACAGCAAGGAAGATAAGAAACTTAATGAGCTAGTGAGGATGGAAAGGGAAAGTAAGGACAGATGGAGAAGGCAAAGCAAAGCACAAATAGAACCTACTGACTTGGCATGAGGAGACGGAGTCACTATTCCAAAACCAAAAAAAGTGAGACAGGTGGCGGACCAAGCATCTTGGGAGGAAATCCTGAGCTTCATTTCATAACAGCTAAATTAGTACTGTCAAAATGTAAACTTCTGGGAAGATGGCTCAGCATGTGGGTAAGAGTACTTGCTATACAAATATGAGGGCCTGGGCTTTAATACCCAGGGCGCATAAGAATGCCACCATAGTCTGTGTTTCTGTAATGCTACCACCGTGGTACACAGAGAGAAGAGAATCCCTGGGGATTCTCAGAACCTAGCTGACCTTTACCAATTACATATCAGATTGAGCATCAGATATCTAATTGTCCAACCCTCATCAAAGAAACTTCTTGCAGTAGATGGGAATTAACACATAGACGAACAACTGGACAGAGTATAGAGTGAGAGACTTGGAGAACTCAGCTATAATTGGGAAGTTTTTCATCAAGCACCTGTTCTCGGGTTTAGGGATCTATAAAGAAGAGGAGGGTACTGGATTCCAAGAACCAGAGAGAATAAATAAATCCAAGGAAACAGCATCTTCCAGACACAACCAGACTGATGTACATATGAACCTGCCGACACTGTGGCAGCATGCACAGGACCCACATATGTTCAAAGCAGACAAAATCCCAGCACAGAGAAGGGAGAGCGGACAAAGAGGTGTTATGACAATTCATATCCGGTACCCCAGCTCTTTGTCATGATCTCAGAACAGTCATACTGTACCCTGCACTGTCTTCTAGGTATGTCAAACTGGTAGCCCACTATCCTCCATGAGCCCAGTTTCCGACATGCATTGCACCTCTTTTCCTGAATCTGACATCCCTTATTAACAGTCTTACATAAAGATTTCCCTTTTTTCCAGTGGTCTAAACTAGAAACATGGGTGTTACACCAGATCCGCTACTTCCCACTTACCATGACAAAGCACCCACCTGGGTGTGCCTTTTTGGCCACTTTCAGCATCTGTTTCCAGCTCTCCTTTTCCATTTCAGTTGCCATTACCCTATCTACAGCATAACTGTCATTCATCTGTAACACTGCTGAACTGCAATTGATTTCCAATGGATCCGCCTCTCATCCTACCTTAAATACTGGCATCAACTTGTTTCTCCATACCCCCAAACATACGCACTTCAAATAAATTCACCATAGGATGGTTCCAAAAAGCTCCATTGTAACACACTTTTCGTTCTTAGAAAATCCTCTGTACACCCTACAATAACCAATTACATAAAAATATTGGCCTGAACAATATGATTCAACTGGGCCTGAAAGCTCAGCCAAAAGGATCGCAAATCTAAAATCAGTCTTTAGCTACAGAGTAAGTTCAAAGCCTCCCTGGGTACCCTGGTAACATACAGTTTCAACATAAAATGTGAAGAGGGGAGGAGAGCTGGAGATATAGCTCCATGCTGCCATGTGCAAGGCCCTGGTCTTAACTCATAGAACAGCAAACAAAACAACTTTCTATGACCTAATTGTTCCCTGTAACTCTCCAGCATTCTCTTTCGTTCTTCATGACATATCGTACTCTCTTTTGTGACTAATGAAGTACTGTCACCATTCCTTTCTCAATTGGCTTATTACTTTCTCCTTGGATGCACCAGATGCTAGGGACAACGTTTAATGCCAGAGATACAAGCATGAATAAGGAATGCAATGAACACAGCCAACATTCATATATTTTTGTGTTTAATCAATGCATGCGGAAGAAACTATGAGAAGTGTGGAAAATCATGGCAAAGTAGAATGGGAATCATAGGAGAGGAATTTAGTTGATTCGTGCAAGCAAGCTGGGAATGTGGAAGAGTTGTATAATAGGGTGACCTTAGAATTTCAGCTTACGAGGTAAATAGGATGGAAAAATAACTCCATCCCCCCAAAAAATTAGTCTCAATGCAGATAAGAAAAGATATGCTATGATCAAGAAAATGGATAGTGTATTTAATTGACATATACAAAAAGTGGCAAGGGCTAGAGAAGGAGAAGCTAATAATTAAGTTGGAAAAGTAGCCATGATTAAAAAAAAACAATAATAATCAAAGGATTTGTATGTAAGTTATTCATTGCTAAGACAATGAAAAAAATAGAAATACTTCCAGAGGATGACAGTCACTTTTCTTTAGTGTTGTAGTGTTGCCTCTGGTACAGTTCCGTGCCTGGAGGGGTGATCCCACAAGCATGTGCATATGGACATCACTAATTGAATTTGAAGTGTTAATAAAAGTTTAAAAGGAGAACCTGAAGTAGAGAGAAAGATGTGTTGGGGTTGGTACAGAGAGATTTGGAGGGGGACTGTGATGGACATTACTGAACACATTACATGCAGGTATGAACTTTTCAAAAAATAAATGAGGCTATAAAAATGGATAATAGGAAAGTACTCTATACTGAATGTTTTGTGCACCCCATCACGCATTTGCTAACTGTAATTAGTGCAATGGCGTTAGGGAGTTAGAATTTGCTGCAGGGAGGTAATTAGCTCATAGGAGTGGACCCCTCAGGACTGGGGTTGCTCAAAAGAACCAGCTTGTCCTGCCGTGTGCGCTCACAACCAGAAGTCATCTACCAGCCAGAAAGCAATCTTTCAGGAGACACCACGTCTGCCTGCACCTTCACCTTCGATTTCCCAATCTCCAGGAACATGCAAGGTTAATTTCTTCTATTTGTAAGCTGGCAACTTTTTGTATTTTCTTAGAGCATCCTCCGGACTAACAGAGTGATCTCCTGAAGAGACAAACATGACGAAACTTAGTGTCTATTGTACATGATCTGAGGTAGGAAGAGAAAAGCTCTCCCCCTCCCTCTGTTCTGGCTAAGATGATTTGGTGGAGGGTGCTCAGATACTTCAGCCTGTGTTCTGGAAACTGAAAGCTTTCTTTACTGGTTTCATGGTTTTTCTATGATCAATAGTTTCTAGTATCAATGATCTTATCTCAGCATGCAACTAATTTACCTACCACACCCAAACCACCACTTATTTTATAAAATGTACTTATTTAATATTTATCAGTTATATTAATTCCCAAACACTTCTGGCCAGCAACTCGAGAGATATATGAATTTTTTTACATTCATCTTTGTGTCTCCAAGGAGTAGATTACTATATTCAACATTATTTGTTTTCAAATTAAATACACTCATCTTACACCTGTGTCTTTAACTATAAATTTTTTGAGACAAACATTGATTAAATGTCTTTACACAGCTGT
Organism: Pachyuromys duprasi; assembly: GCA_028658305.1. NCBI lineage: Eukaryota > Metazoa > Chordata > Mammalia > Rodentia > Muridae > Pachyuromys > Pachyuromys duprasi. Next base: position 57,655,703 of record CM053745.1, read on the forward strand.
TCACATTTGCTATGTCACCCACAGACAAGAAAATCACATATTTTAATGGTCTCTATGACAGGTCGGTCATACACTTCCCCTCTCTACATGTGGATTTAACTGAACCCCAACATACTTATTGCTGTCCTTAGTAACCCATGGCAAAAATGTATGTGATGTGTTAACAGCCAAAGTAATTGAAATGCACATGGTGCCTGGCTGCTAAATGAGCAATACCAAAGCTTGGAAGCTAACAAGAGGTGCCTATCATGCATTAACAGAACTGGGACTTGGATAACTTAGCATCTAGTAAGAGCCAGTTATCATGATGCGTTGTACAAAGTTGCCTTTGGCTGTAAACTCTGCCAGTCAGCTGCCTGCCATTGGCTGGTATTCTGCATAAAAGGTGAGACTTGCACATTAATATGTATGAGCTACTTAAATAGAAGTAGTAGGAACCAGTGATTTTCATTAGACAATTAGTCTAGAGAAAAATTAAGAGAAGCCTTTGTTGCAGCCTTATACAACCTTTCCCATTAATGGCAAATAGCAAATGCTCCAAAGGGAAGGGGGGAATGGTCATTCTGTTACTGTGATTAAACACTCTAGGAAATCAACCAACTGAGGTAAGAATTATTTTGGTTCATGATTTTGCAATGTCCCAGTTGCTTGTCACTAACTATATTGTTTTATTGCCTGAGGCAAGGCAGGAGAAGCTGGCATTAAGGAGGGTGTTAATCTCATGAAAGATAAGAAGAAGAGAAGAATGAAATAGAGTGAAGAAGAGGAGGGAGGGGGGGGGAGAAAGAGAGCAGGGTCCTCATATTTTCTTCAAAGTCCCACTCCTGTGATTCATTCTCCACAACTAGGACCCATGTCCAAAATTTCTACCACATGCTAGAGCTGACAAAGAAACCGATCCTTATAAATGTTTAATGTCTTTCCTAGAACCCATTGTCCTGCTTCCAATACCTATTCACTAGGCCAAGTCTGCTTTCCTACATGAACAGGCTGCAAGTTCTTTCAGCACACTTGTGAAGTGTGCATAGGATTTGACAAAGAAGAGTTCCGCTTCTCCCTTATTCCCACAAAAAGACGAATTCACCAGTTATTAATATTATTTTTCACACATGAATATATGTTTCTAAAATATGTAATCAGAACCACTTTCTGTCAGCCAGGACATAAGAAGGCAAACAGAAAACCCTAAGATGTTGATTTCATGTCATGTCTAACCACCTCACATCACAATGTAAGCAACATGTCAGGCTAACTTCTTTCTCTGTGTACTACTTAGTGTCGAAAACCTTTTTTTTTATATACTGTCTATGTTTCTGTGTTTATCGGACAATCCTCTACCACACCATCACCATTCCTAAATGTCAGCTCCTAATGCCTAGAAAACCATTTTACCTGAAAACCCCATGGTCACACATATCAGGACTCCAGAGGAATTTCCTACCAAACAACACACTCTCCTTAGAACCAGAAAGGCACCAGATATCAAGGAACAAAACACCTACCCCCAAGGTTTAGCAATTAGAACCTTGAATCTTTCAAAACCAAATGTCTAGATACCCATATAAAAACAAAATCAAGAACAGACAGGACTATATGTATCCACTAAAGCTCAGGTACCCTACAACAGCAGAACCCTGAATATCACTTTGTAGATGAAGCACAAGACAAAGACCTTAAAATATCCTCTGTGGAAGAAAAGGAGCCAATCCAGATGAGACCTGGTAGACTAGGGTCAGACTGAAGAGAAGGAGGACCTTCCCTATCTTTAGACCGAGGGAGGGGTATAGGAGAAGTGGGAGAAATGCAAGTCAAACCGACCCTGAGATTTCACCTAACATACATCAGAATGGCTAAGATCAAAAACTCAAGTGACAATGCATGCTGGAGAGGATGTGGAGAAAGGAGAAGCTTCCTCCATTGCTGGTGGGAATGTAAACTTCTACAATGTAAACTTTGGAAATCAATCTGGCACTTTCTTAGAAAATTAGGAATGGTGCACCCTCAAGATCCAGCTATACCACTCCTAGGCATATATCCAAAAGATGCTCAAGTATACAACAAGGACATTTGCTCAACCATGTTCGTAGCATCTTTATTCATAATATCCACAACCTGGAAACAACCCAGATAGTCCCTCACCTGAGGAATGGATACAGAAATCGTGGTACATTTATACAATGGAATATTATTCAGCAATTAAAAGCAAAGAAATCATGAAATTTGCAGGCAAATGGTGGGATCTAGAAAAGATCATAATGAGTGAAGTATCCCAGAAGCAAAAAGGTACACATGGTATATACTCACTTATAAGTGGATACTAGACATATATTATAGGATAAACATACAAAAATATGTTCATTTAGAGACGCAAGAAGGAGGACCCTGGGTAAGGTGATCAATCTTCACTCAGAAATATCAACGGGATGGACATTGGAAGAAGAGTCAGCCTCTGAAAGACTTCAGCCAGCAGACTATCAAAGTAGATGCTGAGACTCATAACCAAACTTTGGGCAGAGTGTAAGAAATCATTTTTTAAATTTATTTATTTTTATATCAATCACAGGTTAGGTACTTTGCATCCCAGGTGTAGCCCCCTCCCACTCTCCCCATACCTCCCTCATCTCCTCCCCGCCCCCTCCAAGTCCACTGACAGGGGAGGTCATCCTCCCCTTCCATCCAAGCCCAGATCATCTTGTCTCCTCAGGGTGAAGTAGCCATTTTAATATATAACAAAATAGACATTCAACCAATATTAATCAAAGGAGATAAGGAAGGGTACTCATCAAAGAAAAAAACACAAAGGAAAAAAATGAAATCTCAATTCTGAACATTTATGCTGCTCAGAAGTGGCCCATAGTAGCTCAGTATCCAACTGAAGACCCTAGTAAGGGGAACAGGGACTGTTTCAGTCATGAACTGGATGGCTGGATCTTTGACCCTCCCCCATACAGGCCAGGGAGTAACAGCCTGGCTAGATCCCAGGGGAGGACATTACAGCCAGCCCTGAAGAGACAAGATGATCTGGGGTTGGATGGAAGGGGAGAAGGACCTCCCCCCTCAGTGGACTTGGAGGGGGCGGGGAGGAGATGAGGGAGGGATGGGGAGAGTGGGAGGGAAGAAAATTTCCCTTGCCTGAAGGAGATGCCTATAGAAGTATAAGAAGTATATAGAACACCAAATAGATTGAACCAGAAAATAAAATCTCCATAGCACATAATAACCAAAACACTAAACACACAGAGCAAAGAAAGATTAAAACAAATAATTAAAAAGAAAGGATAAAAGAGGGAGAACTCTGACTAAAATGCTCAATCCCCAACCAGAAAGGCAAAGCAGATGGACATCAGAAGAAGAAGAAAACAGGAAACAAGTTAGGAGTCTGTCACAGAGGGCCTCTGAAAGGCTCTGCCCTGCAGAATATCAAAGCAGATGCTGAGACTTATGGACAACTTTTGGGCAGAGTGCATGGAATCTTATGAAAGAAGTGGGAAATAGTAAGATAGGGAGAGGACAGGAGCTCCACAAGGAGAGCAACAGAACCAAAAAATCTGAGCACAGGGGTCTTTCCTGAGACTGATACTCCAACCAAGTACCATACAAGGAGAAAACCTAGAACCCCTGCACAGATGTAGCCCATGGCAGTTCAGTGTCCAAGTGGGTTCCATAATAATGGGAACAGGGACTGTCTCTGACATGAACTGAATGGCCTGCTCTTTGATCACCTCATCTGGATGGGGGAGCAGCCTTATCAGGCCACAGAGGAAGAAAATACAGCCACTCCTGATAAGACCTAATAGACTAGGATCAGAAGGAAGGAGAGGAAGACCTCCCCTATCAGTAGACTCAGGGAGGGGCATGCGTGGAGAAGGGGGACGGAAGGTGGGGTTGGGAGGTGAGGAGGGAGGGGCTTATGGGGGGATACAAAGTGAATAAAGTGTAATTAATTTAAAAAGTTACTAAAATATATATGAAATAAAGAATAAAAACTTCAAGGGGAAAATGCCAAGTAACATGTAAAGGAAGACCTATGAGAACAACACCTGACTTCTTAATGGAGACTTTGAAACTCAGAAGGGCCTAGAGAGATATTCTACAGACTTTTAGAGACCACACATGGCAGCCCAGGCCACTATACCCCACAAAATTTTCAATCACAATAGATGGAGAAAATAAGACATTCCAGAATAGAAATTACATTTAAGCAATATCTATCTACAAATGCAGCTCTACAGAATGTAGTAGAAAAAAAACTCTATTCTAAAGAGATTTTTGTGCCCAAGAAAACACAAGGAATAAATAATCCCAGAGAAGCAAATTAAAACACGTGAGAACACACACACACACACACACATACATGCAAGTGGGCACACTACTGTCACCAGCACCACAACAACATAAACAACAAAATAACAGGAATCAACAACCACTACTCAGTATCGACATAGGGATCTCAATTTCACAATAAAAGGACAGACTTACAGAAGTGATGAGAAAATAGGATCGATCTTGCTGCTGGTTCCAGGAATTACACCATAACATCAGTGATAGCGATTAACTCGGGGTTAAAGGACAGAAAAAGATATTCCAAGCAAATACACCTTAGAAGCCAAATACACCTTATGCAGCCATTTTAATATCTGACAAAATATACTTCACATCAAAACTAATCAAAAGAGACAGGAAGAACACTTCATTCTCCTCAGTGGAAAAGTCCACCAAGATGGCATTTCAATTTTTAACATCTATGTCCCAAATACAAGGGTATCCACTTTTGCAAAAGAAACACCTCTACAGCTTAAATCAGATATTGACCCTCACACACTAACAGTGGGAGACTTCAGTAACCCAATCTTACCAATGATTAGTCCATCAGGACAAAAACTAATCAGAGAAATACATGAGATAATATACGTAATAAACCAAATGGACCCAACATATTTATAGAACATTTCACCCAAACAAAAACTTCATGAAGCTTACTGCAAAACTAACCACAAACTTGTAGACAAAGCAAGTCTCAAGAGATAAAAAAAAATAAAGTAACACCCTGAATCCTAGGTGCTTACAATCAATAATAGAAAAAACAGAAATCTTACAAACTCATGGAAACATAACAGCTCACCATTGAATGAAAAAGAAAGTAATAAAAAGTGTTAACTTTGATCTTTATTCAGTGCCTTTAGATACCACACATGAGTGTGTATGTGTGTTTTATTTCTTATTTTTTCCAACATTATATGAAAAAATTAAAAACTTTCTAGCATTGAATGACAATGAATATACAACATACCCAAACATATGGGACACAATGAAGATAGTTCTAAAACACAAGTTCATAGCACTAAGTGCTTACATTAAAATGAGAGCAAGAGAGAGAGAGAGCAAAACAGAGGGAGGGAGGGAAAAAAGGAGGGAGAGTGAGCAAGAGAGAGAACTCATACTGGGAACATACAGCACATCTGAAAGCTGTAGAACAAAAAGAAGAAATCATACCTAAAATGAGTATACAGCAAGTCATAATCAAGCTCAAAACTAAAATCAATAGAAATAGAAAGAAAAAACCAAAAATTCAAAGAATCAATTAAACAAAAGTTTATTTTCTGAGAAAACCAACAAGAAAGATAAGCCCTTACCTAAACTCACTATAAGGCAGAAGAAATATCCAAATTAACAAATTCAGAAATGAAAAGGAGATATAACAATAGATAACTGAGGACATCCAGAGAATCATAAGGACATAATTTAAGACTTATACTCCACCAAATAGGAAAATATAAAACAAATACATAAATTTCTCAGCAGGTTCCACTTGCCAAAGTTAAATCAAGACAAGATAAACAATATAAACTGTCCTATAATTCCTAGTGAAATAAAAGTAGTCATTAAAAGTCTCCCAAACAGAGAGATCCAAGATGGCTGCCATAAGAGAGAGAACACTGTGTCTGAGGAGTAGGAGAGCAGAAACAACACAGCGACCAGGAGACTGAACTCTGGGACCTAAAACACCAGCATTGTGAGTGCCAGGTGAGCGGAACTCCTACGGTGAGAAAATCAAGTGAGAAAACCCTAGGGACACCTAGTTATTACCTGGAAAAATTTCCCGGTGACCAGTGGTTGCACAGCTCTGATCTGAACGAGCAGCCATGCTGGGTGCCCGTACCCGCCATTATAGACTGGATCACACAGTCTCACAGGCAGTCTCAGGAGGAACTGGGTGCCGTTTTCACTGAACTACACACTGTGAGCTCATACTGCACCTGGGTTCTGCTTCAACCCGTGGGTGTGCTACAGGCTCAGACCGATCACCGGAACCACCCAAGACTGAGTGGATTGGGGGACCATTTTGACCAGTCCGCACACTGCAGGGGCACACGCCGAACGCTTCCATCAGCAAAAACTCAGTCAGTGTGTGAGTCCGCCGGCAGGTCTGGGAGAAACCCGAGTTCTGCCTCAACCCATGGCTGAGAGGATCCTGGGACCATCCTGACCAGACCGCACACTGAGGGCTAAAGCTGCACGCATCTGCCAGCAAAAACCCCAGTTCAGGTGTCTGTCCACGGGCCAGATAGAGAAGGCCTCAGACACCACTTCAGACAGGCCTGCATACAGCGGATGAACACCAACCCAAACCCACTGTATGTGCCCCAAATATCATCTCAGACCGTGGTGCACAGCCCCCAGCTGACATCTCAAACCTGGACACTCAGACTCTAGCACAGAGTAAGGACTAAAGACTCCAGACCAGAGGGGTGACCAGCCTGCACTGCTCACAGCTTCTAGCACAGAGCACGAAGCTGGGCACACAGAGCCCACAACAGAGTTCAACTGAGACAAAACACACACCACAAACCACCGGAAA
>CM053745.1:57663061-57689663 GCA_028658305.1 Pachyuromys duprasi
GGCGGGTAGGAGGGACTGAGGGAGGGGGCTACGCCTGGGATTCAAAGTACCTAACCTGTGATTGAGATAAAAATAAATAAATTTAAAAAAAAAGAAATATATTCCTAAATGCAGTGCAATACTTTGGGTACAGTGAAAACAGAGAAGACAAAGGCCCTACAGAGCCTAGAACTGCTTGCTCTATGGATTAAAATGCCAAATCTACATACGTTAGAGGACTAATTCTGAAAGATCAATGCCAGCATTGCTGAAGTTCCTTCAAATTAATACACAAACTAGAGTTATACAAATAAATGAAACCTTAATGGAGACAATGCCTCCATAAGATCCAGCTGTAAGGCATTTTGTTAATTACTTATTGGTGGAAGAGGGCCAAGTTCATTGTGGGTGGTGCCATCCTAGGACTATAAGTAAGCTGGTTGAGAAAGCCATGGGAAGCAAGTCAGTTATCAGAACTCCTTCATGGCCTCTGTATCAATGTCTGCCACCAGATTTCCCACCCTGGCTTCCTTTGATGATGAACAGTGACATGGAAGTATAAGCCAAATAAATCCTTTCCTGCACACACACAAAAAGAGGCTCCCAACCAAAAAAGACCAGGAATAGATGATCTTAGAGCAGAATTTTACCAGACTTTCAAAGAGGAGTTAACACAAATAATCTTCAAATTAATCTACAAAATAGACAGAGCAGGAACATTGTTCATTTCATTCTATCAGGATTCTGATACCTAAACCGCATAAAGTCTCAACAAAAAAAAAATAGAATTACAGAGTCATTTACCTTATGAACATAGATGCAAAGGATATAAAATACTTGCCAAACAAATCTAAGGATATGTCTTCATCCCAGAGAAGCAAAAATGATTCAACATATATGTCAGTAAATGTAATCCACTATATGAACAAACAGAAAGACGAAAAACACATGATCATCTCATTAGATTCAGAAAAAGTCTTTGACAAAATCCAAAACTTCTTTACCAAAAGGAAAAACCTGGATAGATTAGGGATACAATGAATGTAGCACAACATATTGAAGACAACTTTTCTGCTAGCCCATAGCAACATCATTTTAACTGGAGAGAAACTAAAAGATAAAAAAAAAATCTTTATTTGCAGATGTCTTGAGAGTATACATAAATGACTAAAAATTCAACCAGAGAACTCTAATTGCTGATAAAGATTTTCAGTAAAATATCTGTACACAAAATAACTCGCGAAAACCTGTACCGCTCCTATTAAATGGACTGAAAAAGAGATGAGAGAAACATCTTTAACAACAACCTCAAATAATATAAAATATCTTGGAGTATATTTAACCAAGGAATTGAAGACTTGAATGACAAAATATACAAGTCATAAAAGAAGTTGAAGAAGATATCAGAAGACAAAAAGATGTCTCATGCTCATGAGTTGGTAGCATTAACATAGTAAAAATGGCCATCCTACCAAAAGCATTCTGCAGATTCAATGCAATCCCCATCAAAATTACAACATAATTATTCACAAATTTTGAAAGGACAATTTCCAGCTTCCGGTAGAAACACAAACACACATGAACACACACACAAAAATAGAATAATTAAAAGAATCTTTAATAACACAATAACTGCTGGAGATGTTGCCATCTAAGATTTTAAACATATAGAAATAAAAATAGCATGATATTGGCACAAAAACGGATTCATTGATCAATGGAATTGAAATGAAGTCTCAGACATAAGTCCACACATCTATGGAGAGCTGATGGGGTTAAAGATGACACAAATAAATACTGAAAAATAGAAAAAAGACCGAATCAACAAATGGGGCTGGTAACGTGTTTATCATCATGCACAAAACTCAACTACAAATGGATCAAAGACAACAACACAAAACCAGATACACTGAGCCCAACAGAAAAGAAAGTGGGCCATAGCCTTGAACTCATTAGCACAAGAGGAGACTTCTAGAACAGAACACCAGTAGCATAGGCATTAAGATCAACAATTAATAAATGGGACCTCATGAAACCGAAAAGCCTCTGCAAGGCAAGGAACACCATTAAAAGCCTACAGAATGGGACAAAATTTTTACTAACTATATGTCTGAATGAAAATTAATAACTGAGATATATAAAGAAGTTAAATAACTAGATATCTGGAAAATAAATAACCCAATTTAGAAAAGGGGTATAAATTTTAACACGGATTTCTCAAAAGAAGAAACTCAAATGACTGAGAAACAAATTTTTTCTGCATGCTTGTTCATCAGAGAAATGAACATGAAAATTAGGTTTAGAGTTTTATCTTACTCCCTGCAGTAGATGGGAACAAATACAGAGAATCATAGTCAGACATTATACAGAGAATGAGAGACCTGGAACACTGAACTGTAAACAGGTTGTCTCCTCATTTCAGGACTCAAGTAATCCTGTGGAAGAGGAGGCAGAAAGGGTTTAAGAGCCAGAAAGAATGAAGGACACCAAGAAATCAAGGTCCTTTAAATCAGCATGACCAAAACACAGACACTCAAAGAGACAGGAGTCAGGCACAGGGCCTGCACAGGTCTGCACGTGGTCTTTTGTGTGTATGTTATGGCTTCCAGCTTATTTGTTATGGGATTCCTCAGTGTGTAAACAAGTGAGTCTCTGCTTCTGTGTCTTCTCCTGGTATCTTTTCTTTCAGTTTGTTTGTTTTGTCCACTTTCGATGCGTTAGTTTCTGTTTATCATCATATCATAACATAATCCCTTAGAAGCTGCTTATCTTCTGATGAGAGACAGAAAGTGAATGGATCCAGAGAGAAGGGAAGGAAGTGAGAGGATAGAGGGAGGACACACTGTATTCAGAATACATTACATGAGGAAAAGTCTATTTTCAAAAAATGGAGGGAGTCTTAGAGACAGCTCTTGAGACACTTGGATTCTTCAGTGACAGGAAATGACTGAGATGAAACAGCTCATCAGTGATTATGTGCCCCGAGATAGCTCCAGAGCAGAGGCTGGTCAAAGGAAAGATCAAAGTTTCATTAAAGGATCAGACTGATTGACAACCTATAGATAAAAATGTAGTTATTCATGCCTATGTGATAACACAGTCATTAAATCCAAAAGCAGCAGGCAGGACTCAGAAAGATTTCAGGTGATGAAGACTTAGTGGCTGGAATGTAGCACCTGGAGAGGATGTGAGAATTTGGGTCCTTTCCAACTTTCCTCACCCTGTGAATCTATTCCATGTTTTGTATAGACCCTTCAAAATAAATGGGGATCTCATAAAAAGGGTTCCCTAGAACTTTTTTAGGTGCTCTAGTACATTAATTGGGGGTGAAGAGGTCAAGTGAGCATCCAGTTTAGAACCACTTAGAACCTAGGGTTGGAGAAATGGCTTAGTGGTTAAGAGCACTGACCATCTTGCACAGCATCCTCATTTGGTTTTCAGCATCCACATGAGGCTTAAACCTTCCATACCTCCAATTTCAGGAGATCTAGTATTCTCTTCTAGCCTAGATGGGCAGCAGACACACATGCATTGCACTTACATACAAGCAGGAAAAGAGCCACACACAGGGAATAAATTAAGTAAATCTTTTTTGAAAATGGTAGCACAGGTCAGAACTTTGAACTTAACAATTGGCATCTGAGAGGGCCTGTGTTGTGGGGCTGAGCTCTTAGCCACTGGGATCAGAGTCAAATCAGAGGTAAATTGTTTCATGGTCAGCTGACATCAGCTGGGGAATGTATTTCATGATATTTGGAGAAACTCCCTACACGCCCTTCCTGAGATTTTTTTTTCTGTGTTGTCTATGAAAATAGAGAAGAAAATTGTGTTGTTTCCAGAAACCACAGGTTACAAACTTGCAAATGTTTTAATTGTAGCCTAATGTTATTTTAATCTGTAAAAAGATGGCACATCTAAAAGTACCTCATGTTGTACTAATAAACGGCAGAAATATTCCTGAAACTCATAGGTCTGCCATAAGCTGCCTCTGTGAATGAACATTATAGCTGAATGAAACTCTTGGGGAAAACATCGAAATGAAAAGTGAGACGTCTAGTCAACCATCTGGAATTTTCATACACAATGCCAAGCATCCAGATACTTGCTAAAATCTGGATGAGAACTAGCTGTCATTTGTCATGAGGATGTTGTCAGCATTCAGATGGCTCTAGGAAAGGTTGACTCCCAGAACCTAGAATGTATTGCTAAGAGAGCATTTCAGTGCTAGTGAGAGACTTCTCATCTTAGTGTCAGTGTTGTGAGCCTGTGATTAGTAAACTTTGTAGTAACAGAATAGCAAGTATTCCCTTACCTGTCAAAACACCATTGAGCTGAGTCCCCAAGCCAGATACAAACTCTGGCTTTAACTGTGGTTAAAATAAAGATGGAAATGTGTAGGCCCCCTTTTACCCACGACTAGTAAAGAATGACACTTATTACAAGAGAGGAAATTAACACAAAGAGGGGAAAAAAATCTGCAAAACAGACGTGACACTCTGGAAGCCAAAGTCCAGTCTTTCCTTGAGGTCTAAGACTTTTAATGGTTTCAGGTGTCATCCTCCAATTTAAGGTTGGCCAATTTGCATAAAGACAAGAGGGAGGCCCACAATTTTGGCTCTGCCCCTGAACTTGTCTATCTGGTCCACAGGCCATACTGGACCTACTGGCAGGGGCAAAAACCTACCAGGCCTTGCTTTAAGCTCTCACTCTTCTGTCTCAGGTCAAGATGGTGAGAAAATAGATAGGCTATCATTTTTTTAATGTAATTTATTTATTTATATATCAATCACAGGTTAGGTACTTTGCATCCCAGGTGTAGCCCCCTCCCACATTCCTTCCCACATTCCCTCCCACTCTCCCCATCCCTCCCTCATCTCCTCCCCGCCCCCTCCAAGTCCACTGATGGGGGAGGTCCTCCTCCCCTTCCATCCAACCCCAGATCATCTTGTCTCCTCAGGGCTGGCTACAATGTCCTCCCCTGGGATCTAACCAGGCTATTACTCCCTGGCGTGTGTGGGGGATGGTCAAAGAGCCAGCCATCGAGTTCATGAGTGAAACAGTCCCTGTTCCCCTTACTAGGGTCTTCAGTTGGGCACTGTGCTACCATGGGCCACATCTGAGCGGGGGTTCTAGGCCATATCCATACATGGTCCTTGGTTGGAGAAACTGTCTCATATAGGACCCCTGTGCCCTGCTCAGTTTGGTCTTTGTGGAGCTCTTGTTCTCCCTAAATCTTACTAACTTCCCCTATTTTTTTTATTATTTCCCGCCCTCTGCCAAGGGCTTGGTTGTGAGTCTTAATATCTGCTTTGATACATTGCTATATTGATTCTTTCAGAGGCCCTCTTTGGTATGCTTCTGTCCCATTGCTCGTTTTCTCCTCCATTCAATGACCATCCCATTTGTTCATCTAAACGAGCATTGATCATACCAACCTGGGTCCTCCTTCTTGTATATCTTCCCTAGGTGTATAGATTTCAGCATGACCTATCATTTTTATCTTTTACTATAAAAAGAAAATATGAAGGTTTAGCATGGCAGGCTTGCTAACACCAATGGTAACTCTCCATAGCCCTAATTGAACAAATGCTTTCATTAAAACAACTATTCCATTTTTAGACACTACCAATATAATTCCAATGAAACATTTAACAATTCTATAAACAATACTTCAGAATAGGAGGAAAATGTTTCTCTAGCCATATATGAGATCCTGTGTTTATCTCTAGCAACTCTCAAACTTCTAATGGGCTTTATGAAAAAATATACATCAATAATTGATATTTACATAAAGGCTATTCTCCCTCTCTCTTCATGACCAGGTATTAATATCCAGGGTTTCACTCAGCAAGTACTGTACCTATTTATTTTCTGACTATATAGTCCAATGATAAATGGTATAAATAATATATATTCTTTTGATAACAAAAATGTCATAATACAATATGCTTCTAAACATATTAACACAGAGCAATGGCAATGGTATCATAAAACAGGTACTTATATTACTCTGTAGGTAGAATTTTTAATTAATGTTTTGCCTGAGACTGTAGTTTGAAATTATAAAGATCTTTTAAATTAAAAAGATATTTTAATCTCTACCCATAAAGATTCTGATACCTCATGAGATCAAGCTGCTAGTCATTATTACAACTTATCTACTTTCAGAAACATTTATGACTTACAATTAAAAGAGAATATTGGAAAAAGACTTTCTCAAATAGAGAATCATTCATTGCTTTCAGTTTGTTCCTGGGGGATTATTAAACAATGTTTTTCTAAATAAATAATAAATTTTCATCCAGTGTCTAGCATATTTCAACATGTATTTGACAGAAGTAGACATAATTATATGCATTTAAGTTAGTATGACCCGATGTCATAAAGTAAAACTATCCAATCCTAATGAAACACTGTAATATATTTTATTACTTATTAAATCATATCTCTATTAACTAAGAATTACATGGATATTTAGGTGAATTGAAATTGACAAGCTGAATATCCATTATTGTTATAAACAAAGACACTGCATGACCAAGTCAATATTTACATTGCAATAGGTTCAGTAAAAAGAGAATGCTGGTAAAGATGTGTTGGCATTTCCAGATGAAAACAATTATAGTAATCTACAGGCGAGCATGCTAAAAATCAAGACACCAGGAGAGAAACAATAACCCTGAGCTAAACTTCAAGTCAATGAAAGTGTTCTCTTTATCAATAAAAGCACTCTGAGAACTTCTGAGCAACATCAGCCATGTTCCATTTGGGATTTTTAAGAATTACTGAGAACTTTATGGAAGAGTCAAACCGCATGCACATTAAGATGACACGCATACCTGAACCCATGGCTATGTCTATTTTTCAGTCCAAAATGTGAAGGGGAAGGACTCGCAGATGCTGTTATAGTAGCTCTGGTTGCAAGGAGCACCTGAGATGTGGATTGGGCATTGGCATGAATGGGGCTGGCTGGCATCAGAGACAGTAACAGGTGGCAGAGTGTGCCATCAAATCACAGAGGCAGAGCTGTTTGCATTTCCTCTCTTACCGTGGTCTTTTTTGAGTATGTATAATTCCCATGATTACAAGCATGTTTGTTGTATTTATGTGTTCTTTGACAGTATATGAATCCTTTCATAGGCAACATTTTCCTTTTTTTCCCCACTCTTTGGCATAAGCCTAAGGTTTTAAAAGAATGAAGCATATTATAATAAGCCCATTCTGGTGGTTCAATCCTACAACCTTAGCTACATTAAAAGCTGGGCTAAGAGGATCACTATTTAAGGCCTCCCTGAGCTACAATGAGCTGATGACCTGGAAGGTTAACTTAGCAAGATTCTGCCTCCGCATTTTAAATGGGGCCTGGAGGTACTGCAGTCAGTAAAGTGATTGCTCACCGCGACACAAAGCCCTGGGTTTAATTCCTAGTACTATGCACAAAAAGGACTACAGTAAGAACCTCTATCATCAACTAATCTTGTCACTATTGTGTGTTTTCATTTTAGAATGAATGGATTAATGTTCACATACTCCATCTATTAAAATACTGTTGCTTTTGATTAGTAATGTTATAAACATTTGGGAACTTTTCTTGCATCAATGAAGTATTTTGAGACTCATTGCAATGATTATTTTTTGTTTGGATTATGGCTTGCAGTATTTTTTGTTTTCTATATTAAAATTAGAAATATGAGTAAAAATGCTGTGGTAACATTCACATGAGAAAATTCTGTGGAAAAATTCCTAAGAATGCACACAACTGAGTTCTTTAGGAGTGTAACAGTGAAGAACACATTTTCAAGAGTAATGGCCACAAAGCAGTTCATGTTTGGATTTTGACAATCAGTCTTGCTTCACTGATCATAATATCATGGAACAAGTAGCTTTCTACTGCTTGTACAGGGATGTAATGGAAATCAGATTCCCTCTGAGTCCAGGAAGGACTCACTCCAGGCTTGCTTTGCTTTTTGATATTTAGCTTTCCTAAATTCTCCTCACATCATGTCTGCCCTATGAATACCTCTGTCCAAATTCATTTTTTATGAGAACTTTGTTTATGTTCCCTCTAATGACCTAGTATTAACTGTGTTTAGCACCTGTCTCCAAGAAAAAATTGGATTTGGAGGTACAAGAAGTTTGAGTATCAGTAATAAAGATACTTTAACCCTGTTCATGACAAGAACATAGGACAGCAGGTGAAAATGTCTGTCTCTTCATAGCAGACCAGGACAGACACTGCATCAGTGTCTTATCTGCATCACGAAGACACATCAGAGTCCTACTAGACTTTTATCTGTCTATTTCCGATCTACATCAGCAGTTCTTTTTACCATTTCTGTTTTCATTATTATGCAGTCTTTTATTTTCTATAAATCAATTATTGCTCTTAAATTTAAATCTTTTTTAAAAATCAGCTTTGCTGAGTAAAGTAAAGTGAAAATGCGCTGCATGTATCCCTCTTGAACATCTGACATGCTGTGGCCATGTTATTGGTCTTAGTGACATCCAGTGGCCATGACAGGTCAGTGACAGGAATTCCGATCTTTTCCAGAAGCATCTGGGCTATGTTGTGTGGATCAGGAAAATAGGTAAAAAGCATGTTCTTCACCTACTAGTCATTTAAACAAAAGTGGAGCAAACTATCACTTAGTCTTTTGTGATTCATAAATTAAGTTATTTTGTGTAGAAAAAGTTAGAGTTTTTACACTTAGTCCAATTTTGCATAACATTTGATAGTGAAATAGTAAATCTCAGCTTCTAAAAATATGTAACCTACAAAAGCTGTTTTAACAGACCAAAAGTGAGCAATGGTTATACGATGATATAATATTTTGCTTCTTGACTATGGAATACTTCTATTTAAATATAATTATAAAATATATGTGTTTTTCAAAAATTCAACATGTGCTTCCTAGATTCTTTTGATTTAGTGTTTTTTGAAGGATTATGTTTCACGAGAATGTGTTGAAGAAATAGGGTGAAGCTTGACTTATTTTACAGTCTGACTGTATTGTAAAAGACAGATGAAGTGGAAACCGAAAGGCAGAGGTGGGAGTAGAATGAGAATCAATATACAAAATGTATTCTGCAAGTTTTTGTGACTTGAGGCATGTTACTTGTGCCTTTAGTCTGAACTTCTGATAACAACAATATAGATACTATTTAGAGTCTTAAACTAAGAATTTACTATAAATAATGGTTAGCTAATACCTTGTAATTTTAAAAAATATTAGTCATAAAAATTCAATTTAAATTAAATCTTTCTATTAAACACAAGGCGACATGTTTAGGTTCCCTTATATTGTAAATCCCCAAACTAGAGCCGTGGCCTATTAGAAAATCTGTGTGATACATGCTTGTAGTGAAGAGAATTCAGAATGTGGTCCTTAGTGTGTCACTGGATAACTGATATATGTGATGTGTTGGGAAGGGCTCAGATGAGTACCTGTTTAGTGTGAGATTCTGGGTAATGGAGAGAAGTCAAGGGAAGGTCAGTGGAACCCAGTAACAGGTAAAGGCTTCAGGAAGAAGAGCTGGTCTTTGAAAGGAGCACAGGCTCGAAGGAGAGGTAACACAGTTTGATTCTGGGCAAGACTTGAGGTTAAAGTAGAGATAGAAGGCACAGGTGTGGGAACAACCAGGCAACCAGATGATCACAGGGACAGCTGTTTGGGTGAGAATAAGACGCAAGGCAAGAGTGTGGCCAGCTCATACATGGTTTGGCCACACACTGATAGGCAAAGGCCAACATATGGCTCTTTATAGATTTAAAGAGTTTAATACAAACAAAGACGCATTCAGTTACAGTGAGTGGCTGTCACAGAAAAGCAGACATGGTCAAAAGGTTAGAAGGTGGTATTGGGAAAGAAGACAGGGACTCCTGGCCCTAAATGGCTGGTCTTTGACAGCCTCTGGAACGTACAAGTCAACATGGGGCCACAATGCCATGCATGGTCTGGACTGGATGGCATTGCTTCAGAAAGAAAGTAGGTAAGATATTAGGCAGAAGAACTTGCTGTGTAAGAAGAAACTAAACTTTGGCCTTCTGGTGGTTTGAATAAGGATGGCCCCATGGGCTCATGTTTAGTCATTGGAGAACGACACTATTTGAAGAGATTGGGAAGCTTGGCTTTGTTGGAGGAATGTGCCCCTGGAGGTGGCCTTTGATGCTCTCAACGGCTCAAGCCAGGTCCAGTAGCTCTTTCTCTGATACCTGCAGATCCAGGTGTAGAATTTCAGCTACTAGTCCAACACCATGTCTGTCGGTGAGCCACTATGTTTCCTGTCGTGATGATAATCAAATAAACCTTTGAAATTGTAAGCAAAAGCCAGTTAAATACTTTTTTTCATAAGAGTTGCCATAGCCATGGTTTCTCTTCACAATGATGAAGCACTAAGACAGACAAATGTGTAGGAAATTCTTACAGAAAAATGAAAGTGTTGAGGAATGAGGTCAAAGGTGAGAATTTTATTCCACCTTTGATAAGGTAATGGTGTATTCCAGAGCCTAACGGGAAATAAGAAAAGTATTGGGCATGGTTCGGAAAAGACTGGAATACTAAGAATCAAGAAGTAAGAAAAAAAATTGAGTAATGTTAACAAAAGACTGAAGTTCTAAAAATCACAAAATAACCCTAGAGAGAAGTAAAAATATAGATTAAAAACTAACAAGAAAATACTTTAAAAGATAATGGAGATGAGGCTTGTATCTCAGCCATAGAGTGTTTGCCTGATAAGAGAAAAGCCTTGCATTCAATCCCCAGCATCATACCAAAAAAATGATAACTGACATCCATGCTTGCTAGTTTTCCACCACTGGGACCAAGTGAGGCAAAGAGGATTTTGTTTGCTTGCGATTTCAGGGCCTTGATGAGAAGAGAACACAGCTGAGGAACCTGCACGAAAGCGGTCACCTCACAGTAACAATGCCTGCCCTACCTAAATTTCTCCTTTTTTTCTAATTCTAAGGCATCCGCCCAACTTATGGAGCCATATTGGGTACTGATTTTCTCTGAACTGAAACACTCCCTCCTGGAGAGAGAAGCAGGCTCAGAACATTGATTTGTAGAAACAAAATATTAAAGCATTGTATAGCTACTTCTATTTGGTTAAAACAGCCTTTGTAGGTCATAATATTTGAAATTACGAAATATATTATTTCATTAACAAATGTAAAGCGAAACTAAAATTAAGTATGATAATCTCTACTTTTTCCATAAGAGTAATAATTTATTTTGTGAATCACAAAAAGACTTTATTACGCCTATCTTAAAATGGCCTGCAGATGAAGACTATGAGCCTTTTGCTGCTTTCTTGGTCAGATGCCATAAGAAGCAGCACTTAGAGTCTCAGTATGCTGAAACTCACAAGGCTCCTCACAAAGGTTGCTCAGAGCTAAGGCGCTGTCTGCGCGTCGTGCAGGGAGCTCAGTGATGCAGCTGCCTTTAGTCATCTGTGTTCCTCAAGTACCTCCTTGACTATACTCCTCTAAGAAACCTCATACATTGTATGCAATGTATACAAGCTTATGCATTAAACTAAACTTGTGAAACCATTTCTCTGGTCTCCTATCTGTGGGGAGTGGAGAGAAGTCTGCTCCTGTCTTCCCAAAGAAGAGCCCCCAATCATTGTTTTGCCAGCGTGCAGGACTTCAAATGCATCTCGTAAAATTAGCAAATTGTCCATACAAATACCCACATAGATCTGTCATGAGGAGCTTTTCACTAGTTCTCCATGCCTTCCTCATGCCAGCCAAGAAGACTAACCATCATGAATCAACCTCTTGTCAACTGGCATTGGTAGACAATCTAAGAACATCACATTCTACTGTTAACCTCCAGAGGCTCATGCCAACTTTATCATGCAAAATTCTTCACCCTGCCTTCAAAAGTATAGGTAAACTGACATAAATTAGTAAAAACGTAGTAGCCAAATAAAAAGAAATGGACAAACAGGGAGACATCGTTCTTCCATTAGCAGCTTTGAGGAAAATGTTTTCACCGGGTGACTCGGCCTCCATCCAAGTTTCTGGAGCTGAGGAGAAAAATATGTTATTGTGCAAATTCATTAATTAAATGGAACAGGCTCATTCATCCAAGGACCCTGATTGATAAGAGAAAACAGTGTTATTTGGAAGAGAGAAGAAGATACTTTTTAAAAATCACTTTAAAAACTGAAACTCTGACAGTTAGAAACAAGACTAAAGTGGACCTCGAAAATGAGGCTGTGGAGGAAGGGAGTGTGCAGCAGCGCCAAAATGAGTCCCTTTCTAAGTGTGAAAACACGAGGGTGAAAGTGCACAGGGCTTTGCTTTGCAAAGTCACCAATTAACTCTCCCAAAGCAATGTCTGCCTCTGAGACATGGATGAATACAAGAATAAAAACAGATACATCCATTGAAGGTGGGAAATCCAAGAGAGATTAGGGGGCTTGAAAAGGGAAGCAAGGAGTGGAAAGTCTCTGTGAGCTGTGAGTCAGTGCGGGACAAAGTGGAGAGCTAGCAGGAGTAGCCTGCCACGCTGAACTTGCACAGCAGGCTCTGTGAGGGCACCAGCTGTGCTGAGACACCAAGTTCCCCAGCAGAAGGCCTACCATGGAGCAATCCACAACGGAAGACAGGAAGGGCCCTCAAGGAGGTGCAGAACACTGGCAGCAAAACATATAGGCAGCTGACTGCTTAATCCATGGTGGAACGAAGTCAAGAGCAGTCTAATGAGAAAAGTCTGCTTGAAGCAGTGACCAAGAGCACTGTAGTTCCCAGGCAAAATTGAAGGCAAGATTTGGCTTTTGTGGGAAAGGGAGAGAGAAGACATGGGATTTTGACGTTTTGCAGTGATGGAGAACAGTGCTCCATGGAAGAGTATCTTATGATAGCAGCTGCTGAGAATAAGGAGGGTGATTGAAGATACATTAACCATAGGATCAGAGCCTTTGATAACATCTTAGATAGTGAAAAATAGGGAGTGATAACCCGAGTGCAGAAGAACTATGCTAAAATGTCATATGCTTAGTGAATGTCAGCACTAGATTTTGAACCTATTTTCATTCCAAAACACAGAATAGAGTCCACATATTTAGATCTGCTTTTATGCCCCAAGTGCTTCCCACCACCTGAAGGCAATCCTCTCCCACCACAGCCTTGTGCTCTGCAACCAATCACTGCCAGGACTACCCTCAATCCGTCTGACTTAACTTGTAGCAGTTATTGGTTTTCCACCCATCCATTTGTTTCCTGCATACACAGTGCTATATGAGAAAAAGAAGGTTGGAGTTAAATAAACTTCCCTTGGTTTGAAATTTCATGTCCTTGCATGACACCATATCAAAAATATTTACCTATTTATAAACCTGTTTTCTTGACCCTCCTTTTCTTCAGTTTTAGCTCCTTTTAAGCCTCCAATTGTATGAACTAAAATTATTTTCTGCCATAGATGAAATTAAAGCATACACTTTAAACCATCTCTTAAAATGCAAAAGGTATGCATCAATACTTGGTAATTGGAAATAATATTATATATATAGTATATAATATAATATATAAATATTTGTTATTTTTATTATTGGTCTTAATCATATATTGGTGTTAGAATACCCATCTTGATTTTTTTTTTAACAGTTAAGTTCTTTGTTTGGCCTCTCTATTTACCTTGCTCTATTTTCCAAGACAATCCTTTTTCTTTGTTTCAAACATGTGCATGTTAAACTCTTCAAAAATTCTGGCTCAAACATGAAAGATGATGAGTATGTGAATCTTAATAATTTCACTATGTAAGAGCACATTAAAACATCATGTTTGTCCAGAAAGGCAAAGAGGATGGACATCAGCAGAAAGAGAAAAGAGAGAACAAGTCAGAAGCTGCCACAGAGGGCCTCTGAAAGACTCTGTCCTGCAGACTATCAAAGCAGATGCTGAGACTTAGAGCCAACACTTGGGCAGAGGGCAGGGAATCTTATGAAAGAAGTGGGAAATAGTAAGATCTGGAAAGGACAGGAACTCCACAAGGAGAGCAACAGAACCAAAAAATCTGAGCAAAGGGGTCTTTCCTGAGACTGATACTCCAACCAAGTACCATGCATGGAGATAACCTAGAATCCCTGCACAGATGTAGCCCATGGCAGTTCAGTGTCCAAGTGGGTTCCATAGTAATGGGAACAGGGACTGTCTCTGACATGAACTGAATGGCCTGCTCTTTGATCACCTCCCCCTGAGGGGGGAGCAGCCTTATCAGGCCACAGAGGAAGAAAATGCAGCCACTCCTGATAAGACCTAATAGACTAGGATCAGAAGGAAGGAAAAGAAGACCTCCCCTATCAGTGGACTTGGGGAGGGGCATGCATGGAAAAGGGAAAGGAAGGAAGGGATTGGGAGGGGAGGAGGGAGGGAGCTACAGGAGAGATACAAAGTGAATAAAGTGTAATTAATAAAAAAAACTTTAAAAATATCATATTTGACACATTAAACTCATATTTGAAAATAAATTTCAGAACCAGAAAAATGACTCCGTAGGTAAAGGTGCCTATTGCCAAGTCTGATGACCTGAATTTGATTTCTGGGGTCCACAAAGTGGAAGGAATAAATCCACTCTCAGAAGTTGTCTCCTTACTCCCAAACCCAACAACAGTGTCATCTGTACCATCCATACTGGGCACTATTTGCTGGTCCCCAGCTCTGCTTACAATCCTAGAGACTACAACCACCAGAAAGTACCACCAGCAGTGAGGTCTGTCCCATGCCCTCTGCACCACTTTCTGGGCCCCAGCTGTACCTGCAATCCCAGAAGCTGGAAGCTATCAGGGACTAACAAAGGCTGGTACCCATCAGAGACTATCAGCTAGATACCTCCAGGCAAACCCAGCAGTGGTGTGATCTGCACTGTGCTCTCTGCAAGCCAGTACCTGGGCCTCATATCTACCTGCAATCTCAGAGGCCTACTGCCATCAGGTTCTACCAGGGACAACCAGATGGCTAAAGGCCAACATAAGACACACTGAACAAAACTCAGGGCAATATGTCACCACCAAACCACAGCTATCCTGCTAATACAGCCAGCCATGGATATCCTAACACACCTGAAGCACAGGAAAACAACTTTAAATCTAATCTTATGAAGGTGATAGAAGCCTTTAAAGAGGAAATGAATAAATCTCTCAAAGAATTTTAAAAAATACAAGGAAACAGAAGAAGAAAATGAATAAAACTTTTCAAGACCTGAAAATGAAAAGAGAGGCAATAAAGAAAACACAAAGTGAGTTAATCCTGGAAATGGAAAACTAAGGAAAGACTACAGGAACTACAGACACAATCATCACCAACAAAATACAAGACATGAAAGAGAGAATCTTAGGCATAGAAGTTATGATAGAAGAAATTGACGTATCAGTCAAAAAATCTAAAATGTTTCTAACACAAAGCATCCAGGAAATTTAGGACATTATGAAAAGACCAAATCTAAAACTAATAAGAATAGAAGAAGCAGAAGGTTAACAGCTCAATGGCCCAGATATCTTCAACAAAATCATAGAAGAAAATTTCCCTAAACTAAAGAAAGAGATACCTATGAAACTACAAGAGGCTTATAGAACACTAAACAGATTGGCCTCCCACCACATAATAATCAAAACACTAAACGTACAAAACAAAGAAGGAATACTAAAAGTTACAAGTGATAATGGTCAAGTAACATTCAAAGGTAGGCCTCTTATAATTACATCAGACTGCTCAACAGAGACTTTTAAAAACCAGAAGGGTATACAAAGTGAATAAATATTAATTAATATTAAAAATTTTAGAAAAGCAGAAGGGCCTGGACAGATATATAGCAGTCTGTAAGAGACTACAGATACCACCCCAGACTACTATATACCCAGACTGCTACTAAAATTTTTAATATCATAGATGAAGAAAACAAGATTTTCATGACAAAACCAAATTTAAACAATATCTATCCACAAAGTCAACCTTACAGAAAATACTGCAAGGAAAAATCCAACCCAAGGATGTTAACTACACTCAAGAAAACACAGAAAATTCATAATTCCATACCAGAAAAGAAAAAAAGACTATCACCACCAATATCAAATTAATAAGAAGTAACAATCATTAATCATTTATACCTCTCAACATCATTAATTCCCTAATAAAAAGGCACAGGCTAACAAAATGGATGAGAAACAGGATCCATCATTCTGCTGCATACAAGAAAAACATATCAGCAATAAAAATAGACAATACCTCAGAGTGAAGGGATAGAAAAATGTTCTCTAAGCAAATGAACCCAAGAAGCAATCTGAAGTAGCCATTTTTTAATGTAATTTATTTATTTATATATCAATCACAGGTTAGGTACTTTGCATCCCAGGTGTAGCCCCCTCCCACTCTCCCCATACCTCCCTCATCTCCTCCCCGCCCCCTCCAAGTCCACTGACGGGGGAGGTCATCCTACCCTTCTATCCGAGCCCAGATCATCTTGTCTCCTCAGGGTGAAGTAGCCATTTTAATATATAACAAAATAGACATTCAACCAATATTAATCAAAGGAGATAAGGAAGGGTACTTCATACTACTCATCAAAGAAAAAAACGCAAAGGAAAAAAATGAAATCTCAATTCTGAACATTTATGCCTCAAATGTCAGGAACACATTCCTAAAAGAAACATTAGTAAAGCTTAAATCGGACATGGAACCCTCCGCATTAACAGTAGGAGACTTCAAGACCCCACTCTCACCAATGGACAGGTCATAGAGACAAGCTAAACCAGAAAATAAGGAAACTGACTGACATTATGAATCAAATGGACTAAACAGATATCTGTAGAACATTTCACCCAAAACAAAAGAATATACAATCTTCTCCGCCCCTTACCGAACCTTCTACAAAACTTACCATGTAGTTGGTCAAAAAGAAAACCTCAGCAGATACAAGAAAATTTTAAAACTCCTTGTATTGTACCAGAGAACACCATGGAATAAATCTGCACTTCAACTACAACAGAAACCCTAAAAACTCATGGAAACTGAATCACTCCCTACTCAATGACCACTGAATCAGAGAATAAAGAGAGAAATTAAAGACTTTCTGGAGTGCAGTGAAGATGAGGATACATGATACACAAACGTATATGACACAATGAAAGCAATGCTAAGAGGAAAGTTCGTAGAACTAAGGGCCTTCAGAAAAAAAAAAAATGGAGAGATCCCATACTAGCAATTTAAATGCACACTTGAAAGCTCTAGAACACAAAGAAGCAAATTCAGTGTAGAAGAGTAGAGAGCAGGAAATAATCAAACTCAGGGCTGAAATCAATAAAATAGAAACAAAAAGCACAATATAAAGAATAAACAAATCTGAGAGCTAGTGCTTTGAGAAAAACAAGATAGACAAACCCTTAGCCAAACTAACTCTTATCCAAATTAAGAAAATCAGAAATGAAAGGGGAATCCAAAGAATCATATGATCTTACCTCTAAAGTCTGTAGTCCACAAAATGGAGAAACCTAAATGAAATGGACAAGTTTCTAGTTAGAAACCAAGGAAGAAAGTTAAATCGAGATCAGCTAAACTATTTAAATAGGCATGTAAACCCTAAGGAAAGAGAAGCAGTCATTAAAAGTCTCCCAACCAAAAAAAGTCCAGGAGCAGATTTTTTTTTTTTTTGCAAAATTCTACAAAAGATTTTCAAAGAGCTAACATCAATACTCCTCAAACTGTTCCACAAAACAGAAACAGAAGGATCATTGCCAAACTCATTCCATGAGGCCACAGTCATCTTGATACCTAAACCACACACAGACTCAACAAAAGAAGAGAATTTCAGACCAATTTCCCTTATGAACATTGGTGCAAAGATACTCAATAAAATACTCTCAAACTAAATTGAAAAACACATCAAAAACATTCTGCATCCACTATGATCAAGTAGGATTCATCCCAGGGTTGCAGGGGATGTTTCAGCATATAAAAATCCATCACTGTAACCCACCATATAAACAAACTAAAGAAAAAAAACCACATGATCATTTCATTAGATGCTGAAAAAGCCTTTGACAAAATCCAACATCTCTTCATGTTAAAATTATTGGAGAGATCTGGAATACAAGCTACATACTCAAAGTCAGTATACGACAAACCAACACTAAATTAAAGGGAAAGAAACTTAAAGCAATTCCACTAAAATCAGGGAAAGAGAAGTTGTCCACTTTCTCCATATCTATTCAACATAGTACTTGAAGTTCTAGTTAGAGAAATAAGACAACTAACAGAGATCAAGGAGATACAAATAGGAAAAAAGAAGTCAAAGTATCACTATTCACAGATGATATGATAGTATACTTAAGTGACCCCCAAAATATCACCAGGGAACTCTTAGAGTTGATAAACACTTTCAACAAAGTGGTTGTAAACAAAGTTAACTAAAAAAAAATTCAGTAGTCCTTCTTTATGCAAACAATCGAAGGGCTGAGAAAGAAGAAAGAAAGAAAGAAAGAAAGAAAGAAAGAAAGAAAGAAAGAAAGAAAGAAAGAAAGAAAGAAAGAAAGAAAGAAAGAAAGAAAGAAAGAAAGAAAAGGGAGGGAGGGAGGAAGAAAGAAAAAGAAAGGATACCTTTCACAATAGCTACAAATGATATTTTGGTGTAACCAAGCAAGTCAAAGACATGTAAAATAAGAACGCCAAGTTTCTGAAGAAAGAAATTGAAGCCAGTATCAGAAGATGAAATGATCTCCCATGCTCATGGATCAGTAGGATTAATGGTAAAAATGGTCATCCTGCCAAAAGCAATCTACAGATTCAGTGCAATTTCCATCAAAATTCTAATGCAATTCCTCACAGACCTGGAAAAGGCATTTCTCAACTTCATATGAAAAAACAAAACAAAACAGAATGATAGTAATACAAATAAAACAAAGTAATAGTAATAAAAACCATGCAGTATTAACATAAAAACAGACTAGTGGATCAATGGAATTGAACTGAAGACCCAAAAATACACCCACACACTTACTGACACTTGAATTTTTAATAAAGAAGCCAAAACCATACAATGGATAAAAGAAAGCATCTTCAACAAATGCGTGCTTGTCCAACTGGATGTCTAATTGTAGAATATGGCAAGTAGTTCCATAATTATCACCCTGCATAAAGCTCAAGCCCAAGTGGATTAAAGACATTGACATAAAACTCAAGTCAAAGACCCCAACATAAAACCGATACACTGTACCTGATAGTAGAAAAAGTGTGGAAAAGCTTGAACGTATTAGTCCAGGAAAGAACACAAACAGTTCACATGCTAATAACAACAGTTTATATATGGAACCTCTTGAAACTGAAAAGCTTCTATAAGGCAAAAAACACTATCATTAGGACTAAATGACAGCCTAAAGAATGGGAAAAGCTCTTCACCAAACCTATATCTTCCAGAGGGCTAATATTCAAAATATATAATGAACCCCGTAAATGAAACACCAGCAAACCAAATAACCCAATTAAAATATGGTACAGACTTTAGTTTTGTGCAGGGTGATAAATATGGATCTATTTTCATTTTTCTGCATGTAGATATCCAGTTAGACCAATGTCATTTGTTGAAGATGCTATCTTTATTCCATTGTATGGTTTTGGCATCTTTGTCAAAAATCAAGTATCTGCAGGTGTGTGGGTTAACTTATGGGTCTTCTATTTTATTCCATTGATCCATTCTGTTTCTATGTCAGTATCATGCAGGTTTTATTACTATTGCTCTGTACTATTGCTTGAGATCAGGGATGGAGATACCACCAAAAGATCTGTTGCTTAACAGGATTGTTTAAGCAATTCTGGGTTGTTGTTGTTGTTGTTGTTTTTCCATATGAAATTGAGAATTGTTTTTCAAGTTCTTTAAAAAATTGTGTGGGTATTTTGATGGGAATTGCATTGAATATGTAGAATGCTTTTGGCAGGGTGGCCATTTTTCACTATGTTAATCCTACTGATCACTGAGCTTGGGGAGATCTTTCCATCTTCTGATATCTTCTTCAATTTCTTTCTTCAGAGACTTGAAGTTTGTTGTTGTTGTTTTGTTTTGTTTTTACAGGTCTTTCACTTGATTGGTTAGAGTCACACCAAGGTACTTTCTGTTATTAGTGGTTATTCTGGAGGTTATAGTTTCCCTAATTTCTTTCTCAACCCTTTTGTCTTTTGTATACAGGAGGGTTATTAATTTTTTTTAGTTAATTTTGCATTTAGCGACTTTGCTGAAGGTGTTTACGAGCTGAAGGGGTTCTCTGGTTGAATTTTTAGGGTCACATATGCATGCTATCAGATCATCTGCAAATACTGATACTTTGACTTTTTCCTTTCCCATTTGTATCCACCTGATTTAGTTGTCTTATTGCCCTAGCTAAGACTTCAAGTACTATGTTTAAGAGATGCAGAGAGAGTGGGCAGCCTTGCCTTTTAAGTGGATCAAAGACCTAAATATAAAACCAGACAAACTAAACCTGTTAAGAAAAAAAGTGGGGAAGAATCTTCAGCTCATTGGCACAGGAGATAACTTCCTGAATAGAACACCAACAGCACAGGCTCTAAGAGCAACAATCAATAAATAGGACCTCATGAAACTGAAAAGCTTCTGTAGAGCAAAGGACACTGTCATCAGAACAAAACAGCAGCCTACAGATTGGGAAAAGATCTTCCCCAACGTTATATCTGACAGAGGGCTAATATCCAGAATATATAAAGAATTTAAGAAGTTAAACAGCAACAAATCAAGTAATCCAATTAAAAAACGGGATATAGAGCTAAACAGAGAATTCTCAATAGAATAATATTGAACGGCAGAGAAACACTTAAAGAAATGCTCAACATCCTTAGTCATCAGGGAAATGCAAGTCAAAACAACCCTGAGATTTCACTTAGCCCTTTGAGAATGGCTAAGATCAAAAATTTAAGTGACAATACATGCTGGAGAGGATGTGGAGAAAAGAGAGCCATTTTCCATTGATGGTGGGAATGTAAACTTGACCAACTACTTTGGAAATCAATCTGGCACTTTCTCAATTAGGAATAGTGCTACCTCAAGATCCAGCTATAAAACTCCTAGGCATATATCCAAAATATGCTCAAGTACACAACAAGAACATTTTCTCAACCATGTTTGCAGCAGCTTTATTCATAAGAACCTGGAAACAACCCAGAAGTCCCTAAACGAAAGAATGGATACAGAAATGGTGGTACATTTACACAATGGAATACTACTCAGCAATTAAAAACAAGGAATTCACAAAATTCGCAGGCAAATGGTGGGAACAAGAAAAGATACTTCTGAGTGACATATCCCAGAAGTAGAAAGACGTACATGGTATATACTCACTTATAAGTGGATATTAGTCATATAATATAGGATAACCATACTAAAATCTGTACACCTAAAGAAGCTGAGTAAAGAGGACCCTGAGTAAGTTGATCAATCCTCATTCAGAAAGGCAAAGAGGATGGACATCAGAAGAGGGAGAAAACAGAACAGGATGGAGTCTACCACAAGGAGCCTCTAAAAGGCTGTACCCTGCAGGGTATCAAAGCAGATGCTGAGACTCATAGCCAAACTTTGGGCAGAGTGTAGGGAATCTTATGAAAGAAGGGGGAGATAGATCTGGAAAGGACAGGATTTCCACAAGGAGAGCAACAGAACCAAAATGTCTGGACACAGGGGTCTTTTCTGAGACTGATACTCCAACAAAGGACCATGCATGGAGATAACCTAGAACCCCAGCACAGATGTAGCTCATGGCAGTTCAGTCTCCAAGTCGGTTCCCTAGTAAGTGGAACAGGGGTTATCTCTGACATGAACTCATTGGCTGGGTCTGATCACCTCCCCCTGAGGGAGAAGCAGCCTTACCAGGCCACAAAGGAAGACAATGCAGCCATTCCTGCTGAGACCTGATAGATTAGGGTTAGATAGACTAGGGAAGGGGCAAGGGAGAAGAAGAGGGAGGGAGAGCAGGGTTGGGAAGGGATGAGGTAGGGGGCTGGAAAACAAAGTGAATAAATTGTAATCAGTTTAAAAATAAAGTAAAATACAATTAAAATGAAATAAAATATTGAACACAAAAAATAAAAATAAAAATTGGGTACTGAACTAAGAAGAGAATTCTCAAAAGAAGAATCTCTAATGGCCAAGAAGCACTTAGAAAAATGTTCAACATTCTTGGTCATCAGGGAAATGCAAATCTAAATGACTCTGAGATTACATTTTATACCTGGCAGAAAGACTAAGCCAAAAACTTAAGTGCCTGAACATCCTGATGAAGATGCAGAGCATGGGGAACTGTTCTCCATTGCTAGTGGGAATGTAAACATGTACTACCATTGTTGAAATCAATCTTGTGGTTTCTCAGAATATGGGGACTAGTGCTACCTCAAAACTTAGCTATGCCACTCCTGGCCATCTACCCAAAAGATGCTCTACCAAACAAAAAGCACACTTCTTCAACTATGTTCACAGCAACTTTATTTGTAATTGCCAGAAACTAGATGTCCCTCACCAGAAGAATGGATAAAGAAAATGTGGTACATTTATGTATGGCAATGCTACTCAGCTATTAAAAACATCAATCAATTTGCAAGCAAATAGATGGAACTAGAAAAGATAATGCTGACTGAGGTAACCCAGACCCATAAAGACACAAATGGTATGTACTCACTAATAAGTGGATAATAGCCAGACAGTACAGGATAACCATGCTACAATCTATAAAGGAGGGCCTAAGGTAGGATGCTGAATTGCACTTAGAACAGGAAGTGAAATAGACATCTGAAGTAGATGGAGGGTGGGAACTGGATGGAAGAGGGATTGGGGGGAGAAACAAGCATGGGGATCAAGTATGTGGAGAGTGGGGGTGGGGGATGGGGCATAGGACCTGGACAGGAAATGGAAACCAGTGTGGGGGTCCATCTCTGGAACAGGGGAGGCTCCCGGGAGTCTATGAGGTTGACCCTAGCTGAGATTTCTAGCAGTAGAGGTTAAGGAGCCCTGTAGCCACCTCCTAGAGTCATGTGGACCTCCAATACAGGGAGGCAGACACCAACCCACCTATAAAACCTTCAACCCAAAATCTGAGGGAATGGCAAACCAATGGCTGGCCCAACTTGAGAAACACACCATGTGTCACTATTAATGATACTCTTCTATGTTTGCAGCCAGGAGCCTAGCAAAATTTCTGAGAGGCTTCATCCAGCAGCTGATGGAAAGAGATGTAGGACTCATAGCTCAACAATAAGCTGAATTTGGGGAGTTCTGTGGGAGAATGGAAGGAAGGATAGAGGGAGATGGATGGTTCACAGACACCATAAGAAGACCTGTGGAGTCAACTAACCTGGGTCTGTTAGGTCTCACAGAGAATGAACCACCAACCAGAGAACCTGCATGGGCTGGACCTAGATCCCCTATACAATATGTAAAAGATGTGTCCTTTGGTCATCATGTGGGTCCTTTAACTCTAGCTCTGTTGCCTGTCTTTGTACCCCATCCTCCTAGCTGGGCTGCCTTATCAGGCCTCAGTGTGAGAGAATGTGCTTAATCCTGCTACAACTTGAGATGCCATGGTGGGTTGGTATGTCTTAGGGGTATCCTCTTCTCTCAGAAAAAGGAGGTGGGAGAATAGAGGGAGAGAGCATGAGGGCAGGACTGAGAAGAGAGCAGGGAGGGGCCTGTAATCAGACTGTAAAGAGATTAGATAGATAGATAGATAGATAGATAGATAGATAGATAGATAGATAGATAGATAGATAGATGAAAAAAAAGAAAAAGAAAAGTTGTTCCCTGACCTTCACAGAGAGAGAGAAAAGTAACTTTAACTTCAGAAAATAGGCATAGTAGCCTACCCTTCCTATTTTATTGAGATGATACCTTGGTTAGGGTTTCTGTGGCTCTGATAAAACTCCATGACCAAAATCAACTTGCTGAGGAAAGGGTTTATTTGGCTTATACTTTCACACCACAGTTCATCACCAAAGCGAATCACGGTGGGAATTTGGAGGCAGAAGCTGCTGCAGAGGCTGCAGAAGAGTGCTGCTGCTTCCTGCCTTGCTCCCCATGGCTCCCTGCTCAGCCTGTGTTCTTAGAAAACTTATACCCTCCCCAGGAATGTCCCCTTTCATAATGGGCAGGGTCCTTGAACAGCAATCACTAATTGTGGCTTATCTATCTAAAGCCAAATCTTAAGGATGGATTTTCTCAGTTGATGTTCGCTCCTCTGAGATGATGGTAGCTTGCGTCAAGTTGACATTAGAAACTAGCCAGTTAAGATGGCGCGCCAAGAGTACTGGATGGTCAGTAAGTGTGAGTAATTCATAGGCTTTGATCCATGTATCTCTCCACAGATCTTATAAACTGTGAGTTCTTATTGGTAAGAGAATCACAGATGTGTCCTGTGTTTCATGAGGGGAGAGGCATGAGTATTTTGGGAAGTGGGGACTATCATGACAATCTTGATGCAGCTAAGGTGCATTCTGGCTACTCAAAATTGTAACGACTTTTACGCCTTTTGTATTCTAACTGAAGCTATCTGGAGCAGCAACTACAGGCAATGAATTACTGCTAGTAAAGGCCATAATTGCTTAATATTAATTCTATTCATGGAATCAATAAATGTCCAGGGAGACTGACACTATTCTCTACCCTACAGATACTAAGCAGATATGTAGGAAAGGCTTGAGATTTATGGAACTTATGTTCATATATAGAGAGCTGATGAAATATTTTTTAATAATTGTGAGATGGATGAATGAATAATGTGCTTGAAGTGAAAGTGCAAGGACCTGAGCCTGGGTTCTAAGCCCCTATATAAAAGCTGTGTTCAGCAACACATGTCTCTAACCACAGCACAAAGATGGTGGTTCCCAGAAGGTCACTGGACAGTGACCCTAACACACAGAGAAATGATCCAAGGAGTTCACTCAGCAGCCAGACTAGCTAAATTGGTGAGCTCTAGGTTTAATGAGAGACCTATGTCAAAAAAATTAACATAGAGAGTAATACTGGAAGGCACCCAAAGTAGAACTCTGCCTTCCATGTATATAGATATGGGCTAATGTACTTGCCAACATACTATTCCGCGCGCGCACACACACACACACACACACACGTATACATGTATGACAATTTAAATGTTGTGTAAATGTCATATGAGGAATGTGATTCCTAGATGATAGGATATTTAAGCTGCAAAATGAAATTAAAACCTACAGTAAGTGTTAAAGTATCTGGTTAAATGACTTATAAAATGCTTTAAAAGACTCAAATCCTACCAGCCTCTTTTCATCTACTCTCTTTCCTTGGTTCCTTGAGGGGAAAAAATAGATTAATTTGCTAGTTCCTGATAGCTCAAAGCATACTTAGCTCTCTGTATTTTTTCATATGATATTTCATGCCAAGAAGTTAAATTACATGATTACTTACTAAAATGATTACTACGTTCATGGGACCTCTCCAGTGAAAACTTCCAGGGAAGGCTCTTTTGTAATCTTTCTAAGATCAACTTGAATAGGATGCACCAGCTCTTATGAATATTATTAAGTAATTGTTTGTCTACTCCATGGGTCTGATTCTGAGCGATAAATTACCCTGCTGGTGGATGAGCAGGAAACAACAGGGTTCGGTCCTGAAATTCCAACTGTACCAGCTCTTTAATAACAGTTGAAGAAGTACTGAATACTTGCCAACTGTTTCACAACAAAGAATCCCAAAACTGCATGAAATAGGCACAATATTTTGAGATACTTAGTTAAAACTTTGAAAACCAATAGTATCAGTAAGAGTAAATAGTAGATATAACTTATACCATCATAAGCATGCCATTACTGTGTGAATTTTTTTCCAAAAAGAGATCTGGCAACTGTATTCCAAATACTTGTGACAAGTTAGACATGTTACAATTTCGTAGTAATCATTTTGTGAAAAAAATACCATTCCTTATTAGATGATTTACATAAAAACAATTTACAGTGCCATTTGAATTTATTTAATTATTGAAATGCCAGGCTAAATGTGTTCTCTGGAGAAATCTTCGTAAAACTGTAATTTCATTAGTAATTGGAAACAATGTTGCTTATTACTTTCTGTGCTGTGTACTTAACTGAATTCCTTAATAATTTCCAGTGATAGACAAGATGGGAGTAAATAACTGACAAAGACTAAGCGTTCTGTGTCTGTGTAAATGCAGACAGAAAGGAGGGGATACATGTATGCCTTCCATTCACCAAAACCTGTATATTCAGTTTAGATAATTCTCTACCAATAAAATATAAATAAACGATCAATGACATCAAATACCACAGCCTTTTGAATGCTATTTATCTTTAAAACTATTTGAGATTTCCTTATTTACAATGGCACCATGAGTTTTCTTGAATATCAATGTACTTTGTGAGTTGTTGAATGTCAGGAAATTCAAATAAACAAATGAAAAGACATTGGTCATATTTCAATCATTACAAACTATCAATTATATACTATATACTACTGGTTATGTAAAACCATCTGTAATTCTTCATATATTGTTTATGTGTGTATACTGAGATTTATTTTTCAGTTATCCTTATTTCTTTATCCTTATATTTTATCTTAACTAAAAGCCATCTGTGAATTATAAC
>CM053745.1:57689763-57707343 GCA_028658305.1 Pachyuromys duprasi
GAGGGTGCTACGCCTGGGATTCAAAGTACCTAACCTGTGATTGAGATAAAAATAAATAAATTTAAAAAAAAAGAAATAATTCAAATCACACCCAGATTGGCATTCTTGGTAGCATGTATGATGTCAGATTATATAAATATAAACATATTAAATAATATAAATTTTGCAGAATTGTAAATGTGTATATTTATGACATAAAATAGAATACATATTATTACATTTAAAGTATATCCAATGGAAGGTATACACAAATAAAACATAGTCAATGACAAAAAAAAGTTAGTTTATATATCACCAATTATGCATGCAACTTGGTTTATTAGAAACCTTGGGTCTTGGGCTGGAGAAATGACTCAGAACTCAACACAGCCTGCTCTTGACAAAGACCTAGGTTCAATTTTCAGGACTCACATGGTGGTTCGCAAACAGATGGAAGACAAAAGCGCTCACATGTATAGATAGAGTAAAGACATGGTATGTATTGTTATCTTGGTGAGAATATAAATTGGTGTAGCCATTAAGAAAAACACTCTGAGGACACCCAAAATACTAAAAGTAGGATGAACACATGATCCAGCAATCCCGGGTGCGTGTGTGTGTATAATAGATAGATATCTAAATAGAAGATGATAGAGATATGTAGATATATGTGGAATGACCTTAATAGTTCAAGAATTAATATATCCCTTGTTCTTTTCAGTATTATTCACAGTAATCAAGAAATAGAAACATGTTAAAGTTCATCATTGGATGACTTGCTAAAGAAAATGAAATATTTGGATACAATCCAGTCTTTAACATAAAAGAGAACTGTGTAAGGCAGAGTAGAGTTAATTGTTCTGGGGAACATTGTATATGTGAAATGAGTCAGACAAAGACAGGTAGATGTTGTATATATCTCACTTAGATTTTTAAATATTCTATTACAAAGATGAAAGGAGAATAAAAGAATGTGAGGTGATGCAATATTGATGAACTGAATAAAATTTTCTCAAAATATCACATTGTACCTATAAACACGTGTGTTTGCTATTTGTCAATGTGAATTAAACATTCAATTTAAATGTTAAGCAATGTTTTCTTCTTGCCCGTATATCATTGAGGCTGAAGAGGGTTTCAAATCTACTCTGTCCAAAACCGAGACTTTGATATCCATTAGTAAGTGGCATCACCTCTCAACACACAAATATGTTTTGTTTTAATAGAAGATAAATTACAAGACACAGTCATGGGTTTCTGTAAAGTGAATGCTTTCTGTTCTATCTCTCTTTCATCAATTCTGCTGTTCATTCTCATGCTCAAACCTTAATTCCCAAAGTTTCCTTAGCTTGACAGTTTTGACATCATTTTAAATTTGAAATTGGGACAAAAGTGAGGATAGAAGACAAATTAGTCACCTCAAGAGAAAAAAATGTGTTTGGTTTGCTTTTATCCTTCTTGTTCAGGCCTGATCATCTAGAGGAACAAAGTCAGGTTACCACACGGGAAATGAAGCAGTGGAACAATTTCCTCAAGATTTCACAGGAAATCATCTCATTTGTCATATCTTTTGATTCACTTCAATCTATAATGCTAAAGGTTATTTTTTCCTTAAAGTCTTTTGAGATTTTCTGACATTTCTTTTTTCTTATTATTATTTTATATTAGGTATTAAATCCATACAAAGTAATATTCTTGTTTCCAGCTATGCATGTGTGCATTCATTCACAGAAATTTGCAAGTAAGTGCAGGTCCAGAAATAGGGTGTCAGACCTCTTTGAGCTGTACTTACAGGTAGTCATGAGCTGTCCCATGTAGGTGTTAGGAACCAAACTTGGGACCTCTGTGAGACCAGTAAGCACTCTTTACAGCTAAGCCAATTCTTCAGCCTCCCAAAGCAATGTTTATAATTAATAGTTATGGTATTCCCAGAGAGCAACAGGTTGGTTTTTGACAAGATTAGGTGTGAAAGGGCCATCTCCAACAAGGGCGGCAAGGATCTAGTTAGTTGGGACCAGAGAAAACAAGTACAGTTGAGGTACCCTCTACCCAAGAGCTGAGATCAGCTTATTTTGAGCCATGCGCCAGAGGTCAGGCGCTCTGATGCTCAAACATACACAACTGATGATGGGTATTTGCAACCTCCTAAGGTTTTGATTATTTGTTTGGAAAAGGAGCAAGCCAAGCTAAGTCAAGAATATTACAAAGAAATCATGTGTATACACCTGTAAGTAGATTTTCTGGTTCATGTGGCATACTTTTAGACTTGCTAAATAATGCTTAGCCATTTTCTGGGAGCTCATGAAGCCAAGGCTAGCCTTGGACTCTGGATATACCTGACTCAATCTCTTAAATACTAGGATAGCAAGAGCATACCACTACACACATCCAGCTTTCAACTATTCTCAGCATTACCCAGGTTCCTTCTGGTATTTTTCAAGTATTGTAATTAGGTTGTGCTATCTGAATGAGATTTTTAACTTACATATCCTAAAAAAATAATGTAATTACATGTCTTCATGCAGTTATTAGCTTCCTGTTTTTTTCATTTCTATAGTGTTTATCAAAATTGTTTTTAAGAGCATTTTTATATTTAACTATATGTGTGTATACATATGAGAATGTGTTTTTTAACATTTTAAAGTGAATTGTTCTTAACAATTTGTGGAAATTCTTTATATACCACAATAATAGTCTTCTTATAGAAAGATACATTATGAACAAATTTTTCAACTGGTTCTCATATTTTTTCTCTATTGTGGTATCATAATTTTAATGTATCAATGTTTTTTTACTTGGTATATGATATAATCCCTTCTAACCCTAACCTAGCATTTTGCCTTTTTTTTCTTCAACAGAGTCAGTGACTTTTTTCCTATCACATTTATATCTTTACCTTAACTAATTTCCCTATATATTAGGTTTATTCATTTTTTAAATTTTTCCCTTTCATTCTTTCATCTTTATACATTTACTCCTCTTTCTCAATGATTTCCCATAGCATCTCTGTCATTGTGTCAAGGATTATAACATTTCTAGTTTTTTTTCTTGCCCTTTCTAATATTTTACTTGTTCAATTATTTATCCCTTGAATGTTATAGTCAGATTTTCTGTAGCTTCCTAACAGTCCTGCACACCTAGTTAGGAACCTGTTCTAGTTTTGTTCATTTGTTTTTGAGGCAGGGTCTCCCTATATAGTCCAAGGTGTCTTGGAACTATGTAGATTAGTATGGTATTGAATTCACACAGATCTGTCTGCTTCTGATACACAAATGCTAGAATTAAAGGCATACACTACCATTCTTGGCTGAGACTGTTTTCTTTTTAAATAATCATCTTTATACATTTTACAAAA
This sequence comes from Pachyuromys duprasi, assembly GCA_028658305.1. Taxonomy (NCBI): domain Eukaryota; kingdom Metazoa; phylum Chordata; class Mammalia; order Rodentia; family Muridae; genus Pachyuromys; species Pachyuromys duprasi. The sequence goes on from CM053745.1 coordinate 57,693,098, forward strand.
CAATACTTACTAGTATTTGTAAATAAGTTAATTAACTCTCTAGAGTTTTTGAAAAAACAAGTGGCACTGTGTATTTATTCCTTTGTTCCATTTTATTCCTTTCATTAGATTAATTACAAGTATTCTAATAGAATACTTTTGCATTCTGTATTACTTTCCTATCACAAAATATTGTATGTAGTAATCTCACTGTTGTATCATTATGAATATTTTCAATTTTGTATTATCTTAGGGGTCTATCAGTTATGTAGAAATGGGGTTTTAAGTATCCAAACACTTGACCATTAATATTTTCATTTCAAGTTGAACAATATTGTGACCAAAGCATGTGATCTGATGGTATCAGTTCATTGCTATTTGCTGGTAGTTAGTCTATGACTTTTAGCACAATGAATATTTGCAAATATCGTAAGTCCTTGAAATAGCATATTTTCTCACCGTGGAGGATGACAGTTATATGCAATTGGAGATAACTTTTTTGTGTTTTATATGTCTATTTTCTTTTTGCTGCTTGGTTAGTAAAAGGATATTTGGAAAAGCAATCACCTTTTGTTATTGCTAACTTGTAAGTTTAGCTAGGGTTGTTTCCGGTTATAATTTGCTCACCCACCCCTTGCAGTGGGCAAAGAGACACCTTGCTGGTGGCATTGTTCTTATATCAGTCAGGGACAGAGTAGATAGCAGTCCTCTTTTCACCCTACCTTGATGTCTGTCTTGGTGGCCAAAACTGTTTTACACCTAGGAGTCATAAAAACCAAATCAAATCAAATCCTTGAAGCACAGCTTGGAGGGAGGAAGACAGAGACCTGTGTTCATCCATGCCACAGATGGGGAAAGAGACCCACAGACTTGCCCTTTGCGCCACAGCACATGTGGGATATAGACACACAGAACCCAGCTGACCACCATGCAGCACGGAACAGTGAAGAGGAAGACAGAGACCTGAAGAACATCATGCCTGCACAGATTTGCCATCTAGCCCGTGGCCCAGGCAACACAGTGGTCATGAGAGCAGGAGAGCTGTCCCTGTCCCTCACTGGATGTAGCACTCTGGAGAGAGGGTCCTGCAACTCGCCTGGGCAGCACAGTTCTAGCCGTGGTCAAGAGGGTGGCAGTGAGCCAACTTCAAGTGCAAGAGTATGGGAGGTCTGGCCCCGCCGCTGGTCTCCCTTGAGATGGTGTGGGTGTGAGAGTGATGTCCTCGTCCTCATCTCCCCCTTTGCCACTTGTGGTATTTGGGAGAGCTAGCCCTTCCGCCTCACTGGCTACAGCACTCCTAGAAAGCAAACCTTGCACCTTGCCTGGGCAACACAGTGGAGCTGTCCCTGATGGGGAAGGCATGCATAAATGAGGCCCAAGAATGTAAGTATGGCAGTGCACACTGACAAGCTCAGCTACCACTTGGTCCAAATCTAGGGCTCTGAATTGGCCCACCCCAAAATCTATATCATATTTGAACAGAGTTGGGACTTGTGAGAGGGCCAGTCCTGCTGATCCGAAGCTGTAGATCTACATGACACAGGGCAACAACAGAACAATGGGAAGGAGGCTCGGTGAGGAGCCAATATTGATGGTGTCACAGAAGCCAGAGATCTTGACTCTGAATGAGACTTAAGGATTCGTTGCAATGAACATCTGCAAGTGAAGATGTGTGGCCAGAAGGATACACCGTGGGACATACCATGACACACTACAGGTTCCACAATGAGATGTTTTCTATGCTTTGTTTTTGTTTGGTTGGTTGGCTGGGTTTGTTTATGTGTCTGTTTTCTATTTGGGAGAGGAGGTTGCAAGGGCAAAGGGTAGATATGAGGGGATGGAGAGGTGAGTGGAACCGGAGTACACGATGTAAAACTCACAAAGAACCAATAAAGAGTGTTTTTAAAATAATAATATAGAAGTTATGAATTACAACTGCTATACCCAAAATGTTCAAATAACTACTTCTATCATCGTAGGGTGACATAGTTTGCCACATTAAGGTTTTTGTGTTAAATGTTCTTGTTTAGCATTTAATTTTTAATTATTTTACTGCACTTTGAGTCTCTTTATATTTAGATATCTGCCTAAGTAAAGGAACAACATAAGCAAATTTCCTTTCCAGGTATCCTGCTTTGGTTATGCAAGATGATAGCCTTTAAAAGACCTCATCTCACGTTAGATGACTATCTTCTATCACGTTAGAGCCCAAACACCCTGCACCTTCTTCCTATTTCTGGGAGTTCCTAAGGAAAAACAAGTAGCAAAACTCCCTGGAACACTCTGGCTGATTCATGTCTGCTGCTGTTTGCCTTCCTGTTTTCTCTGCATTGACACATGTGGGTACTCATATTTTCTTTTGGTCCACATGTGCATTTTGATATAAGCTTATTGCATTAAACCCATTATTTCTAGATATTCCAGCATGAGATATTTTCTGTTTATTGAACTAGAACTTACAAGCTGATTAAATCATACTGATAAAACCATTATCTTGCTTCCATGCTGAGTGCAGGCTAGGAATTTTGCATCAGCTGGGTTAAAATAGCTTGTTGTACTTTTCTTATTTTTAATTACCAGCACACAATAAAAACACAAATTAAAGATATCAAAATGAGCATGATTAGGAAAGAAACATAAAACATGCCATTTTGAAATTCAAAATATAGAACAAAGCACACCCATTTATATTTCCTCAAAGAGCTAAATCTTCATAATAGCATATATTATATGAGGAAAAATTCTTAAGCTTCAAACAGCTTTCTCTAAAACTATAGATATAAAATAAGTACACCAAATATGAGAACATTAACTCAGTTTTTATTTCTTTAAAATATCAACTTTAGAGACTTGGAAAAAAAGTTACTTTGAACAGGTAAAAGGATAAGAAGCCACAGCATTCATATATCTGCATTAAGCAGAGCAAGAACAGGATCTATGGGAAACTTTTAATCCATGTTAGTGTAGAAGCCAAAGGCAATATACATTAGTCCTTCCCACTCCAAACTTACATCAAATAAAAGAGTCCTGTTTAAGTTCATAGCCCCTGCTTAAGTTCAGTGGCATTTACTAATCTTATTAATCCTTTATTCTCATTAGGAAACATGAGACGGGTGGTTGTATGAGCTTGGATATGGCTTACCCCCCGCCCCCGGGGTTTATTGACGTGTGTTTGACAAAGACATTATGTTCTGATATACATATGGAGAATGGAATAATGGAAGTGAAGCTAATTAGCATACCTGAATGTGTGGCTGTGTGTGTGCTATGGTAGGTCCTTACGGACAGTTAAGTATTGTCAGTTGTAAGTATAACTGGTCTGGTTCTGTGTCTTTATTCTGACTAGTGTCTTGCCTAAGTCAACATAGAGGCACTTACGGAGATGTATACTTCTGGAGTGGCCTGCGGACACTCTGAGTAGTGTTTTCTTGATGAATGATTAATGTGGGTGGGCCCAGACCACTGGGGGTGATACCACCCTGGGAAGGAGATCCTGGGTGGTGTGAGAATTCAGGATAAGCAGGTCAAGCCATGAGGAACAAGCCAGTAAGCACCACTCCTTCACGGTCTCTGCTTTTATTCCCGCTTTCAGCTTTCTGGCTAAAGGCCCTGCCCTGACTTCTTTGTATATGAATTACAAGCTGTAAGATTAAATAAATTCATCCTTCCTCAAGTTGCTTTTGGCCATGATGTAACATCGCAGCCACAGAAGCTTTAAGACGTTCCTTGAATTTCATATTTATTGCTTTTAGGTTGTCTCTCCCAATAAATGTTAAGAAAAGTAGTCATCCTCTTTTGTTGCATTCCTATTGTATATGTGTACATTTTTTTACTAACCACCTAAAATTCTCTGTTCCCCTTTGTACTAAGTATGCTTTCCTTCCTGAGTTTTGTAAACTATGAACAATGTTTAGGTATATTGGTTGTAAAAGCTTCTATTATTTCACTTGATATTCAGTTATTTCAGAGATTACATAAGGAATGGAGCTTTTACCTTTCATGTAGTCAAAGCCAATGTGTTCTTTTACCAGCGTTAGTACTTCTTTCAACTAAATAGACGTTCTTACTGTTTAGTTCTACTGTTGAAGATTGCGGATAATGCCAAACCTCTTGGTTTCATTTCTAAATAACATGCTCAGAACATCTTACTATAAAGTACATCATTGGCACTAAGTATTTTACTGTCTGTTTCTTTGGATGCCCTTTATCATATTGAGTCCCCTTCTAATCATAATTTTATAACAACTTTGATCATAACAGTAATTTAATTTTATTAAAAGCCTTTATGCAGCATTTTTAGCAACTGTGTGCATTTTCTCCAGAACCTCTGTGTGTGTGTGTATGTGGGTGTGTGTATCTGTCTGTGTGTGTCTCTGTCTGTCCATCTGTGTGTGTCTATGTGTGCATGTGTGTGTGTGTGTCTATGTATATGAGTCTGTATGTGTTTGTGTGTGTATATATGCTCCATGTTCATGTGTATGTGCATGTCCTCATGTGTAGGATATAGATACCAAATGAGGATATTGTGTGTCTTCCTCTATCAATTTGTGCACTGTTTTTTTTTTTTTAATAAAGGCTCTCTCACAGATCTGGAAATTTGTTTTCAGGCTAAGCTAACTGTCCAGAAATTTTCAGGACCCACAGGTATCTAGCCCCAAATGCTGTGGTTACAGTCAAGCAAGGCCATGGCTTTTTCATGTCTCAGCTGAAGGTGTAAATTCATGCCTTCATTCTTCGGGCCAAGAAATATTATCACAGAGCCATCTCTCCAGCCCCAGAGTTTTTAATAAGAGGAAAGTATAGAAGAATGTGCAGAAAATTTTTGATATTGAACAAACTTAACATTCATGGAATATGCTTGCCAACCTTTCACATTATATGCAGTCATTATCAAATTATATTGTTGAACTTAATTTGTTACTATTTTAGTTAGTTAGGGTTGTGTGTTCATGATTAAAAGACTGTGGCACGCATGAGTCATTAATGTTCCTGACAGGTTTTGCTGTTCAATTCATGTCAGCTTCATAAAATATTTCATGTTCTTCAAGTGTCTGGAAGAATCCATATACATATTTGTTACTTTTTCCCACAAATGTCAAGAACATCACCCTTTATGGAAATCTGCCCTTCAGACTTTGGACGTCTCTACCCACACAGCATCTACTCTGTGTCTCCAAGACTCAACAAGAAGAATAACATTGCTGGCATCTCCCTTTCTATGGTTCCATCAGGACCAGGATTATGTTTATGCTTTTAATCTCTGTCAAGTGCTGAGATGAGGCTATGTCCTGCTCTAACTTACTCCATATTGCATGTAACAGTAGCTTTTCAGGCAGCATCTTGCCATGAGAGATTCCATTTCACAGGTAGCATTTGACTTCATTTTGGGTGCAAACACAGAGGTAAGATGACTCTGAACCTTGTGAGGTGTGTTAGTAGCATTATGTTTCTGTACTATCCAGGACACACAGAATAAAAGACAACATATTCCTAAAAACAAAAAGGATACAACCGTATAAATGTATCAGACAAAATAGTGACCATATGTGAACACATGGATACACTAAAATCCTACACAGAAAACCAGGCCTAACAACTCAGTGAACACACTAAATTAAGAAAAAATGGTGTTCCCACAAAACAAGAACACATAGCATGGTGATAGTATTTCTTTGTAACCATTCTGGCAAGAATTACAATATGCTATTAGACTATTAAAACAATAGAACTCAAGAAATTGGAATTTTCCCAGGAGTTTCTTGCTGAAAGAAGGAAAAGTCTGGAGCCCTAGGACCAGCCAACAAGGAAACTTGTGTTTTAGGGGGGGAAAAAGATTTAACCTTTGTCAGCAGAGCAGGCATGAAGGACAAGAAATATGGAGTCGTGACCTCTTGTGACTAGCTGAACCACACCTTGACTGTGACTGAGTAGCTATGCATACCTCTTACTTTCCATTTAAACCTAAACCTCATATTCGAATCCTGGTGATGAGAATGGAGAGGTAGCAATGGCTGTTAATCCTGCTGTTGATGTAGTGTACCCATTTTTTCATCTGGACCCAGTCTGACCCTTCACCTTTCTAGCATCTGTGATTCCTCATGTCCTGCATGGCCTCATGCCTCCCCAAACAGCTCCATTATACTGGGCAGCTCATCACAACTCTGTAGTTTGACTTGACTATTAGACCCAAGTCCCAACTGTACTCCTAGCATCTTCTCTACCCATCCACAGCATGTCCCTTGATCTATATCAACTTTATGTCTCTGGCTTCAAAGTGAGGCTCTTTTGCAAATTCTTGAACTTTCTTGCAGCCATTTTAATGATTTCACAACCATTCACAACCTACATAGATACTGGATTGATGACTAGATTAACTGTGTAATGGCTAATGCATGTTCTTCTGAGAGTTAACATTAGTAGTTAATATTGATATAAAAGAAGCTGTGTTTGCAGGGATCTTTTCTGAGACTCTAACCAAGGACCATTAATGGATATAACCTAGAATCCTTGCTCAGATGTAACCCATGGCAGCTCAGTATCCTAGTGGGTGCTCTAGTAAGCAGAATAGGGACTATTTCTGACATGAACTCAGTGGCTAGCTCTTTGATCACCTACCCCTGAGGGGGGAGCAGCTTTGCCAGGCCACAGAAGAAGAAAATGCAGCCAGTCCTGATGAGACCTGATAAGCTAGGGTCAGATGGAAGGGGAAGAGGACCTTCCTTATCAGTGGACTTGGAGAAGGGCATGGGTGGAGATGAGGGAGGGAGGGTGGTATGGGGAGGGAATGAAGGAGAGGGCTATAGCTGGGATACAAAATGAATAAGCTATAATTAATACATAAAATATTTATATATATAATAAAATTTTAATTAAAAAAATGTGTTTGCATCATTTGGCTATCAATGGAAACTAGAACAGTTTGGCAAATTGTAACCAATGGAACCAATGTAGCTTTTGAATCTGTTATTTTTAATACATTCTGAAGTTGTGGAACACCCCTTTGGTGATACACGCTCATGTATTTCAATTCTTAAGTCACCAGGGAGTAGAATTCTTTGATAGGATTAGAAGGATTAGGAGGTGTGGCCTTGTTGGAGGAGGTGTGTCACTGGGGGGGGGGGGGTTAAGGTTTCAAAAGCCCATACTGTGCCCAGTCTCTCACTTTCTGTTTGAGAATTATGATGTAGCTCTCAGCTACTCTAGCACCGCACCTGCTTGTTGCCATGCTCTCAGCCATGAAGATAATGGACTAAGCCTCTGAAACTGTAATCAAGACCCCAATAAAACACTTTCCTTAATAAGAGGTACCTTGGTCAAGTTGTCTCTTCACAGCAAAACAATAGCGAATATGACAGGCACAAATGTGTTTGTCTATTTTTCTGACATTTCATGCTCACTGTCTTAAGAAAATTTTCAACATATTTTTTAAACCCTCCACATCCAGCATGACAGTTGTCTCTCACAGTTAGGAAGGAAGTAAATTCTTCAAAACCATTGTTTGTGGTTGGTTATAATTTTTTTCTCTTCTTTTTGAGATAAGGTTCTCCCAAGTGGCCTGGGCTGGCCTTGTTCTCATAATCCCTATGCTTCAACCTCTTTTGTGCTGGGATTCAGGCATGAACCAAAATGAACAGTTAACATTACTTTTTTTTTTAATAAGTCAGCATCTTATCATACAGAAGTCTCAATCAGATTCATTTTCTGTAACTGTTAAAGAATTAAAGTATTGTGTTATATTGGTATTTCTTACAGAATTAAACTTATAGCTAGCCCATAAACTGTCTTATTTCATTTACCCTAGTCCTTCAAAAAATGTACTGTTTCACTTCTATCATATAAAATAAAATGTTTTACAAAATAAAAACTCAAAGTATTATGCAAATCTAAATGTAAAATGTCATTATAACTCTGTTTTATATATTATAGGAAACCTTTCAAAAGCAATTAATTCTAAGATTTTAATAGAAAATATTCTTCTATTAATAATAAATTAAAATGAATGAATTATTAAAATATGATTTGATGTGAAATATTTTAAATTAAATATACAAGAAATTATACCAGACTTACTCTACTTTGTTCACTGTGAGAGTTGATATTTCCCATTGTTAGAATTTTTTTCCATGTTTTTCTTAGAAAACCTCTGCTATAATTGCAGACAGGAATAGTATAACTGTCTTCTGAGAGCCTTCATCCAGCAGTGGATGGGAATTGATGCAGAGACCCACAGCCAAACAATGGCCAAGCTTGGGAAGTTCTGGGCAAGAGTGGGAGGAAGGATGGAAGGAGTCAGAAGGATCATGGACCCCACAAGAAGACCTACAGAATCAAGTCACCTGGGCCCATGTGGGCTCATGGAGAGTGAACTAACAACCAAAGAGAATGCAGAGGCTGGACCGAGACCCCCTACACATATGTAGCAGATATACAGCACAGTTATCATGTGGGTTCCCCAACAATCTACGCTGGGGATTAAACCCGGTACCCCAAGTGTGCTAGGCCAGTCACTATGCCCTATTTCTATAAGTTTCAATGATACAAAAAAAACTCACAAAACATTACATTAGATCTTTATGATATTTAGGTGATAACTGCCATTTTTATTTGTTTTCCAAGGTACCTACACTTTTTTTCACATGGCAGTCAGGGACATAGTAATAACATGCAGAGAGGACTGTGTCGGGTGAAAAAGCTCCTTTAATTGGAGGGAATTTGGAACACTAGCCTTTGTGAGACCACACACACTAACTTAAGGCTAGAAAAATCCTCCCCAAGAATCCTTTTAATAATTTGGGTTCATCACTCATCACTGGTTAGAAGACTCTGGGTTTAGGTACTCAGGCCCATGTGTTTAGAAAATCACTTTCAAAAACAAAGTCATTTCAGTAGTAAGTTGATGAATGAAAACAAAGGCTCATTAAAAGGATTCTTTTCACACATTCTCTGGGAGGAGAGAGCCTGGGATTATTAACTTTGCAAAACGTTATTGTATCAGCATCCATTAGCATTATTGAACGATGATTCATTAAGGGAATAAGGACATATGACTTCATGCCATAAATGGCTATTCTCTAAAGATGCATTCACTTTGTTTGCCTCATATAATCCTGATATTTTGTGACATTTCAAGTATGTGGTAAGAACAATAATTAAAATTCTATGTTGACATTTTCATGTTTTTAATGAATTTCTCGTAAACTTAAGTTGAAATGCATATGCAATAAATTAGAATTTATTGGGAATAAATCTTCAAAACTTCAAAAGGAGCAACTATTCCTTGCATTATCCACTTAAACACTGAACTGATCTCATAAATTTGAGACATTATCACCAGCAATGATCTTCTCACTCTGAAACTGTATTTCTATCTTAAGTCTGAAGAGACTGTGAATTTGTAGTCAGGCAAAGTGGCAGCCTAGTAATACAAGGTTCACATGGGATCAAATGAGCCTTTTGTCAAACTAGTACATAAACATAATTGTCATTTTCTGCAAATAGTGGTGATAATGTGATAACTGGATGCCCTTTAAAGATCCCTGGCTGCCCTTCAAGAGCAGAAACTCACTGATGTGCCTTCTGAGAACACCCCTTCAAAGGGAGTTTACTGTCCCTACGTAGCATGTGAAAATATGAGGTTTGGAGAGGTTAAGAAACATCCTTCAATTCACAGAATGAGTGAATGATAATGTAGCTCATGATGACCTGAGCACTCACATGAGCCAAGAATAGCTTTGTTCTTACATGGCTTCTTTAAATAAACTTTACTTTGCATTTGATTTCTCATTGTAAGCTAAAGTTAGTTGCAACCCTATATTTCTTTTTTTTTCCTCCTGAAACTAACCAAGGTGGATGCCTGCTACTATCATGACACAATATTCATGAATTCCATGAAGAAGCAACAACTACTTGATATTCTACAGCAACCAGAATATCTGTGTCTTCCACCCAGGATTTATTCCCACCAGCAGAAGCAACTCTTATTCTGTCCCACAGACTGAGTTTGACTATGAATCTGTTACTAGGTAAAAGGCCAATGCTTTCTGCAAACTACTGTATCCAGTCCCATGCGTCCCTCTTTCAAGTCAAATTGCTTGGATGAATGAAATAAAAATATGAGGAAAACATATAACTCTGCTCTTCAACAGACCACAACAATCCAAAATATTACTCTTCCAAACACCAGTATTCATAGAATACAATCAGGGATTGTTAATATTGATTGCTGGTGCATGCTTGAGCATGAACAACACACAGAAGTAAGAAGGTGAATGAATGACTCTAACAACATTCACTCTTTACATGACTACATTCCCATGAGGGAAGGCTTAATTTTACTCTGTTCAAATAAGAAATTTACTCCTTGCCTAGATGTGAAAGTCTTTTAAGGACAATAAAATTTTTCATTAAAACAGAGGTTTGGAGGACAAAGCATAAGAGAGAATGATGTCATTACATTATAACCTAAAATATTTAATAAATAAAATATTATAAATGGCAGCTTAGATCTTTTGTAGAGCAGCAAGAGTCCATAAATGTTGTGCACCGTGGTGGTACACTGTAGAAATATTTTTCCTTCTCAATATGGGGTTAAGCACATATTGTTTTCTCTTTCTTTAAAAGTAGTGACTTCCCTGAGGGAAAAATCTGTACTCCTGCTCAGCTCAAAATGCACAATAGCTACACAAACAGGCACATCTTCTTGTACACCTGTGGAAATGTTGAAAAATATGTGGAATTTGTAGACTGATGTGAGAACAAACACTCTTTATCTTTGCAGAACTTCAAAGAACTGTGATGCGTTGAGAGCATCACAGGTGATGTGTCAACACTTAAAAAGAAGAAAAATGGTAGGGGATGAAGGGTGGGACAGGACAGGGGGGAGAGGAAGGAGGGGCCTGCAACTGAGATGCAGAGTGAATGAATTAATAATTTTTTAAAAGCCAAAAAAAGGCATGGAATTAATGGGAAATGCTTTCTATTCCCACTTTATATCCAGACGATAAAATTCTGCTTGGTGGACAATAATGAGATTACCATGCAAGAGATTACTGGCAAGAGATCTCTAGAAGGCAGCTTTGGACAAAGTGATCCCTCAGGCACGGCAGCCAGCTTAGGTACATCCACAGTGTTCCTCTCGCCTCTGCATGGATTCTCATCAGGTGCCTTTGAGAAAGTCCAAGTTATTGAAAAATTTAAGTATTTGTCTCTAAGTTGTGGATCAAATATAGCCAAGAGGGAAAGAGTAGAAATTAGTCTCTCTCTACCAAATACCCTTTCCTGCTCTCCCATGAAGATGAAAGAGCTATAATTCAGAGTTGTGATAGGTGTTGACTGACATGCAGTCAACAGTGACGCTGGAAATGTGAAGAGGAGCCACAAGGTTTTAAGAGAACAGAAAAATGCCAGGGACTGAAGCCATGTGAGAAAGGCAGAGGGGGAAGGGACGGAGACCATGGTTACTCTTCCTTGCTCAAATACCATCAACGAATAATCATAGCTTCATTATTTCAGGTATGCTTTCAACAATTGAGTTATTAACATCTTTATTCAGAACTGCAGAGAAGAACTACAAATTGTATTAAATTGTCTTTGCTCTTTGGATAGTAATACTGGGAAGTAGAGCACGATAAAATGGGTCATATGATCAAGATATGTATATGTGGCAGTGGTGGGTCCAGGAAAATCACTCCCATTCCATGGGAGGAAACTGTGGAAGGCTCAATAGTGGCCGTGATACCCGAGCTGAGTACTCAGAAACACAATTTATCCTAATAAAAACTGTCTTGGAAACCAAATAGTGAGAAGAAAAATTGAAGTTAGTTAGATGGAGTTAGAGGGTCCAAATGCAGAAGCACAGAAGACAGAAATACCATGACAGGGGGCCTAAATTTGTTCCTGTCTCAGTCACTATTGTATTGCTGTGAAGAGACACCATGACCAAGGCAAATCATAAAACGAAGCCTTTAATTGAGGGCTTGCTTACAGTTTCAGAGGCTTAGTCCATTACACCATAGCAGAGCATGTTGCTGGAAAAGTAGTTGAGAGTGACATCCTGATGCTCAAGTAGAGACTGAGAAATGTGTCTGGCATGAGCTTCTGAAACTTCGAAGTCTACCCCCAGAGACACGCTTCCTCCATCGAGGGCACACCTCCTAATCCTTCTGATCTTTTCACAGAGTGGCACTTCCTGGTGACTAAACATTCAAATATAAGAGACTTTGAGACATTTTTATTCAATCCACTACAGTCTTTGTTTGTTTGTTTGTTTTTGTTTTCTGTTTCTGTTTTTAACAGTAAAATCTACTCAGCAAACTAGAAACTGGTGAGGCATGATGCCTGATAGCTATTCAGACAACTGTGAACATTAGACATTAAACAATTTTAAATTATAAATTAAATTAGGATTTCCTAAGCCAATCTAAGACCAGCAATTATTCATAGAAGACTTTACCTATAAGAGAAAGGTGCATTGTAGCAGGGATTAGCTGACTACTTTAGCTTTTGCAAATATTTTTTAAGAAATTTATTTACTTTTATATTAATCACAGGTTATATACTTTGTATCCCGGCCGTAGACCCCTCTCTCATTCCCTCCCACTCTCCCCATCCCGCCCTCATCTTCTCCCTGCCCCCCTCCAAGTCCACTGATAGGTGAGGACCTCACCCCCCATTCCATCTGACCTTAGTTTGTCATGTCTCTTCAGGGGTGGCTGCAATGTCCTCTTCTGGGATCTAGTTAGGCTGCTCATCCCTCGGGGGGTGGAGGAGACAGTCAACAAGCCAGCCATTGAGTTCAAGACAGAAATAGTCCCTGTTCCCCTTACTAGGGTACCCAGTTGGATACTGGGCTACCATGGGCCATATCCAAGCAAGGGTTCGAGTTTATATCCATACATGGTCCGTGGTTGGAGAAACAATCTCATAAAAGACCCCTGTGCCCTGATCTATTGGGTCTTTGTGGAGCTCTTGCCCTTGCCAAGTCTTAATAACTTCCCCTTTTTTCATATGATTCCCTGCATTCTGCCAAAGGCTTGGTTGAGTGTCTTATTATCTGCTTTGATACATTGCTAGTTAGAGTCTTTCAGGGGCACTCTGTGGTAGGCACCTGTCCTGTTGCTTGTTTGTCCTACATTCAATGCCCATCCCATTTGTCCATCTAACCAATGATTGATCATCCCAACTTGGGTCCTCCTTCTTGCTTATCTTCCCTAGGTATATAGATTTCAGCATGTCCATCCTATCCTATAGGTCTATGTAAGTGAGTATATACCAACTGTTTCTTTCTGCTTTGGGGATACCTCACTCAGGATGATCATTTCCAGGTCTCACCATTTGCCTGCAAATTTCATGATTTCCTCATTTTTAATTGCTGAGTAGTATTCTATTGAGTAAAAGTACCATAATTTGTATCCATTCCTCAACTGAGGGACATCTGGGTTGTTTCCAGGTTCTGGCTATTACGAATAAAGCTGCTACAAACATGGTTGAGCAAATGTCCTTGTTGTATACTTGAGCATCTTTTGGATATATGCCTAAGAGTAGTATAGCTGGATCTTGAGGAATCACTATTCCTAATTATATAAGAAAGCGCCAAATTGATTTCCAGAGTGGTTGTACAAGTTTGCATTCCCACCAGCAATGGAGGAGAGTTCCCCTTTCTCCACAACCTCTCCAGCATGTGTTCTCACTCGAGTTTTTGATCTTAGCCATTCTGACAGGTGTAAGGTGAAGTCAAAGGGTCATTTTGATTTGCATCTCCCTGATGGCTAAGGACATTGAGCATTTCTTTAAGTGTTTTTCTGCCATTCTACAGTCAAATAAAGAGAGTTCTCTTTTTAGCTCCATACCCCATTTTTTAATTGGATTACTTGATTTGTTGCTTTTTAACTTCTTGAGTTCTTTATATATACTGGATATTAGCCCTCTGTCAGCTGTAGGATTGGGGAAGATCCTGTCGTTTTGTTTTGATGACAGTGTCTTTTGCTTTCCAGAAGCTTTTCAGTTTCATGAGGTCCCATTTATTGATTGATGATCTGAGAGCCTGTGCTGTTGGTGTTCTGTTCAGGAAGTAGCCTCCTGTGCCAATGAGTTCTAGGGCCTTTCCCACTTTTTCTTCTAACCGATTTAATGTGTCTGGTGTTATTTTGAGGTCTTTGATCCACTTGGACTTTAGTTTTGTGCAGGGTGATAAATATGGATCTATTTTCATTTTTCTGCATATAGATATCCAGTTGGTCTAGCACCATTTGTTGAAGATGCTGTCTTTT
>CM053745.1:57707843-57756428 GCA_028658305.1 Pachyuromys duprasi
CGCTCATGTATATTATCATATTGTCTGCAAATAGTGATACTTTGACTTCTTCCTTTCCAATTTGGATCCCTTCGATCTCATTTAGTTGTCTTATTGCTCTAGCTAGGATTTCAAGTACTATGTTGAAGAGATATGGAGACAATGGGCAGCCTTGCCTTGACCCTGGTCTCAGTGAGATTGATTTAAGTTTCTCTCCATTGAATTTGATGTTGGCTATAGGCTTGCTGTATATTGCCTTTACTATGTTTACGTATGTGCATTGAATCCCTGATCTCTCCAAGACTTTAAACATGAATGGGTGTTGGATTTTGTCAAATGCTTTTTCCGCATCTAGTGATATAATCATGTGGTTTTTCTCCTTCAGTTTGTTTATGTGGTGGATCACATTGATGGATTTCCGTATATTAAACCACCCTTGCATGCCTGGGATGAAGCCTATTTGGTCATGGTGGATGATATATTTCATGTGTTCTTGGATTCAGTTTGCAAGTATTTTATTGAGTATTTTTGTGTCAATGTTCATAAGAGAGATAGGTCTGAAGTTCTTTTTTTTGTTGGGTCTTTTTGTGGTTTAGGTATCAAAGAGACTGTGCCTTCATAGAATGAGTTTGGTAATTTTCCTTCTATTTCTATTTTGTGGAATAGTTTAGAGAGAATTGGTATTAGGACTTCTTTGAAGGTCTGGTAGAATTCTGCACTGGATCCATCTGGTCCAGGGCTTTTTCTGGAAGGAATACTGTTGAGGACTGCTTTTATTTCCTTGGGGATATAGATCTATTCAATCTTTCTACCTGATCTTGACTTAATTTAGGGTGATGGAATCTATCAAGAAAATTGTCCATTTCATTTAGATTTTCAAATTTTGTGGCATATAGGCTTTGGTAGTAAAACCTAATGATTTTTGGATTTCCTCAGTGTCTGTAGTTATGTCCCCCTTTTCATTTCTGATTTTGCTGATTTGGACTGTTTCTTTCTGCCTTTTTGTTAGTTTGGCTAGGGGTTTGTCTATCTTGTTGATTTTCTCAAAGAACCAGCTCTTGGTTTCATTCATTCTTTGAATAGTTTTATTTGTTTCTAATTGATTGATTTCAGCCCTGAGTTTGATTATTTCCAGCTGCCTGCTCCTCTTTGGTGTATCTGCTTCTTTTTTTCTAGGGCTTTCAGTTGGGCCATTAAGTTGCTTGTATGAGATGTTTCGAATTTCTTCTTGAAGGCACTTAATGCTAAGAACTTTCCTCTAACACTGCCTTCATTGTGTCCCATAAGTTTGGGTATGTTGTACTTTCATTTTCATTGATTTCTAGGAAGTCTTTAATTTCTTTCTTTATTTCTTCCCTAACCAAGCTGTCCTTGAGTAGCAAATTGTACAGTTTCCATGTATGTGCAGGCTTTTTGCTGTTTCTGTTGTTGTTGAGGTCCAGCTTTAGACCATGATGGTCAGATGGGATACAAGGGATTATTTCAATATTTTTGTTTCTGCTGAGGCTCGCTTTGTGACCAACTATAAGGTCTATTTTGGAGAAGGTTCCAAAATAGAAGGTATACTCTTTTGACCTAGGGTGCAAAGTTTTGTAGACATCTATTAGGTCCATTTGATTTAGGGCCTCTGTAAGTGCCCTTGTTTCCCTGTTTTCTTCTGATGGGATGATCTGTCCCTTGGTGAGAGTGGAGTGTTGAAGTCTCCCACTATTAGGGTGCTGGGATCAATGTGCGATTTCAGCTTTAATAATGTACATTTTACAAATGTAGGTGGTCTTGTATTTGGGACATAGATATTCAAAATTGTGATGTCTTCCTGTTGGAATTTTCCTTTGATGAGAAGGAAGTGCCCATTCTCATCTTTCATGATTAATTTTGGTTGAAAGTCTATTTTATTATATGCTAGGATCACTACACCAGCTTGTTTTCTGTGTCCATTTGCTTGAAATACATTTTTCCAGCCCTTTACTCTGAGGTAGTGTTTATCTTTCTTGCATAGGTGTGTTTCTTCGATGCAGCAGAATGTTTGATCCTGTTTCTGCAGTCATTCTGTTAGTCTGTGTCTTTTTATTGGAGAGTGGAGTCCATTGATTTTAATAGATAATAGTGACCAATGACTGTTAGTTCCTTTCATTGTGGAGTTGGTGGTCTTACTACGATTCATTGCTTTTTTTTCTTCTTCTTCTTTTAATTTTTGCTGGGAGATTGTATCCTTTATTTTCTTTGGTGTAGTTGTTTCCATTGGATTGGAGTTTTCCTTCTAGTACCTTCTGTACGGCTGGGTTGCTGTATAGATATTGCTTAAATTTGGTTTTCTCATGGAATATTTTGTTTTCTCCATCTATGTTGATTGAAAGCTTTGCTGGGTATAGTAGTCTTGGTTGGCATCTGTGTTCCCTTAAAGATTGCATGTCCTCTGCCCATGCCCTTCTGGCTTTCATAGTTTCTGATGAGAAGTCTGGTGTGATTCTGATCAGTCTACCTTCATATGTTACTTGACCCTTTTCCCTTGCTCCCTTTAATATTTTTTCTTTGTTTTGTAGGCTTAGGGTTTTGACTATGATGTGACGAGAGGTATTTCTTTTCTGGTCTAGTCTATTTGGTGTTCTGTAGGCTTCTTGTATGTTTATGGACATTTCTTTCTTTCAGTTGGGAAAATATTCTTCTATGATTTTCTTTAAAATATTTTCTGGTCCTTGGAGCCTGGAATCTTCTTTTTGATCTATTCCTATTATTCTTAGGTTTTGTCTTTTCATGGCATCCTTGATTTCTTGGATGTTTTGTGTTTGGGATTTTTCTGATTTTTTTTTTCTTTGAGTGAGGAATCAATTTCAGCAAGTATATCTTCAGGTTCTGAGATTCTCTCTTACATCTCTTGTATTCTATTGGTGATGCTTACCTTTGTGGTTCCTGGTCTTTTCTCTAAGTTCACCAGTTCCAGGTTTTTCTCTGTTTGTGTTTTCTTTATAGATTCTAATTCTGTTTTCATGCTTTGTACCATTTTCATCATCTGATTGAATGTGGCTATTATTTTTTGTTTGTTTGTTTCCTCTCTATATGTCTTTAATTGTTCCTCTACACGGGCAGTTATATTCTTAATTTATTTGAGGGCCTTGTTCATTTCCTCTTTTTGTTCCTCTAGTAACTGCATAAGCATAGCTTAAATATTATTTTCCTGTGTTTCCGCTGAATTAAAATATCCATTGCTTTTGGGTGTTTCTGGTGGGGCCATGATGTCCTGATTTTTGTTGGGTGAATTCTTATGTCGACCTTTGGCCATTTGTTTATATATTATCAAGGAATTGTTTGTTCCATGAAGCTGAAATTCAGACTGGAACTGTCAGTCTCAGGTGTCTGGAGTATTCTTCAAGAAGATCAGGGAATTCCAGTGGTTTGAGAGTGTGTGTTGTTTCCTCAGTTGTCTCTGTGAGAGGAAAGGCCCCCGGACAGTATTGTTGTTGGGGAGGGGAAGTAAGTGTGTGTGTATGTGTGCACGCTCAGAAGGTGTCTTTAAGGGGAGTGCTAGGGAGTATATATGCTTGGGCTATTGGGTTTGGGAGCAAGCACAGGAGGGGATGAGAGTTCTAGCGTGTTTAGCAAGCACAGACTGCGGGCACCAAGCACCTGCACAGGTTTCCTGAATTTCCAGTGTTCTTCAATCTGTGGTGGGTTCCAGAGGCTGGACTCTGAGGTCAGTGGGTGGCGCTGCGGGAAGTACACATACTCTGTTGTGGGCTCTGTGTGTCCAGCTCTGTGCTCTGTGCTAGAAGCTGTGAGCACTGCAGGCTGGTTGCCACTCTGGTCTGGAGGCTCCGTGTTCCGACCTGGGCTTGCTGCTAAGGGCTCCCCTCTGGTGTGTGGACTTGGCGCCTCCTTCTGACCTAGGGGCTGTGCACCCCAGCCTGGGATGGTATCTGGGGACACTTCAGTCTGGACTGGAATCTAAATGTCCTGGTCCGGGATGGCTGCTGTCAGCACCTTGGGAGGTGTGTGTTCAGATCAAGGCTAGCAGATGTGTACCTGACGTTTCTCCCAGGTCTGGAATGATATCTGAGTTGCCTCTGCCTATACCGGAAACTATGTGTCCTGGTCAGAGATGGCAGTTGGCGGGGTGGCGGGAGGCTGCACAGTCAGATCAGAGCTAGCAGATGTGTGCTGCCTATGCACCCCGGTCTGGAATGTTATCTGGGGCGCCTCAGCCTGGCCAGGAGACTGTGTGCCCCAGTCCAGGATGGCAGCTAGTGGCACCGAGGGAAGCTGCTTGTTCAGATCAGGGCTGTGCACAGCCGTCACCCGGAGTTTTTCCAGGGATTAACTGGGTGTCCCTAGGACTTTCCCACTTGATTTCCTCACCATAGGAATTCTGCTCACCTGGCAATCACAAACGCTGGTGTTTTAGGTCCCAGAGTTCAGTCTCCTGGTCACTGTGCTGACACTGCTGTCCTACTCCTCAGACACAGTGTCCTCCTGGGGCCGCCATCTTGGATCCTCCACTTTTGCACATATTGACCCCAACTCCAGATATTAAATCCTAGCTGGAAAATTAATTGAACTAAACTAGGTGACCAACAGTATTTCTCTTTTTGTTTACCAACATGGCTTCACTGAAAATGGCTTCCACTGTCAAGGTCACATTTCCAATATCTGCAAGTACTGAAAAGTACAGAAAAGTTTCCAGGACAAAACAAACAAACAAAGAAACAGTACAATGAACCCTTATAGACCTGAGAAATGCTAGAAGAAGAAGATGAGTAAAGCAGCAAAGGACAAGCCATTGTCCATGATACTGGTTGGAAGAGGGGAGAGCTTTCCTTCAGTGTTGGTGCCTCCAGTCTAGAAATCTGAGTTCTATAGTTTGTAGTTGATATCTCCTGAGCCACTGTGAGGAGACACTGCTTGTGGTCTGGACCCATCACCAGAAAGACACCGGGACTCTAGGCAACTGATACCTGTAGCACTGAAGTGCTGTGACTAAAGGTAGCACACAGCACGGAGATCAAGCCCCAAAAGAATCAAGTCTCTTAGCAGTGCCCTGGTTGGAATCAAATAGAACCAAATGCTTCTGCAATTATTGTCACTCTTCAAGGTCAAGTTCAGAAGTTTGAGCTTAGCACAACAAACTGAGGCAAAGCAAGAAGCTCCTCTGCTTATTTAGCCAATAGCTCGTTATTCCAGGAGCACAGATCGATTGTGGCTACTTGGAGGTGGTCAATCTCTGTGCCCACGCTACTCATCTCAGGATAGCTGCACTGCCTTGTGTTTGTTAAACACCTTTAAGCCTCCACATGCTTGTCACACTGCTAGTGACAGAGGCAGGATTCAGTCCCTCATGATTTACTCAGACTTCCTCCTCTTTGCTATTCATGATTGATTTATTATTATTTGTTGGGAAAATAAATCCTCTTTCAGTAATTATTCCCAATTCTATAAAGAATATCATGTCAGGTATTTTGTACATAATTATTGCAATAGCTATTTGAGATTAATTTTTCTCTCCAATTTACAGGTGGAATGCAGGTTCAGTGGTGACTAAAAATTCATATTGGTGGAAGGAGTGGCCAAAATTAAAGCACATGTTGTCCAATGGTAAGTATGAGTTCTTTTCATTTCTCTTCACTGTCAGCTGCTAGAAAGACCTACAAGAAATAAGAGAGGAAGTTGCAAAGGACAGAGGTAAACTTTTAAAATGTTTTTAGAAGAAAAAGTCATGTTTCAGACTGCCTGGTATGCTGCGTGCACACCAGCTTTCATAGCACATGACAGTCCTCAGAGTAGAAAATGAGACAACCTCTCTATCACTGTGGCTTTGTCAAAGGCCTCTCAGAAACTGTTAGAATCTGCTGGATTCCTGTTACAATCCAGAACATTATAAGAACTCTAAGGTAATTAGATTCAGATAGAAGGTGCATCTAGCCCATCAGCAAACAAAACATACAGACGCAGTTTCTGGTCAAAGACCTGCAGGTGCCCATCCCTGGACAATCCACACCTTCAGAATATCAACAAAGCAAGAACTCCATAATCTCTGGCTTTCCCAAACACAGGGAAATTAGGAAACTAATAAAGATCAACTCTGAGGAGAAGAGATATGCAAAGATTATGCAACAGAAGATTATGCAAACATTTTAACTAAGTTTGACTTAATTAAAAACAATTTCCAGTTAACAGTTATGTTTCTTATGAAGCATTATTATCTTGATGACATTGGGGGAAAATACACTGAAGAGTGAGCACTTTTTCATTCACTTCCAAATTTTATCTTATAAATATTACTTTAGGTTTTTACTATGGAAATAATCTTATAATCACTCTAAGAGAGATTTTCGTATTGTGCTATGTTGTTCTGATTTCCTCTGCTGTCCTCTGATTTATTTCTTTTGTATGTCATGGGGTGAATAGTATGTGTATCTGCACACATGTGCACGTGACCATATGTGGATGCCAAAGGCTGACACCTGAGTATCTACTATTGTTACTTTCCCTCCCTATTTCTTGTGACAGGTTCCCCAGGTGAGCCTAGTTGTCACCCTATAGGCTAGCCTAATGGCCCTTTGGGCTCTGCTTTCCTACCTTTCCAAGGGAGGTTGGCCTGCAACCACAGCCATCAGGTCCTAAGGGGAGGAAGTGGGAGACAAAATGGCCAGGAGTGAGGAGACCTCAAGTCGCAGGGAACATAAGGAAAACAGCTCTTGGGAGGGCAGGCTTCATTGGGTAATTCATTTAATTGGGGGAAAACACAGGCTGCTTAAACCTTTGGGGAGTTTTAGGGATGAGTGTACATATTGGCTGAGGCCAAGGTACCAGGAATGCCTTATTGACAAGAAGAATTCTAGGTGCTTGCTACACTTGACCTTATAAGAGGAGACGTTTTACTTGGCTACAACCATGTGACCTCCTCAGGTGTGGGTAAAAGTGTGGGGAGTAGGGCACAAGACATGGAGGCCCAGGGCAAGGGAGGGAGCGGTCCCTACTCCTACACTCTCAAGATGACATTTTGAGGTTGGACATGCCTCTGCCCTGCTCTGGACTGGCTCCTCATCCACAGTATACCATCCCCACACCTCCCCTTTGGTTTTATAAAGGGGATGTATCATCATAGTCATCAGCCTCTAGGATGGGAATGACTTGGACTCGGTTGTCAGTGACTTTGACAATGTTGCATACTTGCTGTTTTAGAAATCGGAAGAAACTGTCACAATAGGAGGAAGGACGCAGTGGCCAGTACAGAGCCAATGAAGGGAAGAGGCCAGGCTACCAGAGGTATAACGGGCTCAGAGATCTTGAAGGGCTCCTCAAGTGCCTGTATGTTCTGCTATTTTAGATTCATTAACATAGAAACAGCATTTCCCCCTTAGTACAACACAATGCCCTGCCCATCCAGTACCCTTTGGGAAATGGGATGAACAGGGTAGGGGCGGGCAGGATTGGGCAGGAGCGGGCAGGGTTGGGCAGGGGCGGGCAGGGGCGGGCAGGGTTGGGCAGGGGCGGGCAGGGGCGGGCAGGGGCGGGCAGGGGCGGGCAGGAGTGGCAAGAACTGGTGAGCTTGCATTTACAAGTCATACCTTTTTAAATTATCTTTTTAAGAAGGATTTCTCTGGCTTCAGGATCAGGAATTTTTCTTTCTAAGCTCATTGTTGTTCTAAAAATAAAGGCAGAGAGAGCCCCTTCACACTTTTGGAGGAAGAAAAGCAAGAAAGACGTGGGGTTTCTTGTGACAGAGGGTGGGGTAATCCTATCCCAGGATTAAAGTGCTCAGAGGCAGCCCTGACCATGATACCCTGCTGGCTGAGTCACCTGTTGCGCAACTATGGAAAAGGCTCCCTGGCCAACAAGTTCATCATACCTTCTTGTGACATTGTTTTGGCCCTGATTCCACCTGACTCGTTGGAGGCATCCATCATTGTGTAGGGCTTCCTATATAGAAAAACAGGCTGGCTGGAGAAAAATGGCAAAAGTCTTGCCAATCCAGGGACATGTTTATAGTGACAATCTGACTTTGGAGATTTGGCCATCTTCTCTAACTGCCTGTTTGAGCTTTTAAAATCTCTGGCCTGATAAGAATAACAATTAGGTTTACTTCAGGTGGGGTGAACATTAACTGGGAATGCCTGGATCTCTGGACTGAAGTCGGAGTCTCAGAGATGCAAAAGCTGCTTGGTTGTGGAGGGAGGGGCTGAGGGAAAGGTGACCTGGGAAGAAGTGGTAAAGGAAGGGGAGGGTGTGGGTCAGATTGCTGGTGGCCTGGTCTAGTTGCTGGACTGAGGTAGTTATGGTTTTGCAAATCTCTTCTATTGCCTTCTCTAAAGCCACCAGGTCTGCAATGGGGCATCGTCTTCAGGACATTCTTCCTCACCAGAGTCATCTGATGGGGGAAGTGAAGTGGTTCCGGTGGGTCTCAGCTTATAGGACCCCACACATTGAGAGACAGCAGCTATAATGAACAGGAAAGGAAGGGAGGGAGCTTCCCTTCCGGGCTTCTCAGCATGGGGCAAGGTAATCAACCTCAGTCCACATATTAGGGCTGTAGGGGTTTCCCTCTGCCATCTACCTGGCTGCATCAAGGACCTCTTACCCCAAAAAAGGTGGCCTCTCTGTGCACAAGTTTCATATTTTACTGACTGAGCTAGCCAGTCAGTTGGTGGAAGGAGGAGTGGCTTGGGCAGAACCAGACTGAGCTGCAGAGACTGAGGAAGCTACTGTTATGTGAATCTCTTTTATGGCCCTTTTTAGGATTTTTATGATAGAGAAAGTTTAGAAGCACCTTGGGCAGAAAGTAAAATTCCCAGAGCTTGTCAGGGAATGGGATTCTTTCTCTAGTAGTTTTTTTAATTGGCCTTGCATCACCTTTAAAAAAAATTATTTTAAAAGAAAAGATAGAAAGTTATGGCTATCACCCAAATTGGCCACTGGAGTTTAAACAGAGGGCTAGAGGTCTTCTACCCACATCAGGGTGCCTGGTAGATGGCTCCTCTCAGTTCCACAGTACCCTGACCCCCACCTGACTGTCCAGTGAGCCCAAGGAATCTTCATTTCTCTGCCTACCAACGCTAGGGTTACAGGTTCACACAGCCATATTGAGCTTTCTATGTGGTTTCTAGGAATCCAACTTAAGTTTTCTTGTGTGTACCATAAGCATTTTATTGAGCCATCTCAATAGTCCACCTAGTTTGTTTCCAATGCCAAAAGATGTGTATGTAGTGAATATGTTTATATTTTGAGCTAGTCAAATAATTATGAAATTTAAAATAATTTTATCATATGTATTATTTGTAAAAACACTACTAGTCCTACTTTTGGAATTGCATCATAAACACAGTAACATACTAATCGGAATGATACTTAAAGGTATTCTAACAGCATAGTAACATGACAACATCATCATACAGAACAACATAACTACAGATTTTTCAGTTTGAACAAGGAAAACAATCCTTTGTACACATAAAGTAGCAGAGAAAACCAGGTCAGGCAAAATTTGGAGTATATTAAATGAATAGCTCTGGGAGACAACACAAGGGTAGAGCTGAGCTTCAAAACCAAGTTACTCTCAACCCCTGGGTTTTCTCTCTTCACTCTGTCTGCTGATGGGTATCTCCTGTGAACCACCCTCATAGCAGAACAGAGTGCTCTCCTTTCTAGAGGTCATGATAAAAAATTCCAAGCACAATTCTCACAAGGGTACATCATCTCTGTTCAGAATAGCCACAAAAGGCTAAGATCTTTAACCCCAGATTGGCATTCATCTCTAGGCAGTGTACAAACATGGCAACTCCCTTGAATAAACAGGGATGGAGAAAGGGATGCATCCTACATAGTAAAGCAAAAGAGGACCCACAAGACAAACAAAACATCTATCTCCATTCACATTAAAAACTGAGAAGCAGATGTCTTAACACATACGAGACAAGTTTGTTATGTCACGACTGGGAAAGAATTAATGACTGATTTAAACCATGGTGGAGATTTTATTCCCAGAATATCAACCAAAAGGAGAAAACTTTGAGTACAGCTTCCTGGAGAGCCAGAGACTCCATAAAAATGAACAAAGGAAATAACAACCCAAATATAAAATAATTTCCCCAAGTAACAGTCTTTAAACCAAAATATTCTTCCTATTCACCAAACCCACCAACTAACACTGTCACCATCTCCACAAAGTCGCTTTCTAAGAAAAGTCCATGCCCTATGAGAAGTTACAAGGGCACAGTGAAACTTGACTGAAGTGAAAGACTAATGTAACAGGACACCATTGTTCGCAAGGAAAACTTACCCAACAGTTAAAAATATGCAAAAGGTCTATCAGAGGTAGTGCAATGTATTCAGGACTCATGTACACAGCATTTTAAGCCACGTTCAGAATTTCATTTCCATGGAATAAAAAGGTAATATTCAAAATATGTAACACGTATAATCCTTCTTTCTAGAGAAAGAGAGTGCATCTACTACTTTTAACAACAACAAAACCATTGCAAACCAACACCTGTATTTATTATTAGAGTATTTCATCTCTCAGGTCTCCACTGTAAAATTTAATACAGCAGCTATTTGACACCATAATTCTTGCAAGGACATAGTAGGAGATGGAAATAGTGTGAACCCTAATAACATGCACAGAATTTCATAAGAAAAATACATATTCCAGTGTCAACATGACACTTGAAATTCAAGGTTGAAAGTACATTCTTGAAATGGTGAGGTCATGAACAGCTGTAATCAGCTCACTTTCAAATTAAAAAAAAAAGAAAGGGAAAACATTGTGTGAAGTTTTAGAGAAAATAAAATGTTCACTAAAATGACTGATAAACATACCACCTATTACTAAATTTAAGAAAATGTTAAAATAAACCATACGTGGGAATAAAAAAAAAAAGAGGATTTTAACCCAAAAGTTCTAAGACTGGGACTTCAATGTAGAGTGTATCAACAATGTTAGATTCTTGGAGTTTCTTCAAGAGTCCAGTAAACACCAGAATTTAAAAACTTGAATGGAAATTTAAAATTTCCAAACGGAACCAAACTCCCAAGATCTAACTCAGAGGAATTTTTTCATGGATCACTACATTAGGTTCTACAGATATAGGAACAGAATAAATAAATGCCTAGCTGGGTAGAGTTAGAACAGGGCTAGGCATACTACAGTAACCTTTTTTGGAAGAAGTTTTTAAGGATAAGAAAATTTATACCCAACTTCACAAAAAGACACAAAATGAAAATACATTGCTATATGTAAAATAGAATATTGTGCTACAGTAAAATTAACTATTTTCACCTTTGCCAAATTAAAGCTTAAGCATTTTCCGGTGTGGAAATGAGCAATCAATATTGGAACAAAGATGTTCCTTTGTTCTATTGATTAATGTACAGCAGGCATCTAGAGTAGAGACAAGCTGCTATGTAATAGAGATTCAATGGATAATAAATTGGTTAGTATTTTTTTCTGTCAGATTCATTCTTCCTCAATGTATCATAGACATGTAGCATTGCTTATCTTTTCCTTCTTATTCCCCCTCTATTTTAATATACAGTGGGTAAATTCTTCTTAACAGAGGCAAATAGAAAATTACAGCTTGTATACCCTCTTATGACATGAGATTACTAGACTCCTAAGAACATATCAGGAAGGAGCTGAGAATTATGGCTGAGACCACAAAACCAATAGCTTTTTACACCTCTGGAGAGTGAGCCACAAACTCCTACCTTTCTCAGCTTTCACAGTAAATATTAAGATACCCAGACAGTCTCATACTGCTTTAAAAAATAAATAATACTCTTATTACGACACAGGAGAAATATTAACATATCCTACTCCAAATGACAAAAGCATGTCTCACAAGCAATTGCCAACATTATATTTCATTAAAATAAAAAGCAAGGATCCTGTTATGACAAATATTCTTGAACACAGTTTAGATGCATTAACCAGTGGGTTTGTGAGAGAAAAACTGATCTATCACTGTATGTAGAAATGCATTCTTCTGCCTTCTCCTATCTCAATCCTTTGTTTCTGTGCATTATATTTTTTTCCTTCTAGATCTAACTGCTGTGAGGAAAGGAATATTGATTTTTGCTGCCCACAAAACAGAGCACTGTTTTGTGCTCTGAATGATGACCCCCTCTGGCAATGAAGAAGTATTCAATACACTTTGTCAAATGAAAGAACAAATGTATGAAATGTTTATATGTTAATCAAACTGAAAGAGTCAAAACATTCAAGAAGTTTTATATAAAGTAACAAGAGAATGTAATACAGTCAACAGCTACATATGTATTAATGTCATAGATTTTCACTATGTTAGTTCATGGAGTTCATTCATTTCTCATCAAGATCAACTTTCCTTTGAATCTAAAAGCAAATATTATATTTTTAACATAAAAACACACAAAAATGTAAAGCTGTTATAGTGAAAACTTCTAACAAAAAGCTATGTTGATACATGCATGCATTTTTAAAATTTAATTAAATTTTTATTTTTTATATTAATTGGTTTATTCACTTTGTATCCCAGCTGTAGTCCCCTCCCCCTTCCCTCCCAACCCTACCTTCCCTCCCTCGTCTCCTTCACCTCCTTCCATGCCCCTCTCCAAGTCCACTTATAGGAGAGGTCCTCCTCCCCTTCCATCTGACCCCAGCTCATCAGAACTGGGGTGCATTTTTTAATAGTTACCTAGAGTGAAACAATTTTATGAAATGGTCTCATACATTCAAAGAGACTGAGCCTTTGCCAGGCCTCGCGGTCAAGCTAATAGTGCACGCTGAGGTCTCTTCAGAGTTAGCTTGATGCCTTACTGTGTGCTAGCCTGTTTTTTAACCTGACTTTAAGGGACCAATGTAAAAACCAATTTTATTTGCCAGGGATACAACATGTAACCAATTTATACAACCTAATATTATGTCATGCTTCTGAACCAGAATAGTGTGTGTGTGCGTGTGTATGTGTGTGTGTGTAGGCTGTGGCAATAATTTGCTGACAGCAGCCAATGGATTGAATCCAATCTTATACAGCCAATATCCATGATAAATGTTGGAAATAACATACATATAGATTGTTTGCATACTGAGAACTTCTAAGTCACTTGAGATCATTACAATAACTTAATCTTTTGTAAAAAAAAAAAAAAAAGAAAGAAAAAAACAATAAAGATTTCTTTAAAGACTTCTTCATTCCTTTCCCATGCCATGCTTTCTACGCTGTCCAAGAACTACAAAGCAAACTCATTTGCTACTGACACACAGACGCTACAGAAAGACAAGAGACATACAACAGCCAGATGACAGGCCAGCAACCACACTCAAGAGACAGACAAAAGACACAGAGAAAGAGTAGAGAAGACAAACTTGGGCTCAGCCTTCGTCAAACTAATCTAAGAAATATGATTCTATTCTTTAATGCAACACTGACACACTTTGGTGTCTCTAGGTTATCTCTAATGCATTTAACAAAACAGCTGCCAATTTGATTAGAAAAATCTTGCTTCCCAAATGTTCAAGGTTCTTAATAGTAAGATTACATTCTAACTTTGATAACAACATATTTTGTGGTTAGTCTAGATGCTGATATTTAGATGTTTTCACATACACACAGAGACAGAAAGAGAATGTTTATTTCTACTGGTAAACATTTTTATTTTTACAAAGTCCAGGGACCAACGGAAGAGAAGAATGTAATGACAGTGCAGGCTCTGTCATCTGGAGACACTTTCCAACACCTTCAAGCAATGATAATGAACCTTATGTGCAATGATAATAGAAATATCTCTTTAGAGATAGTTTGAACAGCATGATTTATGAGGGGTTTTAGTGACCCCTCTGGAAAACTGTATCTGTGTATGAAAATAAAAAAAAAATATTTTATGAGGATGACAACTTCTGAAACAACCCAAATCAAATTTCATTAAAATAATTGAAAATGCAAAATGTGATATTAGGACTTTTTGCTTGCAAATGACAAGAATCTAACTGGAGATTGCTTTAATATTTGAGGGGATGGAAAGACAATATTTCCCTGTAAAGTTAAGAAAATACCTAACAACCAGGGAAATCCACAGCCCTGAGAAGCCACTCTTGAATGCTCGCAGGACTTTGTTCCACCTTTTGCAGACACTTATCTCTACATGCTGACTGCCTTTTTGTCTTTGCATACCTCTTTCCCACCTGGAACAAATGCAGCTGCCAGTGTGTCCCAAGTGTCAAGTCTGTATTAGTTTCCTAAGGCTATGATAACAATGGACCACAAACCAGATAGCTTTTAAAAAGAAAAAAAAAAAACGTATTGTCTCCCTGTTCAGAAGACTGTAGTTTGAGATCAAGGTGGGGGCGGGACCAGACTCCCTCAGAAGGCTCAAGGGAAAGATCTCTGCTTGGCCTCTGAGTTTCTGATAGTTCCTTGGCTAGGCCAGCGTGACCCCAGTCTTCACCTGGAAAACTGTGTCTTTGTGACCAATTTCCTCTGCACATACATACTCTTTTTTTTTTTTACACAAAGTTTTTTGCTTTTGTTGTTTTTTTCTACTAAAATTTTCTTCAGCACTGTTGTTACATAATTGACAAATTAATATACTTAATGTGTAAAATTTTATGTTTTACATCTGTGTAAAGTGATTACCAAAATTAACACAGCTAACATAGTCGTCATAACACTGTAACCTTTGTACTTTTGTATGTAATTTTTGAGTAAATTTGGTGAGATGCTTAAGCTTCTGTATTCTTAGCAAATTTAAAGTATAGTTTATATATTAAATAGAAGCTACAGAGATAGCAAGGCAGTGAAAAGCACCTGGTTTCCTTCCAGATACCGTGAGGAGTTTGCTCTCACAGCAAGTAACTTACAAAAGCCTGTGAAGTCAGCTCCAGGTCATTTGACTTCTGGCCTCTCTAGGCAACTGTGCTCACAAGCACATACTCACACAAACACACACACACAATTAAAATAGTAAAAATAAATCTTGAAAATAATAATTTTCAGGTGTGGCAGTCTAGGCAAAATTAAGCAGTATACGCTTAATTTTTAGGACAAAGACCAAAAAAGGTAGCCTTGATGCCAACAGGCAGAAATGCCACAAGAATAAGTAAAATAAATTAATATATTGATACATATATATTAGATGACTCCTTACTGTGGTGTGTAGCAATCTGTCTCATAAAAGTGCAATTAGTTACCATAAACACATACCTTAAGGAAAATTAAGTGACAGCTCAGAAACGATGGGTCATTTTCTTAAACAAGTTTGGTCAGTTTTCCCTCAGTAACCTTTCAGAAGCTTGGTAAGGCTGTTTTCTACATTTTTATTCAAAGAATGTCTAATAATAATAGATATTTGAAATTGGTTTATAAGCAATAAAGTCATAGAAAAATGTGAAGAATCTGGAACTGAATACTGAAGTAGAAACGGTAAGACTCCTTTCGGCTTGCTGAGGTGGTATGGAATGGCACACAGTCCTCAGTAGTTGAAACTTCTCTTGAGGCAAATAGCAATAATATAGAGGTCGACAAGTGGTTATTAAGTAGAGAATAAGAGACTTTGTAGCATTCAGTCAGAAATAGTGCATATTTATCTCACATCCCTCTCCCCAAGGTTCAAGGATCTTCTCAGGGGAGGAAGCAGAAAAGATTGTAAAAGTCAGAGGTAGTAGATGAATACAAAGAAAAAAGGTAGTTTGGACACAACAGGGAGGTTGCTCATGTGGACTCATACAAACTAACTCGAACAATCCTAAGCCCTGTGTTGGTCAGAAGGTCCCACTCTTAGCCAGGAAGCTATTGTTATTTGATAGTTACTGGAAGGAGTCCTCAAGGGTGTGACACCTGGCAGGTGTAGTCACTCCAGGGCAGGCCTCACAGATTAGAGCACACCAGCTTTAAAAAGAGAGAACACAGAGTTGGGTGGTTATAGAGGTGGAAGGAGATTGGGAGGAGTTTGTGAAGAGATAAACACGATAAATACATTGTATTTTTGTTTTTAACCACAGTAAGATTTTAATAGAGGAAGAAATTGACGGGGAGTGTATGAGAACTCTTTCTACTTTGTTATGCTGAAACTACTCCACCAAAAAAAAAAGTCATGAAAACATACAACAAAACAAATCTATTAAAACAAAAGTGTTTCCTATAAAGCTAAACATTTAAGTCCAAGTCAAGGCTGTCAGGTGACACCAAGGATGGTTAGAACTCAGCTCAACAGTATCAGATGCTGCTTGATTCCCTATTGAGGCAGAAGCTTCACCATTTGTTCTTGTAAAGGAAGAGAAGGGATTTCTGAGGATTGATGGCCTGGTTTGTAACCGTTATGGGGAACATAGGAAGTTTCTTTTTGCTTCTTCAGTTCAGCGTAAAATCTTGACATCATCTACTCTGACCTGTTTAGAGGTACATAGTATAATCTCCTGCATAGGTTCTCTCGCCTGTGACAATTTTCTCATGATCTTATTCCTTTGAACATGTTCAGGACACAGCATATTATCTTTTATATCTGGGCATATGAAAACACAGGCTGGTAGCTGGAAAAGAGAAGCCATGTTTCAAGAAGTGCCTAGAACCCAAGTCTGATCCAAGTGAAACCAGCAAACCTCCACCTATAATACTCCCCAAAGAGCAGTCTATCATGAACTATATGCATGGCCCAGCATGAGAGGCTCATAGCAGGAAGGGGACAGCAATCTGCAGCCCCAGAAGGAGTGGCCTTTTAGCAATCCTTCGCCAAGTTGCAAATAGGGACTCTTGAGCTGAAGTTATAGCTTCAACTATATTAGTCTCCTCTCTCTTATACCTGTTGCATCTTCTTGAGGCCTGGGCCCCTTAATAACCTGCCTCCATTCAATTGGAACCTGCTTCTATCTGGTGTTATGCAATGTGTTAGGAACGTAATATTTTTATTCAGAGAATGCATGTCTCTAAAGTGTCCAATAAACCCTTATTTTCTTACCACCTATACTCAAACTGCTGACGCCAGTCTTCAGAGTGTCTGAAGCAAACCATTAAGGGGAAGGATAAGACTGGTCTGGATTTTGGAAAGAGTCTGATGTGCTCACAAGTTGACAGAAGGGGAACTTGTGGTCTGAGATCTTTTGTTGAAGAAATGACCGATTTCATGGGAGGTTCTGTGGCAGGATCTTCAATACCTGGGACTGGCATCAAAAGCACATTTTACCCATCAAACTCTGGCTCAGGATACTTGTGGTCCACGCCCTGACTGGAATCTCACATCTCCAAGCCATCCCGGAAGCATAGCAAGGCAGCAGAGGTAAAGATGTCTGCAGTTTACAGAATTTGTCACCCAGTGTTCATTATTTTCATGACTGAGAAAGGAAAGCATGCTGTACTGGCCTTTCTCCCAAGAATGTATGCCCTGATACCAACGTCTGTGTAAGCTAGGCTTGCTATCACTGTGATGAAACATTACAAGCAAAAGCAAGTTGAGGAGAGGGGTGATTATTTGGGTTAGGCTTCCACATCACTGTTCATTACTAGAGGAAGTCAGGACAGGAACTCAAACAGGGGAGGAACCTGGAGGGGGAAGCAGATGCACAGACCATGGAAGGGTGCTTCTTAACAGCTTATTTCTCCTGGCTTGCTCAGCAGGTTTTTCTAAAGAATCCAGACAGTCCTGATGAGGCTTGATAGGCTAGGGTCAGATGGGAGGGAAGGAGGACCTCCCTTATTAGTGGACTGGGGGAAGGGGCATGGGAAGAGAAGAGGGAAGGAAGGTGGGATTGGGAGAGGATGATGAAGGGGGTTTCAGCTGAGATACAAAATGAATAAATTGTGATAAATGAAAAAAGAAAGACTGGGAGAGGACAGGAATGTCACAAGAATAACAGAGCCCCAAGTCCTGGGCCCAAGGAGTCATCCAGAGACCAATACTCCAACCAAAGATCATGCATGGAGAGGACCTAGACCCCCTGTTCAAAGGAAGCCCACAGGCTGCTCAGTTTCCAAGTGGGTTCCCTAGTAAGGGGTACAGGGGCTATCTCTGACATGAACTCAGTGGCTGGCTCTTTGGTCACCTCTCCCTAGAGGGTGCAGCCTTGCCAGGCCATAGAGGAAGATGATGCACCCAGCCTTGAAGAGACCTGATAAGCTAGGAGGTCCTCCACTGTCAGGGGACTAGGGAAGGGCATAGTAGGAGAAGAGGGAGGGTGAGTAGGATTGGGAAGAGATGAGGGAGGGGTTTGCAGAGGGAATACAAAGTGAATAAATTTTAATAAATAAATAAATAAATAAGAGTAATAAATAAATCAAACACAGAATAGAATAGAATAGAATAGAATAGAATAGAATAGAATAGAATAGAATAGAACAGAACAGAACAGAACAGAATAGAATAGAATAGAATAGAATAGAATAGAATAGAATAGAATAGAATAGAATAGAATAGAATAGAATAGAATAGAATAGAAAAGAAAAGGAATCCAGGACCGCCAGCCCAGGGATGGCACCACCCACCATGGGCTGGACCCTCCCCCATCCATCACTAATGAAGAAAACACCCTACAGGCTTGCACACAGCTGTTTCTTATGGAGGTATTTTCTCAATCGGGGCTCCCTCCTCTCTAATGACTATAGCTTGTGTCAAACATTGACATTAAACTATTGAGTTCAGAGAATATTAAGAATATTATTTATTAAATAAGTCAATAAATGTATATCCCAGTGATGTCACTCAAAGGATGATCAGAATGGAATTCTGGTGGTCTCTGAAATGACTGGGAGGAATAGTTCTCTTTTGTTCTGCACAGGAAGCAAACCATTCTCCCAAGATGAGAAGGCAGGGCAAGAAAAGAGATCAGAAAATCCACACAAAACCACAGAACTATGACAAGGACAGTTAATTCCTCTGTTGTCGGCAGTTCAAAGACCACATTCTCTGACTCTTACATATGCTGCTATACTTTTTGGGCTTGTATAATATACCTATGATAAAGTTTAATTTATAAACTATGGATAGGAGAATTGATAAGAACAACTAATATGTGAACAAAACGATTATAACATTACAGGAAGGGGAAAGTTGTTTAAAGCCCACCAGTTTTCTGGAAATATCCATGTAATAGTTTGGGACTGTGCGTATCTCAGTTGACTAAAACTCTGGAAAATGAAAACAGGACTAAAAAGAGACTCTTATCAGATACAATGTTGTTTTTGTTTGCTTTTTAGAATTCTCAAATTCTCAGTGGTGATACACACTTTTAATCCCAGCCCTCAAGAGGCAAAGGCAGGCTGATATCTGAATTCAAGGCCAGGATAATGGACAGATTGAGTTAAAGATACCCAGGGCTACACGGTAAAATCTTATCTTGAAACTCCAATAGTTAGATAGATAGATAGATAGATAGATAGATAGATAGATAGATAGATAGATAGATAGATAGATGAACATTTCTTTTTAAAGAAAGAATTCTCAAATTTGATTCTACTTTCTTTTCTATCTGGGGAATCTAGCTTACCTTTGATTTTCACATTCTGAGTGTCTTTCAGATAAAAACAATTGTTGTAATATTATAGAGAAAATATATAACTTTCAGAATTTTATTTACCTTCAATTTCAGGTTTATTTTTATTACAATTAAAATGAAGATTCACATCATGAGATGAAACTTACTTCATAATTCAGTTGAGGGTCAACTTTGTAAAGTTAAGAAAAAGATAGTTGTCTAGAGAAAAATATTTATATCTATTTATAATATGTTATTAACAGGCTATAAATGGTTATCTTAGCATCCTAAATGTAAATTTAAGAATAATTTTCTTATTTGAACTTTAATTTGCAAACTATTGTGTCCTTTTGCATATTTGGTTAAAAATTTGCATAAACAGTATAATTACAATTATCTGCATTCCCCAAAAGATTAGAAAGGGAAAACTACTAATTAATCTCATTTACATGTGGATAAGGTTAATTGCTAAAACTAATTTTTATTTTCTCTTGCTAAGCTGTAATAAATGCTATCATGCTTATTAAGATACAGCATATATATTATACTATGTGTCAAATTGAATAATAATTATATTTTTGCAGCATTTTTTCTTTATCAAAGAACACGTTATCTAAGCAAACAGATGCATTCTCTCGGCCAGAAAGATTACTATCTCACCTTTCTGGGCACAAGTAGCTTCTTACCTTATGTGTCCTTTCTTTGAAAATGTGAAGATAAACACAAAATAAAAATCTTACATTCTTAAAATAGAAAATTGATATTAATTTTGATTTCTACAAAATAAATACCTAACATGTAAATGGATGTTAGCACTTGTGGTGGTTTGACTAAGCATGGTCTCCATAGAGTCATATGTTTGAATACTTCTTCCTCATCTTGCAGAACTGTTTCAGAAGAATTAGGAGTTGTGGCCTTGCAGGAGGAGGTGTGTCACCAGGGAGTTTGGGGATTTAAAAGCCTATAACATTCTGAGTTCTCTTTGCTTCTTGTTTCTGGATTAAGATGTCATTTCTCAGCTACTGCTCCCACTCTCTGCCTGCTGTGTCATGCTCCAGCCATGGTGCCTCACCAGGGTAATGATGGGCTCCTATCCTCCTGGAAATGTAAGGCCCAAATAAACCTCTGTAAATTACCTTGGTCATGATGCTTTATCACATGAATGATTAATATAATATTTGTTTAAATTTGGATTTATAAGGGCGCTTTTATTTATCCAGGCCCTCCTGAATATTTTCTTATTCATTTAGATCCTCCCTATTCTACTTTGTGACCATTTCTTTAATTAGTCCTTCCTCAGTGTTGAGTGCTTGCCTTCCAGCTAATTATTGTAAGATTTGTTTGTTTTACTTTATGTGTATCTAGGTTTTGTCTCCACGTATAGATGTGTGTTCAGCATGTGCACACATTGGCTAGAAGAGGTTGTCAGATCCCCTGGAACTGATGTTATAGGAATTAGGAATCAGAATTTAAGTGCTAGAAATTGAACAGAGGTGTTGTGGCAAAGCTGTTGAGCCATCTTTCCAGTCTCCCAGCTATTTCAAGCAGTCACCAACAAATACTAAAGTCTTCCCTATGTACCCCTTTTCAGACCTATATGTTTCAGAAATGCCTTTATAAAATATAAACTTAATCACCTAATATTATCTCATAAAATCTTACAAAATAGCCCAAGAGCCATAGGTAGCAGATAAGATCCTTCATTACCTGGCTGGAGGCCTATCCCCAGCTCCACCTGAGCTCCATGCCAGGCTGAAGTCCAGGAGAGTCGGGGAACTTGGAGTTTCTAATACCTACAGTTCATGCCCTTAAAGTTAATAAAATACAAGCATCCTCTCTGTGTATGCTGAAAATTGCGAGGTGTTTTTACATGGTATAGGAAGGGAAGGGAAGTCAGTGTGCAAGTAGGAAATATTTGCATGAAAGAATTTCTGTTCAGTTCCTAACTTGGTGCCAAACGAAAGAGATTTATAATTGATTACAACATTTCATCATTTTAAAAGCATTCATTTTCTCAAATTAATTTTGGTCATATTTTTCAAAAGAAAAAAAAAGTTGACAGCCTCCACTCCTGTTCTAAGCTCTGTTTTCCCACAATTCTCTTGTATTGGTGTTCTTCCTTTTTGTATCCAGTTTGAACAACCTGACATTGTAAGGCTCACAGCCTGGGGTGACCTGATCCTCGGGAGTCTGCCCGGAGTCAGACAACCATTGGCAGGCCTGGAGATGGTGTGGAGGAACCTGATTAGTCCCTCAAAGCTGTATAGCTCTCTCTTCCGGATGGCCCTGGGCTTGCCTTCACTGACTCCCGACTCTCGCTGTCTGCGGACTCCGGCCCCTCTCACCCCCTCGGCTTGGACCCCATGTCCTCACCCATGGGCCGGACCCTTGGGAGGAAAGCCTACATCACATCAACATTTAATAGTCAACACAAAATATACTTCTTGATTTTCTTTCCTCTCAAGTCGTCCTGAAAACTTCAACCCTCCGTGTTTAGCTTTACTCTCACAGAACTCACCAGGCTTTGTTCATGGCATGACTGTTTTTCTTTCACACTTTGTCTGTGAAGGTGATGTGACAGCATGTGTTGCAGTGTGGGTATAGCACACACAACCTCCCTCCAATATGGCAGTCTCTCTCTCTCGGAATTCTTTCTTCATACCTGGATTCAGTCATGGTGAGACAGTAGGTCTGGTTGCTCTCCTTCATACTCCACACCCCAAGGCTTCAGGAGGCTCCTTTGATTTTTCCCTCCAAGCAGAACAAATGTGTTTCCATCTAGCCTCTTCTCACGTTGCTGGAATCTCTCTCCTGGGCTGTCAGTCTTGGCCGCATGAACAGATGGCCTCTTTGAAGGAGTTCCTTCCCTAAGGTCCTGTAACTTCAAAGACCCAAAGTTCTCAAACGTTCTTTCTAAGAGAGACTGCAGGTTGCCTTCCAATCTGGCATTCTGGGAAGACGACAGCACTTCTCAGAAGAGACAACTTTCAGCTTCCTTTACGACTTAGGTGTCTGCCTTTATGACTAGTCTACACTAAGAGAAGGAATGAGGCTAGGTGTAGAATGTGCTTCCTATCAGCATCAGTACTAAGATGTGAATTTTCTCCTCAAATTCCCCTTTGTCCTTCTTACATAGTGAAGTCATATCACACATTAATGTGTGACTTTTCCTGGGACTTGATCTAAAGTGAAGGTTTGATGCTGGAGCTTTTCACTCTGTACCTCCCACTGTGCAAGCTCTGAATCCAAGACACACCCCAAGACAGACGCAGTGACTTCAACCCCCAAACATGGATTATGTCAACTATGAAAATTCTTAGATTCCATAGCTTACAAAGTTTAATTGGGGAAGAAATGTTTTCATTTTCTGCTATCCCTTAAATGTTTGTTGAAATATATAATTACTGTGATTAATATAAAAATAAATAAATTACATTTAAAAAAGAAATATAGAATTAAACAAGGTTTAGTTTTCCAACTATTTAGTGATGAAACCCTGGAGAGGCTGATGAAATTAGAAACATGCATTTCATTCTTTCTTTCAATATAAATTCTTAAGTCATAAGAGCTATATTCAATACATAATTAATATTTTCAAGTAATATTGAATATGGCCACTTTCCCAGAAAATATAATTTGTGTCATTCTAATTGTAACTGTTCAAAGTTTTACTGTTTGGCACAAAGACATATTTATACTTCAGAGCCTCTATGACTCAGACTGTCAGAGCCATACAGTGTTTTGGGGTATCATATGCACGATAATTTTTCATTTTCAGCATTCATTTTGGATAATAAAAACCCATAGTCTATTCATGACAAAACAACACTAAGAGTTAAAGTATCCCATCATAAATTTCATAGAATTTAAATTTAATTTACTAATTTTAATCTGCCTACTAATTATAATTATGAAATACTTTTATTTAAAATTCTGAGTTTGGTCTCTATTATCTAGCTTTCTTTTTTATGTACTTGTTTTGAGAAACATTCTGATATCTGTTTTTTTTTTTTTTAATCTTCCCAGGACATGAACTCAGTGACAGGCTCTCTGATCCCCCCTCTGGGGGGGTGTGGTGCAGACTGGCCAGGCCACAGAGGAAGACAATGCAACCACTCCTGATGAGACCTGATAGGCTAGGGTCAGATGGAAGGGAGGAGGACTCCCCTATCAGTGGACTGGGGGAGGAACATGGGAGGAGAAGAGGCAGGGAAGGCAGGATTGAGAGGAGATGAGGGAGGGGCCACAGCCAGGATACAAATTGAATAAATTGTAATAATAAAAAAATCTCCCTAGAAGATTAAGATATGTAACCAAAGTTTAAAAAGTAAACACTAAGAATGATGAAACAGGTCAGTTGGTCATGAGCTTGCTCTCCTAGCAAGAGTTCAGACACCTAGCACCCACATAAATGGTAAGCATGGTAGTGCCCAGCACTAGGAGGCTGAGGTGGAAGGATTCTGGGGCTCACTGAGATGATGAGGTCCAGATTCAATGAAAGACTTATAGAAAAACAACAGTTTTATCCTTAAGGCTATACAAAGAGCTTCCATCTGGGTCTCCACATGTAAAGTGAAGCTTTGTTCAAGTCTAATCCACAGATTCTGGACGATGATGACTAATTTTACCCAGAACATGCTCCAGTGTTTACTCAGGAGAACAAGTGAAAGAACTGGCTGGAACATATATTTAGCCACCATTTCTGTTCCTATCTGCTTGTAAGGACTTTCTTTCAAACGGAGGACATGCTTTGGCACCTGTAAATCTTCCATAAGCACCCTCCTGTACAGATCTGCCTGAAGTGGTGAGGGGTCAAGTTTTCACCTAGAGATTTTTCACTAAATCAATGTTTAACTCAGAAGGATGCAAAATCTTTCTTAAACAACAGTTTCTGCAAATGTAGACATTCCTAACACTGAAAACTCAAAGTTGTGAAAAGTAGGACATTTTGATATATATAAATTTTCACAAATATATGTATTTAAAAAACAGACATAGAATATTTTCAGTTAATTTATCTATTAAGGAGTCATTTATTTTGCATATATAGGTATATTGCCTGAATGCATATCTATGTACACATGTGTGTCACAGAGCACAGAAGAAGGTTTGTATCTACTGGGACTGGAATAAAAGATGGTTGTGTGCTGCTGGGAACTGAACCCCTGTCCTCCAGCAGAGGAGCAATGCACTTTACCACTGAGCCATCTTTCCAGCCTCCTGAAACTGTCTTAAAGAAAAGGAAGAGAGAAATGGAAAGAGAGAAGTACAAGGAGGAAGAATAAGCAGATAAAGGGGGTGGAGGTGTGTAGTCTAATAGTCCACATTAAGGGACTAGGCCTGGAAGTTTACCACTGCCAGAAGTTAACAAGACTGTCAAAGCAAGTCAGGTCAAGGGTGTTCTGATGTCATCAAAGAATGTCAGGTCAAGGTTATCCTGATGTCATCAAAGCATGTCAGGTCAAGGGTGTCCTGATGTCATCAAAGCAAGTCAGGTCAAGGGTGTCCTGATGTCATCAAAGAATGTCAGGTCAAAGTTGTCCTGATGTCATCAAAGCATGTCAGGTCAAGGGTGTCCTGATGTCATCAAAGCATGTCAGGTCAGGGTGTCTTGATGTTATTATCCTGTGCTCCACAGCACTCAAGGAAACTGCATTCCAGGCTCCCCTGCAGCAGGGAAGAAGATGCATGTGGCCATCTGGCCAATGATACATGAATACAAATGTTACCTGTGCCTGGCCATCATTGGAAATAGCCTCTTCCACTTCTGTAGGGACCCCAAAGATATGGCTTCAGGTGACAATCTACCAAATCAGAAAGAATAAAATAACTGGAACCAAGAAAATTATTGAGGCATGCTTAGCTCTGATACACCTGTGAGATGCAAATTTGTTGTGTGAGCTTTTTATATACTGATTGCATTTGTCCCAAATGTCCTGGCTACTCATCTATCGCTTTCACAAAATATCTTGACAGAAATCAACATGAGGAAGAAAGGTTTTTTT
Organism: Pachyuromys duprasi; assembly: GCA_028658305.1. Lineage (NCBI taxonomy): Eukaryota > Metazoa > Chordata > Mammalia > Rodentia > Muridae > Pachyuromys > Pachyuromys duprasi. The sequence continues at coordinate 57,733,257 of CM053745.1, forward strand.
GTTTTGTTTTGTTTTCTCTCACAGTTCTAGGCTCTAGTCCATTGGTGTGGAGAAGTCAAGGTGACTGAAATTCAAAGCAGCTGGTCACACCACATCCACAGTCAACACAAAAATGAATGAATAGGTGTGTCCTTACACTGCTTAGTTCACCCTCTCCATGCTTCTACAGTCCAGGACCCACAGCCTATGGAAGAGTTGCACCTCCAATGCATGGCTCCTCCCACTTCAATAACCGAGACAGTCCCTCTGCAGGAAAGTCTACAAGTCAATGCTACCCAGACACGCCCTCCTTGGAACTCTTTGCAAGCAATTCTACAGATCTTAGATAGCTTAAATTTGACAATTAAAATTGATCATGACATTGGGTAACAGGATAGGATTTGGGATTTATATATGTCCCTCTGCTAATTGTATATTGGTAAAATAAATAAGTCAACTGTTGAAGTAGAATGAATGTAACTTGAAGGTGGGTTAATTTCAGTTAGTGGGGTGGTAGATCAATGTCAATTCCCAAGGGCATTAGGAAGCTTTTAGAAGATATTGCAAGCATCTGAGAGATAACACTAAACACAAAACCACTTCTTGGAGTTTGGATATTCACAATGGGATGCTAGCCTCTCTTTCATTGTGCTCATCATGTGTAGAATTTATTTTATGATTATTTCATGACATTATTTTTAAACTGTTAAGCTTCATGAAAGTAGAAATCTTACCTACTTTTTTACTTAGTGTTCTCTTCTTATTTATCTCTAAGTCATGAAATCATGAATGGGCATGAAATGGTGTTCACTGAAAACATATAAGCTAAGGAGGGCATGTGAATAGAGACCCTTGTTTTTTCTTTTAAAAAGTGTATGTATGCTTGTGGGGCTTTTTCTCATGTGCTGAGAAAAAGGTGTTAAGAAAACAGATGTGCAGGGGAAGGTGCTAGGAAGGTGGGTTGGTAGGTAAAGTGCTTTGCACACAAGGATCCAGCAACAGGACCAAAGTTCTGATCCCCTGTATCCAAGTGAAAGCTAGTCTTCCTGGAACCCTAGTGTGTGGATTCTGAAATAAGGAATCCCAGAGCAAGACAGCTAGCTAAACTAGGTGATTCATGAGCCATTTAGGAAGACAGCAGACCTCACATACAAGACTTCACACCTATGCACGTACATACACTGCTCACACATACATATGCAAAAAAAGGAAAGGAAAGAGGGGGAGGACACACAGAGAATGAGAAACACGGACCAATATAAGAGAGGGAAAGAGGAAAACCAGTGAATACATTGGCCAGAACAAAAAGAAGCAGGTCTCTTTTCAACTGGAACAGAAGAATTAAGGATGGATACTGGTTCACGCAAACTTGCAGTATATGGGATTTGCCTTGAACACAATCATGTAGATGATTTGTTTTGGGCAGAGTAAGCTCTTAAACAGGCTAGAATAGGTTAGAGGTGTTTACATAGAAGAAGAGGAAGAAAAAAGACAGACAGATAGAAGCCAAGTAATACGCCTCACAGAGAGTGTTAAAGATCCAGATTAGATGAGGAGCTATAAAAACTTAGACCATGAAAATCGGAAGGTTATATACAAGATTTCCTACTCAGTCAACACATATTCACTTAGCTTCTTTTATTGTAAGAGGCAGTGTTAGCTGCAGGGATCAAAGTGTGTTAATGATGGCACTGCTTTGTATTTATAGTGGTTGACGCACAAACGATCCGTCTTTCCAGCGAAAACAAAACAACGTATTAGTTGGTGGCAGGTAGACAAAATTATTGGCTGTGTGAAATTTCCCCTTTCAGCCTGTTGTTTTATTGGAGTGGTACACCCAGGTTCCCTGCTTTATTTCTCAAGTTAAAGCATTTAATGTGTACTCTCCCTGACCTTCACAAGATAAATCACAAGGAGCCTGACAGAGTCTGCAAACAAGGCTGATGAAACCTGGCTGTGGGGGAGCCATCTTCTTCCCTCTCTTGCTTCCTAGCTGCCTTCTTGAAGCAAAAACTCCATCTTTGCTTCCTTTTTTTTATGGGCTAATCTCCATGTAAACAGGCTGATAAGTATGTTAATTGAGAACATTGGCTCTGAAAGGAAATAGAGAAGCTATCAGGAGATGCTGTTCACAAGCTTGCCTGTGTTTGAGAGGATTTCTGTCTATTTTCTGGAGCCATAATATCAGATGCCATGAGCTCTGCCTGCGCAATACCTGGATATGAGGCCACACTCTGCTGCCAGCCAACATCAGTTAAATCTGGGACTGGGGAGGTGGCATCGGACTTACGGGCACATACAGCTCTTCCAGGGGACCACAGATTTATTCCCAGCACTCAGTCTGCTGGCTCACAACTGCCTGAGACTAATGACACCTCTGGCCTTCCTGGGTACCTGCGCTCTTGTGCATGTAGTTAGCTTATCTTATTCCTACTCTATTTCCAAAAATTTGAAAAGGTAACATGACGATGTGAAAAACCAACTACGATGGGTGAGGTTCCTGGTGCCAGGGAGCTCATTTACATATCTCCAAGGTGTCTCCCTCCCAGGCCTGTCTCTGAGAAGAGATTTACCTCCTGTTGTGATGGGGTTTTAATAGGGCATGGCCAACGTTCCTTGCTCTGTGAAAGAGGAAGCAGAGTAGACTTGGCCGGTGATATTGGCATCAACAAGAATCAAGAATAATGAGAGCCAAATCATATACAAGACTTATTTTTCTTAATATTGGTTAGTAAGAGACTAAGAATGCATGTCTTTATTTATTTATTTATTTATTTATTTATTTATTATTTACAATTAAATATGTGCCCACTGGTCATTCTTACTCAGACCACATTCACTTTGCTTTTATCCAAGAATACTATTGAATTCTATTTTTTTAATAGTTTGACTGACAGGTTTGTAAAGAAGGAAGACAGGATATTTTATTTCCCCCCTCAGTATCAATGCTGGACACCAGGGCAAAAACAGCATTATACAAAGAGTTCATTGATACCCTCATTTTCTGTATGAGTGAGTGTTGTTTTGAGAATGTCAAATTTAATTCTGTGTTATGCTATTCGATTTAGGAAGCAGTTTTAGGGGAAATGACTGAACTCCAAAGGAGATTCTGTCCCTGCATACCTTATCTATCTGCTCCATTAGTGCATCAACTCGAATGACCTGAGAATTATTCCACTGAAATAGCAGAATAGTAATAACAGTCAATTAAACTAATTTCCAAATTCTCCTCCTGGCTTTTACCAAGGTCATCGAACCAAACAAAATTTCAGGAAAAATTAATATTCTGTCTCCTTTTTATTAAGTCATCTCCATTGGCTTAGGAGAAAGAAACGTGGAATACCAGTCTGGTTTTGTCTTTTAAATCCTCCTCATCTCCTTAACTAAATCCACTGTTAGGCTTGTTATACAAGTGGCAGCAAGCTTAATCCAAGCAATACAGAAAGGAACAGGAGAATGAAACCCATGCTGCCTTCTGTTCCTTCCTACTAACATTACATTTAATTGTTGAAGTTTACGCCATTGTTACTTTGATTCAATTTCAAATCATACTTGCCTTTAAAAACATTAATGTATTATTTTTATGTGTACTGTTTAGATCCAACCTCCTGTATATCTATCTCTTGAACATTCGTATTTCCCTGAACCCTCTAACCTAGGCCAATTTCCCATCATCGTAATTCCAGTTGCCCCAACAATCTGTCTCATGAGCCCTTCCCTCCAATCAGTCATGAAATACTTCAACCATCTTGAAGAATGAATACTAAGTGAAGTAAGTCAGAGAAAGACATTCCACGTCTATGGCTGGGATACAAAGTACATAATCTGTGATTAATATAAAATAAAAATGTAAAAAAAAAAGAAAAAGAAAAAAGAAAAAGAAATCTCTCTTCCAACCTCCTTAGACCTTTATAGATGAGAAGGTTGTGTACCAAGGTCTGATTCTCAGCTGCTGACTGCCTGTTATAAATAAGGATTTATTCAGAAATAAATGTGTTCATTGGTTTCTTTTACTTCTCTGGCTGCTTTTAGAGAGTTGTGTATATTCAGAGGAGACTACAAAACTCCCAGAATTTACCAGGTCACACTTTTAAGCAAAAATAAATAAATAAAAATAAAAAGGTTGATGACCTTATCTTTAAATGTTTTCAGATGAGCATCCAGGGTGATTGCTGGGCCCTGTGGTCACTCTTTTCTCATTTTCTCTTTCATCTGCATTAAATGGCCAGTGGCTTCAAGGAATACCTTGTTAACTTCAGGAAACCCCAAATGTGCCTAGGTTGCCTCAACATAAACATGTTAGCACACGCCTTTAATCCCAGCACTCGGGAGGCAGAGGCATGCAGATCTCTGTGAGTTACAGGCCAGCCTCGTCTACAAAGTGAGGCCAGAACAGCCAGGGCTACACAGAGAAACCCTGTTGAGGCAAACAAACAAATAAACAAACAAAAGTAAAGGGTGGGGGAATAATCTCATAAAGTGGGGAACCTGTGAGGGTTCTTCATCTCACAATATCACTTGTCATTTACCTGGTTGTAGGAGACAAAGGAGTGTCACCTAGACCATAACTGGAAAAATAATTTAATAAAGTTAGAATTCTCTCGAAGAGATTAAACATTTGGAAAAAAAAACCACTAAGAAGCAAGACTAGGGCAGAGACTGAGGGAATCTCTTGAAAGACAGGTAGACATAGAGAAAACCTATGGGAAGAGTGGGAAGGTACAGCATGTTCTACAAAAGCTCTTTGCAGTTTTGTTCCTCTTTAAAATGTGAAAATATATATATGTGTACTAGATTACAATGTGTACGTATGTGTATATAAGTGTATATATACGACTATGTATGTGTGTATGTATATGTGTATGAATGTGCATGGGTGAAAGTGTTTGTGTAAATATGTGGATGTGTGTGTTTTGTATGTGGATGTGTGTGCATGTGTGTGGATGTATATGTGTGTATGTATGTAAGCGTGTGTGTGTGTGTGTGTATGTATGTATGTGTGTTTCCAGGAGAGCTGAGAACCTAATGTAGGGCCTTGTGCTGTATTAGACAAGTGCTCTACCACTGAGATAACTCTTCCACCCCATAACATTTTATTGTGAATTTTAGTAAAATAGTTGACAACTCCTGATCTAACCTTTGGCCTCTTTGTTTATAGCACAGTAGAATTTATCAAATGCGTCTTCCTTCAAAGTGTTCTAAAAAGATGAAGTGGGAAAAGCACGTGAGACAATAAAGCCATCCCTCCCTCAGACTTCTAGGAACACAGATGTGAGGCATATCAACACCAAAGGTCTGGACTGGAAATGCTGCCGAAATCTATTCATCTGGGATCATTACTTTCACATGCTTTCCGGGGAGTTAAAACCCACACTAAGGTTCAAGAGGCCCTGAGTTAGCGGTGCTGTTCCAGTTCTCACATCCTCTCTCTTTCGGGTACCTGAATCATTTTTATTTACCTCGGCTACCGGGCCCCTTTTCTTCTTATTCATCTTCATTTCTTTTAATAAGTTTATATTATGCAGCCCAGCCTGGAGTTAAACCCATAGTCATACTGCCTAGGCCTCCCAAGAACTTGGACGACAGGCAAGCAAGGGCCATACCTAAGTCTCTGACAGAAAATAATTTGATAGCAGAGAAGGTTCCACAGGGATTAAGAATATTTCTCTCACCTGAGCACGGTTGAGACAAGACACACAGGGGAGGGGCGTAATGCTGCCTCTTTCTAACTTAGTCTTTTAAGTCAAACTATGATTGATTTCATGTGTTGGCTTGAGATTGGGCCCTGGTATGCAAATGTCTTGTTAAATATCATTTACAGTATGCCTTCAGAATGCTTCTGGGGAAGATTAGTATTTCACTTGGGACACTGAATAAAGCAGATTGCTTTTCCCAGGCATGGGTGAGGGGTTACCACAAAGGAGGTGCATCATTGGAATGCCCCAGCCCAGCATGGATGACAACTCAACCACTGAGGCACAGACGGACTCCTCCGTTCAGTTAACCTTCCATACTTTGTAAGACCGAGCACCTCCCACCGAGATCATATGAAGCTCAGGATGAATTGCTTTTGGCTAGCAGGGAGGTGCAGGAGGAAGTGACTGAGATCACAGATGAGACTTTAATGACCCTTCCCAGCCCTCCTTCCTCTGTAAGGAACCATCAGTTGGCATGATCTTGAGGTTTTCTTATAAATAATCACAGCTGCTCGGATTAAGATGGCAATGGGTGTTATGGTTGGAGGGCAGTGTTTTACCCCAGAGGGTGACACAGAACCCAGTGAAAACCTGGATAGAACCAAAAGGCTGAGCAGATCATTCTCCCTATCACTATCTGAGATGCTGGTCCTCTGCTCCCTTGAAAGTTCTTCCTTCTGCTCTCCTGCTTTTCAAATTCAATAGGACTCATTATCAGCTCTCTGGGTCCTACACGATAAGTGCAGAGCCAGGTAATTCTCCACCTATCATGCATGTCAGTTGCTCAAAATCACCCAGTTAATCAATTGCCCAGTGAGTCTGCTTCTTTTCAGAACGATGCCTAAGGCAGGGACCTGTTTTCCTCAGTTCCCTTGTGAGACTGAGCCCAACTAAGCATTGCTTAATCTTGTACTCACCATTCACTCCTTTCCATCTCTGATTTTGCCACCAAGTACTTAGGGAACTCATGCTACTGAATCAGTTTTCCTAGGATGCTCATCTCATTGCCTATCACAGCAATCTCAGTGAAAATTCAAGACACAAAAGATTCCCCCGACACAAATGAACAGTTTCTCCTTTTTTTTTTTTTTTTTTACCCTAACCTGATACTTTCCAAGTGTGTGAGATAAAAAAGCATCAGTAAAGTAAAAGGAACTTTTTAAAAGTAGGTAGCAGGGATTTCCATTTTTAATCAAGATGAAGACTCGGTTAATACATTTCCTCCACCCTGCCCCTCCCACAGAACCTGAAAAAGAAAAAAAAGCCTGAAAAACATCATCAGGATACCCAGAAAACAATGCATGGAGTGTTGGATGTCCAACATTTAATGCCAGGTAACAAAGGACAGTCAGCTCAGAGGCAAGACAAAGGCTGTTCCTATAATGCCACAGGCTATAAGCTTCGGGATTTCTGGTTGCCCTGAATGGAGATGCCACCCACAGTGAATATAGTGAAAGCCCTGTATAGAGTAAAGTCTGGGCAAAACCAAAGCTAATTGTGTGGTGAAGGTATCAGAAAATCAGAGAAAAGTACCACAATTTCTATATCCATTCCTCAACTGAGGGACAAATGGGTTGTTTCCAGCTTCTGGCTATTACGAACATAGTTGAGCAAATGTCCTTGTTGTGTACTTGCACATCTTTTGGATATATGCCTAAGAGTGGTATAGCTGGATCTTGAGGAATCTTTATTCTTAATTGTCTAAGAAAACGCCAAATTGATTTCCAGAGTGGTTGTACAAGTTTACATTCCCACCAGCAATGGAGGAGGGTTCCTCTTTCTCCACATCCTCTCTAGCATGTGGTGTCACTTGAGTTTTTTATCTTAGCCATTCTGATGGGTGTAAGGTGAAATCTCAGGGTCATTTTGATTTGCATCTCTCTGATGGCTAAGGACGTTGAGCATCTCCTTAAGTGTTTCTCTGCCATTCTATATTCCTCTACAGAAAATTCTCTGTTTAACTCCATACCCCATTTTTTAATTGGATTGTTTGATTTATTGCTTTTTAACTTCCTTAGTTCTTTATATATCCTGGATATCAGGCCTCTGTCAGATATAGGGTTGGTGAAGATTCTTTCCCAATCTGTAGGCAGTCGTTTTGTTCTGACAACAGTGTCTTTTGCTTTACAGAAGCTTTTCACTTTCATGAGGTCCCATTTATTGATTGTTGTTCTTAGAGCCTATGCTGCTGGTGTTCTGTTCAGGAAGTAGTCTTCTGTGCCAATGAGTTCTAGGGTCTTTCCCACTTTTTCTTCTAACCGATTTAATGTGTCTGGTGTTATGTTGAGGTCTTTGATCCACTTGGACTTTAGTTTTGTGCAGGGTGATAAATATGGATGTATTTTCATTTTTCTGCATATAGACATCCAGTTGGTCCAGCACATAGGGCTTTGGAAAGACTCTACCTAGCAGGGTATCAAAACAAATATTAAGAAACATAATCAACCCTTTGGCAGAGTACAGGGAATCATATGAAAGAAGGGGGAGTTAGTATGACCTGGAGAGGACAAGAGCTCCACAAGGACCAAATATAGCAGGGCACAGAGGTCTTTTATGAGACTGTCTCTCCAATCAAAGACCATATATGGATATAACCTAGAACTCCTGCTTGAATGTAGCAAATGGTAGTTCAATATCCAAGTGGGTACACTAGAAAGGAGAACAGGGACTATTTTGGACATGAACTCAATGGTTGGCTCTTCGACCTCCCTGCCCCCTGAGGGAGGAGCAGCCTTGCTAGGCCACAGAAGAGGACATTGCAGCCAGTCCTGAAGAGACCTGATAAGCTAGAGTTAGAAGGAAGGGGAGGAGGTCCTCCCCTATCAGTGGACTTGGAAAGGTGCAGGGAGGAGATGAGGGAGGGAAAGGAGGGGAGGTACAGGGAGGGAATGTGGGAGGGGGGTACAGCTGGGATACAAAGTACATAACCTGTGATTAATATAAAATAAAAATGTTAAAAATAAAAAATTGCAAAAAAATATCAGAGAAAATTCAGGGTGGGTGGGGGCGGGGCTAGGAATGGCAGGTAGAAAAGAGAGTCAAGACAAAAGAATGAAGAGCTAGTTAAATATGTAGGTTGTCTTTTATTTTCTTTTGTCTTCCTTTTGGGGCAAAAGGATGTCAGTGAAGGAAGGGTTATGCCTGGCTACAGATCTGGAGAGGTGACAGTAAGCCTGGACCACTGGATCCTCTGTCTCCTGGGGTTAAAAACATCATAAATAAGGTGAAAGGAAGGAGTGGGCAGAATCGTTAATAGCTAACAAAGTGGAAGTGTATTCATGATTTTTTTGGAAGTGTGTGGAGATTTTCCAAGAATCTGAATTCCACATCTTTTGTTTCTTTTGTTTCCTTCCTTCTTTCCTTTCTTTCTTTCTTTCTTTCTTTCTTTCTTTCTTTCTTTCTCTCTTTCTTTCTTCTTTTCCTTTAGGTCAGAATCCAAGTTGCTTTAGGGGATCCCACATCTGGGAAAACTGGCTGTTATAGGTGGCTCAGAGTGTTAGAGAGCTTGCTGCAGTTTGCAGAGGATGCAAATCATGTGCACAAACACACACACGCACGCACACATGCATGTGTGGTTGTTTTTCAGAGAAACAGAGGGAGAGGCTGAAGAGATAGTTCAATTCCAAGTACCCACATGGTGGCTCACAACTAATCATGATTCCAGTTCAGGGAATCTGAAACCCTCTCTGGCCTACAACAAGCGCACCAGGCATGCAATGCATCTACATACAGACAAACAAAACACTCACACATAAAATAGAAATAAAGCTTTAATATCAAAAGACAAACACTGAGAGAATAATCTAATTCTCTTACTTAAAACACAGGTGGCAAAAATATTGTGAATTTTACTGTAGGAATCATAAAATTTACACAACAAACTCACTAGGTATGCGGCCCTAAGATTTCATTGACGTCTACAAAAATGAAGGTATAGATGACTTTGATTTTTATATATCTGGCTATTTCGTGCGTCTTCCACAGAAGGAGTAAACGTTGCACCTCTCTTTGTTTCATAACTACAGTGGATTGCCATTTTACTTTAAAATTAGCACCCTGTACAAAGAGTAAAACTTACCAAAAGTGCTCAGGAGAGTTGATCCTGAAATCTTTGATATGATGAATGATTTTCTTTGTTTTAATCTTTCTTTTAAAAAAAATCTGAACATTTTCTCTAAGCAATCTGCAGCCAGAATAGCTTTCTTCCCAGTACCTATGAATATTTAGAAAGTTCAACGATCATGCTAAAGATTCCTAGGAATGGATCATATTTAACCACGTAAAATATTGATTTGCTTAGGCATTCTTAGATAAAATTTTACAATTTTGAATTACATTTAATGTTACTTTATAATTGACTTTTACAAGTGGGTAATAAATAAACTTTTTATGTAGAAGCATGGGTTAGTTTTATGTCAACTTGACACAAGCTAGAGTCATTTTGGAAGAAGGAGCCTCAGTTGAGAAAATGTCACTCACTAGATTAGCCTGTGGTGCCTTTTCCTGGTTTATGACAGATGTTGGCAGGCACAGCTCACCGTGGGTGGGTGCCACCTCTAGGCTAGTGGTCCTGGGTGCTATCAGAAAGCAGGCTGAGGAAGCGGTGAGGAATAGGCCAGCAAGCAGCCTTCGTCCCTGGCCTTAGCATCAGCTCCTGCCTCCAGGTTCCCACCTCTAGTACTGCCATGACTTCCCTGAATGATCCGCTACAAGCCTTAGGATGACACAAAGCCTGTCTTCCCCTAGCTGACTTTGGTCATGCCACCTTATAATGCTAATAGAAAAAGTAAGCAAGACAGTAGATAAGCCGTTTTTTGTTTTTGTTTTTTTTTTGCCTATTTTATCTTAGTTTAAAAAAATGTTAACTTTGTGTCTTAATTAGCATTGAGAGTAACCTTAGAACAGCCTAGACTCAACAGGAAAAAAAAAAAAGCAGACAGTGGGGGTGGCGGGTTCGAGTGACTAATTGTCTTTATCAACCTGTTCTGTGGACATGTCATTGAAGCGCTGTTTTTAAGTCTTAATTGATGTAGGAGGGCTCAACCCACCGTCAGTGAAACCATTTCCTGGACAGATGGTCCTGGGATGCATCAAAACACTAGCCAAGCCTGAGCTCTGAGCAAGCCTGTGCGTGAGCCAGCAAGTAGTAGCATTCCTCCTGATTCCTCCTTAAGTTCTTACTCTCGTTTCCCCCAGTGACAGGCTGGGACAAGGATGTACGAAAGGAAGTAAACTCTCTCTTGTGCTAAGCGGCTTTTGGTTGGAATACTTTATTATACAGACAGAATGAACTAGAACACTTGGGAACTTCTAACTTTTTCTGTGTCTCTGTGTCTGTGTGTTTGTGAGCACAAGTGCTCCCAGTGGTCATCAGGCATTGGCTGACATCCTGGGGTGGAGTCACGCTTGTGTCCACCACAAGAGCAGCTCACTCTCCCTACTGTTGAACTGTCTCTCTAGCACAAGCCATGCGTTTTTCTTTTCCTCGACGGGAGGGGGGGGGAAGTCATGGAAAGAATTCGGATTTTAAGGAAATAAAAGCTGCAGAGCAGGAGGCATATAGAAGAACACTGAGGGTTTTACAGCGGAGACTAGTACAAGAACGATTACTCACGACATGAGGTGGGACATTCCAGACAGAACACTCGCTTTAGTGTTGAGTACTTCAGCTCTGGGAATTTGGAAATAATTATCACTGGCCTTGTAAGCTAGTTATGTATTCCAAACAAGTGTGCCTTTGATCTGTTTTCCAGGTTTTATGAACATCTTTATAATTTTTAACTTTCTTCTGGAAGACAAAATTAATTTTTACAATAATAAAAACTTTCTCAAAAGAACCAGCTTCCATGTATTCTAAATACTGGGTATGTAGCAAGTATGTGTAGTTACCAATAATCATAATATAAAAATAAATTCAGCCAGTAAAATTAAAAAAATAACTTTAAAGCACATGATGAATACATGGAAATAATTTTCTTTCTTTACTTACTTACTTACTCGTTTACTTATTTATCGTAAGATGTAACTTCGTGCATGTGTCTAGAAATGTGGCACTATTCCTGGCAAGACAATGACAGCAGTTTACTCACCCTCACATAAGGAACGGACAGCAGACCGAAGTATGGCTGTAACTAAAGTTTAGTTCAGTGAGCCCAGGAGTTTCACTGGGGTAATTTACAGGAATGTGGGTGAGAGGTTACTTGCAGGAGGAGTGACACAAAGACAGCTGCATTACCAAGCCCACTGCAGCCTGGGTGATGACTCACTGAAAGCTGGAAATCTGGGGCCTACTTCACAGCTGGGCAGACTGGAGTTGTCTCTTTCCGGTAGCGCAGTGGGCCTGGTGGCTTCTAGGCAGCTCATCTTGTCTGCGAGTGTGGCCTAGCTGCTCCTACAGTTACTATAAGCTGGGGGAGGGAGGTCTAATGGTTTTCAGGGACTTCTTAAAGCATGGTCCTGACCTTAAAGAGCTTCCCTGCAGGACAGGCTATTCAGCCCCTCCTTGGAAGAGCCTGTTTCACTTTCTCTTTAACAGCCTATGTCTTAATGAGTTTCCCACAGAAACAGTTTTTAATCTCGGAGGAAACTACAACACAGCAGTACAAATGCAAAGCATTTCCTGGGAAAATGGCTTTAGGGGGTTACATTGGTTATGGAGTCTCTTCACAGCAAGAGAACAGTCACTGAGAGAGAAAGTTGGTACCGGGAATGCAGCATTGCTATAATAGGCCTGACCATGCTGTCTGTTGGCAGAAAATGGAAGACTTTGGGACTTTGGACTAGACACTTGTTTGGTTGTTTTAAGCAGGGCTTAATGGACTCTTATTTTAAGCAGGGCTTAAATGACTCTCAGTAAGGGCATGAAAGACAGTTCTGATAGTGATTAGAACTGTGGGGGCTCAGCAACAGAAGGTTCAGAGGGGAAGAATATTAGTCAGTGGCCCAGAAACCATTTTTGTGATATTTTAGTAAAGAATATGGCTATTTTTTGACATTGTCATAAAAACCCACCTGATGCTAAATTCAAAAGTTTTGGATTAATGAAGTTAGCATAACATGGCTATAGGCCTACAGAGGTGGTACTTTGAATAAGAACAGCCCCAATGAGCTCATATATATTTGAATACTTAGTCATCAGGAAGTGTCACTAACTAAAAGGACTAGAAGATGTAAGAGGCAGCCTTGTTGGAAGAAGTGTTTCATTGTGGGTAGGCTTTGAGATCTCAAAAGCTCTGCCTCTATCTAGGGACCAGGCTGTAGCTCTACTGTACTGCTCTAGGCCCTGCATTGGTAATAATGGGCTAAGCTTCCAAAACTCTAAGCAAGCACCCAATTAAGTGCTCTTTTTTTGTTAGAGCTGCTTTGGTCATGGTGCCTCTTCACAGCAATAGAACAGCAACTAAGACAAGTTGCAATACCACCTACATATACGAAAAGAAAAAAAAGTCTCATATAACCAAAGATTATTCTGTTGTGTTACTATAAGCTTTACTATATAGTTGTAAAATGACCTAGCCCAGGAGGGTGTGGTGGTACAAATTGTTAATCCCAGTATTTGGAGACAGGTGTTGGGGAGCTCAAAGCCAGCCTGATCTATAAAGGGAGTCCAGAACAGCCAAGGCTATACAGAGAAACCCTATCTCAATAAACAAACAAACAAGAAAAAAAATAGGCTAGCCTAGTATAACCAAAGGCATGGGTACTTCTGATTGGATAAACCTAGAAAATCTGACAAACAATGAAGAGAAAGCCCTTGATTTGAAAAAGATTAAAATCTAATTTATTGTAATACAGCATAACCAAAAAAAAACAATCCACAATTAAACTGTGGGGTCACAAAGGGCTTTCTCAATTTCAGGCATGTAGAAAGTCCAACAACACTGATAGTATCTTTAATTTTACAGTCCCAAGCAAATGTCAAAAGCAAACTAGGAACACAAATTTGCTAATCCAGATCTCTAAGACCTGTCTATTACCAGTGGGCACAACATTCTTAATTAATCTGAGAACACAAATAAAAACAAGACAAACAGAAAATATGCCTCAGGTTTACTGTCGCTTCTCACTCGTCAGAGAATATATTTCTATTATCTATCTGACAGATATAATCAAAGAGTCACAGTATAAAATCAGTTTTCTAATCACTGTTGTCACTGTGGTAGAATAAATGATCTTATTGTGCAAACCAGACTACACATATACAATTAGTATTGAGGCATATAGAAACACCACTGTTAGAAAAGTTTCAAAACAGAATTTTATCTTCTAATAGATTCAGTGTATCTAGTTTTATGTTGACGTCTTTGATCGCCTTAGACTTGAGTTTTTGTGCAGGGTGATAAATGTGCATCCATTCTTCTACATGGAGACTCCAGTTAGACCATTTGCTGAAGATGTTTCCTTTTTTCCATGGTATGGTTTTGGCTTCATTGCCATTTAAGCATTTCTTTAAATAAGAGGGGGAAAGGTAATAAAATACAAAGATAAACTGAGGATTAGAAAGCCCAAGAGTCATATATGTGCAAAAACCTAAGTTCTCAAGTGACCTTACTGAGGATCCTGTGAACCTCTGACACTGATAAAATGAGATTTTCAAAACAATAAGTCCATAATCCTAATATAAACATAAATATTAATTTTGCATATTTACCAATAAAGCAATAAGTCTTTTAAACTATTCCAAAAGTAGATTCCAAATTTTATGTGAGTTTGTGTGTGTGCCTGTGTGTCTGTGTATGTGTGGTGAGTATGCCATATCAGAAACAGAGATGAATATGGTTTTGCCTTTCTGCAATATCAGACTTTACTGAATATTAAATTCACAAGTTACAGTAGTTTCCTGTGTTGTAATTTACCAAGTAATCCTCACTTTCCTCAATGATATGGTCACTGTCAATCACAGGCTCTTTTATTACAGTCATAATTTTTAGTATTAACTCTCAGATCACTTATTATATTTCATACAGTATTATCTTTGTATCTACATACACACATATAAACATATACAACATACACATATACATACAACCGTATACAGACATACCACTTACACACAAACTATGCACATACCCACCACATACACACACATACATACATATATAAACAACACACACAAACATGTATATAACTGTACATAGCACACACATATACATACACATAAACACACACACATAGACCACATACATGTACATACAACATATATATACATAAACACTCAGCACACATATGCCACACATATACATACACACTACACATACACTACATGCATACACATCACACACATATACATACATAGACACATATGAGCATACACACATATATACATATACATACCATGCACACACACACACAACTACAGATGAGTTAAAGATGATATAGAATCCAAAGAGGCATTTCCAGAGGCAAAGGAAGACAGCTGACACAATGGGAAAAAAAGGACTCACTGCAGTTTGTTCACTATTCACCTAGCTGGGAGCTGCAGACACAGATGGTAGCCATACCCTGTCCAGGATGGATACATGTAGCAATCTGAGTGGACCTTTTCAAGCAGTGGACATTGTGGTGAAGGCCCAATGGCAGTCCTCTGCCTATTGGTCCCTCAGCGCACACAGATACACACACACACACACACACACACACACAGAGAGAGAGAGAGAGAGAGAGAGAAAGAGAGAGACCACCTATAGGTCAATGGTGGCCTTGCCATTATAGTTATGTAGTTCAGGAGCATCTCTTGTACCATTTTTTTTTTTGGTCTGATGTTTGATAGATTCATGGACCAAGTTTTTAAAATATGTTTTGTTGTTGTTGTTTTCGAGACAAAGTTTCTTTGTGTAGTCTTGACTGTCCTGGACTCACTCTGTAGACCAGTCTGGCCTCAAACTCACAGAGATTCTCCTGCCTCTGCCTGCCTGAGTGCTGGTATTACAGGTGTGAATCACTGCACCCAGCCTTTGTGTCCTGGTTTTTTGGACCAGGTAGCTATTTGCTTATAGGAAGAAGTTGTTTATCAGTCCATGCCTCGTAGTTCCTGTGAGGCAGGTAGTAGTGTCTTTGCAAAGAAGATGTAGAATTTATTCTGCAGGTGAGGTTGAAATGGGGGCAACTGCTGACTTGTAAAATGCTGTCACCTAGAGAAAGGCAAAGCATGAGCGACATTGCTTTCTTCAACCTGGAGCAGGGCCATCACTGAAAGCAGGGCCTAGCCTGTTCTCCACAGTGAGCATATAGTAGACAGAGTAAACGTGTCATATGCAATGTATCTGTCTCTCAAACACACATCACCACCACCACCACCACCACCACCCTCATTAGCCAGGAGACTTGAATATACTAACAAATTCATGACTCAGACTTACCTGTTTGTGTTTGTCTTTTCTGGTTCGTTTGCTCAAATCAAGGAAATGTTTTGTGTTCACGGGTAAGAACTGTTCTCATATATCTGGATTTCCAGAGTGATGATGTTGTAATATCCTTGGATAACTGTGACCAAATGCAGTGTGGTGAGGAAAGGCTTTGTTCTGTTTACATTTCCAAGTTGCAGTCCATCAGAGAGGAAAGTTGGGGCAGCAAGGTAAGAAGGAGCTGAAGCAGGAACCATGGAGAAGCTCTGCTTATGGTACCACTCCCTAGCTTACACTCAGTTACAGCTCTTTCACAGTGTATAACCACAGGCCTACAGAATGATGCCACCCACTGCGGGATCGGCTCCCCTTCAACCATTAGCAATCGAGCCAGTGTCCTCACAGATGTTGCCATAGGCCAATCTCATCTGGACAGTACTTCAATTTGGGTTCCTTCTTCCCAGGTGACTCTAGGTCATACTAAGTTATGGGAAATACAATATGCATGGTATATATTTGGTAGTCAGCCCTACCAGAGCCCTTATTTCCTGAGCTTCTTGCTTCCCCTTTGCACCAATTAACCGATTATATCAGATTGTTAAACTGAGTTTCCGCCAACATGAGGAGACTCACTTACCATCTTGGCCATAGATTAATAAAAAACAGGGCATTTTGGGAAATATATTTCCTAACTGAGTTTGGCTTTTAGCACCTCTTTTTACAAAAAGAAATTGCCCTGATCAATTACTTTTTTGTGTGTTCCTTGAGATACTAAGCTTATTCTTCTTCCAACAGAGTTAATGATAAAAACTAACCAGGACAGATGCCAAACGTGTTACTACCTTTTAGGACAATAAAATGCAATCTTGGAAACCATATTTACCAAAAAGCAGAAATCAAATGTATCAGCAGACAGAAATTTTCTTTTGAATTAGAAGCCTGGCAATTAGTTGCATAATTGTAACCATTGTAACACAATTTACTGAGTGATAAAAAATACTGTAGTAACAGACACACAACAAGCTATGTAGCTTGAGATTTTTCCAAAGGGCAGCTAGAGAGTAGCAGCTAGAGAGCAGCGGCTACAGAGTAGCAGCTAGAGAAGTTCTCTGGACTCACC
This sequence comes from Pachyuromys duprasi, assembly GCA_028658305.1. NCBI lineage: Eukaryota > Metazoa > Chordata > Mammalia > Rodentia > Muridae > Pachyuromys > Pachyuromys duprasi. The sequence goes on from CM053745.1 coordinate 57,750,395, forward strand.
TGGGAGGTTATTTTGACCACTTTAAAATATTTTACATTTTTTTCCTAAACTAATCAAACAAACATAAGCAAAATATTCACCCAAGGAAATAGGTAGTGAGAGGGAAACAAGCTGAGTAAGGACCCGGTGTCAGAGGACAGTACAAATCACTCAGAGACTGCCTGAAGGTCTGTAGAGCTCAAAGAGAGCGTTCAGTCAAGGAAAATGACAATAGGGAGGTATGAAAAACTAAACCACTGTATATGCTAGTGTTTGTAATCAGAAAACAATCTTATGTAAGATGACTATATCAATCTATCTATACTAATGGATTATATATATTATATATTAATACACTATTATAGCCATTTATTATATACATAGAAAACACTAAAATGTGTGTGTAATCAAGAATATTACATATGGATGGAGATGGAGAAGAAATGTCAATGCAAGAGCAATGCCAGACAGAGAGTAGTAGAGCGCTTGTAGAAGATAGGGACTCATATGGCTCTTGGCCATATGCCTGCATAAGCCTATAGTCAAGATTCATTTTGTTCATCTTACACTATTGCCTTAGCCTATAGCAAGTGCAGGTACATTTGAATTTACTGAGTAATATTTGCTTATGAATGTGTGCAGCTGGTGACTTGTGACTGAGTTACATTCATGTTTGGGTGCCACTATTTAATAACCTCCATTATGTAGATTTCATTGCAGAGAAGGGTCGTTTATATGTGATTAGCTGAGCCACCCAAAACCAAACACAAGGTTTTGTCTTTGTCACAATATATATATCTGAATTGTAGAAACGGCATAATACAAATTAATACACCAGAATGTAATTGATACATTTTAATTTCATGGTAAAAAGTGACTTTCCCTCAGCTGTATACAAAGATTATGGATTAGTCTTTATTACTGTTGTCTCCTTATTTGTTTTAGCGATTTGAAACATTTTCTTCTACAGAAATATGGGTAGTTTACTACTTATAATGTTTACTTTTATAATAATGACTTTATAGTGGAAATTACTGCTCCTATTTTTAAGTGAATTAAGAATATGCACATTTGTGAATCAAACTTCAGAAATAATAGAAAACTGTCACAAACTATACTCCATTTTTCTCGACAGGCAGAGAATGATACTGTGACACAAATGGCATTTTTCTGCCTCCCCCAGAATATTTTTAACTGAGAAGTCATGGAAGATAGTGCAGTCATAAAAGCACAATGCAGCAATGATTTTATTATAGCAGAATTTTTACTATAAAGATGTTAAGTTAGGAGAAATGGTTTATGGCACTGCTGTTTCTGAGCCTGAACAGTGTTCTCCTCCTGCTGTTAGAACAGGCTGATATAAAGACCCTGAGCCCTTGCTGAGAACAGAGTGGTGACTGTTCTTCTATTTCTCACATCTTCAATCGTGAATTTATGATATGGCTTTGAAATATAAAGCACATTTCATTAAAATAAATTCCATCTTTGAAATGTCTGATATCAAAGGCTCTCTCTAGTGCTCTTCACGATGAGATAATGAATATCTAGTTTTTCAATTAATAAGAGATAAGGTAATCTGTCTTAATTGATAAACTGATTTTACTTGGAACAGGGAGTGTGTGGCATTATTTAACTGCTAATCCAGAGCAGGAGGAGGCAGATACGTGGCGGTGTGAACAGCACTCACTGCTCATCTAACCTTTTCCAACCTAGCAGATTAGATCCCAGGGCTAGATGTTGGTGATTTAGCAATGAGGCTTTTGTTCACTATAGCTAGAAAGGACCTGAGAATCCACCTCAAACCAGTTGGAGTCAGCATATGAAAGAAAAGCTATTTGCTAACCACCGTCAGCTCTAACAGGAATCAAATAATTTAAGCAAGTATCAAATTTTTATTTCAAATAGTATTCTTGCCACTATAAAAGGACCCCCTACTCTCTTGTTTCTGTATACTACTGTGAGAAATAAATGATAACCGAAACAACTGTATCAAAAAAGTTAATATGTAATGGTTACAGTGATAGGATTCAGCTCTCTGTTTCTTGACATTGACAGTCTATAACTTCTGAAGCTATAGGTAATTTCTCTCTAAAAATTATTGTCAATGGTGTTGATTGGTATAGTTGTTTAGTTTTCAGATTTGATAAAATGTTACAATGTTTCATGCAATGTATCTATTGTAAAAACTAAATGTAGGCAAGAACCTAAATATATTTTACCCTACATCCATGAAAGTATACTGTGTTTAACATATATATATGTATGTGTATATATATATGCTTTTGTTGGTTACCAAATACATTAAATTTAAGTTTATCCCAGGGGAAAAATGTTCTATGGATCTTTATCTGTCAACAATCATTGTAAACCTGAAAATAAAGAAGTCACAAAGTAAGCAGGAAAAACCTAAAGAAATGAAAGACCTGGGCCTATTATTGACACTGAGAATATAAAGTGGGATCTTGCCATAGGAGGCAGATGTAAGATTATTCCCTTTGCATATTTATAGGGTCAGATCATGAGTTTCTACTTGGATGAGTATATTAAAATATGACAGAAAAATTCAAGTTATTCAATAAATATTAGCTGCCAATCTGCCCCTTGAATATGACAACTATATCTTATATCCTTATTAATGACTGAATCCTCATCCTCCTGATATATAATGACAGGTTTGGTAGATGTCATGGAGGGGTATTCTTAACAACTGATTAGATTACCTAGAGGAATAATGTAAGTATCGGGATTGATTGTGATAGCTTCCATGTCCACCCTATGTGCAAATCTAATGTTAGTGGAAGAGTGAGGAAGGGGTGGAAAATCTAGTTGAGATCAGTATTCTTTTTTTTTAATGCAATTCACCTTAAAATTCAGGAACCTGTGACCTATATGAACTTTATAGGTCTTTGTGTTTACAAAAATTTTTTTGCTTGAATGATGATAAATCAGATAAGTAGAAGTAACCAGGACAGTGTGGTGGTCTGAATGAAAATGGCTCCCACAGACTCAAAGGGAGTGGCATTATTGGAGTAGTGGTGAACTTGTCTCTGGGGGTACAGCTCAGGACTCTCAGGTACAATTCAAGCATTTGGTCTGTCTACATGTTTTCCACCATGACAATAATGGACTAAATCTTTGAAACTGTAAGCCAGTCCCAATTAAATATTTTCCTTCCTAAGGGTTTCCATGACCATGTTGTTTCAATAAAACCCTAAGACAGGCAGCCTTGTAAATGAGAGTGTTTAAGAGGACAAGCCACTCTAGGAAGAAGAGCAGCCTATCGAGTTTCTAAGGTGACGCTGATGATGTCTGCAATGTTATTACAAGGAGGCTGGAGACGAATCCCTGGTACTACTGCAGATTCCCAGGATCCTAGAGTTGTCAATTGTCTTCTATCCATCTTCACATCCAAGGATTGTGTGAACTGAATGAGAATGCCCCCATAGGTTTGGGCATTTAAACCCTTGGGGGCCCAATTGGGGGAGATTTACTTGGTACAGCAAATAAGTCACTAAAGGCAGTCTTCGAAAGTATGTAATCACACCCCACTTCTGGTTTGCTTTCTTTCTCTACTTTGTGCAAGAAATTAAATATGTGATCTCCCTGCTTCCTGACTCCTGCTTGCTGCCATGCCTCCCTGCCATGATGGATCCTATCCTTCTGAACCCAGAAGTCCAAATAAGCTCTTTCTTTAAGTTGCTTTTGATCATGGTGTTTTATCATAACATATGGAAATATACTGGCAACTCCTCCCTATTTTATGAAACTGGCTGACTTTAGGCTTAGAAACTATAATGTGCACAATGGCTTAAAATGCCTCTTTTAAGATTCATTTGTTGGAACGTGAACCCCACTGTAGTAACGGTAGTAGGTGGGCTACTTTAGCAGTGATTAGATTGCTGGCCTTCTCACCTCATGGATGGATTATGCTCTTGTTACAGAAATGGTCTTCTCAGTGTGATATTTCTTCACTGGTGACACCATTCCCCAACGAGATGGTAGGCTTGTTTATAAAAGCAAGTTTATCGAAGCCCAGAGTGTATTCTCAAATTTCTTCCCCGACATCCCCCATGGATGACACAGAAAAGAGGTGTTTGTCAGAAAGTGACAATGTGACATTGAAGTGGAAAGAATAAACCTCTGTTCTTTATAAATTATCTAATGCGAGATATTTTGCTATAGCATTAACAAACTGAGTCAAACTATGCTTCTGTTTCACTTCAGTTTTAGTGGGTGGGTTTCCACACCTTCTCTCTATTTAACTAACGTTAGCTAACATAGCGGGATCTTTTACTTAAATAACTGTTTGCAATGAGAAAATGTCATGGATATTGGGCTTTTGAAAAATGTCATATATTCATGAATTCGATTTGTAGAGGGAGCCTTAACAGAAGGATTAAAAAACACTCTTTTTTTTCCTTGCTGGTATTATTAAATTTTTTGTGCCTTTGATGAAGGATCATTTACCAGAATCACAGGCTTCCTTGAAGAGAACAAGAGAATAAAACTAGCAACTATTAGATGGTTACACAGCTAATTCTTAGAAAGGTTCGTGTCTGTGAACTTTGTTCTTCATTTTTAGTTCCCGCCTGGTATTTTATCCAGTCACTCTTTCTACTAAGTTTTTTTTTCTTTTTTTGTTAGACTAGAAATAATTTCAGTGGCTACTCAACATATTGAAAATTATGTGTATGGACCCTCTTTGCAGTTTCGAAACAGCTTTGGATACTTATATTTCCTGAAACCCAATCAAGCTTGTGTGTTTCTCATAGATGTTATAGCAAATCACTGTAAACACGGAGTCTTAAAAATAACAAAAATGTGTGTATGGTTTTATTTAAAGTTTATATTGCTCTGAATATTAGGAGTCCCAACTCAGTCAAATGGGGTACTGAGGAAATGCAGGCATGCTTTCCGGAGGCTCTGAGGGGCATTCTTTCTCTGTGTGGCTTCTGCAACAGTACACTGGCATTCTTAATATATGGCTCCCTTCCAGAGACCACGCAGTGACCTCTGACTCTCTGATTTGGGCCCTCCTGCTTTTCTCCTATATGGCCCCTTAGGATGGCTATGGGCCCACCTTGAAAATCCAGGGTAATCTCCTTGTAATTTTTTTTTCTCTTGAAGATGGTTTCTTTTTTTTCCTCACACAATATATCCTGATTATAGTTTCCCCTGCCTCTACTCCTTCATAATGCCTCTTCCATCAGGATCCATCCCCTTTCTGTCTCTCATTAGAAAGCACAGGCTTCTAAGGGATGATAAAAGAAAATAAGATAAAAATTAACACATCATACATAATTAGACAAAACAAGCACAGAGAAGGAAAAGAGACCTAGAAAGTGTACAACAGACAAATAAACAAACAAAAACCCACAAACCTGCTTGTTCACACACCCAGAAATCCCATTAAAAACAAAACCAAACAAACAAACAAAACCCCACTAGACTGGAAGCCATAACATATAGTCAAAGAACCTGTGGGATAAAAGAAAGAAGGAAAAAAAACAAAATAAAAATAAAAAGATAAATAAAACTTACAAAAAGAAAAGAAAAGCGCTGAAAAACCTTGTTTTCTTGGTGTCCTTCATCCCCTCTTTCTGCCTCCACTTTTGTTGGGCTCCAGGAGCCCTGGGGCTTCAGAGGGATTTGAAGAGGACATCTTGTTTAGAGATAAGTGTTCTAAGTGAGTGCTTGTTCTGAAGATGAAAAATTTAAAGATCACATCCTCTAACATAATCTCCTAAAGTGGCAAGATATACATCTCCTTTATCCTCATTAATAGTTCAAGTAAGAAAGATGGCAGTGGAAGAAAAAAAAACATTTATTTTATTGGGAATAGTGCTACAACTTTAAAAAAAAAGAAGCATAAGTAATTTTTATTCCAATTTCAAGAAAGAACATTAACAGTCAATGTTTAAGTTGATCATTTGGGAAGGAGAAATATCATAAATAAAATATGATATTTGATAGCAAAACAGAACAGGTAAATAAAATGAATTTGTATTTAAAAAGAAAACTTTTGTGCAGAAAGCACAAACCCATACAATATGAG
>CM053745.1:57756928-57786920 GCA_028658305.1 Pachyuromys duprasi
CCCTTCTCTAGCAACCACTTTGTACCAATATTTCAAGGAGGGCTGAGGATTCATGAGCATCTTCCCCATCCATGGGTGTAAGAACATGAATGAGCCATGTTGAACAACACCTTGAGGAAATGTGAGAGGAAGCTTCAGGAAAAGAAAAAAGCAGAGTACCTTTATTATTATTACTATTATCATTATTATTAATATCTCAGGTATCATTTGTTCCCTGGATTATTCCTAGACATAATTTCCTGCCTCCTGTGACAAACATTTACATTCAATGTATAAGACATGTTCATTCTATTGAATGTCAGAATACAGCCATAGAACCAAATCTGGTCAGTGTACCTTGAATCTAGATATCATCTTCTGCCTTGCTTTTATGCTTTGCCAGGTATAATCTATAGTATGTACAAGACATTGTGTTTAAATTGGTCTGTTCTGAGAAAGTTCTGGGAAAGGGCTACTATATTAATATTTTGTATGTGCTTACTTTTGTTTGTTTACATGTTTTTCTGACCATGCTTTTATGAACTTAAACAACCTTGCATGGATAATTGCTTTCTTTGTTACATTTGTATGTAAGAGTACACTGAAACTAAAGTAAGGTTGTCTAGAGCCTATCTGCCCCATTCTTTCATATCCCCAGATCCCCGGTCCAGAAGTCAAGATCTGCCCCAGTCTGCTGAAAAGTAGACACATGGGAATATTGATGGCCCAATCTTGGGCAGGTAATCTAGCTGAGATGAGTTCATGGGTACAACATCAATGTCATGCCTGAAAAATAGAAGTTCAAACGTACTCTTGTCATTTCCTCTGGCTTTTACATTATTCCTGTAACCTCTTCTGTGATATTCCTTGAGACTTGAAAGAGATGATATAGAAATACCATTTAGAGATAAGCATTCAGTGACCACATATTCTCACCATGCTGACCAATTATGAATCTCTGGGAACACATATGCTCACTGCAAAAAGAAGTGTCTCTGACTAAAGCTGACAGCAGCACTCACCTTCATAGCATGTTTCCAAATCAAAACAGTAGTAGTAGCTTTCTTGCTAGGTCTATGATCCCAACTATCGGCTTTTGGCCAGGATTATAGTATCAGGTATGAACTCTCTTATATGGAGAAGGCCTTAAATCTAATCAGAAAGTAGTTGGTTAACCCCATAATTATCGTGCCACTATTGCTCTGTGGGCACATCAGTCAATAGTGTAGCATGTACAGTTCATAGCTAGGTAAGATGTCTGATGACTTTTCTCCCCTTGCAGCCTGAGTAACACCACTGGACACCTTAAAAACTAGCCAACAAACAAGAAACTTGCAGCTCAGTTAGAGCTTATTTCTCTATGTCCCCTGGCCAAAGCTTAATGACTTCAGTAGTTCCTCTTGCCACCTAGTTCTGGCAGGCAACCAAGAGCAATGGCAATAGGCTGAGTTATTTTGGAGGACTCAAAGGTTCTGTGATCAACAACTCACTCAGCAATATGCCTGGTGCCGAGGTTTTCATTCAATAACTGTGGCTTCCACTAGCAGCTTTATCTATTTGTATAGGAAATACCTACATTTTTGAAAAGTATTTCTGAGACAAAAAACTAATCTATTAACTCTATAACTGTCTGTGCTTCTTGAAGACTTTTACTGATTACTTTTTATCCAATTCACATTATAAAACAAAGAAAGTCTAAAATAACCCAAATCAAAAGAACTGTACTTATTCCAAGAGACGTGTCTGCATTCAAAAAGAGGGAGAAGTGTCTCCTACAATGTTGTTTTGAGACCAAATAAGCAAGACATTTAGAGAAACAAAAGTAGCAACAAATTGAACTGAAGTGATTGACTAGGAAAGACCTCAGGCCTGCCCTATAACATTCTAAGTATCAGAGACAATGTCAAGCAGCAGATATCTCTGCCTCCAGGATGTGCTCTTCACAATTACACACCACTAGGCCCTCTGTGGTTTGGAGGGCCTGTTGTAAGATGCTCTGAATGTCTCTAGTTTCCCTCTGACTAGGGTGTCTTCAGTGTAGACCTATGTATGCAAGGGTCCTAACTTTTTCCAAGCTTGGAGTATTCTCCAAACTTATGCCTGTATTTCATGTGACCCATATGCATAGAAAGATGGAAATGCACCTGTATGGGTGCATACATATACCTCTTGTCATCACTCTAGAGGTGATGGGACCTGGGAGAACAGAGCCAATAACTGAGGTGGCCTGTGTCTCAAGCAACAGCCAACTTAATCCAGTCTCAGACAACTTATTCTATGAGAGTTAAAAAAAGGTCACATAAGTAAAGCTCTCGAGTTCAAGCTGTATACTATCACAAGGACAAGCCACATGTGGTAGAAACATGTGTTCTGTAGCAGCATATGAAGGATAGCTTAAACATTTTATTGAATAACATCAGCATGACATAAATGAGTAACCTGAAGTAAAGTCATGCTCACTCAGTAACCACAAAAACACATTCGGTGAACAATTCCCTGTTTTGAAGAAATTGAGGTCACAAGACTCTTGTTTTTTCTCTTAGCGTGTTCTCAGAAGCGTTCAGAGTTCTCCTCACACTACTTTTATTCCTGGACTATGTTCTGACACACTATGACCTGGGTTGAACAGTTATTTAAAGTGGCTCCAGGACCCCACACTTACATAATCATTCTTGGTCCTGACCTGGTTGCTTATGGCTCTTTGAGAGTCCCTCTGTTGCCCTCAGTAGGGAGCACCACCACAGCAGCATTCTGTGCTCGCCCTTACTCACTTCCATCCCACCATGGAGTCCTGAGAACACACCCTGTGTGCATGCTGATGGCTGTTACTCTCATTCTGAGTAATCAGAAATTGAGCTATGTTGATAACACATGTGCTGTATGTCTTGGGTCTCTGTATAAATTAGTCACAATCTGTAGTTATATCCAGCTCTATTCTAAAAACTCATTTTCCTTCAGCTGGGATCTAAAACTAATACCTCCTTCCTTAGAAGAAATTTAGAAGCTGATAGAGTAGTCAAGCATTGCCAGTGTCTGCTGCAGGCAAGAAGAGTTAGAAGGCAATAGAAATAGCTACCAAACTAGGAAGTGAACTCTGACTAAAGAAGTTTGATTCATTGCCTACACTTCAGAAAAAAATGTCCAGTCTACTAGACCTATGGAACTTTAAAGAAAAATACATTTAAATGTTTTTAATTTTTAATTAAAACATAATTATGTCATTTTCCTTCTTCTTTCTTCCTTTTAACCCTTCCCATATACTACTCCACTCTCAAATTCATGGCCTCTTTTTCTTTGATATAGTTACTTACTTATTTACTTAGACACACATGCACACAAATATAACCTTCTGAGTCCATTTAGTGTCACTTGTATATGATTTCAGGGCTGACAAGTTGGTATTGGACAAGCAGATAAAAGGTTCATCACTGGAGAGCTATTTCTCTTCCTGCTCCTTGGGGAAGCATATTTCTCATGCTCTCAAGATTCCTTAATTACCTGCAGCTCTTCACTTAGGTGTAGGGCCCCCTGCAAGCCTCCACATTAGCATGCCTATTGGTCCCGTCCTTGTTTTGATCTTGTTTAAGCAGCTGCATTCTTGGGGTGCCTTGGGTATAGTTTTCCTGTTATATTCAGAAGTCAAAATCTCACAGCAGGCTTCTCGGTTCTCTGGCTCACAACTCCCTCTTCAGGAAATGTTCCCTGAGCTGTGGGAGGAGGAGTGCCTCAGCTAGGGTTTCCATTACCACAGTAAACACCGCAAGGAAAAGCAATTTAGGGAGGAAAGAGTTTGTTTCCTCCCTATCTTTCTTTATTCCTCTCCTCATACTTCTCTTCACTCCCTTCTACAATTACAGTTCATCATAGAGGGAAGTCAAGTAAAGAATTCAAGACAGGAAACTGGAAGCAGGAACTGAAGGCAGAAGCCATGTAGGAATGCTGTTTACTGTTTCCCCCCACCCCCATGGTTTCCTTATCTTGCTTTTTTTATGCAAGTCAAGACCATCTGCCTGGGGAGGCTGGTCCCTCCTGCATCAATCATTAAGCAAAAAAATGTCCTACAAAGTTGCCTATGGGCAAACTGGATGGAGTCATTTTTCTCAACTGATTTTCCTCTTCCCTGATAACTCTAGATTGTGTCAAATTTACAAAACAAACAAAACTCAACTAAGAGAAGTTGTGTTGTAGAGGTATCTGCTGGGACTGGGCACTTCATAACCGTTTATCCTGTGCAGTTTGACCACTTACAGTTTTCTATCATGGTCCCCATCTATTGCAAAGAGAATGGTGGTTGTCCAGGGGCAAGAGACACTCTTTCCTGTGGCTGTAAGAATAAGCATTTAGAATGCAGGATCCTGATTTAGCAGAGTGGCGGTTGAAGATTCTTCTCTAGGATCTAGATGGTTTGGTAGGTTTCAGGTACCAGGTCTCATACCCCTCCCACTGAGAAAGGCTTGAATCCAAATAGACAACTGTAAGTTACTGACAAGATATGCGTGCCACTACTGTACTTCAGTGCTATCACGCCATGGTGGTCATTGTTGTAGTTCATAGGAGTCACAGCTGGGTAGAATTACTGGTTGTTCTCTCACTCAGCAGCTTGCATGGCACTTTCTGGTACTCTGGAGGCTAGTCCTCAGAGAAGATGCTTTTGGTCAGATCCAACGTGGATCCTTTGAGTCTTACGTCCTAAGTGCATGGTATCTTCAGAAACAGGAAACCGGCTTCAGCTTCTGGGAGGCCATCAAAGACAACAGTTTCAGCCTATATTGTTTTGGAGGTCACTAGGGCTCCCCTGTCCAACAACTTGTAAGGGGGGCTGTTTTATGCCTGGTATTGGGGATTTTGTTAGCCTGTAGCTCTTGTCAGTTCAAGCGGGGTAACCACTTAAACTCTATATGTATATGCACACACATGCACACTTACATGTATTATATATAAAATTAGGTAGGTAAATGCCATATACCATTTTCAAACATCCTTAGTGTTATTTGTCTTCCTCTCCTTTTATATTGACCTCCGCCTTTCCCCTTCACAATAAAATCCCCCCATTTTTCCATTTCTCCCTTCAACATTTACAATTTTTCTTGTGATCTCCTGATTTTAAATGCTTGTACTCTTTCCCTGTTAGCAACATGAACACACACACAGATATACAAACACACACAAACCCTAAGTCTGTACCTGGGGCTATTTTTCTGTAATTTAGAAACTCAAATATTTTAAGCGCTAATTTAATTCTTTTTGAGAAAAATTTACAGCATACTTTTGTACAGCCATGGGTACTACTACTCCCCCAGATGGGAGAGGTTGGGATGGAAAGAAACATCCTTCCTGACACAGGTTGATTAATATTCTTCTGCAGCTGATCAAGGTAACCATCAAACATGTCTCTCTGGAGCAGAAAATCACAAGTGAACATAATTTTAGTCTCGAGTGAGGAGACATGCAGTATGTTTGTTTGTTCCTTGCTCACCTTAGCTCACAATTGTCTCAAGAGTCTCAGCATGCTTTTTCTATTGGTGTAAACCTCTTCCAGGCTTTGCTGATCATTGAATTCCACCATACACTCAGTAGTTGCTAATAGGAAATTTTTTATAGGGAAGGATTATTAAATGTTTTTCAGTTTATACATATTAATACTTATATTTAAGAACTCTGTCTACAGTGCTTTGTGACAATAATTTTAAAACATCACAAATTAACTATTCTATAGCTTTTATCCACAGCCATGTTTTTATTGTCCTGATGACTTTGACACACTTATTCAGTGAAGAAGTCAATTCTTATTAAAAAAAATTGAAGAAGTCTCTTACACTTGAAGTAGAGACAACATTCTTGTTATCCCTAAGCATAAGTTTGTTTTTGTTTTTTTCCCCCGGGGGGGAGTGACATATAAGAAAAACATATTCATTAGAAAGTTGGAAAAGACAAGATTCAGCACCAGCGGTTTGTCTCTCTGATGAGACACCGCATTCCAGTTCATGTAGGGCAAGCCATCAGCTCACCGTGGTCACAGCACTGTCTACTTGGGGAAATTACAGTAAATGGCTGCAGGACGATGGAGCTGTCACGAATCTTTGCCAAATAAAGCACTGATCTCATTTACCAGGACTCTATCTTTGTGACTTCACCGCTTCTCCCACACCCTAATTCTGTATCCTTACATCTGCCTTTGAAGGGGTCAGAGGTATTCAGGCTCTAGCAATACATGTACCTACATATGTATTACCACCTTGGCTAATTAGACTTGGGTTTTCAAGTTGACATGTTCCTGAAGAGGAAAGCATTCTTCTAAGTTCTAAGATGTCTGAGATTTAAAAGGAGCAAGCTCTGCCATGCAGGTGCAAAGGGCCCACCTGCCCTTACAGTGCATTCGTCAAAGAGCAGAGATCAGCTGAAGAAAAGAAGCTGTTACTAGCAGTTTGTTCACATGAGTGTTTGTGCAAGGGTTCTAGGAGAGAAGAGGACCAGTGTGGCTTGGGGTATCATGTAAACCTGATAGGCAGGGACTGGAAAAGTGAGCTGAAATGAGTCAGAGGGACTCATGGGAGCACAGGATAGTGATCAAGTAAAACTCTTTTTTGCACCTATGCCCACCACCTCCTGAAGGCAGGGGAAACAAAGAACTCACCCTGGAGAGGGAAATCTGTCTGAGAAAATTCTTATGCAACTAAATTTACCTGGAATTGGCAACATTAGCTTTTCCCTCCTCCTGAGCATAAAAAAAGACTTAAAATAGAAATTAAGTTCCATGACAAGAAAATAAGTTTCCTTCCTTATACTTGGATTTGTGGCCTGTGAAAATGCGCGTCCATTACACAAAGAGAAAATTTCCCTCTGAGGTGCTGCCCTGCTACAAAGGCATGATAATTTAGCATGATAGCTAACTAATCTGTTTTAGTCAACTTGAGCCTGTCACCTCAGAGCAACAGAAAGAAAAGACAGTTCTAGAGATCTTCTTGCCAAAGTTCAAAGCCTTCTTCTAGTGAAGATTTCAATTCAGTGTTGTGGTGCTCTGCATTTCCATTGAATGGTGAAGTTTGTGTCATTCATTAAGCCCTCATTCATTATGAAAATAGACCAGCAAATTATATTCTTTGTAAGTGAATTCATTATGAAAGTAATTTACAAAATACATTAAGCTCCTTCACAATCTTTCTAAAGGAAAAGCCAAATAGTTTTAAACATTGCAAGGTTGTTATCATTTAAGTCTTAGATTTTACTTTTCATTAGTTATTTTACTTTTTATTACTGAATTATGTGTTGCACACATATCTAAATTTGCTTATGCTTGGCATGATACAAACTGCTTTTTATGTGTGCCTTGGAGAATCGCGTTTCAATGATGGTTTCATCAAGTTTAAAATGAAGATGAAATTCTAGTTTTAAAATACTGCACTAAAATGTTCTTTTCTTTTCTTCTCAAATTTGGATAAGCCGGCTTTGCTCCACAGAGACTGCAACTCGATCCTTCATCTTTTGAATTTTTGCATTAAATCATCATTTTAAACTCGTGAGAGCAGGGGAAGCCAGACAAGCATGTTACACATTTAAAATAAGGTTGTTTGACCCTCTTTGGAGTCGAAAATTCAGTTATCAACTTGAGTTAAGGTGGAAGTCAGAGTAGAATTTGCGTCTCCCTGAGCTGTGCACACTTACAATGCTGCTCCTTACCAGAAACATGTTGGTACATGTTTGTTCCCCAGGAAAAAGAGAGCCCTATTCATTATTCACAGAGGTCCTCCTGTACAGTAGAGACATTCATTCTCCAATGGTTCTATGACTGGGGTGTTGTGAAGCCCAAAGATGTTATTTTTGGAAGATAGTCTGCCAATTAAAAGCAAACAGCACTGGATGGCTTAGTGATGTCTTCAGCATTGATTGCCTGTGACTGTAAACGAACAGGAGGGAAACCAAAGGCACACCACGTCCTCTGCTGTCTGCTTCAGCTACCCCTGCAAATAGGTCATTAGTATGGAACTTCCAACTTAAAGGCTTAGACTTTTTTCCCTTAACGTTCCAAATAACTTGAAAAACACTAGATCCATTTTCTTACAAACATTTGCTTATTTCTCCCTGAGATGTAATAAAACGTGCAAAGCTAATATAGTAGCAAGTGTTAAGAGTGATCACCTGGAGGTCAGTTCAGGGCACAAAGACAAATAGAACCCTATTCTTCAAGTGAAAGACAATATTTAAAAAATATTTATGTATTTATAGACATGAGTGCACACCTGCGTGACTGAAGAGGGCATCAGATCACATTATAGATGGTTGTGAGCCACATTTGGTTGCTGGGAATTGAACTCAGGACCTCTGGAAGAACAGATAGTGCTCTTAACCACTGAGCCATCTCTCCAGCCCCCAAAAGACAATATTTTATATGAAACTAAATATGTTCTCCAATTTTGTGGCTTAAAAAGCATGGGAGAAAATTCTGGGCATAATGGTTGATACTCATAATCCCAGCACTTCAGAACCTGAGTCAGGGAGGATTGGAAATTCAAGGTCATCATAGAAACTAGAGAATCTGTTTATAAATAAATAAATAAACAAGCAATTGAAGATCATGGAAGCAAATCCTCAGGGAGGTTGAGGGAGAAGAATCAATGGTGAGTTTGAGGTCAACCTAGATACATAAGGAGACCTTGTGTCAGAAAAATAATAGCAACAACAGGGGGAGAGGGGGGGAAGAAGCAAGGCAGGTGAGAGTGATGTCCATAGGGGTTTTATGTAAAGTCAGTGCCATTAAATTTGTCTAGATTTTAGCTTACCAATTAATGGTGTGCATCTGGGTCACTGTGATTTTCCTAACCAAAGTGCTGAACATATTGGTATTTGGTACTTGTTGGGTTGGCTACAAGCCTATTATTAGTATCTTATAGTTTGTTGATTACTGAGTATTATGTTCATAAAGTAGATGAGAAGTTCTGTTCCACATGGAAAATAGGAGTGAGGAATCTGTGAACATTTTAAGGACCCTAAAGAGTAATAATGAACAGATTATTTTTTGCATAACTTTGTAGTTTAAATATTTCATTTTGTAATTGTGTTCATGTGTATGTGTGTGTGTATGTATGTATGTATGTACATGACTGCAGGGCCCCCGGAAGCCTGAAGAAGGTGTTAGATCTCCTGGAGCTGAAGTTAGAAGTGGTTGTGAGCTAACCAGTGTGGGTATTGGGAATGAACTTGGGTCTTTTACAAGAATGTATCCATAATTGTAGTAAGGATGTCCTTGCATTTCTTCTTCAGCCATGAAGGTAAATGTTCAGAATTTGGAACATCATATGAATAATAATTATTCTGAAAAGGTTTTTTCCTCATAACTTCCTTGAGTGGTACTATTCACTATGAAAAGATCAGTTAGGTCTTTAATCTGTCTTTAGCCAGATATCTTCAAAAGACATCACCGAATAACATGATTGCTGTCTTTGTCAAAGAAGGAGGCAATATTTATCAGGGAAGTTGCTGGTTTGTGCCTAAACTGACACTATTGATTTGCTTCCATGAATGCTTTTGGCTCTTTGCAGTGTTGGTATAGTAATACCATAGCACCTGATTTCTTCCACACCGTTTTTCTGTATTTCTTAGGACCAACAACAGTCATTTATATGGACTCTCAGAGGTGTGTGACTGTAGCCAATGAATAGAGAAAAGCTGTCTGTTGGACTCAGGACCATTTTCTCTCATCCTTCTGCTAATTTCCACAGAAAAGCAAATTTTACTTTATAGTACAGTAACACTAAGTTTTATTGGTTAGTATTTATAAGTACTTGTAGCAAAATCCATTTTAATTTTTCAGCTTTTTTTGGTAACTTACATTAGATTTGATGACATTAATCATTTTATTTTGAGGTTATAAGGCAAATTCAAATTAAAAACATTGATTATTTTTCTTATTATAGAATGTTTGGATCACTTCTCATCATTAAACTATTTTAGTATCTGTTGTATTATTATAAACAGCAATGTTTATTCCTACCAGTATTATAAATTTTTTATATTTATTTTCTTTATATTCCTAAAACAATTCAAGAGCTTTTATCATTTATTCTTCTAAATAACTTTTTTGTTTTCACATGTGAAGATATTAAGTTGAAAAACAGGCTTGGTTAAAACATTATAAAATGCAACATAGTCTTTTTAGAGTCCCATAGGAAAATAAATAAAAGATTGTAGGCTTGTGTATAAAAAATAATTAATAACAGTAATATTTTGTCTGTGAATCATCCTTTGTTGTTGTTTTCTCAAAAGTTAAGTCTGTCACTATGCTAATTTAGTTTGAAGTAATTAATGACAGGTTAAGGCCTTTAATGATTTTTATAAGGAGGAAGGCCTACATGATTTTTATAAGGAGGAAATGTTTTCAACTGATAGAAGTCAGTAACATGTGAAGAGATTGTCTTTGAGGAATGCCATTGTTCCAAGCCAGATGATCTGAGAACTTTGCAAGGCTGCATTCATTGTTCACCAAAGGAAGTGGACTGAGTCATGACTGCAAGATGCATGGCTCCAATAATCTAGGTATGTCATGCTGATGCTCAGCCACAGAACTGTCTGTCAGAGCACTCACTTATTTCTCTGGGCTGCAGAGAAATAAGTTGATACATCTGCAATGAGATTTTCTTTTGTGTCAGTCTTACATTTTTATAGCTAATTCGGAAACACTTCCAAAGCATATGACGGTCTTTAAGTTATACTAGTCCAAAAGGAGTCTACTAATATTATGAGGCATCAAATACAAATGAAACCTTTACTGAACCTCAGTGATGGCGCAAAAGAACACTCAAGAAAGTATCACTTTGGCCAAGATTGTTCCAAGGCATACAGTGTTTTAATAGCATTTTTGAGAGTGAATATTTTGTTATTTATAAATATACTTAATAGCCAAAGACATATTTCTAAGCATGAAGAAAAAGTGGGGAAGAGCCATGAACTCATTAACACAGGAGACAACTTCCTGAACAGAATACCAACAACTCAGGCTCTAAGATCAACAATTAAAAAATGGGACGACATGAAAAGCTTCTGTAAAGCAGAGGACACTGTCAACAGAACAAAATGACAGCTGACATACAGACTGGGAAAAGATCTTCACCAACTTTGCATCAGACAGAGGGATAATATACAAAACATATAAAGAACTCAAGAAATTAGACACCAACAAACCAAATAATCCAATTAAAAATGGGGTACAGAGCTAAACAGAATACTCAACTGAGGAATATTGAATGGCAGAGAAACACTTAGAGAAATGTTCAACATCCTTTGTCATCAGAGAAATGCAAAGCAAACTGAGTCTGAGATTCCATCTTACACCTATTAGAATGGCTAAGATCAAAAACTCAAGGGACAGCATATGCTGGTGAGGATGTAGAGAAAGGGAAACCCTCCTCCATTGCTGGTATGAATATAAACTTGTATAACCACTTTGGAAATCAATTTGGCTCTTTTTCAGAAAATTAGGAATAGCGCTACCTCAGGACCCTGCTATACTACTCTTGGACATATACCCGAAAGATGCTCTACCATGCAACACGGGCATTTGCTCAATTATGTTCATAGCAGCTTTGTTAGTAATAGCCAGAATCTGCAAACAACCTAGATGTCCCTCAACTGAGGAATGGATAAAGAAATTGTGGTACATTTACACAATGGAAAATTACTCAGCCATTAAAAACAAGGAAATTGTGAAATTTGCAGTCAAATAAATGGAACTAGAAAAGATCATCCTGAGTGAGGTAAGCCAGAATCAGAAAGACATATACGGTTTATACTATCTTTTAAGCCAATATTAGCTATATAATACAGGATAACCATACTAAAGTCCACAGACAGAAGAAAGCTCAACAACAAGGAGGACTCTAGGGAGGATGCTTAATCCTCACTCAGGAGAACAAATAGAATAGACACCAGGAGTGGCTGAAGGAAGGGAACAGGACAGGAGCCTACCACAGAGGTCCTCTGAAAGACTCCACCCAGCAGGGGAGCAAAGCAGATGCTGAGACTCAGAGCCAAACTTTGGGCAGAGCATATGGAGTATTAGGGAAGAGTGGGGGATAAAACCTGAAGAGGACAGTAACTCCTCAAGAAGAACAACAAAGCTAACAAATCTGCACTTAGGGGGGCCTGCAGAGACTGAGGAATCATCCAAGAACCATGCACGAGAGGACGTTGTCTCCTGCTCAGATGTAGCCCATAGGCAGATCAATCTCCTTGTGGGTTCCCTACGAAGGGGAGCGGGGGCTGTCTCTGACATGAACTCTGTTGCCTGCTCTTTGATCACTTTTTCCTGGTAGGGCAGTCTTGCCAGGCCACAGAGGAAGAGGATGCAGACAGTCCTGATGAGACATGCTAGGCTAGGGTCAGATAGTAGTGGAGAAGGGCTCCCCCTTTCTGTGGACTAGGGGAGGAGGATAGGGGGAAAAGGAGGGTGTGTGGGAATGGAAGGAGACAATTGGGATATAAAGGGAATAAATTATAAAAAATTTTTTTCTAAAAAAAGAATCAATGGAGGTTCTTAATAAATATGAAAAACTGGAATGAGCATTTTAAATTATTGTAATGTCTGAACATACTTTGTTTAAGCCTTCTAGATGATTTATAGTAGTATTTTAAGTAAATATGAGCAGTGCTTGTGAATATATAAAATACTCTCATTGTCTGTGTTTCTAGTACATATTAAATAGTTGCAGCTCTCCCAGTTCTCCTGGCTAAACTGTGTCATAACTGTCAGGCAAAATTGGATTAAGAAGATCCCATGATTCCCTTTTCTAAAGCTAAATAGCTGTGGCTTCAGAGCCTTAGAACAAAACTGCTGGACAAGAAGACTCTGTTGCCCTTGGTGCCTAGCTCCTCCCACTGGATCCAGAAAATCCACAGGTTCTAGACTACACTGATGATGTCATTTTAACTGGTTTCTACCAGCATTAGATACACATTTAACATTTCAGAACTGTTCATTGAACTGTTAGTGTTTGGTAGGTCATACTTTACAAAAGAAAATGAAGTAAAGTTTTTACTCTTCCTCTTTATTATTCACCCACACTTACCTTTTCTTTCTCAGCAGTGACCTTCCATTATTCGTGTGTCTAGCAGAGTTATTCTTACGATTCTGATAGTGTTTTCATTACAAAACCTGCTTTTCATGAGGCAGGTTAACTAAGCAGTTTCGATTTGTGTAAGCAGCAATATGGAACAGACACTCAACATTCTTTCTTTTATAAGATTTTATTTGAACGTAATTGTCCACTTTGATCTAAAACACACAAAAATAGAAGCTAAAATTCAAACAGTTTCTCTTTCATGAAATAATAAAATGAAGCAAAACAATTGTAAGGTTTGTAATTGTGGCTTTTTTTTCTTTTAACCCAAATAATTTTTTAAATATATTATTTTTAATTTTTTGAGATTTTAGTACAATTTCATCAAGCTTTAGAAATTACAAGAAAAATGTCATAGGCCAAAGTTGTTATTTCATACAGAAAAATGTTAACAGCTGTTTGTTTATATGTATAAAATAATGGTAAGAATTTATATTTTGCTCTGGAAAATATATCAAGTATACTCAAAATGTGATATTCATTTCAAAACAATATGTTTTCTTATTAAAAATTGAATTTATTGTAGAAAAGATTAATAGTGAAGAAAAGAGAAGAAAAAATTTAGACTAATTTACTACAAAAGATGAGCCTGCATTTCAGTGCATTGGATATCTGGTGTCAGTCTTCTCTAAGGTCTAGAAAAGCATGGCTGAACACTGTTGGAAACCCTGACTACACAGGCAAAGCACTTCTTCTTCGTGCCTCGTATCTCCATCTTTCTGACCGTTTCACAGGGAAGTCCATGTGGCCTGGCACACAGCTACCTAATGATGACATTTAGTGCTTCTCTCAGGTTCCCACTAGGCCTCTTCATCATCCGCCCAGGACCACTGTCTTTGATACACACTGTAATTTGTGCCATGCTGGAAAATCGCCTGACTTGGACCCCACAATATTACCTCCAATTTGTTTTCTTTTATTTGTCTCTAGCCTTCAATTTCTCCTGTTCAGACTTTAGATTGGTGTCTATGCTTATATTGTTTACATTTGAAAAAGCAGGAAACTAAAAGGTAGCATACATGGACTGCAGGTCCTTCTTGCTTATGCAATAAGAGGTCCAGAGATTGATTGGTGACTCAAATAGGAAACCAGGAACCTTGAATATTTCCACCCTTCTTCTCTGTCATCTCTGTTAGCAATGGTTTGTTTCCTATTCACAATACAACCATCTGGCTCTGAGGAGTCAAGAGGCTGAGGTGAAAAGACTCTTCTGCTTTTTTAAAAAAAAAAAAAGACTTTCTTTGTTTTAATGTATGTCTTACGGTTACTACTGCTGTGATGAAACACTGTGACCAAAAGCAACTTGGGGATGAAAGGTTTATTTCACTCACACTTTCCTGCAGCACTTCATCATTGACAGCACTTGGAGAAGTAACCTGGAGACAAGAGCTGACGCAGAGGCCAGGGAGGGGTCCTGCTCAGGCTTGCTCCCCGCGGCTTGCTCAGCCTGCTGTCTTTATAGTAGCCAGGACCATCGTCCAGCGGTGGCGCCACTCCAATGGGCTGGGCCCTCCCCGATCAACAACTAATTAAGGAAATGCCATGTCTCCAGGTTATGGAGGCATTTTCTCAGTTGAAGGTTCCTCCTCTCAGGTGACCCTAGCCCGTGGCAAGTTGACATAAAATTATCCAGCACATTTAATTCATATTTTTAAATGTGTGTGTGTGTGTGTGTGTGTGTGTGTGTGTGTGTGTGTGCGCGCGCGCGCCCACATGCAAGCACCCTCAAATGCTCAGAGGACATTGGAGTCCATGAAGCTAGAGTTACAGGTAGCTGTGATCCAGTGATCCAGCTAATATGCATGCTGGCATGTGGATCTCCTGGAAGATTAGAAAGCTCTCTCAGCTTGTGAGCCATCTCTCCTATATTTACTTTGCTTTTTAATCAGGAAAATATTTCTCAGAAATCTTATCTTAAATGCTTTTGGTCAGAAACGGTTCTTCCACCTGAACTCCATAATATTTACTTGAACAGGAAAAGGATGGCCAATGGTGACCTAGGCCAAATGAGATTCTTTCCTTGGTGTGGACACGTTCCACAAACACATTTCTCAGGTTGATTGACAGAGGCCACCTGATTTGCCTGACATTAGATTGTTGAGGACCAAATTGTTTTCAGTAAAACTGAGAGTCTCTAATGTTCCATTTTATATTATAGTCCCCAAGGGTCCTAAAAACCAGCTGGTGGGTTGGAAACAGGAGGCTCAGTGCTCATAACATGTTTGCAACAAGACTGACCTCAGCATTCCAATGACTGTTTTTGTCTACCAAACCAAGCACCATAATCATACAAATCCACTTACCCTCATATTCTTCCTCTTTCCCAGCTTAAGTCTCAAATACTTAAAACCTTCACCATGCTGTCACAGTACTATGGGAATGGGGATCCTATTGAATCTTCTTCCACTTTTCTGTTTGCTTCTCTGCAGAGTATCCTTCGGTCTTCTTTTTCCTGACTGTGCCTAGTATAAACATGGTAGCTGAGGCTCAAGCCCTTGGCCAACATTTTCATCTAAGTCTTAGGTGCTGTCTTATTTCTAGTCAGACATTTTCTATGAATTTCTATCATATCCCATGCCTATTGCAATAACTCAGACAAGGTATTGCCCTCAGATAGAATTCTGGCTTTTTTTTTTTTAAGAAAAAAAAAACTACTTCAAACAATGCAATATTACACCATAAATGGACAAGACAATTCCTTGGTCTGGCTAAGATTCACAAACCAACTCCAAACCGTTTGACCCTTCCAGCAGAATTGAGCTCATCTCTGTATGTTTCATGAGCTTAGTAAGTTCCCATGGATTGGCCTCCCTACAAGTCTACAGGGGCAGCAGTGGCCACTGCTAAATGGCTCTATCGATTGTTCAGTAGATACAAAGCATCAGCCAGTCTTCGGATAATCATAAGCCGCATCACTTGTCTTTTTTTGCATGTGTGTCTGCCTTTGCATACATGTGGATGGAATCCTGAAAACAGCCTTTGGTGTCTCCTTGGGATTGCTATTTACCTACTTGAAAGAACTGATGATTTATTTTTATCATTTTAAATTTGTGTGTGCGCGCAAACATACATGTGAGTGAAGGCGTGCCCAGAGGCCAGATGGGTTAGAGATCTCTGGAACTGAAATTACAGAAGTTTATGAGCCAAGTTGGGAGCTGAGAATCAAAATCTTGTCCTCTGCAAGAACAGTATGTGATCTTAACTTGAGGTCCCTGACGTCCTCCTTTGGGACAGGGACTACAAAGGCTGAAAGCTCCTCAGGTGGCCCAGACTCCTCCTGTCTTGTGACAGCAACACAGCTTCATTTTAAGTGAGCCTAGCTCCTCATGAGGAGTCACCAGAGAGGATCATGTGCTGAGCAAGGCTGAGGATGATGAGGGTGCCATGAAAGAGACAAACAGACAGATGTAGACTTCAGGAGGTCTCCTGGTCACCAAGCATCAGGAAGCCATCCTTATGCATCTTTCTGGAGTACCACAAAAGTCGGCCTGACCCTGCAGTGATTTTTCATGGTTTGTGAAGCCAGTGTCCACATGGCCATACCATTGAACAGCACTGTTTTTCTTCCTAACTGGTTAGTTTCAGGAGCTTATGAGCACACACACACACACACACACACACACACACACACACACACACACACACACACACACACACACATACACACAAGCCCCCCAGACTGGTCAATCTTGAGTCCTCACTTTCATCCCATTTCACAGAATGGGAAGGAGAGAGTGAGTAGGCTCTCCATTTGATAATTCTGAGAATTTGGAAGAACATGTTAAGGTTAGTGTGCTGAGAGAATGTGATGAGAGAAAATTAAGACACCATGCCCTTCCCTCATGCCTTGCCTCACGCCGTGCCTGCTGCTATTGTTGTACCAATGCACACTGAGAACCTAAGCCCAGTGAGTTAGGAGTCCAGAGTCTCTCTCTGTGTGTCTCTCTCTGTCTCCTCTCTTGGTCATGTTTGCTCTCTCCCTCTTTGTGTGTGTGTGAGCGAGACACAGAGAGACATACAGACACATAGACAGAGAGGAAAGAGATCTATGCCTCTGTAATATGTGCACTAATTACCCGTTCTTAGAAAATAAAAACACCCAGCCGAGCAGAAATCAGTTGGCCACCCAGAGAGGCAGCTCTGTTCTGCCTCCAAGCCCAGGTTTCTTTAGTTTTCTTTTTTCTTTTTAAAAACTTTCTGTGTTTTTGTCCCCCCCCCCCCCCGGCTTTGTTAGTTGCACTGGGGCAAGAGCAACAATTGGAAATGCGATGTTCTTTATCTCCAGCAAAATATAGCGTAATCACAATAATTCGCCTCAGTCACCTTGCCTTATTTAATTTTATTTATTTATTCGTAGCTTATTTATGTCGGGAAAGGTAGCATTTCGGACCGTGTCTGCAGGCCATGAAGTGATTGAGAAAATAGGGACCGTTCTCTTCCCGTCTTTCCCCTTCTACCTAGTGGCTCGCGATCCATTCCAGGTTTTGCGGCCGACTCTGCCTCTGAATTTCGGCAGTGCACTGGGTAGCACGTTTCTCTCCCTCTCTCCCTCCCCTCCTTTCTCCTTCCCCTTTGCCTCCAGTGTCAGTCTCCAGGATTTTCTCTCTTCCTATTTCAAGAAGACTCTCACAGGCTCCCTCAGTCTCTGTGAAGCTGAGGGTTCCCCAGGATCCCGCACAGCTCCATCACATACCTCCACGCACACACCTCCCGAGAGCCCCGCGCTCACACCCACAAACACGCGCGCAGACTCTCCCGCCGGCCTGTCCATCTCCCTCCGGGGGGAGCCCGCGCGCGGTCCCACCTTCGTCTCACACACTGGCTAGGCGAGCTCGCAGCGCTCCACGACTCTGCGGCTCCGGACTCGGACACGGCGCCGAACACCCCCACTGTGGTATTTAAAAAAAAAAGACGTTTCTCTGCCTTTTTCTCTTCTCTGGTCTTTCTCGCACGGTTTTCCACCCGAGCGGCTAGCGGAGCCCGCTGCATTCCCGAGGCAGCCCTGCTTGGCTTGCCATCCTCCATCTGGCTTATAAAAGTTTGCTGAGCGCAGTCCAGAGGGCTGCGCGGCTCGTCCCCTCGGCTGGCGGAAGGGGGTGACGCTGGGCAGCGGCTAAGAAGCGCGCCGCAGGCTCTGGCGGGCTTTCGGCTCGAGGGGCAAGGTGAAGAGCGCACAGGGAGCTGGGGGCTGCCGAGGTGGACTTGCATGTTGCACCATGCCTTCTTGGATCCCGGCTGTGATTCTCCCTCTCTCCGGGCTGCTGCTGTCCCTCCCGGCCGCGGCGGACGTGAAGGCTCGGAGCTGCAGCGAGGTCCGCCAGGCTTACGGTGCCAAGGGATTCAGCCTAGCGGACATCCCCTACCAGGAGATCGCAGGTAAGCGCGGGCGCTGGCCCGGGGCCCGCTGCAGCCCCGGGAAGCAGCGGGGCTCCCTCTTCGTCCCCCCTGTTGCTCAGTTGGTGCTCACTTTCCGCGGGTGGCTCCCGGGAAGCCCGGGTCCGCGTACCCAGGCGGCGGAGGCTGGACCCGTCCCTCCGGCGGGAGGAAGGTGTGCGTGCCCGCCACCTCATTGTGTGCACACGCGGGAGCACCCTCGTCCCTCGCTCCCCGCGTCTGCTCCCGCGCCCCGCTTCCTCGCTGGCTGGCCTAGAGCCTAGCGGGACCGAGAGAACGGGGGACAGTGGAGGGGCGACGGCTAACGAAGGCGGAGACCGGAGCGGGGCGCCCATCGCATCCCCCTCGCCCGGGCAAACTTAGGAGAACTGCGGCCGCAGTTCGCTCGGCGCCACCGTCTGAGTGGCGCCTTCTCCACTCCCGCCTTCGCGCCGGCGGGGGCGGTGGAGAGACGCGGAGGTTCCCCTGCTCCGGCTCTCCGCGCTCCAGATCCAATCCGGGGACCGGGCGCCTGGCTCCGGGGCTGGGGACCGGCCACTAAGGGAAAGGAGGCTCGTTGCCCGGGTCTCCGGGATCCGGACGTCGGAGTCCCCGGGCCGTTGGGGCAGGGGGTGGGGAGGATCAGTTCGTAGTCTGTCTGATTTAGGTTTGGGGCGGGATTTCCCGTTAGGGTACCCCAATGCTTCCCGGGCTGCGGTTGGTCACTCGGGCGGAGGAGACTACCCGGCCGCCCGGCTTAGCGCTCGGCCGGCTGGCGCACGCGGAGCCAGCTTAAGCTAGTGACCCGATGGGGGCGTTCGTCTCCGGGGTCTGCACTTCGCGGTCGGTGGCTCGCCGGGTCACAGGCATTCTTTCCTCCCGGGCTCTCGAGCCTCTACCCTCCTCCCCGGAGCCAGTGTGTGCGGCCCTTTGGGCTCCACCAACTTGCGCAGCAGCCTGGGTGTGTGTTTTCCGGCTCTTAGCTCCAACCGAACCCGAACTTCACTGGGGCTCTGTGAATGAAAGGTGTCGGGGACAGATAATCCTTTGGCTGCGAGGGAGCCGGGCTGAACGGGGCCGAGGGGAGACAGGAGGTGCGGGGAGGGCGCGGGCTGCTCAAACCGGGTAGCTGAAGTCCTCAATGACCTCAGATCGCTGGATCGCCACCAGACTCTGGGGTTTGCCAAAGAACTGGTGGACCGATGGAAAACACTTGCAAATATCTTAAAACATCTCAGTTGTAATACCTTGTGGAATTACTGCTTTATTACAGTCGATCTCTAAACTCAAGGAGTGGGGGTCTTAACTTACACAGCAATTAACACGTTTCTATCAATTTGGGCATTGCCAAAAGGGAAAGTAAAATAAACCCTGCTCATGTATCACAAATAGCGAGGCGCTTTATGTAGAGGGGGTGTTGTTTTTTTTTTTTTTTCCTCCTCCAATTCACAGCCTGGCGTTCCATTCCCCGGATCAAGAAGGCTGTGGAAGCTGTAGTGAATTAAGAGACTGCTCTTCGACTGGGATTTTGCCCACCGGTTCCCGCACTCCTAATTTGTTAATCAATGACTAGAAAGGGACTGCCCCTGCAGACCCTGAAGTTTCTTAACCTCCTTTCCCTTTGTCTACTGTTGTTTCATTCTTTTTAATTAATTGATAAGGATCAGCTTCACCTTTTTAACTCCCCAAATCTCAGGAAATTCAACTTTTAAAAGGCTTAGTTTAGGAATCTCTTCTAGGAACTCCTTTTCTTTTTTAATCTGGCCATTTCAAAACTGTATCTTTTAAATACACATATTTCCCAACATGATTTCAGATAAGATATCTCCAAAAAGAGAACAGCTAAGTATTTTTAAATTGCATCGGTATTGTTTAGTAGATAATGAGGCTCTCAGGAGACCCTCAGCACCATGGGGCTCCTGGCTAGCAGAGCCTGATGCCCATTGTAAGTCATTTCTGTAGTCACCAATTACTTTGCTGGAGAGCATTTCTAGTGGCTGTACACATTCTTCAGTAGAAGTTTAAGTGCAGAGGGTTTTGGTTATATATTTTTTGTTTTCCGTATTCCCTTAAAAATCACAGACTGTTAATAGCTTTGAATCCCTAAATACCTCCACCCCACTGAACTTACCTTGGCCAGGAATAGGTGAGGCTGAGGACTTTACCTTAAGCCTACAACGCTGGTGGACAGGATCAAGGTCCATGTCCCATGGGGTCAAAGGGACATTTGTTAGGAAAATAATGAGTTGTAGGATAACTGAAGAGTTTTTAGTTGGGGGAGGGGTGGTTCAAAATGAACTTTACTCAGTGCTACAGTAAATTGCATTTACTGTTGCTGTTGGAATAACCACTTAAGAAAAAGGTAATTACTAAATAAATAAATATACTCCTACTGCCCGCCCTAGCTCTTGATAATATTTAAATATAATTGTGTTCTGTAGGTAAGAGTGTGTGGTGGCTATCCTTTCTTTAAACTTGTTGTCATCCATTGCCTTGCTTAGAAATC
Source organism: Pachyuromys duprasi (assembly GCA_028658305.1). NCBI lineage: Eukaryota > Metazoa > Chordata > Mammalia > Rodentia > Muridae > Pachyuromys > Pachyuromys duprasi. The sequence goes on from CM053745.1 coordinate 57,777,896, forward strand.
CAGTGGTTTGCTTGAGAAATGGCAGGAATTTAAAAGAACTGCTGTTCAGGCTCCAGATTCCAATTGAGCCATATTCACAAGTAGCTTGCTTAGTGAAATAACTGGGAAGTAATAAGGATATTATATTTCATCTCAACATTATTAAAGTTTTACTCCAAGCTCAGAATTATAAAACAGTGTTGCCCTTTTCTCTTCCTGAGTAGAGGGAAGCTCTTCAAACCGCCAGAGGGGGACTCTAGGTAATATATAAACCTAGAAAGTGCCTTCAGAAGGGGAGTTTGGACCATCAATCTTCACTCAGCCTTGATTTTAAACCCTTGCCGGCAGATTAGATAGACTCTCCTCCCTGGAAGATTTCCAAGGGAGCCAACCCTGGCGCCCCTCTCAGCAATTCATTCTGATACTTCGGAATTCCTGTGGTCCAGGCAGTGTTTCCAGACATGTAGCCAAACGCCTTCACAATGGCTTTGCTTGTTTTCTCTTCTGTGTCCTGGGAAGATCCTAAGCTAAGACTATCCGGGGCTTGGTTAGAAACCTTCCGATCAAAGGTTCGTTCTTCCCTCTAGGTCAGCCATTCCCGTTTCTTGCTGGAGCTAAACTTCTCAAAGAGTCACATAGATGGTGATAGCACCTGCTTGGGCTGGGGTGCAGATTGTCTGTAGAGTGCTTGTGTGGCATGCATAGGGTATTATGTCTCTAGCAACACGCTCACACACACACATGCACTCTCCCTCACTCATGCACTCACCCCACCCCCCACACAGTGAAACATGTCACTCTTATAACTGTATAAATGTGGGGATTCAGAGAATGCTGTTTCAGGCTTTCTTATATGTAGCTTTGATGAGATCTTTAGTCATAATATTCCATAGTTCAGAGTATGAAACATGAGTAGCTGGACATGATTCCGCTTTTCTCATTTATCTAACATAGCTTTTCTAACACACCATGTAACACTTTACGGGGTCAGACGGCTCAGATGGTTAAAGCGATCGCTTCAGCTCCAGCCTGAGTCCCTATCTGAAGAAGAAAACCAGCTCTCACAGGTTGGTAAAATATAGTGGATCTAACCGTATTTGATAGATAAAAATACAACAAAAACTTAAGTCATATGCCCAAGGTGACTCAGCTAACAATTGATGAGACAGAAGCTCAAACCCAGGAATGCTGGTTTGGCAGTCCACAAACCTCTAGTTTGGCCCATTGTCCTACAGAATTAAGCCTCCAGCATTTGTTGGATGCACACATAGGAGACCTATCCTTTGCCCTTCTTCTATGTATGTAGTGTGTTGTTGGCTGACCCATCCATCTATGTATCCCCACAAAGTTACGTGTGCTGAATTTATATTGGTTGCAGCACCATTTCTCAAATACTTTGTCTGTAGATTGGGGATTGATCACCTTCCACCCCTACCACTTAATTGTGCAACTATGCATTTTCCAGTTCAATTTGATGTATCTGTCTGGCTATGAAAAGTACATGCTTTTGTTTCTTTCCATGTACTGGGTGTTCTAGGGTAGCATCTTAGTCCAAAACCTGGAATATTGGGTTAGTCCAACAAAGCTTTTGATAGCTCATGACCCAGAGGGTACAAGCTGGAACAAAGTCCCATTTCCACAGAATAGAACAAAATTTAAAATCATAAGTTTTTAATATGTGCTTTTCCCTACTTTCCCTTAGATATGTTAAGAGTTGGGGTACAGTTGGACACTAAGAAAGCATTAACCTATTTCCATCTCTTTGATGCCAATTTGTCAAATATAGCAAGATCTACTGTGAAAATAGGACTTTTTTTGGTATATTACTGGTGTTCTTGTGCCTTCACTTTTTATTCTGGCCTCAAATATATGTACATATGTGTGTGTGTATGATGTGCATTCTTTATATGTATATACACACAACATACTTTATAGGTGTGTATATATCTATAAATATGTACATACTCAACACACAGACATAGGCTTGGCTTTGTTTCATTGATCTTTAACACATGTTCTTTTCAGTTCATATTAACATAAGTGGAAAAGCAGTGTTAAGTCATTTTTACCTCTTCACAGCTGTATTAAACATCTTAGCTTTGGATAAACTATGTAAGTTCCATCTATTTGCCTAATTCAATGATTTCTGATTTTTGCCCTCTACTTTGTTAATGGATGAACTCTAGAGCCTTTTGAATGAACAAAATGAGTCATAAATTAATTAGCTGAACTTCAATTTTTTATTTCTATGGTTTGGCAATTTACTGGATTTCTAAAATAATTACTCTATTTCCAAATATCAAAGCCATCTGAAATGCAGGTTACTAGGAGTTCCTCTTGTAACATTTTTGATTTGGGAATCAATTGAGAGTGTTCCTTGTGAACAAAATCTGCTCAGCTGATTTATAAGAGAATAATCTCTTATCATTTAAGGATTAACACACTTTTTTTTTAACATAAGACTCACTTCTTTTTTAAAAAATTGCTTTGCATTTTAATAGTTTGTGACTGGAAATGTAGGCCACTATCAGGATTCATTCAAAGTTCAGAGCATTCTGTTCCTAAAATATTGTGGTTAAAAGATTTTTTTCTTTATATAAGGAAATAAATACTTAAACTTGTAGACACCAATAAAATATAACATTGTTGTTTTCTGTTAGGTGAACTATTCTGTAAATCTTGTAGTAAAATAATTGTTGATAGATGATTTAATCCTAATTTCTGTCTTACTTAGACTTAAAAAAACTAACATTATGCATATCTTCCATAATTTATATGTCCCTGAAGAGTTCTGACAAGGCCAGAGATGATGTAGATCTGTCTAGCCAGCTTAAACAACTGTTTGAATATCTTCAAAACTTGGGTGGTATCTTACTTTACCTGACAAAATACTCTCTGTCATATTTTTCACTGCATATAACTTAACTTTTAGTAATATAGCAATTATCCAAGGTTATCTAGTTGGCAGTGTTTCTCACAGCACCTTTGGACAAGTATTGTTAAGCCAGGAGTGGTGGGCCTGCAATGGCAGCTTTCAGGAGGTTAAAGCGGGTCTGGTGTTCTAGGCCAGCATGGGCCATGTGGGTACACTCTTGTCCCCAAAACCCGAGGAAGAGCGACAAGGACAAAAGAAAACAACCGAGCAAACAAACGAATGCAAAATGTTTAGAACTCTGGTTTGGCAAATATGTAAATAAAAGAATTCATCATGGTAAATCTTGGATAAAATGTTCTAACTTTTAATAAAACTGTATGAGAATAGGTTTCTAATAACATTTAATTGTCGTTATTCTTGGAATAGCAACAAAGAAAAATAGAAATGATCCCACATTTAGGCAGCATCCAGTTTACTGATTATTTCAGGCATTTTACTGGTTCGTGCGGTGAGTATTTATTGTGTATGTGCTGTGCATAAGCCCCCGTGCTTTGTGCTGTGCATAAGCCCCCATGCTGTCTGTAGTTGCAGGGAACTTTCATCCCAGCAAAAAAGTTACAACTCGGGAACTGTTGTAAATTTCGTGAATCTGGCTGAGATGAGCGTGTAGCACTAAAGGCAAACTGACTCTTGGGATCATTCTATCTACACCACTAGCCTCAGATGTTCGCCATTAAGGAAATACAGTGTGACCTGAACCGCGAGAAGCTATCTGTGAGGTTGGGAACAGTGGAAGGTGCACAAGTGACATGTCAGTGAGAGCACGGAGAAACACGAGATGAATAACGGAACCCACGATGATGGGCTGTGGGGGAAAGAAGTGCAAGAAAGAAAAACCAGGGATTTGAAGCCTAAGGACTAGATCAGCAACCTGAGGGACCCAAAGATAGAGCCTTGCATATCAGCTTAATGTTTATGAGCTTGGCCCTTTAACTGAAATGTTTACAGATACTAACCTGAAGGTCTACATACTTAGTTGTTCTAAGTTTAAATCAATGAAACAGTGTTTTACCTACTTATAGCCTGCCTGCCTAGGATCCCATGTGAACTACTGTCCTGTTTGCAAAGACTACAGCAAGCTACCACTAGAACCCTAATATGCTGAGCCCTTTGCAGATCTCTGCCCTAGACATGTTGTGCCATTTCATCATGCGCACACACACACACACACACACACACACACACACACACATGCACGCACATGACTATCTGTGTTTGCTAACTCTCCCTCAACTCCAGAAGTTCCTGTGACCTCCTGCCCTTCTGAATGGTGATTGTTCAATGGGGAAGAACTCATGCCTAAAAGGGCTGATGTTTTTCCCTGTAGAACCCAAGTGACCATCTAATAGAGTTAGCCATGGCTACTGCCCCCGAAGCACTGTGTCTTCCTTTGCCTCAGACTCCCTGTTAAGACTTTCACCTTTAATCTGAGAGCTGGGGGGGGGGGGAGCCTTAAAGAAGTATTTCAATCAGGATTGGTCATGATTTTGAAATATTGTTGTGACTTCTCTTAGAGGAATTACTGGACAGGCAGAACACAAACACAGAAAGAGAAGGGCCGTCATCCTGAACCACAGTGGTGGCCACTGAAGTAGAAAAAAGGAATCCTGAAGTATTTAGGTTCTGTGGGTACTGCCGAAGATTATTAGTCAATCAAATACTATTTACATAATTTTCACTGTGTGATGGCCCATGGACACGGTGGGCAAGTGCGTTGAAGAGAGAGAGAGGGCCATGAGAGATTAAAAGAGAAATGAATATCCACAAAACATTCACTGACTTAGGAAGGCAATGCCATTTGGCATAATTTATCAGGTTTTTTTATTGGAAACAAAACTCACTGTCATTAAGCCAGCTGAAGATTGTCAAGTACATCAGTGTGGCTGACAGAGATTTCTCAAATAGCATTGAATGAATTATTAATACTAAGAAAGCATCAGGGCATCAGGTACCAAAAGCCAGGTAATCAAATATGCATATCATGAAATTTCATTCATAGGTTTCTGTTTTTGCAGAAGCAGTATAAAAAAATAAATTTTTTCAACCAAATGCAGAACTAGTTAAAACTTAGCATTATTCCCTTAGGATTTAAATATGTTTTGAGGATCATCTAAATTGCAAAAGTCAATACTGATTATCAGGATGGGAATCAAAGGATGAAGTGGCCAAATATAAGCAGAAGCCTTGAAGGACGGGTAGTGTTTTGCAAGGGAGTGGCAATGGAAGGTGGAATTCAGGGTGGAGTAGACAGTGGGTGTGTAAAGGACAACACAGACAGGAATCTACTTGGAAGTGGTGAAAATTATATTGAGTATCATGGATGGGGCTGGGTCTTTGGAGATCTTTGGATGTCCTCAGCCGAATGTGGTGGGAATTAGGTCATCATCCTGGGTTGTTGGCACTGAAGTGACATGGTGGGAGTATTGTTGCGGAGTGGTTGAGCACTATGAACAAGCTGCATTAGAGGCGATTCTTAGGATCCCAGGGGAGAGGTGCAGGGAGGTGCTTCCTCAGATCCTTAGACAGGGAGAGGATAGTCCCTGAGGAGGGTAAAGGAAGAGAAGAAGGGATAAAATTGGTTATCAGAGAAGACAAAAACAAAGAAACAAACAAAAACCTTTAATTAACTAAAAAGGACTTAAAATCTAGACTCAGTTACACAGAGGTACAAGCATTTAAAGAAGATGTTGAAATCCTTTGCCAGACGTAATGTGCCTCAGTTAAGATGCTTTTGGCTGCAGGTCACAGAAGTTGGCTTACACAACCATTTTTCACACAGCAAGAGTCCCAACATAGGTCAGGGAGAAAGAAGTGAGAAAACAGTATGTTTATAGTATCTGCAGGGCGCCGTGCTTGCTCCTCTTTCTGCTCCTGGATCCTGTTCTAACACATCTCCATATGGGCACACGACAGCTCCTGGAGCACCAGGACTCACTGCCAAAGGCGCCAAAAGGGATTGCTTTTCCCCACGTGTGTGTCCCCTGGTGAGAAGTAGCTGGACATGTGCTTCTGATTCCAAAAATGCTTTGTATGGCCATGCTCCCAAGAAAAGGAAAGGAAGGGGAGTGGGGGGGGGGGAGGGAGAGAAAGAAAAGTAAAGAGAGGGGAGGGAGGGGAAGAAAGGGGAAGAGTAGGGGAGAGAAGGTGATTCCATGGGGAGAGTAGTCATAGTTACAACCCAACTTGGTAGCTGATGGCCGATTAATTGCTTGGTTAATGTTCATCATCTTAAGGAGATTCCCCCAGAGCTGAATGGTGACACACAAATTTAAGAGAAACTGTCTAGGCTCTGTGAATTGAGTAGGTGTTTTCCATGCTATTTCTCAACTATGGGCAGTGGTGTACTGATAAGTGTTCATTTTTTTCCGGAGAGGTGAGAAGCAGTGCCCAGCTTTGCAGCATTTACCAATTTCTGTGTAAGCACTCTTCTCAGCACCCATTCCAAGTTGCCAACAGTATCTACAAATTTAACAGTTGGCTCTTTGGCATTATAGAGAGCCTGTGTCACCTCAGGAGGTACATGGTATCATTAGGAACATCAAATAAACAAAACAAAAATCAAAAAACACAAGCAAAACAAAAACCCAAAAACCTATCTTTGTGCTCTCCAATATTCCTCCTCCCTTTCCTCCACCCCCCTTGTTGAGGTAATCACAGTGTGCTTCCATAGTAAGAAGTCAGTGATCTGAACCACAGGATCTCCATGGACTTCACATATTGCTATCACTGAAGGTCTGGCTGTACCCAAATGTCTTGGTCTAGTCCCACAAAGTGTCTGACTGAGTAGGGCTGGGATGTGCCTGTGAATCTGTATTTCAGGAATGTGCTCACATGGTGCCAATGTTATTGTACCCATCATCCGTGGGTCTCTTAAGAGCAACACTGAATTCCAGTCAAAGTGTGTTTTAAATACACTTATGTGCCAGGTAATGTTTTGTGACCTTTCTACCTTGATTGTGGGTCAGGATCTCCAACAGTGTGACACTTAAGATTGCATCGTGTATCTATGTCTCCAGTTTGTTGCTGATGTTTTTAAAATTAAACCATGACTACTTGGGGAAATCGAGGAAAGCAACCATCGGCCCTGTGCCTGGAACCAAAAGGACTTTCCTACCACCGATGACCTGTCATCATTAGTAAGGGGACCCTCTTCAATGCTGTAGAAGAGGAAATGGGCAACAGAATTGGAAGTTTTTTCATTGTAAGGTCACATTTCGTTGCTAAATTGGAATGCTTTCTTTCAGCACATATGAGTCTTATTGTATGTATTGTTTTATCTGGTCTGGCAGAATTTTATCCCCTACCTCCTCTTTGGGTTATTCCCAGATTGATCTCCAGGTACAGAACTTGCATTTTCTCCTGCTCTCTGGATTTGTATATAAGGGGACTATGTACTGAACTGGTCATTTTTCATTTTTGTATGTATTTAATTACAGATGAAAAGGTCCGTTCTGAGCATGCCGACCAGCGCTCCACAGTTTCATCACTGGCAGGAGAGCCCCTATTACAGTTCTTAGATTTTTAAGGAATTTGCCTTCGTCCCTCTGTGCCCCCAGGACAGCTGTGATGCAAGGGCCAGTGTCTCAGGGATCTCCAGGAACTTGGGATATGGCCTCAAAGTTCGAGGTGAATTTGAGGCAACTATTTTTTTTTTTCCTTTGCAGGGGAAAAAAAAAGCCTTTTGAAGTCTTCTGAAGGAAGATGAATAATTTTCACTTATTTTCTTAATGGGTCAGAATAGCTTAAAGTCAATAGCACTTGTGAAGTGAACTTCAAAAAGTTCAGCATGCATGAAGCATAGATATGTACCAGTGAGAAGCTTTAACTAGTACCTGGGGAAAAAAAGTAAAAGGAATTATTGTCCTATATCTGTTTGCTTTCCTAATATTTTTTTTCTTAATCTCAATGACTGATGAAACAAAAAACATGAAAGTATAAAAGTATAAAGCATAATAGCCCTGTTGTTTTTTCTCCAAAAGACTTAACCATTCTATTTTCTTAAATTGTAGTGTAGTGATTTATTGTAAAAGAAACAAGTAGAGGGAACTAGCTTATGAATCAACCCATCCTTCCATCTCTGAGTCACTTAGATTCTGACACCAACTCACACCTAGGAATTGCTTTCAGAGGACACGGGTTTGGTTGGGCTTTTCTAAATTTTTATTTATATGTTATTAATAATACTATTATTCGATTGAGATTTATTACAAGACAGCTGTAAACAAATCAAGATTTTTGTCAGTGACTTGTGAGCTCCATTTGAAGGGCTGGAATTCATTCCTCATGTCAACTGTCACCAGTGTTGGAGGTACAGGCTCCTCACACACTCCTGTTTGGTGATCCCAGGAATCTTTCAGCTGTTGATTCTCATTGAACTTGGGAGAAATGGTTCAAGTTCACAGTATCAAATGCACATGTGTAAAAAGCTTGTGTTGTGCTTTTATTGCTCACGTGATTATGTGGCTTCTTACACCGGACTTGGGGGGTCTTAGGGTCTGGTAGACTGTTAGCAGCTTAGGCTGATGTTTTTATAAGAGAGCAATGAAGTATATATTCATTCACTTAAATCGCCGCGTGGCTCCTCAGAAGGCTAGTCTCAACTGGAGATGAAGTACCATTCGAATGGCAGACCTCTGTCATCCACAGACAGACCTGCCAAGAGTCATCTTAGAATCCTTTACAGATCTTCATTATGTACATTGAAGGGCAGGCTTAAAAGTTATACAAATGCATTTTTCTGCTTTGCCAGGAACATGTACTGTATAAGTGCATGCAAAATGGAGTCTGGAACATGTTAGGTGGACCTGGTGTTCAAGACAAAAACCAGGATATTCTGCATTTTTTCAAACAACAACAAAATTAACACATGAATTTGAATCATTTTCTCTGCCTGGGCTTTTGATATGAAGGTAATTGATATCATAGGAAGTTGCATGTATAAGCAATGACGATTTGAGTGGTGGTTTCTTTACCTAGAAGCTGCATGGATTATATAAAAAAATTTTCATTGAACAAAAGGTTAATTTTATGTAGTCTCATTGGTTAGATCTTAATCATATGTGGTAACCAAGGTTGCATTTTGTAGCTGGAATGCAGTTTCCTACCACTAAA
>CM053745.1:57787020-57806708 GCA_028658305.1 Pachyuromys duprasi
TTGTTAACCTCTGAAATACTTACAGTTTTGAGAAATATGACCTTATGTTTGAAATAAAGTTTTAAAATGGTCCGTATGTTACAGAAGTCCCTGAAGCTGTTTTATTTTTTTTTGGGGGGGGTAGGGGGGGGTGAGTGCTTTTCACAACTGCTATGATCCTGGAAACAGAAACTGGAACACAGATAGGCAAGAAAAGGCTTCGTGCAGCCTGTTTCTGAAATCTATCTTCATTCAGGGTGACAATTCTAGTTTTTATTTAATTAAGCATCAGAGAGAACCAGTGTTCAAAGGGACAAGCCAGAAGCTTCGTGGAAGTTCCAAGCTGCTGATAGCTTGCAGCTCTGCTAAAGAGCAGGTTGGGACATCTGCAAGGTGCCACGGATGCCCAGAAGGAGGCTCTGCTGCGCAGTGCCTGCCTTAGGTGTGCACCGGCAGCACAGTTCAGCCTGGCTACTGTGGAATTGATTTTCACGGCTCATGACAGAAGCTGTTTTCAGCCCATGAGGAGGAAGTGGCTGAGGCTGATACTCCTAACACAAACAGCAAATTGCTCCATGCCTTTCATAGCTCTCGAGGTCTGTTACCTTGAGGTTCTAATGGCCTTTTAACAGTATCTCCAGCTGAGCAACAGATGTAAGTATCCTGAACATTGAAAGCACACCCCCAACCCTTACCTCCCTTAAAGAATCATTTTTTTTTACAGGCATTGTACCAGCACTGCATTGTATGATCTATTCAGCAGTGCTTTAGATTTGAAAAATGGAAATAAATCTCCACCAAATAGCAAGTACCATCAGTGCGGTGAGTCTGCCATCGGATAGGCCTGCCCTACGTTGCCACCAAGTAACTGAGTTCAGGTTTACTTATGCTCCCTGTTAATGGTGGTCCTGCGGGGTAATATCCCATCACAAAAAGAAAATAATTAATCAACCCCCCCCCCCCCCCGGAAGGTTCTCAGATTCCTTACTCTTTAAGTCAATTCGTTTTAATACTGAAAGTTGCAGAACCATTTTGAAAAACAGAACATTCAACTGTTAGAACTATTCCTCACCCACGTTGTTTTTACTTTGTGGTTGCCTGCCTTGTGTTGCTCAGAAACAGGAAATGTTTCCCAACAGGCAGCTGGGTACTCAGTGCAGAGAATGCCGAGGCCGAATTGGAAATGGTAGAAGGTTGGTATTTTAGTCTTGTGGCCTGAGGAACTGGCGTCAAATTGTATGCCTTTCCTTTTTAAGAATGAATACAACAGTGTGCCTTTTGGTTTCCCTGACGTCTGACCATGCTGTTAAGTTTTTCACTTTGCAATGGTAACTAGAACACTGAAGGAAGATGAGCCATCTTCCTCTCTCCATGGTTAGGCTGTCTGTTTCCTGCACCTCTCATAGGAATAAGTAAGTGTGCTGCCACCATATTTGTGCCTAGCAGTCAAGATGTCTATAGTGCAACCCCACTGGAAAAGAATGGGGTTTCCTCTTCTCAGACTTGTAACTGGCTCATCTGGTTCCTCTGGAGCACCCACTTGTTGGTTATCAATGACAACAACAAAACAATGGAGTCTGATAAGGTTAAGGCTTCAGTCTGATGAGTGTGGCCTCTGGGACAGCATTTTTTAAATAATGATCCTTTTGAAGTCCTTATACAAAAACCATCTCCTGCTTTTACTCTTCACCTTTTTCTGAACCTGTTTGTACTTCGTTTTATTTTTCATGTGCAAATAGGAATCGTCACTGCAATTGAACTAAGTTGAATTTAATAGTCTAGAAAGGCAACTAATCCCTAATCCGGGTCAGAGTGCCCACCTGCCATCGGAGTCCCAGCTCCAGGCACTTGCTGCTCTGCACAGCTTATGCGAGGCTGGTGTATTTCATGACTGGCTTTGCCCAGCTTGAGAAACAGCCATGATCCATTTGCTGGAGCATGCTCCCTTTCATTGGCCTTTGTGGTCTGTAGGCTTCCTGAGCGACTAGCTTCTGTTGCCCATCTTGCTCGCCTGGTGCAGGGGTGGCCTGCTCTGCTCAGCGGCTCAGTCTTTAAGAAGGCTCTAAGGGCTGCTTGGCCGGGCCTATCCACTGCAGTGTGAGGTACAGCCTTCCCGCTGCACCCAGCATCCTTCAGAACTGTAACTCAGGAGGGACTGAGGTCCCTCCACGGAGTTCTAGGCAGAAATGTGCTTCTCTACACAAAGGAAAACCCAGAGAGAAGTAAGTGAAAGTCTTGGCCAACATTCGATTCTGATAGCATCTTGTTCATATGGACTCTTGAGGCCAGTGATGGCCTTGCTGTCTTCCCTATTCTTGACTGGTCTGAAAACATCCAGCTGAATTTAGAGTTCTTGTCTCCTGAGGTCAGGTAAAAGACTCTCCCAGCCCTGGTGCCTACAAAAAGAAATTATTTAAGGAATGAACAAAATAGATTCACTTATGTACTTGCCAAACATTGTCCCCAGTATGTAGACAGCATGAAGATGTCTGAAGAGTCACGGAAATATCAAACTGCGAGCTGTGTGAATTCTTTCTTTGCACCACAATCTATGGGTTTCAGGTCATATGCTACAGAAACTGAGGGACCTAGTCCTGGCCTTATGCTTAGAATGTGGTTATTTGAGTGTATTCTTACACCTTTGATTGACTTTCTTTACCTACACAGAGAGGGAGATAATACTGCCTGGCTCGTGACAATTTTCGGTGGCAGTTAAGTAGCATGATCCCTGTGAACAGCAGAAACAGAGAGGTCCTCAGGAAATAGATCTCTATCAGCAGTTTCTGTGACAGGTGTCGGGCGATGAGGGGTCTCTCTCTAATCTGGGAGCCAGTTCACTGTAATTTCCACCCAAGACATTCTTAGTGTAAGTCTCCTCTCATCAGCCTCTAAGAGGTCACGTCCTCCTGGCAGGACTGCCTTGCCAGGCCACAGGGGAAGAGGACATGCTCAGTCCTGATGCAACTTGAGGAGCTGGGTGGATGGGAAAGGGAGTTCTTCATCTCTGAGGAAGAGGTGACAGGGAGTAGGGAGAGAAGGAGGGTGAGACTGGGAGGAGAGGAGGGATGGGACTACCACCAGGATGGAAAGTGAATAAAAATTAAATAAATTAATAAAGCTTTCATTTTTATTAATTTTAAATTATGTAAATTTAAAATCATTTAATTATTGTGTGTGTGTTTATGTGCCCATGAGTGCAGATGCTACTGGAACCTGGCAGAGGGCTTTGGAGGCCATGGAGCTGGAGCACCGCCCACTGCTCTAAGTAGATGCTGGGTACTAAACTCAGGTTCTGTGTGAGAGCGGTATGCACTGTTAACCACCAAACCGTCTCTCCCACCTTTAAAATGTGGTCTGGAAGTGCTACTAAATGTCAAACAAAATATTTTTTTTAATTATTTTTTCTCCTCTTTAGTCTTCGACTTGGAAATAAATGGCCATGTTGCATCTGCCATGCTGCCATTATAAATAATTCATTTATTTTTAATTGGCATAATAATTTTGTGCATTTATGGGTATAGACAGATCAGTATACATATACAATGTAAAGTTATGAGGTAAGAAAAAATACCTTTCCGTCTGCTTGTGCATTTATTAGTTCTGTGCATTGAGAGGCTTTGCACATCTCTCTGGCTCTATATAAATGATAGTAGCAAGCTGTTTAAACTACACTCACTCTCCTATGATATAGACCACTAGAATAGATTTCTTCCATCTCTCTGTATTTTTGGTACCCATTGTCAAACTTCCATCCCTTTCCCTTACCTTTCCCTTCCTAGAAGTGATGAGTATTCAATTTAGCCCTGTGGTGGTCTACTTTGAGATTATTTATATTTTTGTAGCTTCCACCCCCCCAAGTCCCATTCCTTTTGCTGCAAGGTTGAGTAATATTCCATTGTTTATATACCTATAAAATTTTCTTTATCCTTTTGGGTATATGCCTAGGAGTGGTATAGCTGGATCTTGAGATAGCACTATTCCTAATTGTCTGAGAAAGTGCCAGATTGATTTCCAAAGTGGTTGTACAAGTTTACATTCCCACCAGCAGTGGATTAGGGTTCCCCTTTCTCCACAACCTCTCCAACATATGTTGTCACTTGAGTTTTTGATCTAAGCCATTCTGATGGGTATAAAGTGAAATTTCAGTGTCCTTTGGATTTCATATCCTGAATGACTAAGGATGTTCAGCATTTCTTTAAGTGTTTCTGTGCCATTGTATATTCCTCTGTCGAGAATTCTGTTTAGATCTGTACCCCATGTTTTTAATTGAGTTACTTGGTTTGTTGCTGTTTAACTTCTTGAGTTCTTTATATATACTGGATATTAGCCCTCTCTCAGATGTAGGGTTGGTGAAGACCTTTTCCCAGTCTGTTGCTGTTGTTTTATTCTGATGACAGTGTCTTTTGCTTTACAGAGGCTTTTCAGCTTCATGAGGTCCCATTTATTGATTGTTGATCTTAGAGCCTGTGCTGTTGGTGTTCTATTCAGGAAGTAGTCTCCTGTGCCAATGAGTTCTAGGGTCTTCCCCACTTTTTCTTCTAACTGGTTTAGTGTGTCTGGTTTTGTGTTGAGGTCTTTGATCCACTTGGACTTTAGTTTTGTGCAGGGTAATAAATATGGACCTATTTGCATTTTACATGTAGACAGACCAGCACCATTTGTTGAAGATGCTGTCTTTTTTCCCATTGTAGGATTTTGGCTTCTTTGTCAAAAATCAAGTATTCATAGGTGTGCGGGTTTATTTCTGGGTCTTCTATTTGATTCCATTGAGCCACCATTCTCTTTCTATACCAGTATCATGCTGTTTTTATTGCTGTTGTTCTATAGTACAGTTTGAGATCTGGGATTGAGATACCTCCAATCCCAGATATCAGTTGTACAGGACTGATTTAGTTATTCTGCGTTTTTTGTTTTTCCATATGAAACTGAGAATTGTTCTTTCAATGTCTGTAAAAATTGTGTTGGTATTTTGATGGGAATTGCATTAAATCTGTAGATTGCTTTTGGTAGGATAGCCATTTTCACTATGCTAATCCTGCTGATCTGTGGGCATGGGAGATCATTTTATCTTCTGTTATCTTCTTCAATTTCTTTCTTCAGAAACTTGAAGGGTTTTTTTTTTAATAGGTCTTTCACTTGTTTGGTTAGTTACACCAAGGTACTTTATGTTACTTGTGGCTATTGTAAAAGGTGTTGTTTCCCTGATTTCTTTCTCAGTCCATTTATCGTTTGTATACAGGAGGGCTTCAGAATTTTTTTGAGTTAATATTGTATACAGCCACTTCGCTGAAGGTGTTTATCAGCTTGAAGGAGTTCTCTGTTAGAATTTTGGGGGTTGCTCATGTATACAAAGTGAATAAAGTGTAATAAATAAATATATAAATAAAATTAAATTAATAAACAAAAAATTCTTTATCCATATATCTACTGACAGGCACCACAATTGATGATATATTTTGTCTTTTTGAATAAACATGAAGTGTAGGTACATTTCCGGATGCTGATTTTCTTTCTTTGGGTGTATCGCAAGCATTTCTGGTCATCTGGCAATAGTCTCTTCTGTTGAATTCTCACTAGCAATTGTTCCTGCTCTTGTGGGAGCAGCTCTTCTGACTGGTGCTATCAATGGTTTTGATTGGCATACCTCTAATGATTCCACATACCCTGTGTTTTCCATAAACATGTTGGTAATTTTGATTTGTTTCATCAGTAGCTTTCAAACTTAAGTGAATATTAGAATTATCTAGAATGCTGGCTGGAACATGGGATACTGGGCTCCAACTTGGGTATTTCTGATTCAGTAGACAGGAGAAAGGTCTCTAAGTTAGTCTGAAGATGTTCCTGGGGAGTCTGGTGCCCTTGCTGTGGGAACAATTACTGGCCTAAATTCTTAGTTGTCCTAATCTCCAATTCACTGTGTTCTCAATTGCCCTCCAAATAAATGCGGAAATCTTGGTGTAACATCCAAGAGCTCAAGGCACTTTTCTAATATTTCCAAGAATGCCTCTTCTGAAAATTTCTACCTCTTAAAAGCTCTGGTGTCAAACTTACTTCACTCTGAGCTTCTGTTCTTTCCTCACAGTCCTAACAATGCTGGTCTGTCCTCTTTAGTCTTCTACCAAGCAAAGTTTAATGTAACTAAGTCGCTTTCACAGTTTACTCTCAAACTCTCCGAATTAATCTCTCTGTGGCTACTTACTTCTAGCTTCACTCTTCACCAGCCTTCAGTCATTTGTCTCTTATTTTGGTAATTAATCCAGTTCCATTCTACTATTTCTTGACTTCTTTTAAATTGAGCTTCTTATTGTTTTGTTTTCCAGACTTGCCCCTGAGGTATCAGAGGACACTCTGATGCAATTTTGCTTTTCCCAGAGCACAGTGCCTTAACATAGATGCTATTCAATAAATAATTAACTATTCTTTGATAGGACTTATAAGAAGTGTTCTTTTCTCCCTGCTGGGCAAGATGTAGACAATTTCAGTAATGCTAAAACTAAGTGGTGTAATATAAACACACTTTTCTGTTTCCTTTGAAAACTTGGTACCCATAAGCTTTGCTAGCTCAAGGCAGTGGAAATCAATTTGAGAAAGTATAAACCAGCAGAGTTTACTGTGTGGAACAGGGAATTTGTTGCTTTCTTTCGGCATTGAAGAATAACCTGCTTCCCAACGAAACATTGACACAGGTTAGTGTGCCCCTCCTAAAAAAGCCTTTTGAAAAGAGAGTGGTGTATTTTCCCCATCTCTGACAACAGTTTCAAGTATCTGAAAAGATTAGAAGAGGTAAATACAAAGAATATTTTAAGTGACTGTGGCATTAGAGCAGAGGTAGAGAAGCAGATGAGAAGGAAAGCTCCTTGACAGAGTTGGCTGGGCCTAGGCATGAAGCCATCAAATTGCCCAGCTTCTAGAGTGATCTATTTACGGTGGTGGCTTTGAGTAATAAATTGTGCTGCTGGCGCGCACACAGGAACCTCTTGTAGTTCTGTGCATTCCATTTGTGGCCTTTGCCTACTTACGGCCTCATGCATATGTCAGTATAGATCAGTAATAATTTATTTTTAATTGCTTGTTTAAAGGGGAGGTAGTTGCAGTTTTCCTGCCCTTGAAGTCCACATAGAGCAGTGAGGACAAACACAGTTGAGCCATGTCAGTGTGACGCAGAGAAGAGTGATGGGCACACTGGGAGGCAGGGCACCTCATGATTAACCCCTCAGAGCAGGACTTTTCCTCTTTTGCACATGAAGTAATTTAAAATGTGTTTTTAAGGCGCCTTTTACTTAAAAATGTTAAAAAAGATTTATTTGTTTTTATGTGTATGAATGTTGTGAGGATATGTATGCATGTGTGTGCATTGCCCAATAGAAGCCAGAAGATGGTGTCATCTTCCCTAGAACTAGAGTTACAGATGGTGTGAGCTGTCTTATGGGTGGTGGAAACTAAAACCATGTCCTCTAGAAGAGCAGCCTGTGCTCCTAACTGCTGACTCACTTCTCCATGCCTCCAGCCTCCCTCCCCACCTCTTTTCGAGACAATATCTCACTATTTACCTTAGCTGACCAAGAACCTTTTGTGTAGAGTAGACTCCTGCCTTTGCTTCCTAGTGCTGGAATTAAAGGGGTATACCACCCATGCCTGGCCCTAAATGTTCTTATATGTAAGTGAAACAACTGTACCTAATAAATATGTAAGTTAAATGAATTCTCTCTTTTTTCTTTCTTTTCTTTTTCATTGTAATTTTTAAATATTTTTTTTATTATTACAATATTTTTCACTTTGTATCCCAGCTGTAGCCCCTCCTACATTCCATCCCAATCCTACCCTCCCTCATGTCTTTCCATGTCCCTCTTCAAGTCCACTGATAGGGGAGGCCCTCTCCCCTTCCCACTGACCGTAGCTTATCAGGTCTCATCAGGATTGGCTGCATTGTCTTTCTCTGTGGCCTGGTAAGGCTGCTCTTCCCTCAGGGGGAGATGACCAAAGAGCCAGCCACTGAGTTCATGTCAGAGACTGTCCCTGTTCCCCTTACTAGGAAACCCACTTGGAGACTGAGCTGCCATGGGCTACATTTGTGCAGGAGTTCTAGGTTATCTCCATACATGGTCCTTGGTTGGAGTATCGGTCTTTGTAAAGACTCCTGGGCCCAGATTTTTTGGTTCTGTTGGTCTCCTTGTGGAGCTCCTGTCCTCCCCAGGTCAATATATCATGTCTGTGAACTTGCTAGCAAATGCACAGCTCTGGTACTTTGCAAGACTGGACCAACTCATCTTTGTTGCAGTCACAATAATGGGTAACATCAAGTTATATTTTTCTCTCATGTATCTAATATAATTTCTTGTGAAGTTTTAAGGAGAAAACCCCCACACTTACTACGGATGAGCATCTCCACTAAAGGTGTAATGTTAAGTGGTGCTAATTTTACTTTATATGCAAATATCCCTTTTCCAAAACTTAGTATGTTGTGCATTTAAAAATTCATAGGCATTGCAGTATGCCGTGTGTGTGTGTTTGTGTGTGTGTGCCCGTGTGTGAGAGAGAAAGAAATCGGTTTAATTTAGTACAATTCAATCCTCACCTTGGGTCACTTTCTTAAAGTATGTATGTTACATTAAAGAGACACAAATATTTTGACAGGGCAGGACAACACCAATGATGTGGCTGAGCAGGAAAGTAAAAGAACAATTTGTGTGGTGAAACCTTTTTGCTAGCTTTCCTGTGTGGACAGTGCGTAAGGAGTTTCAGACAGCAGCGCAGTGAGGACAACTTGCCTTGGTTCATGGCCTGCGTCATCTGCCAGCATTGGCTGTCTTAGTTCTGTGTTTTCTGTCATGTTTGGAAACTGTGAGCCTAAGCTCTTGTGCTGTTGCAGTTTGCGTGTGAAGATGTTTGAAACAAGCTCTGGAATTATAAGAAAGAAATGAGGACACCCTGGTGACAACAAACAGATAATTTCCTCCTTTCACAGCAATCCGTCCTTCCTGCGTGGAGAGCAAACTCCCTCTCAAAGGCAGCAGCTGCAGAAACCCCTACTAAGCCAGAACACACTAATCTCAGCTGTAAAATGTGTTTTGGTAGAGCAACAGAGATTTGGCTGTCTCTGATGAAAAGATCAAAATCTATTTTAAAATGAAGGTATTTAAAGCAAGGCACAAGAGAGCCTTATTCATGATATTGGAGGGGAACCCAGCCTGCGTGCAAGCTGGTGCTCTTCCTGGAGGCTCTGCCTGGGCTGCTCCTTGCTCAATGTAGCCTGGGCAGGGTTACAGTACCCAGAGTTGATGTGCTGAGACACAGGCACTTGGAAGAGAAAACAGTGGTCACTCCAGATCTTTTCTTTAAACTTTATCTGTACAAATAGCCATTACCTCCTAAAAAAATAAAGAGGGTTCAATGCTTCTAGGCTCATTTCCTTCTGAATGAGCAGTATGCTTCTTCATGTTTGTAGTATGTTCAATATTTCCTAGATGGATAGATGTATCATTGGGGGAGGGGCATTTTTTTTCTTTTTTTTTGTAAGAGGCCTGCTTGATTGTTGGGTGCCACACAGCATTCTTTCAAAAATATTGAGCATGCATTCTTTTGATCCCACATCATGGCTAGGTGGCCCATTTCTTAACCTCAATAGCTGTACTTATATGCAGGAAGTTGAAGAATGTGTATTTTTATGTGGGGTTATTATTCACCTCAGTAAATAATGGTTGTGTTGACTTCTAATACAGGATGCATGATCTACTAACGTGTTTATTTCAGTCATGATAGATGCACTAATTTAAGTTTACTACTCTCTAAAGGAAATCCCTCAATTTCATTTAGAAAAATGAGACAAGGATGAATGATCGGTTGATTAAAAGGAATGTTCCCATCAGAGAGTTCATCATTTCTTTTCATAAAAACAGATGCAGTTAGTAGGAATAATTCCTTCCTTGTCTTGTCTCATGATACGTTTAAAAAATTTTGGCGTGGAAATCACTTTCTAACTTTGCCACTGATGATGCAAAATATAAGTATTGGAATCTATTATTCTACAGACTCCTGCAAGGACTGTGTCTGATTTATCCTTGCAATGCCCTCAGTGATCTACTCAAATAAGGTGTCCCATGGACTTGTAATGAATGCACTAAGTGGAAACAAGGACCTAGACTTCCATGGGCTTACAGAAAGCAATCTTTATGTAGATTTTGGCTAAATGACATGTAGTATTGATTATGAATGGCATTCTGAATGCTACTGATTCTAGCCTAATATATTTTCACTTTTTATCTTAGTAGAAGATTTTAATTTTTTTTGATGACACGAGCTCCTGACCATTAAGGAGCTCACCCTGTCATAGGGTTCACGGTAGAAGATGTAATGGAAAGTAGAATTCCGAGTCAGGATCGATGGTAACATCGATCTCTACCATGTATATGAGAATCCAGAGAAGTTGCTGATCTCAGATTTCATTGTTCTTACTTTTACTGTTACATCCGAACAGGTTTAAATAAACTATATTTACGTTATTGTTCTTACATAATTTTTAGAGAGTTCTCTATGTATTAGAACTTTATTATTAGAACTTTGTGCCTAAAAAAGTCATTGTTAATAAAACCTTTACTTTTACATCAAGCATAGTGACCTATCCCCTCGATCTTTGAAAGATATAAAATAGTATTCTCTTCTCTTTTCTCCTACTATAAAAAGCATCAAATGATTGACCTCTCAGGATAGTTGAAGGTTGTCTTTTAATGAGATTAAACTTACATATTATGGTGAGGTTGTTAAAAATGGGCTTCATGTTACAACTGAATATATAATGAAATAGAACCTTTATTGAGCTCTTTTTAGGACCCACTTATTGTTTTAAACTCTTCCACTATCTTATATAATCCATATATATAATTTCATTACAGACACAAGTCATTCACTTTTAATAAACTACAAAACTGAGGCAGGGAGTATAAAATTACCTTCTGAGAAATTTTTCTTAAATCATTTGACTAAATACTATCCATTATGATTTTGTTCCAAGTATCAGGAAACATCAAAATCATAGTTGTTAGAAAAGGCAAAAAGTAGCAAAAATTGTCAGTACTAGGATGTTTCTGGAGTCTTCTAGGAAGATCACCTGATAATTTATTAGAAAGGCTTTAGAGCCATGGTATGTAAGCATGCACAGTTACATTTCAGTATTCTGATAGATTTCCCCACCCTCTTTGTCAGAGTCAGTCTTTCTCTGCAGCTAGTTCCCATCATTTTGAATGTCTTGATGGTAGGCAGGAGCTGACATCGGCAGGTGCTGGGTTCCCTGTTCCTATTCATCTAGGATATTGTTCCATGATCTAAAATGTACCTCTCTTGGTCTTTGGCGTGCCCACTGAATACTCAAAGAAGCAATGGCAGTGTTGCATTCATTCCGGACGTTCTGACAGTATCTTCAAGGATCCCTGGCCAAAGGCATGTGGGCAGCTCTCTACATCATCAAGTGTTCACTGGCCAGCCTAACCATATCCATGAATGACCTTCATGCCTGCTTTTGGCTGATGCTCTGTTTGTTTCCGTTTGTCTTATAGCCCCAGTTCCTCACTTCCAGGTACTTGCCAATAAACCATTTTCTTCTTACATTAGCAATAATTAACCTGTGTTCAGTGGAACTGGGTAGACAATGGTGGTGACCAATGGGTCGAGGGAGAGGCAGCAAGCCATAGCATACCTTTTAATTAAACATTAGCTCCATGGCAATTCTGGTTGCTGGAAAACAATGGTGTGTATTGGGCTAATCCATATTAGGACAAAAAAAAAACATACACACACAAACACAAGAAAAAGCTGCTTGTTGGTGTAGAGGTAGTAGTCTCTTTGTGAACTGTGTTAGGAATACAGTTGTTAGTGTCTTGTTGGTAGCCTTTTGAGATCGCCCTTACTTAATTGCTCAATGGCACTAATGTCTGTCTTATTATTCCTCAGAATATCTAGATAGGGTAAGGCTATAAACACTAAAAGACTAGTTCCTCCATCATGGCTAAATGTCCTAAAGGTTCCATAACCTCCTTGAACAGTTTTACCAACAGGGATCCAAGTGCTCTGATATGAGAGACGACAGAGGACACTCAAGTTCAAAGCACCACAGGAATCTGAGATGCTTACACTTTGTCAAGTACCTTGATGTCAAACTTTATAGAAAGCAAAGCTTAAGGATCAAGGAGTGTCAGAATGCACAGCTTCTGTTAGTAGAAAGTCTTGGGGGTTGCTAATGCCACTTCCTAGAATGTTTTCACTATAGAGGTTGATCTGTAGATGACTACATGGTCACGAAATGAACGATATTGTTGGTTAGCAGCTAAAACATGTCGCACTGTGTCATTCAGGGCTGAAGTGTCGTCTTACCATAGGGGAAAAGCAAAGGCAAACTGTTCAACGTATCTTAGTATAGGCCTACAAGTTCTTTGGCTTTTGCGAAAGAGACAATACATAGTTGTTTCACATGGTGAAGGAGAGATGAAGCCAGGAAGCCAATGCTGCATTACCAAGGCAAACAAGGAATATGCTTAGGATACTGGGGAAACAAAAAGGATTTGGAATGGCATATGCACCTAGGAGGGCAAGAAAGGGGGATCAAGAGTTCAAGGCCAGCCTTGGCTACATGACACAATCAGACACTCACCCAAGCCTCTTTGAAATGCAAAGCAAATTCCTACACTAATAGACACATTTTCTAAAAGCAAACGGAAGGCTCTGATCCCTACAGACCCAAAGACTAAGAGGTCCTAGGAGGTCTACATGCTGTGGGCTCTATTGATTATTGGACATGCTGTTAGGAAGCCAACTCATCAGGTGGGGGAAGTTAAGGAGAAGGGAGCTTATGGACCCTGGTCCAGGAAGCTAGAGAGGGAGAGAGAAACCAGAGTGATTGCAGGTCAACATTGAGACTGTCAATCCTGTTCTTCCAAACTCTGAGAACTACCTGATTCTTAGGTTTCCCTCAGCTTCCCATCTTTTTCAGACTTTTCTTAGGGTAGGAACATCCACTACAGTATATCAGTGAGGTTATCTGCCTTTCTTTTCATTTAGTAGTACTTTACCCTTAATTTGAAATAGTTGTAGATAGACTCACCAGGATTATTCCTTTTTGATGTTCAAACATATATCACTTAGTGACACATACATTTCATAATTCCTGTATATGGAAGAAATAGGAGCCTCCAAACTGTTAGGAAAATCCCACCACTGCAATGTGCTCTGAGCGACAGGGCTGCTCTTTGCAGATATTATGCTCCACCACAGTCAGGCTCACACAGCTTCTCTGCTTGACATGCACTTTGCCCAGAGTTGATCACACAGATAAGCCTCTTAACTGGTGGATTTAACTATCTCTTCACTTTTGCAGTGTTAACCTGGGGTTTAATGAAAGACATCAAGCAAGCACAGGCAAATGTTGCTAGCAAAAAAGAGATTAATAAAGAAAAAATAACTGGTCTCCCTGATACCTTTTACATTTAGCCTTTCTGTCCTTTTCTATTTGTATTTCAACTATGTGATTGTAGGTATTCTAAGCACCAAATCATTAATGAGTGATGATGTTGAAGTCAGGATATATACTTTCCGATTATAAGGTTGGGCACAATGCTATAGAAATTGTATCTTTTTTTCTCATCTTTTCACATTTTGGGTAAATTCCCCACTTTCTTTTTTCTTTTTCCTTTTTCTTTTTCTTTCTTTCTTTTTCTTTTCTTTTTCTTTTCTTTTTTTTTTTTTGCATACAGAACTTTTCTTGAGCCAGAAATACCACTTGCCTTTCCCAGTTCTTACTTCATTCAGGGGTCCCCAGTGACAATTGCTATGTGAACAATAATTTCAGACATCTTCTCAGAGAAGAAATGACAGTGTTCTGGGAAAAGAATGGGTAAAGAAAAGCAGTTGTAAAAAGTGGTGAGAATGTGTATCCTTTGATGCCAGGTTACACTTATTCTCTGTGTAAGGAAATATAGGTCGAAAGCTCTTTGAAACTTGAACACTTGGCACATCAGGACCAATCCATCTAGATATCTACACTTTTTGAAATGTATCTGTAAACTAGTAATATAAAATTGTTCAAATGGTATAAAAAGACTGGCCTTCTCAATGCCTCTTAGAGCTAGTGGTGATCCCGCCATAGATAGTTTGTGTATCCACAAATATGTTTATACTGTAATGCAAACTGTGTTATCCTCACATTTCTGAATATATATATATATTAATGCATTCTGAGATACACTTCAATTTAGCGCAACAGGACTTGTCTCCTTGTACCCTCTCCCCAAAAAAGCCTTCATTTTTATTTCAGGGTACTGGTATCCATACTTAGTGACTTGGCTACTGGCCTATGTGTGGGCATTCACATTACTTCATTGTTTTGATATTATAAATAATAATATAATGTTCTTACAGGTTGCATATTTTCACCAAACTCACTATTTTTCTTTCTAAGAATTTTTCATTCTAAGAATTTAGTGGGCATAAAGTTACAGAGGTCGAACATGTAAGCAAATACTACCACTTGCATTTCTAATATTTTGGGCCAATTTATTCTCACTCCAGCACCAGAAGAAGACACCATCTTGACTAACATTGGAGGATGCCAGTCACATAATGATACCTATGTGTAGAGTTGTCATGTCTACTAGCCCTGTTTGGTGATAACATTTTTATGTTATGGTATTGTAGTATTTTGAGTTTTGTCCAAAGATCTGGACTTTGTAAGTCTAGACAGAATGGGTGGGTTGAGTTTTGGGATTTCTTTCTCTTTAGGGAGAATGTCCATTGCAGCAGAATGTCATGATCATAAAGATAGGCTTGAAACCATGACTGGTGGGCCATGTCTTTCATCCCACTACTCAGGAAGCAAAGGCAGGTGGATCTATGTGAGTCCTAGGACAGTGAGGATTACATAAAGAATGCTCGTTTAGCAAAAGAAATAAAAAGATTCAATGAATATGTTTGGTCAATGGAAAACAGAAAATGTGAGCTTTATGCCTGGTGTTCTCTATCCAAATGAGCAGGTCTCCCATCCCCACACACATTCATAGGAGCCTTGGGAACTGGAGGGAAGGTCAGTTTATGGAATCTTTCAGAAGTTGGCTACCTCTGTTCTCAAATCTGTCCTGCATTGTTTCCAATAGCAACTCATGGTCACAACTGGTTATATGCTAAACGCTCCTGCATTTCAAACCCTTGATGTCACTCTATAAGAGACCACCTTAGCAATTATAAGATACATGGTGGGAAAAACAGTAGATGCAAAGTAAAATTCTGACTCTAAGAAAGCTACCTAAAGAAACTAATCAAGAGGGAGGATTCTTGCTAAAATGCTCAATCCCTATCCAGAAAAGCTAAGAGGATGGACATCAGAAGAAAGAGAAAACAGGAAACAAGCCAGGAGCCTGCCACAGAGGTCCTCGGAAAGGCCCTGCCCTGCAGACTGTCAAAGTAGATGCTGAGACTTATGGCCAACCTTTGGGCAGAGTGCAGGGAATCTTATGAAAGAAGTGAGAAATAGTAAGACCTTTAGAGGACAGGAACTCCACAAGGAGAGCAACAGAACCAAAAAATCTGAGCACAGGGGTCTTTCCTGAGACTGATACTCCAACCAAGGGCCACTCATGGAGATAACCTAGGACCCCTGCACAGATGTAGCCCATGGCAGTTCAGTGTCCAAGTGGGTTCCATAGTAGTGGGAACAGGAACTATCTCTGACATGAACTGATTGGCCTGCTCTTTAATCACCTCCTCCTGAGGGGGAAGCAGCCTTACCAGGCCACAGAGGAAGAAAATGCAGCTACTCCTGATGAGAACTAATAGACTAGGATCAGAAGGAAGGAAAAGAAGACCTCCCCTATCAGTGGACTTGGGGAGGGACACGGGTGCAGAAGGGGGAGGAAGGGAGAGATTAGGAAGGGAGGAGGGAGGGAACTACAGGGATATATAAGGTGAATAAAATATAATTAATAAAGAATTTAATAAAATTTTAAAAAAAGAAAGCACTACTGTAAAATTTGAAAGTTACCAATCTGGTATTTGAAAATGAAACCATCACAACTATTATGACTAGTTGGCCTATGTTTATGCTTTATGATTTTCCCAACAAAACAACTACTACAAAGGAAGAACTAGTTCTGCTGTACTTTCTCAGTAAAGGCCTATGGATACTTTATAGATTGATGTTACTTACTGTAAGTATAAATATTGACATATCAGTGAGTTCTGTTTAACTTGTATATAATTTCTTTTGCTTAAATTTTTTATGACAGCAGAATCTCTTGCAGCTATTATGTGTGTATATATATATGTACACATATATATACGTATATATACATATATATGTGTATATATATATATATATATATATCCTGTCAGCGTGGTTGACCAATATTCACATTAGAAAGTTGTGAGGTGAAAAAATAAAATGGTCACCACATTTTTGATTATAGGAATCATAAAACTGTCAGGAGCATTTCTATGGAACTAAGAAACATATATTATCAAGGCAGAGCAGTGTTTAGACTTTGTTTGACCCAGAAGCCTCATTTATGGGAAAGAAGCATGGAACTTAATGATATAAGTATTCATGAATCAATATTTGAATTGCCCTGCCCTGGAATAGCCTACATTTTACATGCTTTGAATTTTACTGTAGAAAATTCAGGATTTAGGGCAGCCAAATTGGGTAACATATAAAGGTTGTGTTGTTAAGTTTTCCCTCAGTGTCGAAATAAAGAAGAATGAGTTTATCCAGTTAAATGTAAGTGATGTTAATAACTTGATCAGAATATAAGGAGATTAAATGTCAGAGTTAGGGCTCTGCTGGTAAATATCACTTATGGAAGGTTGAAGTAATAGAGAATTATATATAGCCTTGCAGCTCGCGCCATTCTATAAGTAGTAAAATGAGATTTATTGTTCTGTAGGCTGTCATGTATTACTCAAGAAGCACAAAGAAATGATGACTTAGAACTCCTGCATAAAAATCAACTGAGAAACTCATGTTTTCAGGATGTGAGGAGATTATAAACAGAATGTGACACCTATTTTACTTTATGACTTACTGATGTATAAAGAAAATAAGTTGCAAGCCCCAAATTAAGCGGAGCAATGACAGCTCAGTCATAATGAAAGCCAGTCATGTCAGGTGCTTTTACTAGGGATATTGCAACATTAAAATGTGAGGTTTACATGTTGGCTCTTAAGAATATGCAGGAGACTTTTTTTAGGGAAACAATTGATTCATATTCATTAGAAACCACTTTGTTCCAATTTTAAAAATAAGATGTTTCATAGGTATGTGATTTTCTCTGAAATGGAAATTGAAAGTGGGCCTCTTCCAAGAAGACTTCAGGCCTTGCACTTTATGACAATGATGCTTCTTCCTTGATTCCTTGGATAGTTCCTCTCATTCTCAATGGGCATTTTTTTATAACCAGCAACTTTAATTTTTCCTAACTTCTTGCCTCTTTCTTTTTTAATTTTATTGTGATTATTAGTTTAAAAAATCTCCTTATATATTTGAAGTTGTAAATTAGAGTATAACCACTCTTTCATCTCCCTGGGCAAAAACTCTAATACTTCTGCCCTTTTGATATTTTATTTCTGAGGGCTGTTATACCAATAAAAATAGTTTATGGATTATAAAAACTGTAGAAGTGTGAATATCCCTACTAATGCTCACTTTCACAATCTTAAACCCAAAATATTTAATATGGTCCCTAGAATTTAGAAAAAATATCAGCTATTATTTAAATATTGCCCACTGTTTTCTTTTCTTTTTTTTATTTTTTTGAAGACAAATTTGATGATTTGACCTGGCCAAATGAACAGTTTATTAAATTAGTCCTCTAAATTTCTATTGCCTATTGGTGAAAAAAAGCTTCTATATTTTTCACTGACTTAGTTTTAATCTAATCAGTGGAAATGAAGAAGATAATATTTGTGTCTAGATTAGCATACTTGTTTCTCTTGTGGAACATGTGGTGTACCTTCTCTGTAGATAGAGCATGTTGAGGGTTTTTGTGACTTGATAGTGCTGACTAAAATTTGGCATTACTTTATTCGCTCCTCTTTTATATCCTTAGTAACTCTTCATTTAGATTATATCCATTCTACACTAAGAATAAATCACCTACAAATGCAGTTTTCTCAGGGCACATTTTTACCATTATAAGACTACATAAATGATATTTTTAAATCTGTTGTATTGATTTCTACAGAAAAGAAGAATTATTTGATAATTGTTTGGGAAATAAATGTATATGTTGCTGAATGTACCTATACCAGGGCAGTTGATATATAGTCCATAGGTAGAATTTGTTTGCAGAATTATTATTTTAATAATATTTAAGATTTTTTTACTCCTATTGTGTGTGCACAGTGTGTGTTTGTGAATATATTGCATAGCAAACATGTGGCATGGTGAACATGTGGAGGTAAGAGGTCAACATTTGCAGTTGCTTCTCCCCTCTACTTTCATGTACACGCCTGCACTGTAAGTACTTGAACCCACTGACTTGTGTCACCCCGTAGCATTGTTGTTTGAGTGATTGTGTCCTTGGTGCACACTTGGGACGAGTTTACTAAGTCTATGATCTCATAGAGCATTGTCTTATTCAATGCTTTACCAATACAAACGCAACAAAAGTGAACTCAAATGTATGGTCATATCCAAGACCTAAAATTTCTAAGATGAACATAAACATACATATGACATTTATCTTTAATTCTATAAGTTTAAAATGTGAGTGTTGATTTTTACTTTTGTGTTCATCAGCTTAATGAATATTGCTCACCATAAAATAACCCACTGACATTTTACATCCTGAGATCAATTTCTAAATATAGAGGTAAAGTAAAACTCCTGCAATTCTGCTGTCATGTGGTTTTCATTCTTACTCCCTTTGCCTTTAAAATTGTTTTTCCTCCGTTCGTTACGGCTTCTCTTTAATTCTGTAAAAATAAGGAATGTGAACATAGTTCCATTTTGTAGAAATATTTACAATAGATGCCATTCGGTAGTGGGAAATGGCCAATGTTTTATCAGCTACATGGGTGCCTCGGCTCTGAACTCAGGGCCTCATATTTGCATGCAAGCTGTCTACCCACAGAGCCATCTCCCCAGTTCTGCTATTTAGTTTTTCCCCTTAGCGCCTGTATGGTCAACCAAGAAGAAGAACTGTAGGAAGACAGATACACGGAGAGGAATGTGACACATGGCGCTTAGGATCTCCACACCCTGTATCCAGTTCTGAGCAAAGACTTGATTTTGTGATTAATGGCACATGTGGACAGTCTGAGGATTCTGTTATTGTTTCTCCAGCATAAACAAGAATAGAAAATTTATTCAGAGGAAAGGGAGAACTCACACTGTGAGCTCTCCCTCCCTCCCGATTCCTTTCTGTTTCATTTTTCCTTTTGGGTCAGCGTCGACTGTGTCTCAGACTGGCTGGCCTTGAATTTCCTAAGCAAGCAGGTTTGGCCTGTACCCCTGCTTCCCTCCCTCCATCTCTTGGGTACTGGAATGAAAGGCCAGACTCCATCTTGCTGGCCTCATTGATTGCTT
Organism: Pachyuromys duprasi; assembly: GCA_028658305.1. NCBI lineage: Eukaryota > Metazoa > Chordata > Mammalia > Rodentia > Muridae > Pachyuromys > Pachyuromys duprasi. The sequence continues at coordinate 57,806,561 of CM053745.1, forward strand.
GTGAAAATAGTTCATCTTTCTCTAGTTAGTATCAGAGGGGCACATGTGCCTTCACAGGAACCCTTAGAGCTACAGTGACGCTTCTAGTATATCGTGCACCTTGAAACCTCAGTTACCTTGTTTCACTAAACGTAAACGAACTTTTTTA
>CM053745.1:57807208-57847432 GCA_028658305.1 Pachyuromys duprasi
CATGATTCAGCTCCAGGTTGCCCGTGCCTTTCCATCCACTTCTCCAACTTCATTTCCATGCTAGTCACCAGGAGCTTAGTGATGTTTCTGTTAGCTGCTTGCAGGCAAAATTGTATTTCTTTGTATTGGAATTTGGAAAAGCCATACCTGATTATCTGTAAATTTCAGGCTAGATTCTCATAAAAACTCAGGGCAAATGGAAAGCTAGTCAGTGCTTAAGGCAGAAGAGCCAAATTTCTTCACCTGCTTTTCAATAAAAGGTAGGACCTAAAATACATTCTGTAAAGCCAAATGAATAAAATGTGTGGGGAAAGGCCAGCTGTTTCCGGAGGGCTAGGGAAAACCTTTTTATTCTCTCTGCAATCAAATCTAGGAATAAGTTTTCAAAGTCACTTTTACAAAACACAGTCAAAGTCATATCTATGTAAACAGAGTTCCACATTGCAGAAAAGATTTGTTTAAAGTTGAATGCATAATCCATTAGTAATGTTCCTGACATAACAATGTGTTTATAGAATCTTTAGCTACTATGCTAATAGAATGGGTTGCCTTAAAATTCCAAAAGTATTTGGCTTTTAACATTCTATTGTGGGTCTCTGCAATTTGTATACTTTGCTGCTGTGAATATTTTCTTTAATATCAAAGATTAATATTTCAGAGTTTTTGCATAAGAAATGGAAGCATATACCTATACATTCAATCATTTGTTCAGCTATTACAATAAAAATAAAAATATTCAGTGCATATTCAATACAAATATTTAGACCAATATATTTATGAGATCCCTAATGTATTCTCTGTGGTAAGTACAACACATAGACAATGAGTACTGTGCGATTGTGGAATGCAATAAAGCTATTATGTAAATCATTTAAATGAGTTTTTACTCAGGTGTCTATTTAGTAAATACACAAAGCAATGCCCTCATTATTAGTATATTGTATTTAAAGCTACCATGAGTAGATTTCAGATGAACATATGAGGTTTTGCCACATAAAAATTTCATTCTAAAATGTTTACAGTAATAATAAAGTATATGAATGCATACAAGAGAAATACTAAAATCTCTATATACTGGCATTATGTTATAAGACAAATAAAACAGTTATAAAGCGTCCGGCGTGCCTGGCTTGGTTATGACACCTTTAATCCCAGCCCTTGGGAGGAAGCGGTAGAGTCAGGCTGTTCTCTATGAGTTATAGTTCACACTAGTCTATATTTAGAGTGCCAAGCCAACAAGGGTTGCACAAGGAGGTCTTGTCTCCAAAAGAAAACAAACCACATGCATGTTTGCACACACGCATGCATGCACGCAAAACCCAAATAAATAAATTCATCAAAAAGCTCCCAAAGCTGCAATTGTTTGCAATCCTATTGCATGCAGAAATGTTTTCAGATAGTTTAACTAATTGCTGAATTTCTTCTTTGGTAATATCCTATGATTTTACATTAATGCTCATTTTGATATAATTTCCTGTACTTTCAGATGCTGTTGCATGGCTTATCAAATGGCAAATTAGGCTTTCTTCTGGGACTATATGAATGATTAAGACAAAATAAGAAATGTAGGGAATTAGTAAGAATTTGGGGTTAGGCACTAGGGTTGTTTGAGCACAAGCTCAAGTATTCACACATTTTGATTGGATATTGAAGTCTGCTTAAAGTAAGCATTTGTCAGGAAAAATATTGGGGGAATTTTACACACTGCACTTCTGAGTTTGGAACCACCTGCCTGCCAGCTCTGACATGCTGCAAACAGATGGTCTGATACATGGAAGTCCTTTTCATCTTATTGGGGAGACTCTTTGAAGGCTCTTAATGGTTATTTTTCTAAAAATGGTTCATTTAAGACCTTAATTGGGTACATGAAACTATTTTTCTGTCATCAGTTCTAGGCTGTGCACATGTGCACATTCTTTTGCTTTAGACATGACATGATTTTATGAGTCATGGAGATGAAAAGTCTTGATTATTTAAAACGTACATTTGACTGGATCAGTGGGGCTTATCGGTGTAAGGAGAAGCCCAGAGTGTGGCCAGTGTTAGGCTTCTGGGGCTGCCTTGACCAAAAAGCGGCTGGGTGGTGGCGGCCACAGGAGCTTCTTTACTTGAGGTTCTAGAGACCTGCTCAGTCAGGAGTTGTCTGAGGGCCTCTCTCACTCTGTGTCCATCTTTTCTTGTCAGTGTTAGCCAGGCACCTCTGTGGGTTCAGACCTCTTTTTAAGCAGCATGGGTGAGAGTCTACATTCATGTCCTTATTTGATCTTAATCACTTCAGTAAGGGTGTGTTCTCAAATGAGTTCACATTCTAATCCACCAAAGAGTGAGGGTTCCACACAGACATAGGAAAGGTGGTGGAACCCATTCCACGAAAGGAAAGAAAATGTTAAATCTTTTTGGTTGCTTTACAATGCCCAAGGCGAAAGCATTTCTATCGAGTCCAGTAAGTGTCTAGCTGGGTTCTGGAGCTAAACAGACTGAAGATGAGAAAGCATGACCTAAAGGTTCATTCTGCTCAGTGTGAGTTCTGGGCATATATTTTCTCATTTGAGGTTTTAGAAAAAAAATGGAATATACCAACTAGAATTTTAAATTTCTTATCGTTAAAGACAATTTTTACCCTGAGTTTGAGAACAAACAAACATACAATTCTAGAAATGGCTTTGGACTTTTTACCAGCAGGTTTTTACATTAGGACACTCATGTCTGGAAACAGGTGTGTGTGTGTGTATACTGTGTGTACTATGTGTGGTGTACTGTTTATGTCGATGGGGAGGGAATCTGAATGGACAGGGTTGTAGATGTGTCACAGTTATGCCTGGATGTCACCGTTTCTCTAACGAGGAAGGATTTCAGGATGCTCATGGAAAGATGCTGCACTGGGTCAGTAGACTGGCGAAGAGGTCACTATGGGTGACTTGTTTTTATTCTTTCTGTTCCAAGAGCTGAGACGTGTGGGAATGGAAGCCATGCTCTTGGCAGAGTCACTAACACGAAGTGGTGGCTGATGTCTACTCTAGAGCCTCCGGCAAAAGAGTTCACCAGCTGACTTTGTCTCCTGCCAACCTGTTAGGGTGCTTGATATTACTTTATCTCTCTTTTGTTGAATCATATGGTCAACATTCAGTAAGTCAGTCAAGACTGAAGCTCATGATTCCAAAAGTTAAAACATAAGTGGAATAGTCACATAGATCTGAGATGAGAAGAAGAAAATCCCAGAGAAAGAATACTTTCCTCGGTGTTCTCTGCCTGTTATATCTGTCAGAGTCCTAAGCTAATTAATAAGTATGTAATTTTCTGTTAATTATTAGTTTAATTGTAATATTTTACAAAGGTTGCCTCTTAATTTTCGTGTGGGTGAAGTAATTCACAAATAATAACACCAGGAAAAGAAAGTCTGGTTTCCTGTACTGGATTTGCAAGTAATAAGCAGTGACCCTTTCCCAGTTACTTAATCTCACTCCATCTCTGTATTTCACCTATAAAAGCGTGGAGATAATATCTGCCAACCTAATTAGGAATAGTAAGGATCAAGTGAAATCATGTCAGAGAAAGTGCTTTATAAACTGCCAGGCACTGTACAAATAGAAATGATGGATGCTGGCAGAGAAACGCAAGATTATGTTGGAGGCATTAAAGGCTTATAATAAATGCTTCTGCTTCTCAAAAGCCTTGTCTGATCAGACTAAACCAAGGTGTCTTTATTAGAACCCAATTCTTCAAATCCTGATCTGAGAATGAATTTGAAATGCTATGATTTTTCTAGTGGCTAAGAAATGTTTAGCTGCACTGTTGAATCCTATGACAGTTTTTAGTCAAATTATCAACACTCAATTTGGTGGCTGTCTTCTTGCTCTTTGTTTTAAAAGACTAAATATTCAGTCGGGTATAATTTTACCTTTACATATCTTTCTGATGTGCTGCTCGTTCCCCTGGGGCAGTGTAATAGCTTCAGCTGTCAGTTTAACACTCCCAGACAGAGTGAACAATGATTGAGGAATTGCCTTCATAGGGTTGGCCTGTGGGCACATCTGTGAGGCATATCTTTACCTGTGTGGGAGGCATCATCCCTAGGCAGGTGGGCTTTGGCTGCCTGACGTGTGACTGGAGCACAGTCACTGTGTGGCATCTTCTTCAGCTCCTGCCTATGTGTTTCGGCCTTGATCTCCTGTCCTGTATTCCCCTGAACTGATGTGTGGAAGTGTAAGCCCTCAAATCTGTGTTCATCCTTCATGATGCTTTTCTTCAGTTCTTATCACAGCGATAGAAACCTCAACCAGGACAGGCTTCAATCTTATACTTTTGTCTTTGTTTCTCCAGTGATTAGCCCAGATTAGATGAATGCCTAGAGCTTTAACATGAAGCTGTAGGGTAAATGACAGGAGTAATTTTCTTTCATTCAAATTAAGGGTTTCCACGCTTGCTTTCCTAACATAGAATTAGTAGAGTGCCTCCAAGCCTTGCCCGTCCCTTCCAAATCACACTTCTTAGTTCGAAAATAAGTACATCTGTGTCTCCATGAATTAATGTCTTTCCCTTAGTGCTGTGGATCTTGGGAAGAGCATATTGATATAGTAATAACGTTTGCTTTCAGCACTAACAATTTTCTGGTGACCGTTCCGCTTATCTTATTGACTTTATAGTTTACTTTGCTAAGCGTTTGCTTCAGAACATTGTTTTAGAATAGTCTGTCGAGACAGGTGGTGCTTAAATTTCTAACCACACAGCACCCCGCCATGCTTAATTTTACTGGGTCAGCTGAATAGAGATTTTCAATTTTTGATTTTATTTAACTGGGGAACACGAGAATCACTACGATTGTCAATAAGACACAACACTTCATTTCCCATAAATCTACAGTTTACTAGTGTTAGGGCATCACTCGGCTGTGCTGCAGGTTTCCAGGAGATTTTAGCTACACCAAATGGGAACTCTAACCCCTGGATGGCTGCACCCTCCTGTAGTCTGCCTTCTGCACCATTTAGCTACCTTTTGCATTTTTCCATTTTCTGATTTTGACTTTTTAAGTACTTCCTAAAGAAGTGTTCTGAGAAAAAAAAAACAAGCCCCACACACTAGTACAAAAGTTATGATTTCTGTTTTTACTACATAAATCAGTGTCAGAGTAGGCATTTGGATTATTTGATTTTAAGGTGACATACAACAAAACCAGGTTCTGCATTGTTACTTTTTAAAAATTAGCATCAAGAATTTTGTATAAAAAGAAAAATGAGATGTATAAAACATTTTATATAATTTATATAATTTGTAAATCGGTAGCTATTTTCTAAATCAAAATAGATACAAGTAAAGAAAGAAGAAATCATATATGTATGTATGTCTCTACATATTTAAATGTAGCCATACCTATATAAAGCTGTCTGTTATTAAAGACTTACTTTAATTTGAAAATGCTCTCTAGTGTCTATGTTAGGGAAACCATGCTTTCACTTGTAGGGGAGAACTTTCTAGAAGATCAGTGGTTTCTGTCTTGAATGTTTTTAGAGTCATCTAGAGATTTCTGGACACAACTGCTGATCATGCCTGTAGAGTTCTTAACTCTGTAGGCTTTGGGAAGGTCCTGAGAACTTGACGTTTTAATCATGCTTCTAGCTCCATTCTGGAGCTTAGGGCCCATGACTACACCACATGAGAACCAAAAGTCTTGAGAAATTATTGCTGAGATATCCTACAAGGCAGGTAGAGACAGCTTGTCAAGACATGGTAAGCAATGCTATAAACCATCTTTGAGGATTTCAGCTGTAACCATCTGTATATGGATAATTTGTTTAGACACTGCCAAAAATAATTTCTTTAACATAATTTCTAGTATTTCCTACATTTACTTGATTGCAGAAATATCTTTACAGTCAATACTTATTACTTTTTCAGGAATACTAATTTCTATCACAATTTGAAAAAAATTTCTTAGGATAAATAATTAGGAAAACACCAGGATTCTAGTGTCATTGCAGGACATTCAATGTCCTGATGGAGGAGGGCTCTGGGTAGCTTATCTCTCTTCTTGTCTTCAATATCAGCAGAATACAATGCTGTCTCCTAAATATTGGCAGGAATATATAGGATGCGTGAATAAAAGCTTTGTACGTTCTTTAGAAATTCAACGTGCAGGAAATATTTTTAAAGCTACGCTTACTTTAATTTCAAGATTTGCTTTGAGCACAGCCACTGAAACTTTCTTGTTTGACTTTTTATTTTGACAGGTATAAATTCCACCACTATGTATGCTAACATATTGGCCGAAGATAGGGATAGTGTGGTGTATGCCCAGCCTGATGCGAGATTTGACATGTGGCGTGATTCCCTCTTCTTCACTAAGAGCCTTAGGTGGTCTGCAGTAAGTCAGTGCTAGGACAGATCAGTATGCACCCAGGCTTCCTGAAGGCATTTTTTCACCCCGGTGTGTGGAGTTAGTTTTCTGTCAATGTCATCATTCCACTAGAACCCTCAGGGCCATCAGGAAAAGGATCAGAACAAAACTTTCTTTGTTCTGTGAAAAAGCCTGCACCCAATGCCAATAACAAGATGACTTTATTAATTTCCTTAATAAATGCAGGTTTGAAAACATAATTTTTGTAGGCATATAGAGATCTTTCTGTAGATGTTTACAGTTTTTTATTTAAGGGAAACAAACAAACATGAAAATAAATGATAACAGAGGTCCGAGTTTTTGTAGGAAAAAAAATGAACAAAATATATGTTGATGTATAATGCCACATACTCTTCATTCTTCCCTCCCTACTTCCTAACGTTCACATTCTGCATGATCGCACGTGAGGTGCATATCTGCAGAGACTGTAGGCATAAAGCAAGTGTTTGCTGAAGGATGGCGTCTTGCTCTTGTGGATGCCTAATGTCATAGAGACTCTTTTCTACTGCAAAAGCAAGCGTGCCAGAAAAAGCAATGCCTGGAAAGGGCTTCTCCCACCTAAACCCAGACAAAGTCCCTAAATCAGATGGCATCCTTTCATTTTAAAGTATAAGATGATTCAGAAAAATCAGGGTCATACCATTAGTAAGTGGTGAGAACAGACTTTGAATAAGGACTTGGCTTTCAAAATTCTACCTTACAATTACTTCATACTGTGCCTAAGGAGGCCAGAATATCAAAGCCTGCAACAATGCTTATCTGGAGAACAGATTAAAGTTTTGGAAGCAGAATAAGTGCTCTGCTCCCATCAAAAGGATCCATTAAAGTATATAAAGAATAAACTAAAATCACTAGCTATAATAGTGCCGTGTTAAATGAATATCAATATATTAATTCCTGAGGTTATTCTCTCAAGAGAGCTTTGCATGAATAAAGCTCCAAGTCTGCAACTATTTTGAATCCACTGAATTGGAAAAATTTAATATTCAGTACATAGACAAAGAAAGATGAACATTTTATTACATTTATTCTGAGTTTATTTCTTGACAGTAATGGAAATATAGAAAGATGAAGTATACAGGGCCTATTTAGCCTCATATTTTAATATTGTGCAAATGAGTATAGCTAACCTCAATAAAATAGAATAAATATGCAATCATATTTATGGGTACAAACTCATTTATTTTTTTACTGAACATTTTCTAAGATAGCCTATGAACATAAAAATTCCAGGTATGATATTTCATGAAATTGATGTGCAATGAAAGTAACATTTGTATGTTGTTTTTCATTGGATAGTCAGTATTTAGATTTTTCTGAAGTCAAACGCAAAACAACCAGGAGACAAAGCCCCCTTCTAACCAGGAAGCTCTTTACAATTGACCAGCAATAGAGTGGTTGCTGGGTTCAGAGTGCTGGGTTCACAAGTCCCACTCTATGCATTTTAGTGTTTTTATTCTACTTTAAAGATTGAGAAAGAATATGAAGTGAGAAGAGACAGAATGGAGAACATGGGAGGAGTTAGGGAATTGGAAGGAATATTATGAAATATAATATATAAAAGTCTCACAGACACCATGTGCTTTCTGGAAACTGAACTTGGGACCGTTGGAAGAACAGCCAGTGTTCTTAACTTTACAAAAGTAAAGTCCAACTGGATCAAAGACCTCAACTTAAAACCACACACACACTAACCCTGTTAGAAATAAAGTGGGGAAGAGCCTCGAACTCATTGGCACAGGAGACAACTTCCTGAACAGAACACCAACAGCTCAGGCTCTAAGATCAACAATCAATATAAATGGGACCTCATGAACCTGAAAAGCTTCTGAAAAGCAAAGAACACTGTCTTCAGAACAAAGCGACAGCCTACAGACTGGGAAAGGATCTTCACCAACCCTGTATCTGACAGAGGGCTAATAACCAAAATATGTAAATAATTCAAGAAATTAAACACCAACAAACCAAATGATCCAATTACAAAATGAGGAACAGAGCTACACAGACAGTTTTCAACAGAAGAATATCAAATGACGGAGAAACACTTAAAGAAATGTCCAACATCTTTAGTCATTTAGGAAACGCAAATCAAAACAACCCTGAGATTTCACCTTACAACTATCAGAATGGCTAAGATAAAAACTCAAGTGACAACACATGTTGTACAGGATGTGGAGAAAGGGGAACATTCCTCCTTTGCTTGTGGGAGTGCAAACTTGTACAACTACTTTGGAAATCAGTCTGGTACTTTTTCAGAAAATTGGGAATAGTTCTACCTCAAGACCCAGCTATACCACTCCTGGATATATACCCCAAAGACACTCCATACAAGAAGGACACTTGCTCAATTATGTTCATAAAAGATTTATTAAAGATAGCTAGAATCTGAAAACTACCTAGATGTCCCTCAACTGAAGAATGGATAAAGAAATTGTGGTACATTTACAAAATGGAATACTACCCAGGAAATCATGAAAATTTGCAGACAAATGGTTGGAACTAGAAAAGATCATCCTGAGTGAGATAACCCAGAACCAGAAGGGCATGCATAGTATATATTCACTTATCAATGGGTATTAGTTATACTATACGTGTAAACATACTAAAATCTACAGACCTAAAGAAGCTAAACAAGGAGGACCCTAAAAAAATGCTTAATTCACATTCAGAAGGGCAAACAGGATAGACACCAGAAATGGTGAAAGAGGGGGAACAGGAACTACCACAGAGGACCTCTGAAAGACCCTGCCCATTAGGATATGAAAGCAGATGCTGAGACTCATAGCCAAACTTTGGGCAGAATGCAGTGAGTGTTATGAAAGAAGGGGGAGATAGAAAAACCTGGAGGGGAGAGGAGCTCCAGTAGGAGACCAACAGAGCCAAAGTATCTGGACCCAGGGGACCTGCACAGACTGATGCGGCGACCAAGGCCCATGCATGGAGAGGACCTACACCCTCTGCTCAGATGTAGCCAGTTGGCAGCTCAGTCTCTATGTGTCTGAGTAAGGAAAGCAGGTGCTGCCCTCTGTCATGAACTTGGTTGCCTACTCTTCGATCACTTCCCCCTGGCAGTGTGGCCTTGCCAGAACATAGTAGAAGAGGATGCAGGCAGTCCTGATAAGACTTGATGAGCTAAGATCAGAAGGCAGGGGAGAGACTCCCCCTTTCAGTGGACTAGGGGAAGGGGATGGGAGGAGAGAGAGGGAGACAGGGAGGAGATGAAGTAGGGAGCTACAATCGGGATAAAAATGAATGAATTGTAAAAGGAAAACAAATTTCTTCAAGAAAAGTCTCAAAGAACACTAAAAACCCCAAATAGAAATGTATGTCAAAGGACTCAGTGAAACGACCCGAAGTGTGTATGTGGAAGGGATTCCACCTTCAGTAGAATTGTTTCCAGGGGAAAATTTCTAATTACACACATGTATCCTTTGTGTAGATTCTGGCACCCCTGGGGGTACTAGTTTTTTTAAGAGGTGGCCAAGTATTCTTTGAAGAATTCCGGTTGGATCCAATTCTTGCAGCTTCCTAATTTGGCGATCTAATGAGAGGGTGAAAGTAACCAGGCGGCTTGCTGTCCAGCTTCTCTCCTGACTCTTTCCTTTAATATAAGGAAAGGGCAACTAAGAAGATTACTTTGGTAAAAGGAGGAATATTTGAATTTTAAATTTATATTTGAATAGTTAAAAGTTTCAAATGCCTTTCACAGAAAAGTCACCGGACACTGGTTCCTTTCTCCTACCCACTCTACAGAGAGTCATACACTTTGAACTCTCTTTTTAACAAAATCCAAGTCTCCACATAACTGCTATGTCACTCCGTCACTCCTGCCTGGTTACAGTCCACTGTGATAAGAAAATGAAGTGTTACTGACCCCCACTGACCCTGAAATCATTCCAACCACCTTGTCTGTTCCTACCTTACCTGCTATGAGTTCGAAGGTAAGAATGTGTGTCTGCTAAAGCATGAAACAAAATATTAAGTAAATAAAGGGGATTTAGAATGGCCTCAATTTTCCCAATAAGTGATAAGTTTTCCATGGTGGTTTCTATCAGCCTCTGTTTACAACTTTTTTTTTAAATGTAATTTATTTATTTTTATATTAATCCAGGTTAGGTACTTTGTATCTCAGGCGTAGCCCCCTCCCTCATTCCCTCCCACTCTCCCCATCCCTCCCGCATCTCCTCCCTGGCCCCCTCCAAGTCCACTGATGGGGGAGGACCTCCTCCCCTTCCATCCAACACTAGTTTATCTTGTCTCTTCAGGACAGGCTGCAATGAACTCTTCTGGGATCTAGCTAGGCTGTTACTCCCCGGCGAATGTGGGGGAGGGTCAAAGAGCCAGCCTTTGAGTTCATGACAGAAATAGTCCCTGTTCCCCTTACTAGGGTCTCCAGTTGGATACTGAGCTACCATGGGCCACATCTGAGCAGGGGTTCTAGGTTATATCCATACATCATCCTTGGTTGGAGAAACTGTCTCATAAAAGACCCCTGTGCACTGATCTATTTGTTCTTTGTAGAGCTCTTGTTCTCCCCAAGTCTTACTAACTCCCCCTATTTTCATTATTATTCCCTGCCCTCTGCCGAAGGATTCGTTGTGAGTCTTATTATCTGCTTTGATACCTTGCTATATAGATTCTTTCAGAGGCCCTCTTTGGTATGCTCCTGTCCTGTTGCTTGTTTTTTCCTACATTCAATGTCCATCCCATTTGTCTATCTAAACGAGCATTGATCATCCCAACCTGGGTCTTCCTTGTTTATCTTCCCTAGGTGTATAGATTTCAGCATGACCTTCCTATTCTATAGGTCTATATAAGTGAGTATATACCATATGTTTTTTTCTGCTTTTGGGATGCCTCATTCAGGATGAGCCTTTCCAGGTCCCGCCATTTGCCTGCAAATTTCATGATTTCCTCATTTTTAATTGCTGTTTACATCTTTTCAATGACTTAAATAAATAAAATCATTGCTCCAAACCAACTGAGAATGTCCAGTTGGTCTAAACTGGTAGACATGTACTCCAATGACCATGCTTATTTGTGGAATGGTGAAATTTTAATCTTCGTTATTTGTAAGAACAAAGAAAACACTAAAAAAGCTAACTGGGGGAATCGGCAGTTTAGTGTCTGAGAAGTTACACATGTATTCTTTGTTTAGTTCCATGTGCTAATAGGACAGAAATCTCTCCAGGGGGAGTGCAAAGCTTCAAGACACATTTTATGTGATAGTTGGAGTTCAATGCATGCCTTTGTCTATTTGGGTAAACATGCGTGTTATTGTTGCATTTATTCTCTATCTGATTTTTGCTTTCATTTGATTAATATTTAATTGGTGTCCTTAAAACTCATAAACAAACAGGAGGAAGTGCAGAACTCAGCAGAGAGTTCGCAGAAAACTCACCCTCAATTTTAGATTCCTTTTGGACAACTTACAAGTGTATGATGTAAGAAATTGTCAACAATAAATTGGCAAGTATACATTAAGTCAAAAATATTTTTAAAATTATTGAATGTTGTTAACTTAGTTGACTACTTTTTTTGTTACAATTGTAATAATTGAGTTCAGCTCTTTCCAAATAGCAGGTTAGAACAGATACTTTCTTGCTTTTTAAAGTGAGTCTGATTTTATGTTTAAAGGCTGTGCTTATGCAGTGGAAGCAAAAACGCAGAGAGACTGAGTGGGAGAACCAGAGAAAAGTCCCTCAGGGCACAGTAGCAGTGCAGTTAGCAATAATTTTAATTGGACACCCAAACTGAGCCTGCCTCAAATCATGTGTGTGTCTTACAAATGGGCTCAGTTCTGTCCTTTAAGTCCTTTCAGAAGCTTATGAAGATTTATACCAGTAGTTAGTTGTTTTGTCTGAGCTACAGAGAATATTTAATAGTTTTTATGAGGACTAATCAGCAGAAATGTCTCAACAGATGAAGTTCTCTAGGATGTACACTGTAGTCATTTGATATTTCCTGTATCTGCTTATAGTCACGTGAGTAGTAAGAAATAATCTTTGCTATGAGACTTTGCTTTTTTTTAAAATTTATTTATTTTTATCTCAATCACAGGTTAGGTACTTTGAATCCCAGGCGTAGCCCCCTCCCCCATTCCCTCCTACCCTTTGCTTTTATATGTATCAGTCAGATAGTTTTAAATAGAAAATTGTGTAGCATACTTCTTTCCCTGGACATTTCTTGGAGCTATGTACTAAACACATAAATCATGAAACTATTTTGGAATACAAAATTCAGTTCACCCCATTAACTGAGCAAATTTTGAGAGTGCACCTACTATGTGCCAAGTGTTGGAGATAAATTAAGTGAAAACAGGCCTAGTGGAGCCTGTAGCTTGGAGGAATAAGGTATAATAAATGGAAGCAATACTTGGCTAGGGAGAGAAATCAGTATGTCTGAGAAAAGATCAAGGCTTTCTTGACAAATATGAATAGAGGGTCTAAGTTGGGGATTAGAGGGGAAACTTAAAGAGCATATGGAATTGGGCTGTAGGATGTTCTGCAGCAGAATGGAGTGAAAACCTTTTAAGGAAATGAAAGGAAGCTGCCGAGATCAAAGCAGAGACAGGAACAGAAAAGGGTTTATGACCAGTTCAGGAGAGCTGCCCTAAGTGGTTGTAGGTTTTTCCTCTTTTCCAAGCTCCCGGGATAATGATTCATGAGACTCAATTATTATTTTACAAATACCTAGGCCATATAGCTAGGTTAGTTCTGAGTAGCTCATAACTTAATAACCCATTTAACCTAATTTACCTTCTGCCACGTGGCTGATTACCTGAGCTCAGGCACCATGTGTCCATACTCTTCACATCGTGGCAGCTGAATCTCACATGCCTGGCTCTATTCCAAAACCCCTTCTGCTTGCTGGATGTTCCACCTATTTCCTGCCTCAGCCATAAGCCGTAGATTCCAAACAATACACAGAGATTTCTTCTACACTACATGTTTTGACATAGTCCTGGAGTAGTACAGTAAAAAAATTGGAAGAACTAAAAATACTAATAGAGAAATAAAAGTTGCAGATTATCTGATTACCTAAAGGTCTTCATTTTAACATTTTACAGCTATTCATGTGTGGATAAACACGAATAGGCAAACATATACTCTTGAGCTGTGTGAAGGATCTGTCACAGTTTGCTAATAATATTCAGGATAGAAAATGATGCATAAACTAAAGAGTGATATTTTTAAATATGCTGGCTCTGTTGACACTGTCAATCATAGTTCTGCTAAGTTAACATAAGTCATACTTGCCTTAAGAAAATTAATTTGTGTATTTTTCCCTATCTCAAAATGAGAAGTTATTTTTCATCAGATGTCTGTGTGTGTGTGTATGTGTTCCATGGTAGATAAATAAAAGTAACAATTATGGCAATTTCTGAAGAATGACTTAAAATGAGCAAAACTAGCGTGTCTTTGAAGGCAGAACTAAACAGGAAAATTTACAGGGACACAATTTTTGCCTTTGAGAATATCTAAAACCATTGTTAAAGTTTCTGTATTTCGTCTTATTTAGCAGTTGCCAGTAGATAAGTGCACTATATGCAATCTAACATACTAAGAAATATGTACTGAAGTATTTTGGATGGAGGTTTATTTATAGATACTGGTAGTCAAGAACTGGTGAAATAAGAACAGGTGAGAGGAAACTAATGGGGAATGTGTCCACAGTGCTTTTGGTGTAAAAAGTCAGGCCTCATCCTAAAACTCACACTCAGAAGGCCAGGTCTGCAGAAGGACTCACAGAGCTCAGGGGAGAGCTAGACAGATCTCTAAGCAGAGATGCCCCAGAGCCGGAAAGCCTGCTGCCCAGCTGCTGGTGGACTCCACCTTGTGTGGAGGATTCCTCGCGTGTTGTAGGGAGCTAACGCAGTTTGTGAATTAAATGCTTTTCTAGGCTTTGTGGGTTTTCTGTTTGTTTCTTAAGATTTATTTATTTATTATTTATATAGTATTATGCCTGCGTGCCAGGGGCACCAGATTTGATTATAAACAGTTATGAGCTACTGTGTTGCTGGGAACTGAACTCAAGACCTTTAGGAAAATCAGCCAGTGCTTTTAACCTCTGAGCCATCTCTCCAGCTTGTCCGCTTTTGTGTTTTGAGAACTCCTTTAAAGGAAAAGATTGGCATTCTGTGCTACTTACTGCAGTGTTCTGGCTGTTTTCTGACTGTGAAAAAGGAGGAGAGAGATCTGAAGCCTGTGTCCTGAGAATACAGCCCTAGGACACAGACTTTTCCCTGGCAAGATGGGTGGTGTTTAAGGTGGGGGGTGGTCCTCTCTGTCCTTCCTTGTTTCCTTCTATCTTCCTCCTTCCCCACCCTTTCACCTTTTCTTCCTCTCCCCTCTACAGTCTTCATTCTTCCCTCCTTTCTATGTCTCTCTCTCTCTCTCTTTGATGGTTCAAATAGCTGTTTTATGGTTTTAAAAAATAGCATAAAATCCATTTTCTTAAGATCTTTTAAATGTACAGTTCTGTAGTGTTAAGTATGTTCATATTGTTGTACAATGTATCTCTGAAATTTCATCTTGCCAAATAGAAACACTGCTCATTTATTTGCGTAGTTGCTATGGGCTAAAGGTGGGGCCTTGCGCATGCTAAGCAAGGAGTCTACCACGAGCTATACCTCCAGTTTAACTCACTGAAAAACTGCCTGTACTCCCTGTCTCTAGTCAATCATGAGTCTACCCTCCATCCTTTGAATTTGGCTACTTTACACGTTATATATACATGTAGTTACAGTGTATTTGTGACTTTCTTGTTCCACTTAACACAATAAGGTTCATCCATCTTAGCATATGATCTTATTTCCCTTTTTTTGTTTTCATTTTTTATATTAATTACAGTTTATTCACTTTGTATCCCAGCTGTAGTCCCCTCCTTCATTCCCTCCCAATCCTGCCCTCCCACCATCATCTTCTCCCATGCCCCTCTCCAAGTCCACTGATAGGGGAGGTCCTCCTCCCCTTCCCTCTGACCCTAGCCTATCAGGTCTTAGTAGGACTGCCTGCATTGTCTTCCTTTGTGGCCTGGTAAGGCTGCTTCCCCCTCGGAGGGAGGTTATCAAAGAGCCAGCCACTGAATTCACGTCAGAGACAGTCCCTGTTCCCCTTACTAGGGTACCCACTTGGACACTGAGTTGCCATGGGTTACATCTCTTCAGGGTACTAGGTTATCTCCATGCATGGCCTTTGGTTTGTGTATCAGTATCAGAAAAGGGACCAGATTTCTTGGTTCTGTTTCTCTATTTGTGTAGCTCCTGTGCCCTCCAGGTCTTTCTGTCTCCCCCGTCTTTCATAAGATTCTGTGCACTCTGTTCAGTGTTTGGCTATGAGTCTCTGCATCTGCTTTGATACCCTACCCAGAGTCTTTCAGAGGCCCGCTGTGGTAGGTTCCTGTCCTGTTCCCTGTTTTCTCCCTCTTCCAATGTCCATCCCATTTGCCTTTCTGAGTGAGAATTGATCATCTTACCCAGGGTCCTTCTTGCTTAGCTTCTTTAGGTGTATAGATTTTAGAATGTTTATCCTATATTATATGTCTAATCCAGTTATAAGTGAGTATATACCATGTGTGTTTTTCTGCTTCTGGGATAGCTCACTCAGGGTGATCTTTTCTAGTTCCCACCATTTGCCTGCAAATTTCATGATTTCCTTGTTGTTAATTGCTGAGTAGTGTTCTCCCCGTCCTCTCCTAATCCCACTCTCTCTCTTCTCCTATGGCCCCTCCCCCAGTCCAGTGATAGGGGAGGACCTCCTTCCCTTCCATCTGACCCTTGTCTATCAGGTCTCATCAAGACTGGCTTCTTTGTCTTCCTTTGTAGACTGGTAGGGCTGCTTCCCCCTCAGGTGGAGGTGATCAAAGAGCCAGCCTCTGAGTTCATGTCAGAGATGGTCCCGGTTCCTATCATTGGGGAACCATCTTGGATACTGAACTGCCATGGGCTACATCTGTGCAGGGGTTCTAAGTTATCTCCATTCATGGTCCTTGTTTGGAGTATCAGTCTCAGAAAAAGACTCCTGTGCTCAGATTTTTTTGGTTCTGTTGCTCTCCTTGTAGAGCTCCTATTCCCTCCAGGTCTTTCTATCTCCCCCTTCTTTCCTAAGATTCCCTGCACTCTCAAAAATGTTTGGCTATGAATCTCAGCATATATTTTGGTAATCTGTTGGGTAGAGTCTTTCAGAGGCCCTCTGTGATAGGCTCCTGTCCTGTTCCCTGTTTTCTTCCTCTTTTGATGTCCATCTCCTTTGCCTTTCAGAATGATGATTGAGGATCTTTCCAGGGTCCTCTATCTTGTTTAGCTTCCTTAGGTGCACAAATTTTAGTATGATTATTCTATATTATATGCCTAATATCCACTTATAAGTGGGTATATACCATATGTGTCTTTCTGCTTCTGGGATACCTCACTCAGGATGATCTTTTCTAGATTTCACCATTTGCCTGCAAATTTCATGATTCCTTGTTTTTAATTGCTGAGTAGTATTCTATTGTGTAAATGTACCACAATTTCTGTATCAGTACCTCAGATGAGGGACATCTGGGTGTTTCCAGATTCTGGCTATTACGAACATAGCTGCTACAAACATGGTTGAGCAAATGTCCTTGATTTTCCTTTTCTTAATGGCTGAAAACTGTCCATCATCTGTATGCTACACATCCTTTACTTATTTGTTTTCAATGAATATTGGGCTGTGTTTCCATCTTCTTTGTTTTAGATCATGCTGCAGTGAACGCAAGTATGTGAATACGTTCATGATATTATCCAAGTAGCTTTGTTAGTTAGTTAATTTTTGTCAGGTTTATTATAATTATTATTATTTACAATTTATGCATTTTATATCCCCTCCCTCATCTCCTCCAGGTCCCATCCTCCCTACATATCCCTCCCCTATCCCTCTTCCCTAGTCCACTATTAGAGGTCCTTCTGTCCCCTCAGGTCTGCCACCCACCCCAGCACTCTGTCTTCCTTCTTGATGTTCCTTGTGTTTAGGGATGTGAAAGATGCTAGCCAGAAATTTATTCATAGCTCAATAATAGTATGTAGATAATTGCCATATGACAAGAAGAATCTAAAAGAATTCTGTAGGAATTTTGCCCCACGTGAGCAGACACCGAAACGACTTTGTCCTTCACAAGGAAAAACTAGTCTCAAAATAAGTGTCTCTTGGTCTGTCTAGGTCCAGAAGCCTGGCTTGCAGCATGCACTACACTTTCTCCTCTTTCCGAGAATCTGGGTAACTCCTGTGTTTTAGCACATGCCTTCTTTTCATCTTAAAGACCCTTATCAACACTCAGCCATATTCAAAAGATATCAGGGAGAAGATGCAGAGTTGAGTAATAATTAGGAATGTGGCACACATTGCATTTGTAAGACACATCAAACTACTTTTCAGATATCAGGAGGTGTAATCGAGTCTGCAGCACATTTCGCTAATGACATCTCCTTTAATTCTTAAACCCATATGTGTTACAGGGGAAATGGTATCCATATGTTTAATTTTTGCACAGTTCATTAAAAGATGTATTAAAAACTATTTAAAAATACTTGAAGTTTCATCTCAAAGATAATTTCATTTGTCATAAAACTTTAATTGATAGAAAAATTAAAATTTTACAGTAAAAAAAGAATGTTTTGAAGTAGTCTTACATGGTGGAATGGCTGACTCTAGCTTATTAAGGTACATATTACCTCACATAAGTACCAATTTTTATGCCAAGTGTATAAACAGGGTTTCAGCATCAGATATATAAGCAGAGAACATGACCATTTCATGGTATGATTGAGGGGAATGTTTTGTTGTAGATATTAGAGCGAGTACAAGCAGGGCCATCTGGAAGAGTCCAGAGCAGAGAATGTAGCAGATTGAACATGGCCAGAAGACTGCATTTGATCATGAGAGGAGAGGCAAAGAGAGAGTGAGAGAGGGAGAGACGGAGATAACTAAGAGAGAGGTTCTAGTGAGAAGGGACCAAGAAAGGAAGACACAGAGATAGACCAAGAGAGTGAATGTCATGGTTCTGTGAGAATGAGAAGTTAGGAGTAGGGAAACCTGTGAGCTAGAGAGTTTAGGGTAGGAGGCAGGGTGAGAAGAACCGAGAAGAACATAGGTACTGAGTGAGCCTGGCATCCAGGCATGATATTTGATATGCTAATGGGCACTCTAGCTATTTTCTCTTTCTGACCACAATGAGAAAAATGACTCCTAGGGTTGAGAAAAAGTGAGCCAGAAACTGGGGGATTGAAGGTTCCTTTGGAGCTGATAGCAAGAGTGTACCATTCTACTCTAAGAAAATCATGTTTTATTATTATTATTTGTTTTCTCATAATTTAAAATTTGTTAAAATATCCCAGAAAAGACCCTTTTGTGTTAATAAGCAGAGATGATATCATCAGCTGAGTTTTGCTGATGTGGGCTATTCTTGATAGATCACAGTCCGTTAAACTGTTTTCAAGTTTCATCAGTTAGATTTTAAATAAAATTTGCAAATGTACCACTTAATAAAATGTATCCGTAGGTCATGTATATGGAGCAGATGGGTTCCAGAGCTTCTCATATTTCAGCCTTTTGAAACTGCAAAGTAATTCTTCTCCAATTAATATAATTTTAACAGATAATTAGCAGGAATCTATCTCCAATAAGACAATCGAAACCATTTCGGATTGATAATACCAAAAAAAAAAAAAAAGAAAGAAAGAAAGAAAGAAAGAAAGAAAAAGAAAAAAGTGAATCTGTGAGAACACTTTCAAAATCTGTGTGTATGCTATCACTTGCTTTCAAGTGTGGATATTTTTAAGCCTAAAGTAATGTGATCAGATAAATTATCAGCAGTGCTCTAGTGCTCTGTATCAACTGCAATTCAACACATCTGTCCAGAAGAGTACTAAATAATGAATTGCACTAATCAATCTAGATAAAAGAGATTTAATTAACATTAACATCTCCTCCAGGTTTTTAAAAAAACTTTTTTGTTTTTTTTTAATCAGGAACTATCTTCAGATGATGAAGTATTTTCAAGACAGATTTCATTAAAGGCATTTGAAATAGTGCAGGCATGATGTGGAACCTTCCTCTGCTTGAAGGAATATCATTAAATCTTGCTAATACACCTGTAGGGCAATTTCTGGGTGTTATACCACACAGCTATTTTGAAGGGAATAAAGGTATATTGCTACATTTTATTTAATATGTATTTGGAAAAAGATGGATACATGGGTGACCATCACAAGATCCTCAGTGTTCCCAATGGACATATTTAGGATGAGTTTTCAGACATAGAAGCTTGGCATAAATAGATGACTACTGGAGCTACAAAGTGCTCAATCACAGGCTCACACACGAGTCATTATATAAGCCCTCATATGCCCCACAGACCAGACAATCACCAGCACATGAATCATCTATAAGCCTTGATGTACTCCACAGACCAGTTTCATTGGTCATATTAGCAAGTGAAGAGTTGGAAAGATGAGAACAGATCTGGCCTAGAGACTATGTTGGCATTTGTTGCTTTGGTTCAAAATGGAAACTAGAAATCAAGGTCAAGGGTGACAAATATTCGAGGTTTTTTAAACATATGCTGACCCTACTGATGGGGTATAGAAGTACCAAGTTTAAGCCCCAGTGTAAGTAGTGGTGATCAACTTATCATGGCTCATCCTCTGGATGAGAGGAGACAGGAAGAAAAATCCCAGAGTCAGAAAATGTAAGACCTATTCTATACCAAGTTGTTTCATCTCTCTCCACTTCCATGTTTTCATTTGTAAAATACAGATTTAATACCTGTGCCAGAATTAAAAGAACAATTTAAAAGGTGAGATTTTATTTATTATGGTAACAGGACTGTACAAAATATATAGTTGTTATTAATTATATAATATTCTAAAAGGCAACCGTAAAGCGAAAAGAAAATGTATTTTAAGTACTAAAAGGAATGTTTCGATATTTATATAAAATTATTTTAAAATCTACTTTAACTGTTCCTAACTTTTTATTGGCCTATGACAACAAAGGACTGTTAGGAAAAGCAATGTTTGCTTTTATAAAGAGAGGAAAATGCAATATAGAAGAATGTACATATGTATGTTTATATTTCCTAGGTCAGTAATATAGCCATGTGCCTACTTGAGGACAAAGACAAAATGGGCAAATATATCCCGTGTTGATATGACATACACAAAAATCAGCTTTAATTTACACGGTCACATCCTTAAAACATACCCAGGGAGATTTTATTTGATGCAGAAATACTTCATATTTGACTGAATTACAATCTTTACACAAGGTTTTGTTTATGTGTGCAATTCTCATTACTTTCAGGGTCAAAAGGTGAGTAACAAAGTCTGTCAAAAAACACTCCACATATGGAAGCCTCTTTTACATGTTCTGATCCTGTTTTTTTTTTTCCTCCATTCAAGGCTTATATTTCATAGGAAAACAATAATCCCAGCTTTGGCACATCATCTTGTGAGATGCACAGACTGAAAGAAAAGAGACGGTTTCTGTTAGTGGTACATCATTTCAACATGTAGCTAGCCAGAGACAGAATGTTACAGAATTTCTTTAATTAGGATGCGGGATTACTCATTTTTGTTTCAGAGTATTAGGTCTGGGCTGTAAATAAAGCGTGGAAGTTAACTTAATGAGCCTCGCCATAATCACACAGGGCCAGTTGCTGGCTCGCTAGGGTTCAGGTGCAAGTTTGTCAAGTCATCTAAATGTCTGCCCAATCCCTTGTATTTACATCTGACTTTTTTTAAGCCATGCAAATGAAAATTGTGGGTGATGTCTATGGGGTTGAAATCAGATAAAAATAGCATGAATGCACAAGAGGATGGGGAGATGATATTGTTTACTGGGCACAGAAATGAAGAACCATTTCTTTCGGAAATATAGAATATGTAATGACCTTTTAGCGTAGATTGAAAAGATGGATATAGTAAAATTAATTGATGGATTGGTTCATTTTATGGTGATCAAGCACTTTGATTGATGTCTCAGTGATACACTGTCTGCAGTAGGAATTTTTGCAGACATAACGGTCTTTGATACATCTCATTTCCAAAGTTACATAAATTAATAGCCTCCTTCTCTTGCTCAGTATTAGTATCATCATTGCGTACTCTGACTAAATGCATTTCTCACCACACTTCTGTGCATGGAGACAAGCTGCCCACTGCTGTGAAAATTAGTGTAACTTTGGTGAGTCATTTGTTCCAGCCTTAGAAGGAAATGAGACTTCTGGAGCCCATACTGATCTCATGATGACTTTATCTTCTCCATGATGTGCTCTTAGTTTTGTAGCTTAGCTTTGAAAAATCAGCTTACTTTGGTTAAAGAAAATATTTTCAAGAAAGTATGAAAAGGCTTTCATAAAAGTTGTTACTAAAAATATATTTAACATTATGGTTAATGTCTCATAAATATTTTGTGCAAATTTATTTTTCATCCTAAAGTACAAATTGTGACTGACCATTTGTTCAAAGAAGCTACCCAGATGGCACAGTGGGTACAGGTACTTGTTACCAAGCTGACAACCTGAGTTCAATCTTTGGGACTAATACAATGTCCCGAAAGGAGAGAACCTATGCCTGGGAGTTCTTCTAGACCTCCACAGGTGTACCCACACAGCCTCCCACATACAAAATAAATAAGTAAATAAGTAAGTAAGTAAGTAAGTAAGTAAATAAATAAATAAATGTGCAAAAAAACTGGAAATATTAATGAAACTAGCTTGAGAAAACGAAATTTCGTATCTGCTTAAAATTAGACATTCAATGGCAGATGTGAATGCTGATGTAATAGAGTGCTGATGCAAGGGCAAGAGAGAGCCAGCGGCCATGGACTCCTGTTGTAAAGAGTTGTGTGATTTCCATCCCACCACTGGTTGACTGTCAGAACTCTGCTTTGGCAATCTGACTGGGAAGTGGCTACTTTACCCTAGTGCTTGCAGTAGCACAAAGGTCAGAACAACTTGTGCTCCTGGAGAAGGTCATGGTCCGTGTTTCATGTTTAGTGTTGGTTACTCAGTGCTGCATGGCCGGAGGACCATGTCTAATCCTGGTAAGTTTATGAAGGAATCAGTTTGAGCTAAAGGAGCACATGAGTATGTTCTGTTGACAATTCCACCTCTTCTTAGGTCTTTCTGTGCTTTGTATTATAGTTCCCTTCTTAATCCATGGTCTTTCTCATTAGGCACCAATGCATCTTACCCATATCTTTGACCATGGCAACCCTCCTTTTCTTTGCTGAAGTATCCCTGCAGTGCCATTTTTATACAATAGCAATCCTTATACTGGTACAGCATTAATTACTTTTCTCTTTGGTTTGACCAAGTACAGGAGAAGAACCTTCAGAAATTAGTAATTTTTTATTTTTCATCTCACTGTTCAAGGGTTTTTAGTCTACCATAAAGGAGAAGGGATGGTATCAGCTATCCATGGTGGCTGCAGTGTCTAAGCAGAACTTCTCAGCTCCTTATACCTCAGCATGGCAGAGCAGAAAGACTGGGAACAGATATAGGGATGTGCTATGTCCCTCATGGCCTGCCCCCAACAACCTAATTCCCATGAGACCATACTTCCCCAAAAGTTTATAATACTGTTTCAAATACACAGGCAATAATATTAAAAAATAAGCTATTTTTATTATTTCCAATTCAAATTGCTATGGGGATAAGCAAACACATCCAGGTTCTTACTGGGGAGCAGGTGAGTGTGGAATGGGGTTCCCATGCAGACAGATGGTGACTTGTAGGTGATGTCTGTCTTAGGGAATTCTGATCCCTACATGTTGACTGATGATAACAGCTTTTGATAATAACCAGAAGAACACTTCTGTTACTGATTAGACAATTTTATACTAACTTTTTGGGTAATTAACTTATGTCACAATTATGGCTTAGAATTTTTTCATTTGTGCACAAATTGAAACTGACATGCCTCCCCCCTTCGAACACACTAAGTGCTTTCAAGTAGATGTACAACTTTCTGTCCTGTGAATATTTGAGAGCTATGATTGTAAGCATGGACTCATTTCTAGGAGAAGATTTCCCCAACAGATACTGGAGGAATTTCAGGTTTCTCTGAACCAAAAAGAATACTAATATCACAGAATGAACGAAACAGCCCCTAAAATGAAATTTTTACAGAAACCATACACTTTCATAAATGGGCTCAGAAATCTTTAGAGTGTCCAAGTCATAACAATATTACATGGTTAAGCCGACTATGTCAGTCAAGCAGAATAAATGTATTATGGAATATATTACTAGGAATACAATTTGTACAGTGTGTTGGTGTTTTTGTAATTGAAGGGAATCTACATTTAAAAGTTAATTTATTGTAAACTATTAAAGAACACAATTGTTTTAAGTGTATGACTATTATGACTCTTATCTTTAGTAATAGTGGATAAATTTTTATAGCTAGCCATTCAATACTTAAATATATGGTATTTAAGTCCTTTGTATAGGTGATATTTAAATTAACTATGTTCCAGAAGAGACTTTAGAAAATTTTCAGGAGGCAATACCAGTTTATTTGCTTCATTGATAGCATGGCTTGCAAAAGGCTCATTTATAAAGGTCATTCTTGGAAAGCTAATAGTCCATGCAGAAGTTTCTTTTCTAAGTAGCTCTATTTCACAATAATAGAAATAATTTTGAAAAAATTAATGACTATATTTTTTTAGCCTACTTTTGAAAAGATAAATTATATAGTGTTTGGGAAATCTTTGGCAATTCAATTCAATGAAAATTAAGAAATAAAAAGTTCATGTTGTAGAAGAAATTTATTTTCAGCCATAAATGGTGCTGTTCTGTTTTTCCTGAGTTAATACTATGTTGAAGATATTTTTTTATTATTTATATATTTCTTTGTTAAAATTTATTCACTTTGTATCCCCACTGCAGCCTCCTCCCTTGTCTCCTCCCAGTCCCACCCACCCTCATTCTTCTTCCCCTATGCCCTTTCCCTAATCCCCTGATAGGGGAGGACCTCCTCCCCTTCTATCTGACCCCAGCCTATCAGGTCTTATCAGGACTGGCTGCATCATCTTTCTCTGTGGCCTGGTAAGGCTACACCTCCCAGGGGGAGGTGATCAAAGAGCCTCCCGCTGAGTTCATGTTAGAGATAACCCCTGTTCCCCTTACCAGGGAACCCACTTGGAATCTGAGCAGCTAGTGGGCTTCCTTTGAACAGGGGGTCTAGGTCCTCTCCATGCAAGGTCCTTAGTTGGAGTATTGGTCTCTGCAGGCCTCCCCGGGCTCAGATATTTTGGCTCTTTTCTTTTCCTCGTGGAATTCCTGTACCCTCCATGTCTTTCTATCTCCCTCTTCTTCCATAAGGATTCTGACACTCTTCCCAAAGTTTGGCTATGAGTCTCAGTATCTCCTTCGATACTCTGAAGGATGGAGTCTTTCAGAGGTCCTTTGTGGAAGTCTCCTGTCCTGTTCCTTATCTTCTCCTACTTCTGATGTCTATCCTGTTTACCTTTCTGAATGAGGTTTAAGCACCTTCCCTAGGATCTTTCTTGTTGTTTAGCTTCTTTAGAACTATAGCTTTTAGTATGTTTATCCTATATTGTATGGCTAATGTCCACTTATAAATGAGTATATTTCATATGTGTTTTTCTGCTTCTGGGATACCTTATTCATGATGATCTTTTCTAGTTCCCACCATTTGCCTGCAAATTTCATGATTTCCTTGTTTTTAATAGCTGAGTAGTGTTCCATTGTGTAAATGTATCACAGTTTCTTTATCCATTCCTCCATTGAGGGACATCTACGTTGTTTCCAGATTCCGGCTATTACAAAATAAAGCTGCTATGAACATACTTGAGCAAATTCCTTATTGAATGGTGGGGCAAGGAAGATAATTTTTTATTTAAGGCTGTGCTCTCATTATTTACTGAGTTTCAACCAGAACTTCTCATCATGTGATGGGCATTTTCCATTATTTATCTGTTTGGTAGTTACTCCTGTCTCCTCTCCTCTCTGCCCTTGCCACTTGCATATAGTCTTCTATGCACGGAGAATATTGTCACAGTTGGTGAAATAGAACGGTGCACATTCAATGGCACACTGCCCTGAGATTGTTTCACCCTGTGTTTTCGTGTCTCTCAAAACGAGCTGCTCATGTGATTAGTCCATGTGATCTGATGGCGTGCTCACTCATGAGTACAGGAGGATTTTCAGCTCCATTTCCCCGAACATCTGGCTGGGAAGTGGAAGGATTGCAGCTTCTTTTCGCAGCCACATTTGACTTATAAACACTTGTTTATACTCCATATCAGCATCATTTCATATCTATTTGACCTCATGCCAAGAGTTATTCAAGAACAATAATTTTATTACCTTCATGCTTACATACATTTCCCTTCCTTATTAGAGGAAGCCAGTGTGGATTCAGTAAATAAACATTCATTGGAACAAAAGCATTGAATTGTTTTCTTTTAATTCAGCATTCATTAATATTGTAAAAAATGAAGTTTTTCCACATTGAAATTTATATATTAGGTCCTCTGTTGAGTAGTTTTAATAAATGTTATATTTTCACAGAATTTCCTTAAAATGTCGCATTTTACACTGATTTTTAATTTTTTTTTGTTATTTCATACATTTGAAACAATCTCTTTGAGCCTGGCTTGGTGGTACACACCCATAATCCAGCACAAAGGGAACCAGAGGCAGGCAGATCTCTGTGAATTCGAGGCCAGCCTGGTATAAAAAGTGAGTCCAGGACAGCCAACTCTACACAGAGGGACTCTGTCTCTAAAAAAAAAAAAACTAACTCACTCACTCACTCACTCACTCACTAACTAAAAATAGAAAAAGAAACAATCTCTTTGGCAAGAACTCTTAATCATGAACCTATTACTAGGATCTAGTCACTACACTGAAAAGTCCCTAATAATCTTCCCCTCACACTTACACCATCCAACAAATGTAACAGAATAAAGCAAACCCAGACTCCTTCTCTCAGACAGTAGTTGACTTGGTGTCTTTAGAAGGCAGTTTGTGCACTTCCCTCCCAGGGAATGTTTTCACCCCCTGTGTTTGGCTCACACTGCACCTGCAGAAGGAAGAGGCATCACCTCCCCTCTGCTCAGCTGGGAGCCTGTGCTTGCTAGCTATAGTGCCCACTGAAGGCTACACCAAGGATGCAAACCTCC
Organism: Pachyuromys duprasi; assembly: GCA_028658305.1. Lineage (NCBI taxonomy): Eukaryota > Metazoa > Chordata > Mammalia > Rodentia > Muridae > Pachyuromys > Pachyuromys duprasi. The sequence continues at coordinate 57,833,777 of CM053745.1, forward strand.
TGCTAGGTTATGTATTGTTGTCTTTTCTTTTTATTCTATTTACTTTACATCTCAATTTACTTTACATCTCCCTCCTCTACTCCCTCTTTCCCTTCATCCCTCTCTAATCCCCATATTTTTCTTCTCCTGACCCTCAGAAAAGGGGCGCCTTGCCCCACAAACATACCCCAGCACATCCATTTGCATCAGGACTGTGTACTTCCTTTTCCACAGTGTACTGGAAAGGCAGCCCAGTCAGGGGAAAGTGATTGATACCATGCAACAAATACCATGTCAGTGAGTTGCTGATCCCCTTTCTAGGGGACCACATGGAGGCTAGGCCGCCCATTGGGTATATATGTGTAGAGAGCATAGATCTAGTCCATGCCTGATCCTTGGGTTGGTGCTTCAGTCTCCCTCAGGGCTCAGGTTACTTGGGACTGTTAGTTCTTCTTGTGAAGCTCCTTTCCCCTCCAGTTCCTTCTATCCTTTCTCCCATTCTTCTATAATGCTCCCTATGTTCTCCCATGTTTGGCTGTGAGTCTCAGTTTCTGTTTCAATCAGAGGCTGGGCAGAGCCTCTCAAAGGACAGCCATGCCAGACACCCATCTGCATATCCAGTGGGTAAAGCATCATCAATAGTATAAAGGTTGGCTGTCTTCCATGGAGTCGGTCTCTGGTTGAGTTAGGCAAATTTTTTTACAGTCTCCCCAAAATCTTCATCTACTGAGATGGTGGCTACTCTTCTTCTTTTTTTTTTTTTTAGCCGTATATCCAACTACCTAGTGTCATTCTACTTGGACTTGGCCTGAGTATGGCAACGACTCATTTACTCAGGTATCCATTAGCTTATAACTTAATTTTTATGCTCTTTTTGGGGATTGACTGGGGCTCTGTTCCTCACATGATTTTGTGTTAAGTACATGAGACTAGACTTCAAAGGATGGAAGAGCCTTCATGAACAGCAAGTTTTAGCCTTGTGTTTCTAAGAGCAATTCTTGTGTTTTAGGGTACATGTGGCTCCGCGGCAAGCCTGGCCAAATAGAAGGTCTTAAATGTCAGGTTCATTTGGCAGGGCCCTTTAAAAGAGTCGCATGTTTGGAGAAGAAAAAAAAAGACATAATAATTTCTTTTCTTTTTTAAGGAAAAATATATCTTGATAGCAAGATTGCCAAACAAACAAACAAAAAAATCAGTCTCTTCCCATTTTGCTGACATGGGCATTCACTGGTCTACATCTGGAATGAGATCATTTCCAAGTAAGAGACATTTTTAGAAATAAACACGCACAATGGCAGCTTTCGGCCCAGCCCCCATACCTTATGCGTGACCATACTTATTGCAAACACTTTAAGATAAACCACAAGGCCTGTGGTCCTTTGCCCTTGACTCAGATTTCCAGGTTTCACTACTTACCTTCCAGTGTTTCTCCTCAAAGGTGCACTTGTGCTGCAGGGATTTTTAATTCTTCTGGAACTTTCTAATGCACTTCACTGTGTCTTTCTTGGAGGCTCAGACTGCCCCTTTCTGTCAGTCTATGTTAATGTCTCCTGAGAACCTCCCTCTGACTCTCCAGGCAGATATTGCTCTCCTTGGAAGCTGGGTAGCACACTTTTGTAGTTTTGGTAGGTTTTGTTTGTTTGTTTTGTTTTATTGTTTGTTTTTCCATTTTCGCATGATGTTTTGCCTGTGTGTATCTTTCACCATGTTTGTCCAGTCTGTGGAGACCATCAGAAGGCATTGGACACCCTGGAAATGGAATAACAGATGGTTGTAACTGAACCTAACTCTTGGAAGTGCAGCCATTGCCCTCGACTGCTGAGCCTTTTGTTTCTCCATACTTGAACTGTTTGTTTTTTTTAAAAGGAAATAAGTCACATGATCTCTCATACACCATTTATTTCTCTACTTAGCTGTTTGTCCTGGACTACGTACTCTTGGTGGCGGCATTGTTTGGAGTGAGTTGGATTATAGAATCTTGAACTCCGTAAATATTTCTGAGAGACATGATATTGTAGAGTCATGTATTTCTTCTGGCATCTTTTTTTCATACTTTTCAAATAAATCAAGATTTTCTGGTAATGAGTTCTTTTACTTCATGAATAACATTAAGTGATTCTTGGTCACTTAGAGAAATACCTGAACAAAAAGAAATGAATGATTTTGACTTTTGCAAAATTGATAGAATATATTTTAACCATAAAATTAAGCCAGAAAGACCAGTTTCAACACATGGTTCTGTTTTGAATGCTGTGGATAACACAGAGAAATATTAGGCAATATCTCTGCCTGCATGAATGCCTACTAGTTAATAAAGGAGATATTATAAATAAAGTCTGGAAACACGTAAAGCCCTTAGCACAGAGCCTGGCACAGATAGATGGTCATTACATGCTCTCTGCTATTAATGTTGAAAATGCATGCAGCTATTTTAAGGGTACTATATGCCAATGTCACTTGTAGAAAAATTATAAAATTTAATTTTCTTTCTGGTGCAATTGCTTTCCTAAAAGTTATAAATTAGATGTAATTAGTAGTATCAACTAGAAGAGATCAGGTATTGCTCTTCAAGGCCTGAATTAATCATATGAGTAGTAATTCTCTAAGTAGATATTGCGTCATACATGTATGAGAGCCTCTTAAAGTATTCAAGATTAATAAAGGAGCAAAGACATTAATCAAGGTTGGTATCTAGCTGATTTGCATAAATTAATTAACATCAACAGCTACAGCAAGCAGCAGCCTAGCAACACCCTGGAAAAGCCTTACATCCCTAGAAAATGAGGGAGTAAGCCCACAGGGAGAGGGATTCTAGCTCTAGACAAAGTAAGGTAACCGTTCACATAACACGAGTGACAACACCACCCAGCCGCTGCAAAGAAGAGACACCTTAAAACCACAGGGAATACCCAGGCACTTAGACATAATCCAGACTGGCCTTTCTGGTGTCTATGAGCTGACATTTCATTAATATTCTCTGTTTAGTGATATTTCACTAAAAGTAAAGGTTAATCTACATTTGTTTAAAAAAAACTGCTTAATAAACAGGTTCATTTTGTGGATATGCCTTAAGGAATGTGGGTAGTAATGGAATGGATAGAGTCACCTATTTCTGTCTTCACATTTATATCTAAATTCATGAAAATGCTTACTGGCATAAATTATTGCCTGTATCTACTCCAATCATTTTCAGTTAACAGACATCACCTTAATATGAGCATGATGACACCATTCATTCTTCTGTCTACTGAATCAGTGTTAAGCCAAATAAACAAACAAAAAACCAAAACAAACAAAAAACCCTATTATTTTACTTGGCAGTGAGATTGTAAAACTCAGGATTCCCAATTTACAAGGCAGATTCAGAGTCTGGCACACGGTGCTCTCTGCAAACAGTCACAGCCTGGTAATGGTGGTGCTTATGAACATGCAACTGGCCCTTTCTGAAGAGAACGACTGAAGTTCTCACATGGCAGTATCTGGGAGAACTGGTAAATATGCTTGAATAGAAGAGGTGAGAAGAAAGAATCTTTTCAAAAGTGGGAACACTGCATTTTTATTTCTCAGTGTAATTAGAGTTTCTCTTTGGGTATATTTGTTCAGTTGGACTTGGCGAAATGGAGGATATTTGTCAATTTATGCACTAACAAGATATAAGATGGAGCAAAGGAAAGGGCAGAAAGACGGAGTTATTACTTAGCCATCATCCTGGCTCCCTGGTACCCACTCACTACTGGTGTATATTGAATGGTGGCTCGTTTAGCCTGGTCCTTTTAGCTCTGAGTGACCTCGCCTCTATTATGTGTTGTAGGAGACTGGAAAAAGCCCATGATAAAAGTTCTTACTTCTTCATTAAAAATGGAGCCCTAGGGAGAGAATCTTCATCGTGTATGCTGTGGCCAGGGCAGAGCACTTAGGCCAGTTGCCATTCTTCTTTTTGCCAGGCCCTACAAGCTTCCCTTGATCTCCCCAAGTGTTGAACTTTCTTGGAACATCACAATGATAGCTTTCATAGATTGTTCATTTGGCAAAACGACCACAACATTTTAATGGAAAGAACAAGATTGCATCAACATTTTTGACACCCTTACAAAAGCTTTCTCTTGTGGCTTTGGTTTAGTTATATAAATATAAAATATAATTTATTCAAGCTTCTAAAGAGATCCAAAGTGGGTCACTGTGTATTTTCCTCAGCGAGTACAAGAAGTGTTTGTTAAAGTATTATGAGGGATTGTTTGTGAACAGCAATGGGACATGGGAATGGGAATGCTATGGGAACACTTTCTTTTCTGGTCAATGGCTGTTACTATTCTAGGCATCTAATCTTAAAATATGTGGGCTCCTGTGTTTCCTGCCTAAGATAACGCTTATTAACTTCCACAGTCTTCTGACTGCTGAAAACCATTCACATGTCCTGATGAATGATGAACTAGCACATGGTTGTTCTGTTTCTCAAATGCCTTTCTGCTAATCTGATTTTCCTTTGCTTCCTTCTTCCCCTGTTCAGTGGACTTCTGTAAGAGTTGGAATACATTCTTACTCTGGAATGTTCTTTGAGAGTATTACTTTTTGTCAGTGGAGAATATATAGAAAAAGGATAAATTGGGTTTATTCATGGATACTGTAAATTATCAGGAGAATAACTTGATTTCTGTGAAGCTGAATTTCCAAAAAGAGTCACGATTTTCTTTATGGGATTAGAGAATTCATTATCAAAGTAGGATGAAAACAGGTGAAGTGGAATTCCAGGGTTCAACATGTCTGCACTAGCAGCTGCTTCTAGTGTGCTGGAACAACTGTAAGGGAGTGAACACAGGCACCTACTTAACAGCAGCTCCCATCGCTGTCCTTCTTAGTGTGCTCAGTGTATAGAATTGGCTGAGTGGGAGACACAGTGTTGTGTTAACAAAAGTCTAAGATTTGACATCAGGTAGTTTCTGATTCCATTGCTGTGAAGCCTTCCCTGGCCCACAGAGCCAATGAGCTCTCTTATATGACGTATGACTTGCTTTGCAATATGAGATGAATTATTTCTGTGATAGGTTCTTGTAAATGCATATATCAAAGAGAGATTAAAAATAAAAATTAGTCAGCCTATAAACATATAATTCTATAACTACAGATTTTCCAATGGGATAGGTGAAATTGGGCTACTGTGCAACTGCATCAACAAATATTTTATTTGAATTACTTTTGCATTTAATCTGTTACAATCAGTCTCTCATACTTCTTTCTTCAGTGTTGCCTCTCTGCCACTTTGGTTTGGAGCTACCTGTATTATACATTGTTGTTTACTTAAATAGAGTTTTAAATTGTGCCTCAGTTTACCTTTAGAAAGTTTCAAACACTTGTTATTATATTTCTTTGAGTATTCAGAATACCTACCTACTATTGAGTCCTTTAACAATATACACCTCATGTAACTGTTGGGAAATTTTCATACTGTGTGTGTGAGAGGATTCAAATAGCAGTGGGCACAGTAAGTCTTGTATAAGCTATCATTACTATTAGTGATAATAAGTATGAAAAGAAAGTTTCAGATATGATTGTCTGACTGTAGTAATAGCTTTTTAAATGAGTCTGAATAGCAGGTGATGAGCTTACTTGGGTCGAAGAAGATCAAAGGTCAAGTTTACAATGAATCAGACCTATGATGATAGTAGATTATACCACAGGAAGGAGCAATTGGTATTTAACCAAAAGGGGAAAACTTGTGTTGTCTTTTAAACACATAGGTAACATGATAATTTACTGCTTTTGTAAGTGGGGAGGGTTCCAATCCCATTGCCACAGTTCAAGTGGTGTTAGAAAAGAACATTTGAGAGGAGGCAAGAAGATACTTCTATTCAAGGTTTGGTAGATTTTGGTACTTAGGCATAGATGGATTTTGCACATGAAGAAGTTTTAAGGATGCCAGAGGAAATGTTTTTATGCAATTGGAGGAAATTCTTGAACTCACAGTGAAAAACAACTTATTCTGAGACACTCACTGTGGCTATCATAGGTACTCTGTCATGGCATATTCATCTTCTGTGTGTCTAAGGGCAATGCTTATATGAGCCTCAGACGGTACAACCAAAAGCAGATTACCTAGAGAATTCTTGCAGGTGTTTGTATTGCCGAATGGCAGTCTGCAGCTGTATTTTGAGGCACGTTTTCTGGCTTTCACAGAGACCTATTAACAAGTTTTCCTGAAAATCATTCTGGAATTGCTCACATTTGCCCAGGTCTGGTCTCTTCCTCTTGACTTTCCTTTGATTTGAAGAGTTTTTTTTTTCTTCTTTTTTTCATATGTGGATTTCTCCCATGATTTGAGTTCCACAATATTTTGAGCATATTTTGGAGATCATAGGAGCTGTTATTGAGTAATTATTCTGGCTTATGTTAGGAACATCAAGACAGAGTTTATTCAAAGTGTGATAGCAGAGAGAACAGTGTATCACTGTCTTCAAATCTGTATGCAGCAAAGACAGATGGGCATTCATAGCTAGAAGGCACAGTCATAGGGCCAGTGGATCTGAAGATTCTTAGAACCTAAATAGAAATCAGAAGTGGTGGATAGGCGTTCTTGACAAACTCAGTTCAACAGGCCATAGGCAAGGGCTAGTTAATTAGAGAGCTTTAAAGACATTGACTCTAGTTTGTGCAAGGAGTGAATCTTTGTTATGCTCTAGCATCTGCATGTCTCTCGGCTGGGCACCATGCCTCTTCCTTTTCCTGTCTGTCTCGCTCCTTTCCCAGCCATAGGCTCTCCAGTTTCACCATAGGATCATCCCATATTTCCTAATTGAAATCATGCATTTGGCAAAGGTGATAGAGGCCAGGATCCGAATAAGGACGCTGAAGTCACAATAGTTTCAGACAAGCAACAATTACTGAACAAATTCTTCCACCTCGAGTCAGGTTAGGCCAAGCAAACCTGTACCCCCAGAAGAGGACCTGGAATTGTGCATTTTACAAATCTTTCTTAAGGATTTTGTTGAGCAGCCTACACTGAAAACCTAAGCTCCATTGGTTGGCAGCAGTGAGTCTCAGTTGTCTGTTGTAATTATGAAGCAAAGCAGCAATGCTGGTTATTGCGAGGCAGGCACATGTTCCCCACAGGAGTTAGCTCACTGATCTCACATGACTAAGTCAGGGAAAGAGCTGAGGCCTCCATGTCTTTCTGATGTCCACACATACAGAGCCTGTCCTTGAGAGCCAGGAGCTGCTGCTGAGGGAGAGAAGCTTCCTGTTCCCTGTATCTTATTTCCCCCTGGATTTTTTCCCCTTGCACTTTCTCTTCTTCTAGATACATTCTCTTACATCAGGGCTTTACAGATGTGTTATGAATGACTTAACAACTTTATTCTTCAAAACTTTTCAGATTGCTTTTCATATGGAAAAGCACTCCAGATTTGATTTCAGTTTTCTCATATTTCCTAAATGACTTTATCAAGCAATCTATTTTCCAGACTTGTTTTTATTTTTTTCTCATATTTCTCTAAATGTGCTTATCAAGCAATCAGCTTTCTTCATCCCATATGTACTGAACTATATTAGAAAATAAAATATTAAAACCAAGACCAGAAAGAACAGATTATACCAAAAGAATAGGTGGTCGTGAAATGTGCTTATTTCCTATGGAAATAAATATAGGGTTAGTATATTCAGTTCACACCGCAATAACGAATATTACTGCCTAGGTTTCATACCATTCTGTGTATGCTAATCATGTAGAGACTTGGACGTCCACATTCCAATAACCGTTATTGAAGGACTCTTAGATAGAGTGTAAAATGCAAACAGAGTAATAAACAGAATGTGATTCCATGGTGAACAACTGGGGTGTGAAACCCAATGGTGGTGAGTTCAAGAGAGAAGGAGTCAGAAATGAGGTGAAACTTAGGATTAAAGCTGAAGGCTGTCCCTGGCTAAGCAGCAGCAAGAATCAAATCAAAGCCAGTTGTCTTTGCTCGTTGTTAAGTTAGGTCTTGAAACCACTCAGAAACAACATGTATTCACCTGCTTCCACATATCAGGTAACCTGTCTTCCTAGTTTAATTATTTCTGTAATAATTCACAGAGGATAGCCAATCATGACAGTTAAATATTTGGAAGAAAAATAAGCAGATTTATTGCTTCACCATGGTAAGAAAGTTGTCAAATATTTCATTAAATGACTAATCTAAAATTTCACCACAACTAAGTCTCTTTCCTGAGCCAAACAAAATTATGTCGCAAAATAATGTAATTCATTTAGTATCAAAGGAAAAGTAAATGCTTCCAACTACTGCATTAACAGTAATCGCACATTAACAGTATATATCTTAAAAATCTGAATTTTCCAGAATCTCTGGGAACCATATTGCATGCATTCTTATTATGTTTATTTTCTTGTTTTATTTTTTGTTTTGTAAATTGATACAGGGATTCTCTGTGTAGCCTTGGCTTTCCTGTACTCGTTTTGTAGACCAGAGTGGCCTCTGACTCCCAGAAATCCACCTGCTTCTGTGTCTCCCAAGTGCTGTAATTACAGGGATGTGCCACTGTGCCAGGCAATTTTCCTGTTTGGATATGTTTTTTTTTAACATTTTAATTTTATTTTATATTAATCACAGGTTATGTACTTTGTATTCCAGCTGTAGCTCCCCTTTCGCATTCCCTCCCTATCCCCCCCATCCCTCCCTCATCTCCTCCCTGCCCCTTTCCAAGTCTACTGATTGGGAAGGACCTCCTCCCCTTCCATCTGACCCTAGCTTATCAGGTCTCTTCAGGACTGGCTGCAATGTCCTCTTCTGTGGCCAAGCAAGGCTGCTTCTCCCTCAGGGGCGGGGGAGTCAAAGAGCCAGCCATTGAGTTCATGTCCGAAATAGTCACTGTTCCCCTTACTAGGGTACCCACTTGGATATTGAGCTACCATTTGCTACATACAAGTAGGGGTTCTAGGTTATATCCATATTCGTTGGAGAAACAGTCTCATAAAAGACCCCTGTGCCCTCATATATTTATGCAGTGCCTAATTCACTGTTCTGTTATGCACAGCCCTTGCCTTCTCTCTCCCCTTGAACTTGTGGTGCTCTCAAGAGCTGCAAAGGACTTGGTGTTGTCATTGTCTCTGTAAATGCCTCCTGAAGTTTTATTTTTCATTTCGTGCCAAAACTTTGTAAGTCAAAGAATTATTCTAATTTTCTTTGATAGCTAGTTGTAAGATTTTTCTTAAACGTAATCAAAATATTCTGAATTGGGGAAAAAAGATGTAACACGTATTTTGAACAAAATATTGTACATCTCTCTGTGTGACAGAAATGTAATTCAAGATAGTCTTACATCTGCCTAGTCATTACAAATCGTTGCTGCTGAAAAGAAAATCATGTCCTCTTACTGTAATTTTACAAGTGTACATCAATAGGATATTTGACTGTTTAAATAACATATTTTAAAAAGAGTGAAACAGGATACAGGTTTTACTATATCCTTGATTTGTAATTTTAAGTATTTCCAAAGTTGTATCACTATTTATTAAGTGTGCAAAAGGCAAAGTTTAGAAGTGGGTGAAGAATGTAAAGTCATTGTAACAAATCACACTAAGTAAAATCTTTAGTAGCTATGCGTAAGCAAACACAGACGAAGTTTGATGTGCTGTCAATATTAAACACCCTCATACTAACTCAGTATGAGTTATGAACCTGTTGAAGACACTTTCTAAAATCATATGAATAACCGTGATAACGGCAGAAAGTCGTGAGTGCTGGCCATTACAACTATAGCAGTAGTTATTGCTGAGTTCTAATGCACAGCATGGTGAATGTAGATCCCCTCAAGCACTGTGTTCTTGAGTAATGGTGAGAGTGGGTATCAGTGTACTCACTGTAGAAAATCCATGTCAGTTAAGGCATATACTAGATAGTCAAATTTAATCATTCCCTCTCCCATATATATATATGTGTGTGTGTGTATGCATTACATTAAATATGTATGCAATATTTAATAAATATTAAAACACTTAAGGCATATTGAAACAGTCTGTTGTACAAGAAACATACACGCAATTTCATTTGGATACTTAAAGAACAAAGAAAACCATCATTTGAAAAATGATGATGGAACTGTGTGTGGTGCATAAGCCTTTAGTCTCAACACTTGGGAGGAAGGTGAGCCTCTGAGTTCAAGGCCATCCCGCTCTACATAGTGAGTTCCAGGACAGCCAGGGCTACATAGTAAACATGTCTTGAGAAAAAGAAAAAAAAAGACAATGAGAAGACATACAGGAAGCTGGTGTGAGGGCCTCCCTTACTGCCATTGTATTCTTACCCTCGAAGTGGCAGTACCCAGTGAGTCTTCTCACACTGGGTGTGACTCCTTAACCACATTTATATGATTGAACCAACATCCATATAAAATTTAATTTCTAATACTTTGATACTTGAATAAGACTTAAGACCCCCATACATAATCATTTTATAGAATTTGACTAAAGAAATATCAGGAGGATAATTATAATACCATATTTTACATGCATTTAGTTTATTTCCATTAGAAACACTGTTACTCATATTTTAAAAATATATATGTAAATACATATTTATGTCACAAACATTGATGGAAGAAAAATAGAAAAGGGATTTTATAGGAGTGCTGGGAGGAAGGAAAGAAAATGGTGTCATTAGGTTATGATTTCTTTTTTTTTAGGACTTTTTTTTATTAATTACACTTTATTCACTTTGTATCCCCCCATAAACCCCTCCGTCCTTCCCTGCATCCCACATTCCCTCCCCCTTCTCCACACATGCCCCTCCCCAAGTCCACTGATATGGGAGGTCTTCCTTTCCTTCCTTTTGCTCCTAGTCTATCAGCTCTCATCGGAAGTGGTTGTATTGTCTTCCTCTGTGGCCTGGTAAGGCTGTTCCCCCATTAGGGTGAGGTGATCAAAGAGCAGGCCAATCAGTTCATGTCAGAGGTAGTCCCTGTTCCCATTATTATGGAACCCATTTGGATACTGAACTGCCATGGACTACATCTGTGCAGGGGTTCTAGGTTTTCTCTCAAAACTACTCAAGAGGGAGGACTCTGGCTAAAACGCTTAATCCCCAGCCAGAAAGGCAAAGCAGATGGACATCAGGAGAAGAAGAAAACAGGAAACAAGCTAGGAACCTGTCACAGAGGGCCCCTGAAAGACTCTGCCCTGCAGAATATCAAAGCAGATGCTGAGACTTATGGCCAACTGTTGGGCAGAGTGCATGGAATCTTATGAAAAATGTGGGAAATAGTAAGATAGGGAGAGGACAGGAACTCCACAAGGAGAGTAACAGAACTAAAAAACCTGAGGTTATAATTTCTAATACAAGATAAAAAGAAATATAAATGAACATAGTAGATTAAAAAATCTACAAGGTGACTAGAAGTCAATCATTGTAACACACATGATGATTAATAATCATCTTTAATGTTTTCTTTATAAGGACCCTGAGCATGCTAGAGAAACGCTCCTTTCACAGTTAGTAGTATCTTATGAAATATCCTAGTGTGGGGTATTGTGTTTATTCGTAGAGTGCTTTGTTTAATGAGCATGTGTTGAAGAGGCACAGCTGTGAACAATAGAACAGTGACCTGGGAAGCAACGGTAGACCTGCTTATTCTCCTCTTCCTGAGGGGTCGTTCTCCTTTTTGAGAAACTGTAAAACCTCTAAGCAAATTACACACAAGACATTCTTAGTCACAGCATAAGCAATGAAGAATTTAGAGATGATGGTGATCGTGAACATTTTAATACGTGAATCTCAGAACGATGTAAAAAGCAGCCACTATTAGACTAAGACACACGGACCTAAGAGTACTCACTAGTACTGCTTCTTTGGTGGGTATGAACACCCCAATTCACATTTTTTCTACTTTTGGGTGACTGATTCCAACAGGACCATATATGTCAAATCACTTTGAAAACATGTTGTTAGCATAACACAGTAGAATAAAAGTGTGATATATTTACATAGGAATTCCTAGCATAATGATACATTTAATTTAGCATAACTTATATTATAAACTATAATTGGTATAGAATTTAAAGCATATATGCTCTAATGTAATATGGTCATGCAGGAAATACATTACTTAGGAAAATACAAGGAAACACAGCAAACTATAATTATCTTCATGATGACACAACTTAAAGTAATAAATACAGAAGCAAAGAGCCCTCAATGGATGAGTTTAGTAGTATTATCTGGTGCCATCATCACTGTTTATTCCTGACCCTTACTTGGATGTAAACTCAGCTTTGCCTTTGGAAATCATGCCCAGCTTATATGGATTGTGATATGTAATTCATGAAAAGCATCTAAGTCTTTGAAAGATGACACATAAGGGTATAGCACATTGTGATCATGGCCGATTGTGGGTGAGTTATTTGCTAATATTGATAACTGACCTTATGTTTATAAGAAACCCGACTGGACCAGTTGCCACTGTGAGCTATCATTTTCTGCAGACCTGTAGTCACAGAACCACGTTCGCGTCTCCAGTTGTAAATGAATACCCAGCTTTCTCCAGATATGGATACCTACACAAAGTAGAAAAGAGTTTCAGCCTGCTGCACAGCTGTGTCCTTAAGTACTCAGTACAGAGCTGCAGAAACCACACTTGAAGCTTTAGCTCGCGGCTCGTCCAGTCAAGGAGCCTCTCAGCCTCCTCCTCCCACTGACTTTCTTCTTCATCGGTCCTGTCAACATCCAGGATGACTGTTTTCTGGTTGAAGAGCCTGTCCTGTCCATTTAGCTAAAGTGAGCAAATCTGGAGCTGCTCAGGGGTTCTCTGGAGATAACCATGCCATTTCTGGTTACCATCCTTGAGTGGGTCCCCTAAATGTCAAGCGTTGGAGAGCAGAGTTGCAAATAGACATGCTTTACTGTATAGCTGCCTTTTATGCTCTAAGATTTTGAAGGTCCCTTAAGCCATTCACAAATGAAAATCTTGATATTAGCCATTCTGATGGGTGTAAGGTGAAATCTCAGGGTCATTTTAATTTGCATCTCCCTGATGGCTAAGGACAGAATGGCTAAGATGAAAAACTCAAGAGACAACACATGCTGGATGGAAAGGTTGTGGAGAAAGGAGAACCCTCCTTCATTGCTGGCCCAAATGTAAACTTGTACAACTACTTTGGAAATAAATCTGGCGCTTTTTCAGACAGTTAGGAATAGTACTACCTTAAGATCCAGTTATACCACTGGATATATCCAAAAGATGCTCAAGTACACAACAAGGACATTTGCTGAACCATGTTTGTAGCACCTTTATCCGTAGTAGTCAGACCCTGGAAACAACCCAGATGTCCATCAATGGAGGGATGGATACAGAAATTGTGGTACTTTTACACAATAGAATACTACTCAGCAATTAAAAACAAGGAAATCATGAAATTTGCAGGCAAATGGTGGAATCTATAAAAGATTATCCTGAGTGAGGTATCCCAGAAGCAGAAAGACACACATGGTATATACTCACTTATATAGACCCATAAGATATGATAAACATACTGAAATCTATACACCTAAAGAAGATAAACAAAAAAGTGGACCCAGGGTAAGATGCTCAATCCTCACTTAGAAAGTGGGATGGACATTGGAAGTAGGAGAAAAGAAGTAACAGGATAGGGTCCTACTGCAGGGGACCTCTGAAAGACTCTACCTAGCAGTGTAT
>CM053745.1:57847932-57891393 GCA_028658305.1 Pachyuromys duprasi
TCAAGTAATGAGAAATGGTTACTTCTCAGCTACTGAATCAGTTTTCACCAAAGAATCCAGCTTTTTCTTAGGATAATGTTGAGATATTTGGGCAGCAGTGGTACCCAGGTGTTCATTCAGTCCTCCAGTGAATTATTTTTAAGTTTTGACTGTTTTCAGTCATCGTGGGATACACTTCTCCTTCACGCACAGGATGTTGTACAGTCCCCATGACTACTAGCCAGTACAGCACCACTTGTAGATTTACTTGGTCTACCAGGCGTGGAAGAAGTCTTTCTACACCAGCCAAGCCCTCAAAAGGCGATTGCAATCACTAGACTTAGACTATACATCTTCAAATGCCGTTGGGTTATTTCTCAATTCTTCGAATTGATCGAGACCTAGAGCCCTAATCCCTTTGTAAAGAGAAACTGACAGAAGTGGGTCTGTGCAAAACAGGGTTATCTGTCTCTTGTTTTGCTGGTCGGTGGATGAGCTACTGACAGATGTTGGCGCCTCCAGACATTTGACACCCAGTGACAGCTAGTGCCGTGAGAACACTCCGTGGCTGCTCAGTAAGTACATCCCAGTTCCTGGGCTGGAACAGTCTTTGAAAGTTGTTAGGCAGTAATTCAGCTCCTGATCTGTGGTCAAAATAGGAAGTCAGCCTGAAGAGTAAAGTGTTATTATAATAGGATACAGGATCTAAAGAAAGCTATGTGGAGTATTTATTAATAGCACTTGATTAATATAACTCATGCTGAAAGTTACCTTGGCAGAGAAAGTATGTGGACAACCTAAGTACATAGTTATTTCACATCTGTCTCAGGTAGAATTGGCTGTGCTTCAGAAAGCATTACCAAACCAGATTCTTAAAGGCTGTTGAAAATAGTCATTTTTTTCTCTGTAAATTTGAATTATTTTCTTTTGTTGAAATTGATTTTTTTAGTGCTTTTCATTCTCCAACAGGTTTTCTCATTATTTATTTCTATCAAACTGTCAATAGATCTTGAGAATATGGCACACACATCTCTCATCTCTGGTGTTAAGACAAAGGCCTTATTCTAAGTCATTTTCTTTTCAAGCTTTGTGTGTGTGTGTGTGTGTGTGTGTGTGTGTGTGTGTATGTGCCTGTTGCTCTCTATGCTAAGGACCTTTCTTCTTTATATTTCCACTAGTTAAATCAAAATTGAAACCCACTAGATTCCATTGGTTTATGTAGTTGTATCTTGTAATTCTTTTATTATATTTTTTAATTTTTAAAATTTATGTTTGTCTATGTGTTTGAGTTTGCATGTGTGTGCGTGTCTCTGTGTGCATATGTCATATGTGCACAGTATCCATGGAGGCCAGAGGAACGTGTTGGATCCCCAGGATTTGTAGTGTAAATGGTTGTGAGCTACCGGACATAAATGGGGAGAATCAAATTTGGATCTTCTGGAAAAGCAGTAAGAGCCTTAGCTGCTGAGCCATCTTTCCACTCTTCTTACTCTTTTACAGCTCTATCACTTAGTTATTATCCTTTATGTTTCTTTCTTATGTGCACTTGACATAATTTCACATAGCTTTTGATCACACTGTCAAGGTCTGTTCTTGGATCCTTAAATATATTTTTCTTCTCTAATTTGATAACCTGCTATAGATCTTCAAGTCAACAACCCTAAGGTGAGCTATTTATTGAGGGGATTCAATTGAAAATTGCACAGCTCCTTTATGAAGAATAATTGGTTTTGTGGAGCACCCTGGCTAGTACAGAACAGAGCAGAAACTCATCATTTCCTATACCAGGCAAGCTTGTGATTTTGCCTTCTTTAAATCCTGTTGTGCCCGGGTAGATTTATGTTGCCAGTGGATGGCTTAATTTGACTTTAATGATATCCTATTTGGCTCTGTAAACCCTACTGAAGCCATTTTTGTCACATAGTTAATAATGCAATCTAGTCTGTAATACTATTATAAGGCGATAATAAAAGCAGATATTAGAGATGTCCCATTTTCATATTTAATGCAGAAACAATGTCGTTTAGGTAATGAAGTTAGCATTTCGGTAGGATGTGCTCAGCACATGTTAGCTGTGGTTTGGAGACTTGTTTCAGATCTCAGTAACATAACATGAAATATCTGTATACTTGTTTATCTGTTACATGCTTTGCTATTGTGTTTCAGGTGGAACCTCTTCTAGGATCATGTGTTTGGTAAAGCGCAAGAGTAACAACTCCAAACCAAACCACACAAAACAAAACTAATAAACAGTAAAATGTTTATAGTTTAAAGTGTAGAAACAAAGCAATGTTTCTTTTCCAAAGATGGATCAACAACATGTATTATTTGAATGAAAACAGCTAGCAATACACTTATTTTTAATGATGAGCAAGGGGTAATTTTTACCAAATTTACTGCCTTTTCACGAAATAGCTGAGATCACTTTTGAGTGTGACTATGGTGTGAAGCACACGAAATGAGCAAGCTCTTTCTCACCCCAATCCATGGTGCATTTGGACTCTAAAGAGTGCTTTCATTGAGTAACTAATATGTTTTCAGAAACTTCAACTTGGAAATTGGAAGTTTAATTTCTCATTCACTTCAGTGTAAATATTCATAGTCATAAGCACATGATAGAATTTTGTAAATAAAAGGAAGAGGTTTGAATGTTTGAATGATACAAACAAGAAGGTTTTTTTTTTTTTTGTATCAGTATTGTTTTCCAACTGGCTTTCTCACCAGCTATATATAGGAGAAAGTTTTTTATCGAAGGTGCATACTTTATTGCTTCTAATGGATACCTATCACTGATTTTGACACAAATGTCATAGTTGTCTGTGCTATTCTTGGTTGTTTTTTAATCATAGATCTGGTAAATGTGGAGAAAGCAAGGGAAGAGTTTTTTTTTCCTTGCTCTATTGTTATTGTTTGGTAAGTTCTCATATTTTCAGAAATGATTGATGACATTTCATAGGTAGATGACATGTCTTTTAAAACTTAGTCCTGGTAGCTGATTCTGGCTGAAAACCCAGTCCAGAGCAGAAAGGATCACAGCAATAGTTGCTTTGAAGGCGAACAGGCTTTAAGCATTTCATGAGTAAAACTCACCATACTTGATATTGTTAAGGATTAGAAACAGGTGCCCAGGGATTGGTGGATTTCCTGTTCAGGGATTCCGCGGTTTTCCTGCTCAGGGATTGGTGTTTTTTGTGGGAAGCTCTGGGAATGCTCAGCTTTCCTGATCACAGATTGGTGGGTTTTTTTTGTCCAGTCTTTTCACCTCGTTTGCATAATATGCGATGAGTCTTAATGAGGATGACAGGTACAGAGGGGGCCGATAGCCTGGGCTGCTGGGGCCTCCCCAGGAGGAGGTGTGTCTGCTTTTTGGCCTTAAGAGGTTATAAAGTGTACAAAGCGTCCAGAGTTCACTGGGAAGGCAGGAGACTGAAGCAGGAAAGCAGGAGAGGTTGTGGTGATCGTGAACAGCTCCCGTGGTGGCGGCAGCAGCAGACATTCTGAGCCAGGGAAGGTGTCCAGTTCTCCTGGGCTGTCGCTGAAGAGTGACCAAGCACAGCTGCCCCAGAGACGTTCCTGAGGAGTTGCCGCCAGTTTGTCTCCTGCCTCCGCAGCCCCAGGCAGGAAGGAGGCACGGAGTGAACTTGCTGCTATGTATTAAACTGGCTACTAAACATAGATAGCACTTGGAGGGTGCAATAGACTCCCTTTCAGATTCCCTTGGGACTCTGCCCCACCTCAGAGCCTAGATACCTTTCCTAGTACTCATAGCACGTGACTCCGAGCGTGTGACTGGGATTTGCTGCCTCAGAGTTATGGGTTTCCGGGACACCCTTCCGAGTACCGGAAGGCTGGACACCTTCCCACCTGATCAGGGAGGCAGGCCAACAGCCACCAACAAGAAAAATGATAACAGTCTTATGGAAGACAGAAGGGGATAGAAGGAAGGGATAGAAGGACACGGAGGGGACAGGAGCCTCACAAGGAGACCAACAAAGCTAAAAAAATCTGAGTTTAGGTGGCTCTGCAGAGACTGATGCACCAACAATGTACCGAGAGGACCTAGACAATCTGCTCAGATGTAGCTGATAGGCAGCTCAGTCTCCATGTGGGTGTTCCGAGTAAGGGGAGCAGAAGCTGTTTCTGACATGCACTCTGTTGCCTGCTCTTTAATTACTTGCCCCTGGCGATGCGGCCTTGCCATCCCACAGAGGAAGAGGATCCAGGCAGTCGGGTTGAGGCCTGATAGGCTAGGGTCAGATGGCATAGGAGGAAAATTCCCACTTTCAGTGGACTAGGGGTAAGGGATTTGGGAAAGAGAAAGGAAGGGTAGGACTGGGAAGAGTTGAGGGAGGGGGCTTCAATCAGGATATATAATGAATAAATTGCAAAAAACCCCCAAAAAACAAACAAACAAAAAAACAACAAAAGAGAGGTGATCAACCTGGTAAGACAAACTTGGTTCCTTGTGATCTGCGGCTTATTCCGTTGACTGCTGTCCCATGGGTATGAAGTGGCAGCATGCAATCTTGGCCACTAATCTTGTTTTTGTTAAATATTGGACTGGGATTCTGGAGATGCCAGTTCTCTTGGACTGTAGCTAGTAGTAAGAGCAAGTGAATGGGCTGGATCACACCAGGTGTTGGGGGACCTGGAATCCAGGAAGACACTCTCACTTGATAGAATGCAGGAGGCAGTGCATGGTTGTGCCTTGAGAAATGAAGAGCCTGGTTCTCACACTGTACAGTAAGTCATCTCATAGAGAAGGATTAACCTGTAAGTAGAATGCAAAGCCTAAGGATTATGTAGGTAAATTGATTTTCCATTTGCTCAGGCCTGAGGCTGATGAAAAACTAGACTCTTGTGACAGCAGAAGAAATAGAGGAAGATGTTAAGAGTCTTAATACCCAGAATTGAAGGCTGCACATGGTAGTTTAGAAGATGGTTAAGCCTGTCTCTTGTTTTTGTTATCTTGGAGAGGCTGACCAAGACAAAAGGGAATTCTATTTCAGAGTGTTATATACTACTTAGGAACCTGTCTTAGCAGCTCAAAAACAATTGTTGTGTAATGAAACAGTTCTTTAAGGTGTGCAGTTAGCTATGGCTTGACACAAGCATCTAGAAGACCATTGCCATAATCTTGAGAGAGAACATAGCTATCACTGCCAGGGTTTTGTGGCCTCCAATAAACTGACTTCCTGCTCCTCTCTCCCCAAGACAATCCTTGGTTTTCTCTTGACACTAGTCAAATTTTCATTTTCTAGAATTTTATGTCAGTGGAATTACTTAGCATGTATACTGTTTTGTTTGGCATCTTTTGTTACTGGTGTTACTGGCATCTTTTGTAGAGTGCAGTTGTGTGTACAGGCCGCTCACTCATTTCCCAGCTGGGTAACATTCTCAGAGCGGGTTTCTCCATTCTCTTTTTTGCAGATATTTTAATTTTTAACATTCCAGTTTATTAACCTTATATCCCTGTGGTATCCCGCTACTTCATTCCCTCCCAAACCCACCCTCCCTCCCTCATCTTCTCCCTGTCCCTCCACCCCTAAGTCCACTGATAGGGGAGGATCTCCTCCCCTTTCATCTGACCCTGGTTTATCAAGTATCTTTAGGACTGGCTGCAAAGTCCTCCTCTGTGGCCTGACAGGGCTGCTCCTCCCTTGGGGGGGGGGTGGTCAAAGAGCCTGCCATTGAGTTCAGGTCAAAATAGTCCCTGTTCCCCTTAATAGGGTACACAGTTGGATACTGAGCTGCCATGGGCTACATCTCTGCACGGGTTCTAGGTTATATCCATACATGGTCCTTGGTTGGAAAAACAGTCTCATAAAAGACCCCTGTGCCCAGATATATTTGGTCCTTGTGGATATCCTGTCCTCTCCAGGTCATATTAACTCCCACTTTTATCATATGATTCCCTGCACTCTGCCATAGGTTTGGTTATGAGTCTTAGTATCTACTTTGATACACTGCTAGGTAGAGTCTTTCAGATGCCCTCTGTGGTAGATTCCTCTCCTGTTACTTGTTTTCTCCTACATCCAATATCCATCCCACTTTCTAAGTGAGGATTGAGCATCTTACCCTGGGTCCAGTTTCTTGTTTATCTTCTTTAGGTGTATAGATCTCAGTATGTTTATCCTATCTTATAGGTCTGTATAAGTGAGTACATACCATGTGTGTCTTTCTGCTTTTGGGATACCTCACTCAGAATGATTGTTTCTAGGTCCTACCATTTGCCTGCAAATTTCATGATTTCCTTGTTTTTAATTGCTGAGTAGTATTCCATTGTGTAAAAGTACTACAATTTCTGTATCCATTCTTCAACTGAGGGACATCTGGGTTGTTTCCAGATTCTGGCTATTACGAATAAAGCTACTATGAACATAGATGAACAAAATGTCCTTGTTGTGTACTTGAGCAACTTTTGGATATATGCCCAGGAGTGGTATAGCTGAATCTTGGGGTAGCAGTATTCCTAATTGTCTGAGAAAGCAACAGATTGATTTCCAAAGTGGTTGTACAAGTTTACATTCGGACCAGCAATGGAGGAGGGTTCCCTTTCTCCACAACCTCTCCAGCATGTGTTGTCACTTGGGGTTTCTCCATTCTTTTGTTGGCAAAGGCTTGGGTTGTTTCCACTATGGTAGAGCCATGGGTAAGCTGCTATGAATATTTATTGCAAGTCTTTGTATAGATGTACATTTTCTTTACATTGAAAATGTGTGTATACCAAGCCTGTCTTTCTATTTCTGGGATACCTTACTCACGATCATCTCTTTTAGTTCCCTCATTTTGCCTGCAAATTTCATGATTATCTTGTTTTAATTGCTGAGTAGTATTCCAATTGTGTAAATGTACCACAATTTCTTTATCTATTTCTCAGTTAAGGGACATCTGACTTGTTTCCACATTCTGGCTATTAAGAACATAGCTGCTAGGAACATGGCTAAGCAAATGTCCTTGTATAGTTGAACTTCTTTCTTATATATGCTGAGGAGTGTTGTAGCTGGATAATGAGATTGTGCCATTTCTCAGATGTGGCTAATTAACAGCTCAATCTCTATGTGTTTTTCTAAGTGAGGGGAGCAGGGCCTGCCTCTACCATGAACTCAGTTTGCTGTGCTTTGATCAATTTCCCCTGGTGATGCTGCTTTGTCAGGAAGAGGATCCAGGCAGTTCTGAGGAGACTTAAGAAACTATGGGCAGATGATAATAGTGGAGAACTCCCCCTTTCAGTGGACTAGGGGAAGGTGTGGAATTGGGGGGAGTTGAGGGAGGGGCTTCAGTTGGGATATATAATGAATAAGTTGTGAAGAAAAAAAAATAAAATTAAAAAAAACCTTGTGGTATAATAGCTAGAACATATGAGAGTTTTTTTCAACTTCTTTTTTATGATCCTGTTTATTTTTGTTTTTTATTTTTAAAATTTATTTATTTTTAAATTAATTACAGTTTATTCGCTTTGTATCCCAGCTGTAGCTCTCCATCATCCCCTCCCAATCCCACCCTTCATCCCACCCTTCATCTCTCTTCTTCTCCCATGCCCCTCCTCCAGTCCACTGATAGGGAAGACTGCTAAACTTTTTGAAAGTCACCTTACTGTTTTATTAAGCCATTCTCATATGAGCATTCATATCTCTGCATCCTCACGAACTCTTATTGTTATCATTAGTTTTAACTTTAGATATTTAGGTCTCTGATTGTTTTAATTTGATTTTTCCTAAGTATATCTTTTTATGCACTTATTGCCATCCTTTGTTTTTTTTTGATGACGTTATTAGAATATTTTGCTATACTTTCTTGGGTGTTGTTTTTCTTGACATTGAAATTTATAAAAAAGAATTTTATTATGTATAAAGTATACACTATGATGTCCTAATATAGTTCCACATGTGGAAAAGGGGTTACAATGGTGAAATGAACTAATGTGCTTGCCACGTCACACAGATATGCATGCTCTATTTTCCTATGGGAAGAAGAGCCATGATGCTCTCTCTGCTCATTAACAGAACTCCTGAATGTATAGTGACATCATTGGCCACAATTCCCATTTGATTTACAGAGTTCTCAGCTTATTTATCATACATTTTTGTCATTGCATTCCTTAACCTACATTTCACAACTTCTTATAAATAAGAACAAAAAAATATTTCATATCATTGGATCCAAATATTATAACATCATATTCACTTAACTCTAACTTTAATATTATAAAAATGTTTTCTTCTATGATAGTTTATAAAAACTCATTTTCTTCTTCTTTAAAGAATGGATAACATCATAGTATAGTTAGTTATTTTAATATTGGTCCTATTTTCTATAGAAATAATGCAATTTTCTATAGAAACACTTAGGAGAAAATAAACATTCTGAGTGTTCTGTTATAGGTTCTCAGATTCTGACATATATTTTTATTATATTCTTTACGTATGATAATTTCAAAATTAGTAAATTATTGGGTATTTAAACTTATAGCTAGATATTCAATTAATAGACAAGACTATATTCAATAATTTTGTGATTAGGTAAGCTATACTTTAACGGACCTTTTGACTATATATCTTTAGAGGTTTAAATTATTCATTAATAAATAACATCCTTAATAGATTTATGCATCATTTTGCTACCAAAATCATATATTTCATAGGCAGTTAGGGAGTTTTGAAGTATCATGTTTCATAAAATAATCATTAGAATACTATTTGGAAAATTATGTTTTCTTGTTCGTTTTTGCTATGTCCTTGATCAGGTGTTATTAAAGAAAATCAGGGTCGTGTTCCTTCTTCTGCTTATCATTATATTTGCTATGACTTTGTTGATATCTTATGAACATGTGCTAATTGAGCAAAGTTGATTTCCTGGTTGTCTAGCTAGTGTATGTTCATATTTAAAAAGGAAACAAGGGCTTTGATGTTATTATTATGTGTGCTGTGCTTTGTGTAAGCAGTCAGCTCCAGTGATGTTCTCTACAGGGGAATCTTTTGCAGTGGTGACAGCTCAGGTTGTCAGTATTTAGTCCTGAGCATGGGCTAGCATTGTACTTGGCTTTACCTACCTCTGAATGCACAGGGCATTCCACTCAAACTCTACACAAAGTCATTACTTTATTAGAATGCTCTTTAGCAAAGTACTGTAGGCTGCAATCCCCAGTTGATTAAACATGCTCTTTGAGTGACAACTATTTTTTTTTTAATTCATGGTGTGGGCTGCTTTAAAGGCAAGAGGCTGAGGATAGCCCATGTTGCAGATGTAGAAATAAAATCAGTATTCCTTTTTGGGTCTTTTAGCAACTGGGTTCATGCCAGTATCCATTCTTGGTGTTCATTTTCTAGGCCAAGCCAGATGTGTATAGGCCACAAAGATGGCTTGTATTTTTTTATTTCCTAGAGTTCTAGTAACTCACTGTCAAATGTTGGAGAGGGGCCCATGAAAAGAGCCTACATGTGCTTGGAAATGTGTCACTAGACATGATGCGTGAACATGCTGATGGGACAGAGTGAAAGGATCACCTTCCGTTTTGGTGCATCTCTACTTTGAACTAGTACTGCCTTCCAAAGCAGCAAGTGCCAAACAGAACACCTTCTTCAGCATTTGTGTAATAAGAGCTGAGCCACTGCAGCATTTCTTTAGAGCCCATGGCATGCTGGGCATTGACACATATTGGCCAGGCATCCCAGAAAGCCTAGCTTATAGTGCTTTACTTTGATAAATAACAGTGCAGAAACCTCTTCTCCAGTTTTGACAAATGGGAACCTAAAATGCTTATCAGAAATGCATTCTGTACATTCTTGCTTCATTGCTCAGCATCTATTAAAGTGTATTGTGCTTTTCAGAGAAGGTGTCATACCTTGTTTTCATTTAATTTCTACAGTGGATACACTTAGTGCGTAAGTTGTCACTATTTGATCAGCATGTGAGGGGCAAACTATGTTAATGCTTTGAGCCATTCTCATTAGCAAGTCAATAATTGTGGCAGTGCTTCCAAGAATGTAGCCCTGTGTTATAGATGCTAGGGCAGGCTTAGCAACATAATGGGGAGGTGCTTCCTGCTCTTATCCTTTGCATTATTAGAAATTGTCTGTCTTACAAAACATTCAATGGCTCCTTTATGTGTAGCCCTGTATTTAGAGACTAAATTATAATTTAGAAAATCCTTATTAGCATTTTCCCATTAAAAATGGAATGTGCACATACCGGGTCAGCTGGCTCTGCCTAAGCAGCCATCATAATTGAAAATATTTGATCAGCTCATTGGACATTACAATGTTTCTCTGAGCAGAAAAAGAATGGCTAGACAATTTAGGAGAGCCACGATTTTATGATTGTCTAGATGTCTTCTTGCTTCTGTGCATACTACTCAAAGTTCTGTGAGCTTGCTTTTTTTTTCCAATAATCAGTCTGTAATTTAAACTTATAGTATGCTTCCAACCAATGCATTTTCCTACCTTCTTTCATTATCTACAACACAATGTTTTATGAAATATTTTTTCTCTTTCATTTTGTTTTCTGTTTCTTTCTCTCTTTCTTTTGAGTTGAGTTTATAAAAGCTTTTAATCTGAAGGATGGAAGGTCTCTGAAGAAGCAATGCTGACCCGCCATGACCCCTGCATTTACTTTTTTATATTGATTAAAAAAAAAAAAACGGACTGGATCATGGTGAACTCTCAGTTGGTTCTATTAGGATTGTCAATGGAGAGTGAAATTCACGGGGTGGGCTCAGCCTTGATGGAACTCTTTGTTCAACGTGTTTTCTTGTTATAAACTGCATGCATTTCTTTGTGCACTCCTGTGGCTGTTGCTGTGCTGTGCTGAGCCCATTTGTCATCCCAGTATACTGCAAGGGAATTGCATGAAGTGGTGGAAGATGCAGAAGGAATGATAGGAAGCTAAGAAAACCAGGGGCTCTTTCTGCTTTTCATCTTAGTCATGGCCTCTTGTTCAAGCAAAGAAACCTTTCCTTCCGTAAGTTCAGCTATCATTATGTGGCCTTGCTGCTTTGCAAGGGGAGACTAGAAAGGGCATTTCTGGTGGATGATTGTAGATGGAGTGGGAGCCTGCATCTGTGGATGATGGGTGGGTTAGACTCTGATGGGAACTGAAAAAGTTGAACACACAGTAAAGAATCTCATTTGAGACTTCCGGTCTTCATATAATCAAGGGAAGCATAGGAATCTTCCTGGGTTGCTGGAGTGTTCATAAAAATATTACATGACAAGTATTTTTGCTGCTGGTGGTTGTTGGTTAGATTTAGTTGTTTGATATTGATGGATAAAACAATAGCATCAATAACAAAAAAATGATGCCAAAGAAACATATTTTTATTGTAAATGAAGAGAATAAGAAATAGGATAAGTATGATTATTTTTTCTTTAACAAAATTCACACAGTATTTTCAATGGAAATAGCATTTTTGGGAGATAGTTGATATATGATCGATTACAAATAAGATAGATTAAAAGATAAATTATAGGTTGATTACAAATAAGATAGATTAAAAGATAAATTAAAGATTTTAGCTAAAAATAGCAACATTATTTTTGTCTCCATATACTTGTGAATAGCTCATTAAAGAGAATGTTAAAAACAGACATTTAGGGAGGATTAAATAATGAGTTAAAAATGCCACAAATTTCTGAGTTGTTTAAATTGGAAGGAGGAGTAGGGGGAACAGAGACATTTACCTGTGATGTGATTTCAGAAGGAAATGTTCATGAGCGGGGAAGCAGGTTTATGCTTCAGAACCATACAGAGAACAGGTACTGGCTTAATAAGAAACTGCAGAAGCTGAGAATAAAACATGAGAAAAAAACATGGATCTAGTTGAGCATCCAAAAGTGGGTTTGTTCTATCTCTGTGGGTTCAGATATATCTGACTGTTGGTGAGCATCTTGGTCGCAAAAGAGATTTGTCCTATAGAGACATTGAACTGAAGAGATTCAGACACGGAAATACCATGGATAGCTCAAAGTGGAGTCTTCATATAAGGGCTCTCATCAAGCGTAGCACACAGATCTGTGGTACCAACATTTTCTTTCCAAACTGATTAGCAGAAGCATCTTTTCTGAATAAACTGGCCAGAGACAAGATGGAAAGGTAGTTGCATTTGAAGGATCTGATCCCTGTTGAAGACCTGCGTACATTGTTGTGAAAATCATTTGGTGATAAGTTGCAGCCCCACAGAGGTCTCAGACTTGTGTTATTTTCTCACTCTTAAGTCTATGCAAGGATCACTGGGTAATTGCAGGATGCTCTGAGAAGACATAAATAGGCCACAATAACAAGAGAACAAAAGTCTATCCAAGGAACTTGGTGAAAACAAAACAAAAAAAAATGGCTCAGAAGAAAACATTTTAATTAACAATAAAGAAAATTAACTTAGATATATAGAAGACATTGCACCAACTTAAAGAATGTGATGATATTAAAACCATAATAATTGGGGAGAGAAGAGAGGTCTCAGAATAACTTAAAATATTGAAAGGAAAGAACACAAGTGTTTGAAAATTAAGAGGATATTTTTACTAAATATAAGTGGGTCACAAAATGTCCAGTTAATAGTGTTTTAGAAAAGAACAAATGGAATTAAAGAACTTCTCAAAGTAATTAAAACAAATAACTCACAACCACAGGACAGGATTATATACATTCCCGGTGCTTAGTCAAATTACAGAAAGACCATTGCCATGGAGCTTCAAAATTCTATGTGACAGTACCAGATCCTCTTGCTTATAAATAGGAATAATAAATGTCCTGTGTGCAAGCAATAGGGAAACCAATGACATAGGATGCCTTGAAAACCATATAGAAAGTAGAATTTTACAAAACCACTAGCACTATTTGATGGGAATAGAGAACAGCCTTCCAAACTAGAGGAGAATAATAAGGGCTTTACAAATATATATGACTTGAAGTATTTGGTCATATGAACTCTGACCCTAACATGGTCTTACTGCTTGGGAAATTTAGAAGAGCCCAAGCAATGCAACAAAGGGAGGCAATACACAAGTTTAGGAAAATATAAAGTTGCATAAAAACAGATGTATTACAATGTAGAATTTGGCTCATTAGCAAAAACATGCCTTGCACGCAACAACCCCATAGTAACTTAAGAAATATGGTGATTTATTTTCAACAGACTGAATATTTCCTGTTATGAGACAAATATGTTTCAAGAAATAATCTTTTAGCCATATTGAAAATGATACCGTTTTCATGACATGTTTTGGATCATTTTAGGACTGCTGTCATAATCTATAACAGTTCACTGATTATTAGTTTATTAAACTGCCAAACTAGATCTCCTATTTTTTTTATTCAGCTTTACAGATAAGAATTTGTATCTGATTTTTAAAGACAGGTGAAGTATGTATTTCTTATTGCCAGCTCAGCTAATTTCTATTTTAACAATAGCAATTTTAAAAATTACAGTGGTTTTGCTTTTTTCTCTAATCAGCACCGTGCTGGGTATAAGTGAAAGGTTCATTTACATTTTTGTCTGTAATATGCTTGATTGTTAATTTCCAGGTCAGCGTCGAGTCGGCTATGTTTCATGGGGCGATAATTTATGCTTACAATGGACATTCTATTTAAACTGTGATGAGACCACCTGTCTAAACCAGTTGACGTACTGTATCCCATGATCCCATGTTCTCCCAATTACATCAGGATAGGCTTACTAATTTCCTGTTTTCAGTGACTAGCTTTGGTTCAAATGAAACTTTCACCTTCCCACAGTCCAATTTATCAGAACAGCTTGCATTCTAGTCTCTTTTCAGGCACATTGTGAAACTTTTCTCTCTTTCTTCTTTGTTTCCTCCCTTCTTCCCTTTCGTCTTCACTCCCTCCTCCCCTCTGTCTCTTTC
Organism: Pachyuromys duprasi; assembly: GCA_028658305.1. Taxonomy (NCBI): domain Eukaryota; kingdom Metazoa; phylum Chordata; class Mammalia; order Rodentia; family Muridae; genus Pachyuromys; species Pachyuromys duprasi. Next base: position 57,861,771 of record CM053745.1, read on the forward strand.
TTTTCCTCTTCCTCCCTTTCATCCATCCAGTATTCTCCCACCACTGTGGTACCGATTTCCTTTTCCCTGGTGATGTCTTCTTTCTTGGGTTTGGTGCTGATCATATACTGTTAAACTGTTCTGTGCACTGTGTTACTGTAACTGAAAACACTTTCTTGATTCCAGAGTCATATAAACTACTTTCAAAACTTCAAATAAGTCATGTAGTTTTGCTTACTTTTCCCTGGAAGTGAATAGCAGGGTCAGAGAATCAGGGAATCGGAGGTGTAAATGAACCCTTGGAAAGCATTTTCTTTGATACATTATATTCAGTAATGTTTTCCACAAAAAGGACATTTTCCTTTTCTAGTAGACAATTGTGCTGAATATACTGTTTCATAAATAAAATAAGTTGCTATGCTCAGGTGTGACTCCTATTGTTAACACCTGTGAACAGGCCCTACAAACAAATATCACTACCCACTAATCTTTCACTAGGATTTATTTCAGCTCCATATGAGAACAGCACCATTGTGGTCAATCTGCAGGGACACAGCCATGAGTGACACATTTCTCAGACTTCCTCTCTTCTTCTCCACCTCTTTGTCCTCTTCTGAGTTTTCTTCCTCTTTTTCTCAAACTGTTGCAATTTGATTCTTTTATAACATATGATAAAGCTAATATTTGTTCTTAAATAAGATGGCAAAATATGAAGCCTAGGTTGTAATTTTTATTATTAGCATGAATAGAAATGAAAATGTAAACTTCCCACAAAAATTTGTAAACTAGAATCTTTGCTCTTTGTGTCAATTTCCTGTCAGTAAAGGATCCTTCAGTTTGTGCCACAAACTCCAGGCGACTAGCAGGGTGGAAATGTAGTGAGTTTTCCACTTCCTTTTAACTCAAGTAGTGTACACTTTAAAATAATTATGCAGTGACACAAATGATTGATTTATATATTATATCCTTTTGCTAGGTTTCAGGAAGTAAGTTTATTTTGTGATATAAATTTCATCGAGAGACCTTGTTAGTGTCTTCACAGTGCCCATCACTAAGAGGTCTGTGGCAGCACCCTTTCGAGCATTGCATGTTGATGTTTAGCAAGTAGGCAGACAAGTGTGGCTTGTGTGTGTGTCTGCAGAGTAATAAGGATGCTCCCAATGGCGTCCTGTAACGTTCTCCTCTGGTTTCTTCTCCACTGTCACAGATCATTCCTTTCTGAGACTTTCCCCTTTTACAGCTTTGCCATGGTTGCCTATCTGTAACTGTCATACAAGCCCAGGTGCCCTCAGTGCTGTCCAGACATCTGCTACAAAGAGTCTGTGCTTCTTACCACAGTGAAGCTGAGATGGCACATTTCGATGTGGAGGAATGTGGAAGTTCTATGTAGTAGTGCAGAATAGGGCGGATGAAGAAAGATATTAAGATGCATCAATTTTAGATTTGGGTCTTAGAACTAAACATGTGGGCACCTGCAACGTGTAGTTAAATAGTTGCTCTATATTTGATGCTGTCTTTGGAACCCTGCATTAGGAATCAAAACTGACATTTATTTCAAGACTCCACTGGAATGAGCAACAACCTTTCCATAGTATTAGCTAATATATATATATATATATGTATATATATATATATATATATATATATATATTAGAAACATTGATGTACAGTAATGTGCAATTAAAAATCTAGATACATATGGTCTGGGGAGATGGCTCAACAGTAAGATTACCTGCTCTCTCGTAGCTTCAGCATTGAAAGCTTGCCATGGCCACATGTACCTGTTATCTCAGTGCTGTGGAGGGCAGACGCAGAAGGGTCTTTGGGTTTGGTGGCTGCCAGCCTCACTCTAGGTTTAATGAGAGACCCTATTTAAACTGATTATGTAAAGAATGATAGAGCAGGGTGCTGAAGTTTTCCTTTGGCTTCTGTATGTATACACAGGCACATTTATCTATACACACACACACAGATACACATGCATACACACAAACACATACACATGAATATGTACAACACACATAAATTATAATACAAACATTAGCACACACATTTTAGACACATGTTTATTTTGTAAAACTTAAGTGCCAACAAATTCTCCTTAGGAATGTGGGCAGAAATTTATGTTTTGACATATTTGGACAGTACAATGAAAACCTCAGCAAGTTATTTCATGTAGAAATGTTAAGACATATATATGTTATATATCTATATAACAATTCATTGATTATTAGTTTATTAAACTACCAAATTAGATCTCCTAATTTTTTTATTCATCTTTACAGGTAAGAATTTGTATCTGCCAGCAATCCTCATGTCAGGCAAATAAGTGATTTTTAAAGACAGGTGAAGAATGTAGTTCTTCTTGCTGTCATTCTCCTTCCTCCTTTACTTCATTCCATTCTTCTCGTTTTCCGCACTGACAAGCCCCCGTGCCACACACACTTACTTTCCTTCTATGTCTGCTATTACATATTTGCTTCTACTTTGCCTTTCCTTCACAATGCAGGTTATCTGGAAGGTATTTCTTTATGTCCACCATACACAGAACTATTTTGTTGATGTTACTTAGAGTTGTCAAATAGGAATAATGAACCCATATTTACAGATAACCATTCCCAAACCATATGTTATTTCTAAGTGCTGACTTTTCACCCTAATCCATACTGTCTGAAAGGTGGTGAGATAGAAGAGTCAGAGCATCCCCACACAGCGCTGGGGAATGTGCTTCTGAGGTTGATGTGTTATGTCATATCTCCTGCCTCTGGGGAAGGTGATAGCAGATGCCATTTGTGATGTAAATAAATACAGTTGTGTGTGAGATTCCAAGCTGCTCTGAAAAGCAGAGGCTACTGTTTACTTTCTCTATCACTTGCCTCACTAGGCAAAACACTTGAGAAGCAATTCTCAGCAACTTAGATAAGAACAAAAAGGAAAAAAAAATATGAGATCAGAGGAGAGATTTTTCATAGAATAACAGGTGAGATTCCTTTCAATTGCTTTGTGTGAGCATAATTCTCAGGTGTATGCACATATGAAAGTGTCATGGGGGAAATACCATAATTTGGACAAATATTATGACTGAAAATAAATATTACAGGAGCCGAGGGGCTGGTTCTGCAGCCAAGAGCTTCCTCTGTTCCTTACGAGATCCCTGTCTTGGTCCCCAGCACCCACATGGCTCATCAGAACCATCAGTGACTCCAGCCCCAGGGCATATCAGGGTTTCTTCTGGCCTCTATGAGCAGTACATCTGCATAGGGCCTACACACACGTGTATGCAAAGCAAAGCAAAATAGAAACCTACACACATAAAATAAAACAAAGGGAAAATAAAATAAAACTACAGATATCACAGATGGCAAAAATTAATTTTTAACACTCCTATCTGACCAAAGTTGGAGGGTAAGTATCTGACTCCATCTTTTCTCTGCTTTATAGTTTTGCCTTTGACCTCTGGTACCTCTATCCACGGAGGCAATGATTTGTTTCCATTAACATTATCACAGTTCAAGCTAGTCTGGGATCCCATGCTATGACATCCCATCTTCATTTTGACCATTGTCCAGTTTATTTGGGACTGGAGAAAATTATCCTGCCTTCATGGAAATGTTTTTTTTTTTTTTTTTGGTTGGAACTACATGTCCTGTGACTGCTTGAGCCTGCCAGGATGTTGCATTGAATGTGACAGAATATTTAAGCAGGCAGGCTTTCCTTTCCATGCTGGGCTTTGTACATTTGTATCGTCACACACTTGTTCATTGACGGTACGGTCATTAAACAAGAAAAAAAAATCAATTCTGTAAAGGAAGATAGAGATGTTTCAGCCTCATTAATAGACCAAAACCTAATTAGAGAGACAACGATTATGTAAAGAAAGGTGCTTGGTGTCAGAAGGTCTGGATTAAAGTCTTGGCTGTGTTCCTGGCCGGCTTAGTCATGGTCTCAGGGCCATGGTGTCCTCAGCTGGGAATGCATTGGAGGGACTTCACATTCATAGTGGAGGAATCTGTGTGCCACATGAAGATATGTTCATGTAGACAGCTAGCCCATGCCCCAGATTTCAGGATGTGTCAGTGACACCAGGAATGATAAGTTTAAGTAGCTTAGCTCTTCATGCTAGGCACAAATACTTAAAAAACATTCACTTTCTTTTTCAAATATATAAATGCTTATCCTTGAAATTAGGGGCAAAAGGTTTCTGCCACTTCCAAAGACAAAAGAAATAGATGCTCTGCCTGGAAGCATGGAATTAGAAGAGTTCAAAGCAATTCTTGAACAGTGACTGTTTGGGGGGCTCACTGGTTAAGAGCATGTATTGCAGAGGACAAGTGTTTGGTTCCTAGAACTCACATGGTGGCTTACAGCCATCTATAACTGATAACTCCAAGTCTAAAGGAATCTCACAACCTCTTTTGGCCTCCAAGAGAACCAGGCACATACATGGTGCACATATACACATACAATCAAAACACTCATACAAATAAATAAAAGTTTCTTTTAAAGAAAAATGGCAATTTCGGAAATAGTGTCCTTTTTTCACAATAATATATACAATCCTTAAACATTTTCTTTTTTTCTGGCATGATTCCTATAAAATTTCCTTTTCTTACTACTGTGCTAGCAGAAATACTTGTTTTATCTCTAGGTTCATGTTAACAGTTTGACGAAATATATAAAGACTAAATCACATTCCTAGAGACACATGAATGCACAAAGTTTACAGCCACTAAACTCTCACTATTTAAATTATATAATACAACAGAAAACTATAGGAAGTATCTCTGTAACATGTTTGTGTATTATAATTCATGTTTTGTATTATATAAATTACATAAAAAACAAAAACAAATTGTGTATATTATATATCATAGTTCATAATTTGCCCTAGTCAACAGTGATTACTCTGCAGGTTTCTGTTCACTAAAATATATGACTCAGAATGAAAAATTTATATAATTTTGAAATTGACCCAGCCAATAGTGCAGAGTTGTCAGGCTGATGGTGACACGTTGGTTATTGTGTACTAACTGGAAAATTCGAATTTGAGAAACATTTGAAAGTGTACAGAATTTCCCTAGTGACTTAGTAAAATCTGCACAGTTTGCACAGGGCTAAGTGGAGAGTTACAGACATCAGTTAGAATTCAGGGTATATAGCTCAGTGACCAAAATGACAATGCTTTATCTCTGTGGTCCCAAGAACTGGAGAAAACTTTTCATTTGTTATCTAGGGTAAAGTAGCTCAACATTTCCTCTCTTGTTGACCTATGTTACACTTTGAACCTTAGAACTTTTAACTAAAAGAAGGTATTAGATATCTGTTTGTTTTGCTTAATATCCCAGTCTCAGGAAAACTCAGGCACCAATATCCTCCAGGATTTGTGGTAAACCTAACTGATTTTCTTACTTGTCCTTTGTATTCTAATTGTAATTATAATCAAGATAATTTATGGCATGTAGACAAACTTTTGGTACTAGTGCAATAAAGTAAAAGCCAGCTAATTGGTCATAGTTGGCAAAAAGTTTATGTCATGACTAGATTAAAGTGGTAATGACTATGTTAAAATCTTTAGGCTTTTCTTTATTTCAGGTAAATTAATTCAGCTTAATTTGCTATTAAATCTATTAAAAGCAAGGTTGTTCATTCTCTGCAAACTTTCTTCCTCTTTCTGGCTCTGTAAACAATTATCATATAAAATTTATGTTCTGTATTTCAATCTATGTTGATCACTAATAGGAGTTTATATCATTTTCTAAAGCTCAAAATAGGAAATTTATCAGCAAATAATTATTTTTTTAATTTAATGGGAAAAATGGATTAAAATATGGAAAGCTTTTTATCAATACCCTGCATAACAGAGTAGAATATGTTGTTGAGATGTTCTGAGCATTCTCACCGTATCTATCAGAATTTTTCTAAATAGGGTACCAGAAATTTCAGTGGGAATAAGTTCCCTGCACTTCCCCTGTGCATCAAACACCAGTGTTCTATTTCATTTGGCTGGCAGTGTAAAGCCCTTCAAATAAAAGAACAAGCAAACAATGCCTTGGTGAAGGTTGTATAACATTTAAATACCTAAGATTTAAATCATAACTACCTCTACTGTTTAACAGGATCCAGAAAGGCTTAGGACATGTTTTAGTTAATATTGAAGTCATCCCCTTCACAGGTGGGAGTTTTATGAGTCTTGGAAGTTTGCACTCAAATTATCTTCCTGCAGGATAATTAAGGAAAGAGTCAACGTCAGCATAAAGAAGACAAAGTCTCATAATGTGCTTTCAACATGGATGGCTTTTGCATTTTGTATGAGAAACTCTTCATTATGAGAAAATATCTTGTATATTATAGAATGTTCAGAATCAGTTGTCCCCATTCACAGCACTCGGCAACCAATAACACCCTCATAGATTTTCAGAAGTTTCCAAGTGGGCTGGAAGTTCATCCTTCAAAGAATACTGCTTTCTCACAGAGACTTACTTTGATTAAATTATTACCCACTGTATTTTCAATTAGTCTTCATGTTCCATCCAGAGGCTACTGTCAACTCATCCCATTCCACATCATCACTGCTTCATTATCAAAGATTCAATTGGGTCGTTCATGTTTATCTCGGCTGGCTGTTTTATTTTATTTTTTAAAGTGATCATAAAGCATATATAATTATGCACAAATCTAAACAACATAACAGTCAAGTAAAAACTTGCATCTAGACATTCAGTCTCCTTAGGTTCTTTTTCCTTTATAAGGCACAGCCACTCATGTTAGTTTTTTATGCCTTGTAACAGACAGTTCATACCTTGATTAACAGGCAAACAAATGTAGTACCAGTAACTACTATGACTTGCACACTAGCTACATGTTTCATTGCTAGTGATCACCTTAAGGTGACCAGGTTGTGAATCTTTCCTTTAATCTTACTTTGTTTTTAAGGTTACTGTGTGCAATTCACAATAAATACTGTACTTTGGAAGTATATATGATCAACCCCAAAAATTCTACAAGAGAACCACTACTATTGATAAGCATCTTCAGCAGTGTGTCTGGATATAAAATTAACGCAAAGGTATCAGAAGCCGTCCTGTATACAAAAGACAAATGGGCTGAGAAAGAAATAAGGGAAACTACACGCTTCACAATAGCCACAAATAATATAAAGTGCCTTGGTGTGACTCTATCCAAGCAAGTCAAAGACCAATATGAAAAAAATGAAGAAGATATCAGAAGATGGAAAGATCTCCCATGCTCATGGCTTGGTAGGATTAACAGTAAAAATAGCCATCCAACCAGAAGCAATCTGCAGATTCCCATATTTTCTAAAAGTACTTCATTACTACATGTTTTTCAATTCCTCGGCATCCTATGCTTAAACACATATGTATTATTTTTATTTGTTAGAAAAAAATTACTTAATTTTTGTAGAAATGAAAATTCTCCATTCCTACTGGTATCCCTCAAGTTGGAAATACCTTTTCCTTTTATGTTTTAAGATGTGTGTTTTTTCTTTCAAACTCTCTTTGTTAAAAAGGTTGAAGGATGATTCATCATGGAATTAAAAAAGTCTGTTGCATAAAGTCTCCAGGATAAATGTCAGTAGATTTTTATCACCTTTGGAGCATTTTTTTCTTCTGAATCTAAAGTATCGATTTAAATACTTGGAAAACCTGTTTGAATAAGATAATTTCCTAAAATAATAATCATTTATGGTGCCCAGAAAGATGGTTTAGCACTTAAGAATTCTTGCTCTCCTCAAGAAACCCCAGTTTATACCCCAGCACCTATGTTGTGTAGCTCACAACTTTTTATAGGTTCATGTCTATGTGATCTAACACAGTTTTCTGATCTCTATTGTCACCCTCAAGCATGCGGCATTTGAAACCCATAAGCCAAAAACCTTGTAAAGTAAAAAGCTGATATATTCTGCTATGTTGATGGAGAGCCAGCATGGTGTTGTCAATAACTATTGGATCCCACATGCAGGAATTATTTTAAGTCACATTAGAATGGCTAAATCATAACCTTTGCATTGGCTTGGATTTAGCAGAATTATTGGATGGTTATCTAAAATGACTGTACCAATTTGTACTTCAGGTAGTGATAGGTGGATACCAGAATCTGGTTTTTAACCAATACTTTGGATTTAAAGTGTTTGGAGATATTGTGTTTACTCTTCTGTCAAACTTTTTTTCTAAATAGTTTCCTCCTTAATGTATGTTTATTATTGTTGTTGTTGAGGTATTCATATATTCTGGATGTTACTCTTTAGGTTTTTTTTTTTTAGTTGCAGATATCCCAGCTGTGGCTTTTGTCTTTCCTTCCTCAGTTGCAGCATTTTTAATACAGAGGGCAGACAATAGAATCAATTCTCATTCATCAAGTGGTTTCTTTTATAATAATTTTTGTACAGTGATGAAGAATTTCCCTCTCATAATTTCATAAATATTCTATTATGAGCCTTTTAAATGTTTGTTTATTTATGCTAGATAACAAATATCTGTCAGCTTCATTGAATAGCCTATTGGTGTTCTCATTGCCTGTATGTTCTTCTGCCGTGCAGTGCTTTATATGTACTGATTTCCGATCGTATCCCAGGGTAGTAGTCAATTGTCTGGAGGAGAAGCAACGATGCAGTATTTTAATTTCTATAGTTTCATAGACACCTTTTGCTTCTTAAATATTCTTTTTTTAATGCCCTTTACTTTTAAATATGTGGTATTGAATCAGCAATCAGGGTCCAAAAAATTTCTGCTGACAGTTGATTTGGAATGACAATGTCTCTACATATCAATTTGGCAAAAGCTAACATTTGTCTGATGGGGACTTTCTCAACATAATGGCCCTATGAGTTATCATCTTTTCAAGGTATCATTAATATATCTCTTGATAAAATCTTATGAATTCCCTTAGAAATGCTTTGCACAAAAATTATGGCTCTTAATTTTTTTAATGTTTCTCTAAATGTTTTCAGATGCCAGCCTTGATATATTGCATGCTTTAACAATGTTCAACCCCTAAAATAAAATACAGTTACCAGTAGTAAATTGACAATTTGTCATAGACTCCATCCCCATTTCTACCAGGTGACTCTTTCCTCCATCAACACACTTTGATACTCATTTCTAAAGTTTAATGTCATTTATATTCAAATGTCAATAGTGTAGCTAATTGTGTAGAATTCATGTGTATTTTCTTGAAGTAGTCATTTATGAAGTTATTATTTCTTAAATTTGTCATATTTTCACAAATACTGATTACAAAACAACAAATATTTACACAATGTTTATTCTTAACCACTGGTAACTGTGCATAATTCAGTGGCTTATTATTATAATAATATCCACACATGTTACAGTCTGTTGTTTCTATTTACAGTGATCTGTTTAGAAGTCATCATAACATTTTCAAGGCAAGTACACTTTGAAGAAGACTATAAAACTTGTGAAGACTGTAATTTCTTAAGGTATATTTAAGTGGTACCCAGTAGATAGGGACTTCAAGTTCATTATTTCCTGTACTAAGCGGAATTGTTTTTGTTTTTTTTTTTTTTTTGTTGTTGTTATTTTAAACTACCAGGGGTGGGGATGAAATCTCAAAGGCTGTAAGCCATAGAGGCAGCCTGACAGATATTCAAATTGTTGTTTAGATTAAGTGAACCCTGAGGGAGAAATTGCAGGCACTTTAGAGGCTTACTGTATCTGCCCAGTATTTTACCCAGCCCAATTCACCTCTGTTTACTTTTCCCTGTGAGCTTTTGAACCTGTGACCTCTGTCCTAGAATAAAGCTGTCATTCCTTCTTGTAACTACACCTTCTCCTGTTCCCTTTTAACTACTTTATGCTTGTTCTGATGATATAACACCAGACAAGTTCTCTAGACTGCTTTGTAATTCTATTATGAAAAGAGAGATGAATTATTATTCACCCGGGAAAAGAAACAGAAGACGTAACATGGAGGCTTTTGTGCAGTGCATGCTTACTCAGTGCTAGTTGATGATGAAAAAGATCGAAATCATTCTCTCAACAATAAGTTCTCTAGTTATCTGTCTAGTTATCTAGTTGCAGTCACTTCACCTCATGGTAGGTAAGAGAAAATGACTCAATTCAATAGACAAAAATATTATCAGCTTGTAAAATATAACTTGCTCTGTACTGGGTGCCATGGATTTTTATTAGGTAACTTTTGGGAGAGGCTGGATGATAGAATAAAAGACTTATATCCAGGGGACATGTTAAAAAGTCCTTAGCACAATCTGTTTGAAATACCTTTTTATCATCTTGGATGCTGCCTTTCTCTGATGACCCATATTTCTGTTTTCTCTCCTATGGGAGTCCTTTCATAATTTTTACCAGAACAATAGCTGCCCCTGGATTTAGGTGAACTTCATAGTTTCACTTAGAATCAGAAACTAATTGAGCTTCAGTTAAGAGGGATAATTATTGGAGAAAACGAGGTGGTAGTTACTCTCGAAAGGTTATAGGCTGGTTCCAATCTCCTTCACTTCCTCAAATTTCCTTTTGAACTCAGGGTAGTGCAATCACAGTCTTCTTTTTCACTTTGGAGGAAGCTCTGTTTTGTTTGGAATTTGAAAAGGAAACTGTGTTAGGTAAAACTAAAGAACAAGTCCTTTTCTGGTAAGTGGACGCATTAATCAAAGCAGCTGTGTGGTTATGTGGCTCACTCTAACTCCAGGTGGCAATGAAATAGCTTCCTCATTATAGTCCATACCTGTGAGTTGCGGAGACCTCCTGCACAGATGGCCTTTCTTGATGGACACCCACCCTTGGTGGTAGGGAAAATGAGTATGGGCTTTCTGAAAGGACGTCAGCACCACCCTTGGCTTAATAGCGGCGTCTTTCTTTGCCTGCTAACAAGCTGCACTAGTGCTACATGATGCTCAAGCTGACAAATGTTGTCAAGGCTCCCTCAATGCAAAGATTTTTCTGCTGCATTAAACATGTTAACTTTTATTTTAACGATACCAAAACACACATCAGTTGTTGATTCTTCAACACACAGTGTGGTCTCTGGAGTTATTGTGTTAGCTACAAAATATGGTCAGTGTCCCATTCCAATGAACATGAAGAACAAATATCTTCAATTAGATGCCGTAGAGTCGTGCTGACTTATAATGATTCCGTTTATTCTAGAAGCAAACTAGACATACTTACCTGATGTGAAACTTATGAGCTTGTGTAGTTTGAATTTCACTGTATTCTATTGAAGATTGATTTATTACACACACACAAACTAGGTGTAGTAACTAAGGTAGTTTTTAGCAGATACCCATAGATAGTACTGTTAGCACATGTATATTTATGCATATACTTGTTATTATTCAGAGTTAAAATTTTATAGGATGCCTAGAATAATCAAATTTAAAAATGTTCAAGACTCTCACATAAAATTACCCAGAGTTTGCACATAATGTATGCACATCCTTCGGTTACTTTAAACAAATTTCCATTCTAATTTGTTTTCCTGTTACTGTGGTAAATACTATGCCGCCAAACAATCTTGGGATAGAATGGTGTTTATTTTACTTTTGCATTATAGTTCACCATCCAGGGAAGCCGAGGTAGGGGTTTAAGACAGAAACCTGGAGGTAGGAACAGAAGCAAAATTACTGAGCTAAGCTGCGGACTGGGTTGTTGAGCTACCCTTTATTATTGCCCAGGTGTGCATACTTGGGATAGCACTATCACAGGCTGCTGGTCTCTCCTGCATCAGTTAACAATTAAGACAATGCCACACAGCCCACAAAGCCAGCCTGATCTAGATGATTCCTCAGCCGAGATTTCCTCTTCCTAAGTCACTCTGGGTTGTGTCAGGTTGACAGGCAAACATGAGTTTGATAAAGCGAATAGCTGACAGCTTAAGCTAACTATGACATAGTTTGTGAGCAAGTGAAGACCTCATTGAACAGAGATAGAAGAGCATCATGGGCACATCATTGGCAGAGACTGTGAAGGATTCAGCCCTCAAATAGCAACTACCTTGCCAGTTCCAAAAATAGGAGTGTATCGAGAGCATTCTTCTTGACGGATCTTCCATCCTAAGGATCCAAAGATGGACTTTCAGATCACTGGTAAGACCTCATATAGTGCAAACTCTATATAAAGTGATTGTTACATTATATTTATGGAATATTAACAAGAATATTTATGGGGCTGAAAACAAGGATCAGTAGTTAAGAACACTTGCTGCTCTTATAGAACACTAAAATTTGGTTCCCAGTACCCATATCAGCCACTTCACAACTTTCTGTAATTCCATCTCCAGGGGATCATACACCCTGTTGGGCCTACATGGATTCCAACAGTTACACATGCATACTAACACACAAACACATTATAGACTGATATGTGTTCAGTATAGATACATCTTCTTAGTGGTTAGTTTTGGTTGGTAGTGGGTTGGATCCTGTATGGAGAGCCTGTTAAAATAGAAGGAGAACAATTGTATTTTTTAAAATTTTTTAATCTTTACACTATTGGTTAGGTGTTAATCGTCTTCACTGTATTGATTTAAAAACCAGTCAAAATGCAGACACAAAAGATTCAATAATTGGTCTGAGGCCATGTGTAGCATATGAAGAGTTTCCTTAAGAGCCCAGATGTTCTGTTTCCAGTGTTTGTATTGCTAATCACAATGAGAAGTTACCAGATTGATATACAGTATGCCTCTATGATAGTACATAGATTAAGAGGCATGCCTGTGTGTTTGATAGAGATATTCTGCAATTAATAAAAACAATGGATTCATTTATGGAAGCATTTAAGGTTCATAGAAGTTAGATGACCCTTTAGGTCATGTTTCTGAAGGCAGAAAATGGGAGAATAGTTGAAACAAGAAATATGGACATTTCTACATTCTCTTTTTTCTAAGTTTTTTTTCTTCATTTTTTCCCCTTTCCCATGGTAGTACTGCTATATAGCCTCTGACCTCAGATGATTCTAAATTCAAAACAGAGTAAAATTTCTATTTCTCCCCTTTATAATTATAGTGCACCCCTTTGGAATACAATCGCTAGGAGGTCTTTTTGTTTGTTTGTTCATTTTTGCTAGATTAAAATTTAATATTTTATAATACTGTAAGGAAGCTACTGACTTTAAGTTCCAGGATTCATATATCCTTTTCCTGACTATAAATAAAAATCAACAAGTAACAGAAAGAGTCATTCCAAAGGCAAGCTTATTATTCCAGCAAGTGGAATATGAGCATTTTAATTTCCAGTTCCTCTTGGTTGGATGGATCCAAATGAAGGACAAAAATGTGGACTTTTAAAGATAAATAACAGGTGTAATCATTCATCAGTAAAATAGGTATGCAATTGAAATTTACTACAGGCAGGAAGACTAGAAATGCAAGAATACGGACTTTTTTTCTACCCTAGACCGCATTTCCTTTGTTTCCTGATAAGTACCGTCTCTCCTGTATGTCTGACATACTTCCAGGGGCATTTTGAAATCTGCCTCCGGGTTCCAGACAGGGACTTCTGCCCTAGCTGGATTTTAGAACATGAAGGCCATTCATCTGCATCCTTGGAGGATGATTCACATATTTATGTTCTGTACAGTCAATTAGGAAGAAAAGCTTGCTGCTTTATTAATTAGGGCCCTTTAACATTTTGTATTCTAGAGTTTAATCATTTGCTTATTTGAACGAAAGTCATTTTCCTTAATCACTGTCATTAGTAGCTGTCCATAAATGATTCTCTCACTATAAATTCTATAAGTATGCATTTAATGCATTTTCCATTAGGGATTGGGCAAGACCATTTTACTGGACTGAAATATGTTTTTAACAAGTAGGATGAATTATTGGAATATTTTACCTACCTCTCACTGCAGCTCTCATTGGTTCTTCCAGTTGCTCTTGAAAAAGCCAGAAATTGAGCAAAATAGCAAATTCTAATCTTGTGTTATTCTGTAGTTTAAACTTTCCACATGTTGGAGGAGTTTACCCAAAGCAACATCCACTGTTTTAAACTCGAACTTCCTAGTGAGAAACATGTAAATATTAAATTTTGGCGGAATATATTTAAAAACTTATCTGTACTAGTATAGAGATGTATTTTGAAGATGATTGAAGCAAACCTAGTCCATATCTATCTGATGGTCTTTCAAATGTCTAGAACAATGGTTCTTAACCTCTGGGTCACAACCGCTTTGGGGGTTCTATGACCTTTTTACAGGGGTCATACATCAGATATCCTGCACATCAGATACTTACGTTATGATTCATAATGGCAGCAAAATTACATTATGAAGCAGCAACAAAAATGATCTTATGATTGGGGGTCTCACACCATGAGGAACTGTACTGAAGGGATGCAGCATTAGAGAGATTGAGGACCACTGCTCTAGAACCATCCTAATATTCTTCCTGATGGCTCTTGTGCACATTTTCACATTCCACCATTTCCCATATTTAATAATTTGAAAACTTCTTATGATCACGATTCTCCTCTTCAGCTTTGCCGCTTATGAACAGACACTGTTTCACACAGAGACACCATAGCACCTACACAAGTTCAGCATCTTGAGGTTTGCCAAATGCAATCCATCTTATACTTCCGAACATGGATAGTTGTTGATGTTTTCTTGTCTTATTCTTAGTGACATTCTGGAAAGACAGGCCCCTCACTGAGTCCTCATTTATTATATTTGTCCCAAACATATTAAACTCTCTATTGTGGGAAGGATTATCCTTGCGTTGTCTTGTCTCCATGGTGTATGGACATTGCTTAGTACAGAGTAAGGACTAAGGGAAAAGTTGGTGAATGAGTTAATACTCACCCTCTGCTCAGTTTGGAAACCAACAGGTAACTGACATTCAGGAGGCATGCATTTCAAAGTCCAGAGAGTGGTTGTTTTTTTGCTTAATTCTTTAGAGAAAGGAATTTTCATAGTATTGTACTAGCTATTTTCACCTGCTTTCAGGTTTCCCATCTTGACATCACTGAGTATTTTACACCCTAGACAGTAATGTTTTAGTCAAATATAGGCTTTAATCAAGAAAAAATTAATGTATGAAGTTTGGAATGGAAAATAATTGATTCTTAAAGGAGCATTAACTGAAATGGCTAAGAAAGTTGTCATATAAAAATGTGTTTGGAAATTAGACTTAGGCACTTCAGGTAAGATGTTTATTGGGTGAATGTTGTGTGCTAATAAGTACTTTATTTGACAATTCTTTGAAAACAAATTAAATACTTATACTAGCTTGGGCATTCTCAAGGTTTTCAAAATGATAATAAAGGATAAAAACCATACTTCTATGAGTCTTGCATTCAACTTAAAAAGAGATAATTGATTATGGAATAAATAGGAGCAAATAGTATTGAGTGAAAGAAATATACAGAGTAATGTAATAAAAACAGTAGAAAGATGGTGAGGTTTAGGAAGAGGCCAAATGTTTAGTATTTCTACTGCACAATTGAAATTCAGAGTTCTCTAGTCAGGAGAGCTTGGTGCATTTAAGGAAAAGGCCCTTGGTGACCTGCAGGAGAACAGCAGTGGGAGAGGAAAGAGTACAATCGGATGTGCACAAGTCTCAGCACAAAGTCTTTGTTTCTCGTTAAAGAATTGAATGCATTTTTAAAGACAGTTACTCATGGATGGAGGAGAGTGGGTCCTTGGGGAGGCAAAGGTGAATTTGGAGAAGCGAGAAGAGGTCTTAGAAGGTCTTAGATGGTGTAGGTTAGTACCATGCCAATGGCCATGGAGAGAAGTAGATGGATTTTTGTGTATGTTAGCTTGCAATGACAGTTCTCTCTGAGGGATGGGATGTACAAGCAAAAGGGGATTAAAGTTTACAACTGAGTATATTGCTAAGATGTGCAGGAGAAATCTCACTATGTCTTGTTGGAATCTCAGTGTCCCTGTGCTATAGAAGTAGGCATTGGGATTCACAGTATGGTAGTTCCATTTTTATGAGTCTATGCATGTAAGCAATTTGGAAGAATGGATGGAGTTTTCTTAAAAGTCTCATCGTTTTGTGATTGTAAACCTTTGTAGTGCTAGTAGAGTGAAAGAATTATGTAGATGGTAATCAATCATAATGACATTATATCCTGGTTGTTCTTGCACAAGTCGCCTCCTATAGTAACATAAAATATAGGCACATTTGCTATTTGTTGTTGACCAGGCCTGTGAATAATGCCAACCATTTTCTATCACTGGCCACTATTGGACCTACACATCTAGAAACTTGCTTAGCTATCCAAAACAGTGCAAGGCTTCAGAAAGATAAAGCAACCAATTTACATAACCCAGAATAATTTGGCTGGCAAACTCAAGGAGATACTGTGTGTGGATCAAGTTTAACACATTCATTTAGATTGGCTGACTCCCATGTGTTTCTTGTGCTTGCAGAGGGTCCCATCTGTTCAGCTCTTGGCCAGAGACCATTGAGCCTATGAGCACTGCAATTTCTTATTGCAAACACCCAGTGATTCATAATTGGTTTATGGTACCCCAGATACTCACCAGTAACATTGCTAATTAGTGTAAATATATGTGTCAATTATTCTACAACGATGAAACCTGCTTACTTTTGATGTACCCAGCTGATTCCAGAAGCCAACACACTTCCTTGCAACCCCCCTTCCATTGCCTCATGTCTACTTTTACAACTTAAAGATGTCTTTGTTAGTTTAGCATCTCAAGATGTTATGTTTGACTGTATTCCCAAGGTTCTCCATAGAATGAAATGAGAAGGCCTCTGCATGCCAGTTGATTGGGACCAGTTGAATTTTTTTTAAACAAACCCTGCGCTTCATGCTTCATTGTATACCTTCACTCTTTGGGTTGTTTCTGTTTGGAATTGCCTTTTCAACTCCATTAATCCCCACCTGTCACAGATTAGTCTCATTTCAAATGGCTGCCTAATGTTTCATCCTTTGATGTCCCCATATTTACTTTGTTCCTTTCTTTTGATATGTGACTTCTTTCCTCCTGGCCTAGCCATACATCTTGAGCATTTTATTGCTTCTTCTATGTAAGCTCTTTAATTTTCTTCTGACATCTGTGGTATGCCTTACACATAGCATGTGGCCAATTAGGATTTGGTGACTTTCATTAAATTTCTTGATATCTTACTAAGGCATAAACATTAGCAGCACAGCTAAATCATTTCAAGGTTAATGTGTGGAAATACCAGGCTGGCAGATGCTTGTATCATCCCCACATCCACTCCCATTTTGACATTTTAATCTGTACTGCTCCTCTATGGTCCCATGGTCCAACCTCTTTGATTTCTTTGTGGAAAATGACAAGGAGGAAGGGCATGTAAAGCTGGTAGACCTCATTGACGCATGCTCCAGAAGACCCTTGGGCAGGTTTTTTCTTGGATTATATTATTTCCTTTAGAATTATCCAAACCTGTCAGGTGTTTTCTTCCTTATCTCCCCAGAGAACTGCCAGTTAATCTAAGATTAGCCCACAGCCCCTATTTTCCAGGTCTCTGGTTTCATCAATAAAGTAGGTTACATCTTTTTTGAGCTTCATTACCTTCTCCATTACCTTGCTCTCTTGATCCATATTGTTGCTTATTCATTCATACAGCCAAAACCATCCATTTTGGGCTACTTTTCCACATCCTATTCTTACTCTTGGATGGGGCCATTTAATTCAATAATGGCTGGGCCTGTAAAAGCCTGGCAATGTTTGAGCTTTTTGTGTGGTCTTTTACCTCATTGCTCTTCTGGTCTTCATCTTGGAGCCCAGTGGCCATCAACCTAACTAAGAATTATTTTGTTACTTTTCCTCTTCTAAATGTTAATGGTAAAACAAATTATTTCATTTTTAAAAGTATGTAATTTGAGTGAATATATAACAACTTTAAAACATTAGAAAAAGTGGTACCTACATAATGGAATGTATATACTTCAGTGGAGGTTGCATATGACAGTCCAATCCATTCAGTGGATTATGCAGTTTCACCATCATTTTTGGTGCATTTTAAAAATGTAGATGAAGTATCAACACCATTTAGCAACAACATGATTTGTACAAATGCATCTATTAACACAATATACTTCAAGTGGTTTCATTAGTTTGGTGTTTGGCAAGAAAGTTTATGCCAATCTTGCCGATAGTGCATGGCATTGTCCAAGCGTGTTAGTATCACTGGGGTTCGTGATTCTCACCTTCGAATTCAAAGCAAGACAGTTTCTCCAGGTGAAGAAGTTGCTGTGTAGTGACAAGTGTGGAGAAGTTAACATTTTGTAGTATAGAGTCAGCACTTATCACTATTATGAGACCTGCTGTTGCTGATGTCCTTATTCCTGCTGTTGTATTGTTTTTATATTGTCCTATTACCTTGGTACTCTTACAATTATCACTGGGACTGAATCTGTTCTATGTGCAAGTAAAATGTGTGCTATCCTTTTCACAAAAGATGAAACAATTAACAGCATAATTTTGAGATGGCATTTGTACATCTCCACCTTAAAAAATAAATGGGCTTTATAATTTATAGCATAACTCTTAAAGGAAAGAAAACCAGGGTTGGAGCCTCAAAGGAGGGAATGAACCCAAAATCTACTAGTAGGGCCCTTTTAGATGGGCTTTATGTAATTTAGAAATTAAATTCGTCTAGATATTGTTTATGATACATACACTTCATTGTTAAATGTGGCTACACCTTCAATGGTTTAAAAGTGGTTCTCTACGGTAAGATGTCTTAAATAAAGGCAAGCCTTGCTTTGCATTTATCTCCTGTAATTGCTGAGATCTGAGTTTCGAAGAGAATTCTTTACTGAGGTAAAGAAAAGTTCACCACAGTTTGCTAGACTGGTTCATGTGGAATTTATAAGAATGGACTGACCAGCATGCCCTTTTAAAATTCCTTAGTTAATCTCTTTATTGAAAGCTGCTGGGCTAGTTGATTAAGGAAGCCTTATGGGATGACTGCTTTTAGTGTCATACAAATGAAGCTGAATTGTTGCTAAGTAAATCACTATAGATCAAAGTGCTTTGTGGTCAAAGTACTGCAGTTAATTTTTTTTTTCATTAAGTTTTAAAGAGAAGGTGAAGGGTTGAAGAATGAAACACACCAAATTTGACATCTATGATGCCCATTTACATCTGTGTGCTTCTTTGAGCATCTGATGTCAGAGTCTGGGCAGGAGTGCAGCAGAGCAGAAATGGGCATAAGCAAAGCCAGGTCAGCTAACACTCATTTCCTATTTATAATTGCTGGGCTCTTCTTGGCCATTAAGAAATCAGTTGGTCTTTGGAGGAAAGTTCTAGTGTAGTCTGGGAAACTGAAGCTACAGATCTGCTACCTTCTCCACGCTTTAAAATCTCTGGTCTCAACAGCCTCCTTGGCTGTAAATGTCCACAGGACCTTGGCTGTTTCCTAACATGTGACCTTGGGCATGTAGCTGATTTTTTGTTACATTTTGACTTTTTCATACCACCACAGTGTAAAAGTTGCATCTTCTTCTGTGTTGTCCCCAACAGCTAAAGTAGCATCTGCAAAAGTTTGGATGGAACAGATGGATTTGTGGAATTACAGTTTGTCAAATTAGGATGATAATGAGGAAATAAATAAATGAGGGTTGTAAAAACAGAAGATACAGGAATGGAATCCACTATAAAATTCTACATGGGTTTCAGTAGACTTGGTAGGACTTGTGGAAATTTGGGTACCTTGTTTATGCAACAGGAACTTTATATACTGATCCACTGTTCCAGCTCTTTTAGTAACAACTTTTTAAATTTGATGCATTTGGTTGAATTGTGGATTAATGACAAATTAAAATTAATATGCAGTTAGACTATCCCTGGGTAATAAAGAAGGTGGTCAAAAATGCGACAGAACTGCATGCTGGTGTTACTTAAGTGATGGTGTCTTTGGGGAGAGATAAGGAAAGGCTCTGTGGGGCATCGCTCTGAATCAGAATAAAAGGCTTCATCAAGTTGTTATGGAAGTATGTGCAAGTGAAATAAATTCTCGAGCAGCGAACTAATTTAGGAAATGGCCTTATATTGCATTAGATGAAATAACTGGCCAAAGCTTAGGCTTACTTGTGCTGACACAGCTGGGTCAGCAGGAAATAATGCCATGGTCCCTGATGATCCTCAAGTTTTTGTGGTGACATTACTTTTAACCTTAGTGGCCTCCTGACAGGTCAAGACACTGCTGTGGATTAGCAAAACTTTCTACTGTGAGCTTGTAAAACACATGGGAGGGCAGTGATTTCCGTACAAGCCACCAAGGAAACACTCTCTCTATTGTTACTTTGTCTTGACCAGAAACAATGCTGGCGGTGTCCAAACAGAGCCAGATGCTGCTGGCTCCCTCTACCCTTCAAAGTATAAGCAATCTAAAGGATTCTTCGTTCTTCAGAGCCAATACACTTCCACTGTAGAATTCTAGTGTATGCCATCCCTTAGCCAGGAGCCTTTTCATCTTTATGTTTCAGTCTCTCTCTCTCTCTCTCTCTCTCTCTCTCTCTCTCTATCATACTCATGCTTTCACAGCTCACCCGGGCAAGGGGTGATTACAAGAAAGTAATGGATACTTTGAGTGACAAAGGCTCTCCAGGAGCTGGCTAGGGAGGATGGGAGGGGACACTTGAGGGAGTCTTTGTGGAATTAGAGCTTTCGTGAGATGTGCTATGCACAAACCAGGAGCTGTACTTGAACCAGTATAGGCAACACGTCAGGTTCATCCTTAAACGATAGACAAGGTCCTCATGGGATGAAGGTTCTGAAATATTCTACAGTTGTAGAACATAGGCCTGCGGAAGTTTGCGTGTTCTTCTACGCGTGGAACACTGTTGGTTCTTCTCTAGCAGTGCTCTTTAACATCTATAACTTACCGAATTATAGTAACTTGAACTATTTTGTAAAAAGGTTTTATTATGAGCTTGCAAATGTAAAGCAAAGGTCCCTGTGATGATGTATTCTATATTAAGTACTGATTTGCAAACACGAACAGTCTACTTGATAGTAAACTGCAAATAAATATATGATCCCAGCATTATAATTGAAAGGTTCTACTGTGAGCTCCCAGCTGGACACAGCCCTGCGATCCTTCTCCCTCTCTCTCCGTTGTGTGGTGATTGCAAGCAGGTACCACAGTTCCTAGATAATTCAAGAAAGGTTTTCTTGGCACTCCTGTTTTAGTCAGTCAGCACATTGGGAGTAGTGGGCAAACATGGCCTGTGCGGCCTATCAAAATCAGAAAGCTTAACATTAAATCAAAACTGTTCTTCCAAAAGAGGACTCTTTCTAGAAGCAAAATAGAAAACTTTAGATATCAGAGATACAGAGCCTAAACTTATCGCCTTAAATAAGTGTCTTTCTAGGTTCAATGGAGAGTTACGTTGAGCAGAATTTTAGCTGAAATTATTTTTAGTATTCCATTCACTCATGGCTAGGGAAGCCAGGATTGGAAATCAAATGGTAACTTCCCTCCAACCCCAGCTAATGTTTTAAGGAACTAACATCTTTTATAATTAGGTGATCAATGCAGAGTCAATATTCAACTTTCATTTTTAAGCCTGTCTAATTATTCAGTCCTCTTACTTGCATTACTTATTTGCATGCAAAGGTTTTGTTTACAGATGAAGCTGATGAAGGATAGCCCTCCCTTTGATTAAAGTATCAAGCATTCTACCTTAGTGGCATTCACGTGTTTTGATGCATTTACTCAGTTGCATGCAAAAATACTTGGAAACAAAGAGCTGGGTTGTTCTTTCCATTTCTGATCAAAGCATGTTGGAAAGGATTTTATATTATGGTGGTATTTGTGATAGACTTCAAATGTGTAAAGTTAACCAGATCTCAGTTGGGCAGAAAAATATTCTGTCACACTAGCAGTGAAGAAAACCCATACAAATTTGATGAATAGAAGCCGGACTCACATTTCTTCTTCTTTTGGCCCGTTATTCTCTCCTATAGTCTTAGAGTAAATGAGTAGTCACACACATGGGGGAGATTGTTTTTCTTTCAGCAGAGAAATCGCCAGTGTCACCACTGTATCTGTCTCTGCTCAACTACCATGAAAGTGCAGGATCCAGTTTCATCAAGTGAGTCCTCGGAGCGGGAACACACCAAGGTGGCTCACGGCCTTTGTTCAGTTTATTACACTGTTTAGCAATCTAATTTGTGTCTCTACTTGTTTAGAAGGGGCATAACTAGTCTGTTCTTACTTTCTTTGGTAGGTACTTGAATTGGAGTGTTTATTTGCAGATCTGTCAGTCATTAGCCAGAATTTAGGGAATATGTTGATTTTGTAGTCTTGAACATTATGGCAGCATTTTTTTTTCACATGGAAGTTATCGAATCATACCATTGGTAGACATGCTGTGAAGAAATATTTCAAGACTCTCATTCAAGTATTAATTAGTTTCAGAAAAGAAATGATCTTGCTCCGTGTACAAACTCTAATGAGCCTTATTCATTAAACAGATATTTTTTTCTCTGCAGGCTGTTCTGAATGCTGAGTAGAAAATGCCCTAGAAAATGCACCTGATGATTATTTCAATGTAAATTCTGTGTGTGATTAATTTGCCAGACCAAACAGTATGCTGATACATGGCATGTGAAAATACCTGTTACCAACTCTTAAGGAAACACTTGTAGAATATTAGTGAAACGCTTTGTTGTGCTACCATGGGCTACATCTGAGCAGGGGTTCTATGTTATATCCATACATGGTCCTTGGTTGGAGAAATAGTCTCATAGAGGACCCCTGTGCCTGATATATTTTGTCCTTGTGGAGCTCCTGTTCTCTCCAGGTCATATTAACTTCCCCTTCTTTCTTATGATTTCCTGCACTCTGCTGAAGGTTTGGTATTGAGCTTCAGCATCTCCTTTGATAAGCTGTAGGTAGAGTCTTTCAGAGGCCCCCTGTGGTAGGCTCCTTTCTTGTTACTTGTTTTTTCCTACTTCCCATGTCCAATCCATTTGTCTTTTTTAAGTGAGGATTGATCATCTTACCCCAGGTCCTCTTTCTTGTTTATCTTCTTTAGGTGCACATATTTTAGTATGTTTATCCTCTCTTATAGGTCTATATAAGTGAGTATATACCATGTGTGTCTTTCTGCTTCTGGAATATCTCACTCAGGATGATCCTTTCTAGATCCCACCATTTGCCTGCAAATATCATGATTTCCTTGTTGTTAATTGCTGAGTAGTATTCCATTGTCTAAAAGTACCACAATTTCTGTATCCATTCCTCCATTGATGGACATCTGGGCATTTCCAGTTTCAGGCTATTACTAATAAAGCTGTTACTTGCTCTGATGTAGCCCATGGTAGCTCAGTATCCAAGTGGGTTTCCCTAGTAAAGGGAACAGGAACTATTTCTGACATGAACTCAATGACTGGCTCCTTTACCTCCCCCTCCCCCCTCCCCTGCGCCACCCAAGGGAGGAACAGCCTTGCTAAGCCACAGAGGAGGACATTGCAGCCAGTCCCGAAGATAACTGATAAGCTAGGGTCAGATGGAAGGGGAGGAGGAGCCCCTTAGCATTGGACTTGGAAGGGGGGTGGGAGGAGATGAGGGAGGGTGGGTGAGATAGGAAGGGAATGAGGGAGGGGGCTACGGCTGAGATACAAGTAAATAACCTGTGATTAATATAAAAAATAATAAAAAGAAATGCTTTGTTGTATATCAGATTTTTAAAAGGATATTTATACTAATATCAAAAGATGTTTCTTAATCAGAAAATGCTAGTCTCTTTTCTCATATTAATATTTCTTATAAGAGGCATAAGTTTTAATTTTTCCTTCCTTATAATTGCCAATCCCAATATATTGAAACCATTTTTTTACCAAAATCTTAAGATGATTTGAACTGAAGATATTATAACAGAAATGTTAATTAGTGAATCATACTCAACAACTATTTGCAAGCATAGACTTTTGTCTAGTGTTGGGCTTACTGTTAAGGAATGAAAGTATTAGCTAATTCTTTCATGAAATTTTAATCTATATGTATACATATATATAAGTTGTTTTCTTTTCCTGTAGTTTTCTTAATAGCCTTGGGAGTTGCCTGTTCTATTTGCATATTTGAAATAGTCTGAGGCCAGAAAATAAAAACATTAGTATACAATATAATCAATTAATTGTTGCATTTAAAAAGAGCATAAATCTTCAATTACTTTAATAACAATACAAATATTTCTATTAAAATTCTGATGCACACTATTAAGGGAACATGGTGATTTACTTGGGCAGATAATTACAAATCAATGACTTATAGCATTGAACTTATTTCACGACATTAAGAATTTTAACATTTACTTTCTCACTGTAACTAGAGTAGACTGTAATGAAGCCCAGGAGGGTTCAAGGAGATGACTCAGTGAGTAAAATTGTTTGCTGTGCCAGCCTGGATGGCCTGAGTTCAGTTCCTGGAACACGTGTGAAAAGCCCGCTGTGCTGGCATGCATCTGTAATGTCACCACTCTTACACGGAACCCCATGTCCACAACGTCCTATGACCTTTCATGTGAGTACCATGGCATACACACTCACACCCCTAGATACACAGATGGACACACAGCCACACATACTAGAGAAAGCACAGCATTTTCGCTGTACTCTTTCCCTCATGAGAATAGGTTCATGATGTATTAAGAATTTCTTAATTCCCCTTCTTTTCTTTTCCTATCAGGCTGACTTTGAGCAAACCCATTGGCTTAAATATAACTCATTTATTTATGAATTCCATTTACCGAACTCTATTGATTTCATTTTTAAAGGAAGTCACAAAGTCAGAAACATTCACACATTTATAAACATAAGTCCAGTGAAGCATAAATATGTAGAATTTTGAAAGAGTGTATGGAACCTGGGAATTTCAATTGAGAGCATCTTTTGTTATAATGTAAATCACCAATAAAAATGTCCTAATGGGACATTTGAGACGAGTGTAATTAGATGCAGAAAATAAGACATTTTCTATAATAAAACATTATAATTATGCTTAAAAGATATTCAAATGCCACTGTACTAAACTAGTTTGATGGGCAGCCACCACAATTCCCAGGAGGCAGATATTAATTTTCTCCATTCAGAGTTATAATTTATTGCAAGTTGAACAAAATGAACTAACATTATCATGTTCTCAGTTATTAATATTGCAGAATTTTCTTTAAGGTAAAGTATAAGCTTAAACATAATGCATTGTACAATTCAATTAATA
Source organism: Pachyuromys duprasi (assembly GCA_028658305.1). Lineage (NCBI taxonomy): Eukaryota > Metazoa > Chordata > Mammalia > Rodentia > Muridae > Pachyuromys > Pachyuromys duprasi. The sequence goes on from CM053745.1 coordinate 57,886,923, forward strand.
CTATTTAAAGGTCAATATTTGGGAAATATTTTGCAATTTTATAAAGTGTACAATAATAAAGTGTCATGTTCTAACATGATTTATTAGCCCCAAAGTAACTATGCTGTTCACATTTATCTAGTTCACACATGATATGTGTGCATAGTTAGATGACAATCATGCCCAAATTATTTGTCTAGAATTGGTTTTTAACGTTCAAAAACTGAGACCCCCTTAATACATTTCTTCATGTTGTGGTGACCTGCAAATGTAAAATTATCTTTGTTGTTATTTCATAACTGTAATTTTGCTACTGTTATGAATCGTGATGTAAATATTTGATATGCAGTCCCTGATGGGGTTTTGACCATAGGTTGAGAACCAGTGGTTTAGAAGCTCATCTAAACTAAATCTGTAAAATTACAAACTTTCCCCCCTCTGTTTCACACACACAACAAACACACACACACAAACCATTTAAGCTCTCAAAGCTCTTTTTAATATTTTGTATGTTTATTTGTAATGAGGGTAAAACTAGATCGATTTAGGTGTGTAATTGTTTTCTTCAGTACCACATAAAATTTACGCTTTATAAATTTTAAATTTATTTTTATATTTTTAAGTGTGTTTGTGTGTGGTGGTGATATCACCCCAGCATATTGTTCCGTAGGAATCGTCCACCATGTTTTTTGAGACAGGTATCTTACTTGGCCAGATACTTGTCTACCAGATAAGCTAGCATACAGCAAAGCCCAGGGGTGCTCCCATTTCTCTCTCCCCGGGGCTGGAGTTATTGTTAAGAATGTGCCGCTGAGTATATCTTTTTACATGGTTAGTGGTGACCTAGCTCAGATCTTCATGCTCATGTGATACCCTATAGACTGAGCCATCTCTCCAACCCAATTTAATGATGCCAAGAACAGAACCTCTATTAGAGATTTTGATTTAAAATTTTTTAATTAATTTATTTTTATATCAATCACAGGTTAGGTACTTTGCATCCCAGACGTAGCCCCCTCCTTCCTTCCCTCCTACCTTCCCTCTCCCTCCCTCATCTCCCTCCTCCCCGCCCCCTCCAAGTCCACCAACAGGAGAGGACCACCTCCCCTTTGATTTTAAATTTGATTGATATTTATGAGCACATATTTGCATTTGAAAAAAATGTATTACATCTGAAAAATTCATTACTGGGGAAGTCTGTCAAAATTAATGCATGTAATGTGCATGTATTGTATTATGTCATTCCTTCTTGGTTATATTACTCAGGCAAAGTCATATACATGCATATTTGCAGCATATGTTTTATACCAACGAAAAAGTAAAAACTCCTTAAATATCCATTATAAAAATTGTAATGTTATTGTGCAATATTGGTGAGCAACCAGAATGAATAAAAGTTTTATTTGTTATACAATGTGTAAGAGCCTTAAGAATTTCAGGCTAGCTTGATATTGAATCAGCGTGGGTTTGTATCCATGGGGCCCTCCGTTTCTCAGAATATAAGGGAATTCAAGACTGGAGGAAGGGGGTGTAAGAGTAGATCTGGGAGGAGAAGAGGGAATGAGGTTGTGATCAGGCTGTAAAGTGAATAAAAACGTATGCAAGTGTAAGATAAATAATATCAAAAGTAGCAAGTGCTATATTACTCAGCACGGAGTATCGCAAGTAAATGAATCTATGGAGACCAAAGCAGATGATTAGTGGCAGTGAGGGGTAGGAATAATTACTTAATACTTTTGAGGTTTCCTGTTCATCCCATTCCCAACTCCTCAGATTTGGATGGGGAAAATCGTGGAAATATTTTGCAACTACATGGAATTGTACAACATTGTAAATATGCTACCTCCTGTTAAATTGCACCCTGTAAAGTGGGTCACTATATGCTATATGTACTTTCCCCTACTAGATTATTTTTTTAAGAGCAGAGACACATTAGGGCTTCAGATTTTTATTCATTTTAACTTTGAACTCTGTGCACTGTATGAATTATTGTCAAGAAAGTAATAAGTATTGTTAGAATAACATGGTGTGATTTTTAAATTTCTTATAAGAGGTACCTAACTTTTTCAAACAACTGAATTCTGGTGGGTTACATCTCAGGAATTTTTTCGTGTAAATTGAGCCAGTTGATTTGAAGCTTCCTGACAAGTTTCCTGTGTGGCTGGGAGAGGTGATGTGTGTGCTTCTGCTCAGTGCTGTACACTAACTCTTGCTGTATTGAATTAGGTTCTTTATACACATCATCTTATCTAGTCCTGAAAGCAGCTTTATGGAGGAATGCTATTTCCCACATTTAACACTGAGGATATTGGAATTTCCTATTCAGTGGCAAAACCTATGTTATGCTGGACTGACCCCAAAGCACATCTGTAACCAGACCACTGAAGGTCTGGATCCATACCACAAAATTACAGTGAAACTAACTTGAATCACAATTACCGAATCTAGCCTTAAACAAAGCAACATGGAAAAATATAGGTCATTTGGGGACTGGGATTTGGTGATGGTGACTTTATGGTTACTAGATTGTCTAAAAGGGCCACAGTTTTTGGAATGATTTTTCAACATCACAGTTTGAATGTTGAGGACCATTGTGTAATTAAACCCATAAACACACATGATGACTTGACACAAAGAGAGGCAGTAGCATTTTTACGTCATTATCTTTTAGCATTAATCTTTACATTATTAAGTTCATCACATTCTATTGTTGATAAGTATGTTCTGAGTTCTTATACAGGGAAAAGTATAAAGCTGCTGCTTTTATAAGAGTACATGATTAATGGTAGATTCTGGATAAACAAATAAATATTTAATGCCACATTAGAAAGTGGGTGTTCACTACACAGCTACAGTGAAGAAGATCTAGGGAGCATGCGCATATGTATTCATCGTTCTTTACTGGAGGATTTGCCATGCTCATGAAATCACTGAGCACACCAGGAAGACGTCTGGGGAAAACACTCGGGGGTGTAGAAAGCATCATGTGCTGACATATCGTTGACATTTAAGATCAATGAAGGGGTCTAAACACCTGAACTGTAAGGAAAGAAGAGAGAAGCGAGCCAATTCGTGACAAGATTCTGGAAGGTCTTGCAACATTTTGAATTAAAACAAAATGAAAATAGAGAAGAAAATAACCAGATGTGGAAACTATGCAACTCAACAAACATGTATACAGTTAAGAATAGCCATTTGCAATAAAAGGTATGAAGCTTCACAGTAAATTTTATTCTTTAAAAATTTTTTTTTAAATTCAAGGACACCTTGGCAACTTGCTCTTTTAAAAATTTATTGTGTTTATGAGTGCTCTATCTGCACGTACACCTGCATGCCAGAGAAGGGCATCAAATCACATTATACATGGTTTTGAGTTACCATGTGGTTTCTGGGAATTGAGCTCAGGACCTCTGGAAGAACAGTCAGTACTCTTAACCTCTGAGCCATCTTTCCGGCCCTAAATTTTATACTTCTATATCATATATGTTTCTATGTCCTTATCCACTACCAAAATGAAAAATCCATAAAAGAGAAGTAGAAAAATCATTAGCTTTGTATCCCCTTTTATGACTTGTGCTCATGACCTGCATTCCATCCTTCCTTTTCGTCTAAGATGTGGAACCTAGACCACAACGCATGCATGTATGTCAACAAATGTTCATGTGGGTACAGTGACACATACAGAAAGAGAGACAAATGGATCTTTCAATTTGAAAGAGATAGACTGTCTTTGGAGTGTTCAAGCAGGTAAGGTGTTAACCATAAGCATTAGAAATACAACTCTAAGAAGGTTTTGATGATTAGCTGTCAGGAGTTAGGCAGACACAGAATCAAGTACAATGAGGAGGCTTCCCTATTCCTCTCTAGATCCTGTTCTTCAAAATGTGGCCCCTGGACATTATCTGAAAACTTCCTAGATATACATGTTTCCAAACTAAAGTTTTAAAAGCATTGTTTTTGACAAACAAAAATACATTGAGCTAAGGACATTGAGGTGAAGGTGTAAATAAATGACAGGGATCCTGGCTGCATTTTTGTATTATAGTTTGGTAATTTGTTGTTGTGAGTAAGAGCGTGATAAATGGAATGCCTTTTGTTGCAAAAATGAAAGGTGAAAGATTTTATAGATAAGTTGGAAACTAGGAATTTGGTTAAAACCCTGCGAGGCATCGAGGAAAGAGGTGGATATACATGCCTATCAAATGGATATTTGGCTAGAGTTGCAGTTATGAGCCTTTATCATAAGAGAAGCTTAATGCTGCCACAATTCAGGGACTGAGATTTGAAACATCCCAGCATCCAGACAAAGGATCGAGCAGAATCTCCAAAAAAAAAAAAAAAAAGAGTGATGGAGGTAAAGTGAAATTGTTGATGACAGCTAGGAATTTGTGACTCTTGACGAACATCTGGCAGAGCCAGCACCAAACTGCTTTGGCACATCCACCACATCAATTGAAACGATCACGGTGCACCACTGTTTCCCCTATGGCGC
>CM053745.1:57891893-57969510 GCA_028658305.1 Pachyuromys duprasi
AGACAGCAAATACAATTAATCCTTTTCACTAATGAGAAACTGTTATTAATGTGTTGAAAAATATCAATAACCTGCAATTTATCTGACTTCTTCCCTTTTTTCCTTTATAATAGGAGTTTTTGTGACTACAGTAATATTTTTAAGATACAGGGCAAGGACATCTATGATATAATGTGTCTTGAAATGTGATATAGGCAAGGTATCAGACTCAGAAGGAAACATGTGTACCATTTGGGCCTTAGTATGAGGGGTTTCCCAGAAGAAGTGCTTATAGGTTGGACTTAAAGGATAATAGTGTTTTGGAAGAAAGAGGAGAGGTCAGGAAAGGATATTTAGGAATCAGTCTCAAATGAGCCAATGAACTGTCTCCAAGAGTGCTGCACTAGAACACTTCAGAAGATGGAGAGACTGGAAAAAAAATCTATGAAAAGATGAAGCATTCCTCGACTCCAGGGGAGTCATTTCAATGTTTGAGCCCAAATGTGATGCCAAACTCCCCATGCTTCAAGACAGCAACTGTGCATCACTGTAGAGACTGGAACTATATAGACCATAGAATTGTGAAGAAAAGGAGTTCAGTTTGGAAATTGGGAGGCAGGGAGCCCTTGCAGTGGTGCCTCCCAGGAAAGGTGGGGTCATGAGCAGGAGGAAGAAAGTGGGTGGATGTGGAAAACTGGCATCTGAGAAACACAGCTCAGCCGTTGCTGAGTGAGTGGTGAGCCATAAGGCACTGGCCTAGAACCCGGAAGCTTTCTAGTACTGCACACAGAATGGCCCTATGTGTGTCTTACCTAGAAATAGGGATGTCCCAAGAAAGTGGTGGTTTAAAGGGGAGAGGATTTAATTCTTCTTGTGCCTGACCTCATATCTGCCAAGTAGAAATGTTCTAATGATAGTTGTAAATATTTGCCTGGGTTTTGGAGAATAGCCAGAGGGGAAGAGAGAGATTTGGTTCACAATTTTGCGAGTAATACATGAAGGTGAAATAAGTATCCTCCTTTTAGATGGATTCCAATAATTAATGTTCTGATGGGTGGAAGAAATCTCAGACTTTGAGTAACACATTGAGAAAAACAACACATTTCCTTTGTCTTTTGAAAAGCCAGAGATCATGATAATTTCCTTGAACAAAATATGTAGCATAGATTCTGTGAAAACAGGTTGTTTTGTGCCTCTAACAGCAAATACTTCGATGAATGTGAGTCAGGAACCAGTGAAGACGGGTAGAAGGCATTTCCCTTTCAGGCATTGCATATGCTTGGTTTCCAAGGTCAAGGCTTCATATTTGACTGCCAGCTTTCCCAATTAGGAAGCCCCAGAGATCATTGCCTCAAGGTTGTTCGAGCTGCAAAAGCATTCATAAGCACAAACACATTTTATGTCCACCAAAAGTCACTCTAGTTGGCTGAGTACAGTTAGTTATCATAGAGACTTACCCGTTAGCTCCAGGCAAGCCCTGCCAACAGCATTGGTATTCAAGACAAAAGACAGCCATCACTGCAAATTCTTGTCTACTATGCAAGGTGTATCTTTTGATCTTTTCAGAAAGAGCTAGAAAATTGGATGGTATTTGCAGGAGCCTTTCAGCTGAGAAATGTCAATAATGTAATCGTGTTGAGACCAGTACACGGAATTGACTTGTTGGGAGATGGATACAGGTGCAAGGATGAAACGTGTGTCTGATTATTACATAGGAGGGAGTTTCTGCCTGAGACCCTGGGTCGCCAGCCCGCACCAGGAAGCAGCATTAGGACAGTATGATGAGTATTCTGAGCACACATTGGAGGGGCGCACCCACATCTGAAGTTTTCAGAGGACAGAAAGAAATATCAAAGTAAATTACCCCCCGCTATTTGCATTTGTAGCACCTAACCCGGTTTCCTCCATTTGCTAGATCAATGGCTACAAAGTCCACACAGGTCGTGACGCTTTTCTCTTAGTGGCCCACCTGCACTGTGAACTGGATCTCTGCAGGTGGGGCACGAGGGGATTCCCGTTAATTTTCATATGTTGGGTTTTAAATTTTAAGGTGGATTTTTAATATGCTGCCATTTGTGCTGACCTGTACAAGGAAGATCCCAAAAGAATCACAATAGACAATAAAAACTGTGATTTTGCAATTGCATATGTGTGCATTTTGGTTCAACTTTTTCCTTTTTCTGTATTTGTTTAGAATTTTGATGAAATTTGTTTCACATCTATGAAGAAATTTTCTGTAAAAAATGAAAGGGGGAAAACAGAATCCCTACTTACTTAATTTAATACACACCTCTATCTCAAGGGACAGATTACAACTTTAGCAGTATTCTCCAGACAAAATATGCTTTATTATGAAAATGCAGATCATAACACTGATTGTCACACTCTCTCATGTGCGTTAGAATCTTATCTTACACATGTTTCTGTTTTCTGAGCCTTTGGACTTGTGTTTTGACTAGGAAGTGAAGGCTTATAGGGATAAGTGATAGGCCTAGCACACAAACTGCTGAGGTGTCTCATAGAGAAATACAGGATTGCAATTGTGATGATAGTATTAACATTGAATAGTTAGACTGTTGCGATGCCATGCTTTTTGTAAATATTCCTTTATATTCTAGTATGTAGTTCTTAGAATGCTCTGCCGCGGGCACAGCTCTCATTGTGACTACATGCCTGGGAAAGAGAGGAAGAAAAAAACCAAGCAGCAGTCAGCAGCTCCACAGCTTTACATCGTGGAGTCGTCGGCCTGTAGAATCCCAACTCTAAATCTAGCACTGAATAAGCTCCCTCCAAACAATCAATTAATGAGAAATTGTGCTTGTTACCATGAGAAGCTATGTACTCATTGTCAAGTTCACATTTGTTGAAGATCTATCCACCACCCGTTTTTTAATTTTTTCTAACAAGTGAGAAAATGTAAGTTTGCTACTTTCTCCCACTGTGTTTGTTTCCGAGTTCTAGGAGTTTAAATTCAGAATTCTGTTGATGACACCGAGCCGCAGTGAGAGGAAAAAGGGCTCATGACCGAGGGCTTGATCACCAATGCTGGACAGTCTGCCATGAATGGCATCGGTTTGCTCTTATGTCATAGATTCTTATTGAGAATTTTAACTTAAAACTTTGGTTTTTATGTTAGTCAGCCCCAGATGCAGGGTAAATACAAGATTTAATATTATTAATTAATAACATTGATTTGGGGCTGGAGTGAAGACTAAGAGTGATAACTGCTCTTGCAGAGGATCTGAGTTTGGGGCCTGAACCCATCTCAGGTGGCTCAGAGCCTCCTGAAATTCTAGTCCCAGGAGGTCTGAAAACCTATGGGTTTTCAAACCTGTGGGTTTCATGGGTACCAGTACACACACACACACACACACACATACAATACGACTAAATACTAAAACGTGTTAGTGCACTGGGCTTACCACAGTGGTGTGGTGCTTTCTGCTATGACTGTGGCAAGGGTTTCATTCCTCATCACTGCAAAACTAAAAGCAAGAAGAAATGGACGAGTCCATTTTACACAGGCCGTCGCTTGTGTTAGCTCTGTCCTCTTAGCTCTGTTGCTCACGCATGGGTCAGCTTCCTCATCACCAGTATGGGAAGTAAGGCGCAGGCTGCCTCAGGTTCCCCTTCTGCTTGCAAGCTTTGAGCAGAATATAGTTACAACTCCTATTATAAGTTATATATGTGTGATCATGTTTATAATAATACGAATATCCAAAAAAAGCTTGATTCCTCTGCTTTCCCATCTTTAATAAATATCAAGTAATTAGGCAAAGGAAACAGAAACTTTACACATGCTGGAAGTGTAGTGAGTATAGAGCAAGCTGTTTTCCCACCCTCACTTCTGTCTGAACACAAAATTTTCATGGCTGACCCAAGTTAATGGAACAAGGAAATTTCTTCTTTTCCCAAAGAAAATCTTAGGAACACACAGTAAAGAAAATCTCTGTCTCTGAGAGAGAGCCTGAAAAGGTACATCATTCCAGAAGCGGTTCTCTCCAATTTTATACTATCTGGCCAGGGTGGAGTGTCTTCTACTGAGCAGAATATAGAGACTGAAAGTCCATTAAATCCTCAAAGTGAAATCTGCATAGATAAACACAAGAGTCAAGCATAAGGATTCACAAATAATACAAATGTTGGTTGCTAGTCTGTGTGATGAGAGTGACAGGAAGGGACAGATGGGAGTCAGAGGTGACATCAGAGGTGCTGGCCCTTTGAACAAGAGCCCAGAGCCACAGAGTCGGGTCATGAGTAGATAAGAGAGACAGAGCACAGAAAGTCACACACGAAAGAGCAAAAGAGAATGAGAGGTCACATTACCATCTCACAGCTTAGAGATATGAGTGCATGAAATTAGCACGGTGGACATAGGAAATATTCACACTGTGTTCAGTGTGAATAAAGAGCCCGGTGCCTACTTACAGATCAGATGTGCAATAAAATAGAAAACTTCTGAGTTTCTACTGTTGATACTAGTTTTCTTTTTGTTTGCTCCCACCAGGTTGAGATAGGTGATAGGAGTTGGGTATGACGTATTGGGCATTATTCTTAAATAGGGCATTATCATTGACATTTGACAATTGACAAATGATGTTGTCCCTCCAATGTCACTTTCAGTTTTCACATGCTTTTAAAAGATTTACAGGGTATATACTCATGCATAAGTTGATATTAAACATATAATATAGGTGTAAAGTCTGTACACCTAAGGAAGCTAATCAGGAAGGAGGACTCTGGCTAAGATGCTCAATATCCATTCAGAAAGGCAAAGAGGATGGACATCAGAGGAGGGAGAAAACAGGGAACAGGACAAGAGCCTACCACAGAGGGCCTCTGAAAGGCTCTACCCTGCAGGGTATCGAGGCAGATGCTGAGACTCATAGCCAAACTTTGGGCAGGGAATCTTATGAAAGAAGTGGGAGATAGTAAGACTTGGACAGGACAGGAGCTACACAAGGACAGTGACAGATCCTAAAATTCTGGGCACATGGGACTTTTCTGAAACTGATACTCCAGCCAAGGACCACTAACGGAGATGTTCTGAAACCCCTGCAGAGAGGTACTCTATGACAGTTCCATATCTAAGTGGGTTCCATAGTAATGGGGACAGGGACTGTCTCTGATATGAACTGATTTGCCTGCTCTTTGATCACCTCCCCCTGAGGGAGCGAACAGCCTTGCCAGGCCACAGAAGAAGACAATGCAGCCACTCCTGATGAGACCTGGTAGACTAGGATCAGAGGGAAGGGGAGGAGGACCTCCATTTTCGGTGGACTGTGAGAGGGACATGGGTGGGGAAGAAAGAGGGTGGGATTGGGAGGGGAGAAGAGAAGGAGGTACAGGGGGGATACAAAGTGTCCTACTCAGGACAAGGCATTTCTTAAATATACGACTTACCTCCTCTAGGTGAACATCCCAACAAACTTGATATACATCATGTGAAAGTTCACAGCAGGTGGAAGTACTTGGCATCACCCTTACACATGTTGTATTTTTGTGCTAACAAAACAAAACACAACCAACCAAATCCTGATAGAGCAGCATGTCATCACAATGACATTTCCAAGCCTGATGCTACTGATAGGGTTTTTATTAGTTAATTAAATGTGTGCAAATTACACGGGCTGTTGAGGATAATGCAGAAGAGACATGCATGCTTCATTGGAGCTCAATTTCCTTTCTGAAAAATTATCACTGCATTAAATCACTTGACTTCCTACAATAAGCAAACTGAACTTCTCTCAACTTATTCTGTATTCCAGTCTACTTTTCTCTAAGGTTAGTTTAGTTCTAGCTAGTTTTAAAATTTTTTTTTAGAAATTAAATAAAATAATTTGCCTTAAATAGCAGTTTTTTTTATAACTAGTAACTAAGTTTTTATTATAGTTGAAATATATTGGGACAGTGAAAAGTATGAACAGTAATCGGTCTAGAACTGTCATGCTTTCTGTTCTCCTTTATGACTTCCATTTTAATGAAAGAAATTAAATCATGCAAATCCCTTTTTCCAACCCCACTCTGTTTTCTAAGTTGTAATGCTTTTACCCCTTGCAATTATGAATTCTTTCTGTTATTCATCCTACAATATTGAATGTGTCTGAGATACAGTGGGTGCTGTTCCTAATGCTAGGAATGCACTGCTGATTGCAAAAGAAACAATGTCCCAATGCTTGGAAGAACTTTTTATTAGTTAAACTTTTAAGATGAAAAATTTCATCACAAGAAAACACTGTGTTGCTTTGTTTATGGTGCAGTATTGGGAATAGATGAAAAAAAAAAAAGCCAACCACTGATCATTTGGGATCCTTAGTATTTTAGCTTTAGTTTAAAAATACTAACAAATATATTGGCCTTCTTGAGAAATAATGATTTTGTTGGCAGGTACCTTGATGCTAGAGATAAAAAGAATCACAAATAACAGCAAGGATTATTCTGTTTCTTTCCTCATGGCATACTCGGTTCTCTCTCTCTCTCCGTCTCTCTCTCCCACTCTGTCTTCGGCTTTCTTCTTGTTGCTCTGTCCCTGTTATTTTCTTCTGTCTTCATGCTCTGGATTAATTGTCTTTTTATTTTTTAATTAGGTGTTTGCTATCTTTCATTATTTCCTTGATACTTTACTATAGTTTTTAACCAATGAATGCTTTTCAAATGTTATTTATTGTTTATTAATTACAGTTGATTCACTCTGTATCCCAACTGCTGCCCTCCTCCTCCCCTCCCATTCTCCCTTCTATCTCCTTCCTTGCTCCTCCCCAAGTCCACTGATAGGGGAGGTCCTCCTACCCTTCCCTCTGACCCTAGGTCTTATCTGGAGTGGCTGCATTTTTTAATGAAATCTCTTTTGAATATTTCCTTTACTTTGCTTAGACTCATGTGATTATTTTTTGCTACTTTGCAACATCTCTGAATTAAAGACTACTATAGGGATTTTGCTCAATTTTCAAGTATAGGAAGATACTTCTTTTTCTTTTCTGTTGTTGAGTTCTACTTTGATGCCATTATGGTTAGAAAACATACTTTTTATGTTTCTACCTTTTAAATGAACATGCTGAAAATTTGTGATCTAGGATATGGTCAATATCAGTATATTAGTCTGTGTATATTTGCAGGGAAGGTATAATGTGCTCTCTTTGTGTCTCTCTAGAAATAGAAATTGGGTTTGTTATGTTGACAATTTTTGTTGAGTTCCCACTGTTTCTCCCTAATATTCCAACTAGTTGCTCTATTAATTAATGATGGAACAATGCTAAAATATCTCACTGTAGTCATTGACTGACTTTTCCATAATTTTCTGATTTTGCTTCAGATTTTATTTTGGAGCTTTATTTGTTTGGTATGTACACATATCAAGTTGCCTTGCCTTTTCTTTGTAACTTGATTTCTATCATCAGTAATGCCTGTCTAATTTTTAAAATGCCAGTATAGACTTATCCTACCAAAGTACCAAGGAACTATTTTTCAAATTTACTTAAATGACACATATTATTTCATCTTTTCTTTGCAGCCTTTCAGTCATGCCCACAGCTTCCTGGGTAGATGCCTTTAAACTGTAGAGGAGACAGAATACAATGTTGCATTCATTATTTCAGACAGTTGTCATCGTTCTGAAATGAAAACTCCTTTTCAAAATTTAATTAAATCCCAGAATCAGCATGCCTTTTTAGTTCTTAGATAATAGAAAGGTTTTTGAACTATCTGGAGATGGTAAAAGGTTTTTTTTTTTTTCAAACAGAGGATCCTCCTGTAAAGATGTAGATTGTGAGCAATGTCTCATTCTCCTATTTAGTTTTTACATAGCAGGCATACTCTCAACTTGATCATGTCCTATGTTTTTTTAATAGAATAAATAGTTTTATAAAAAGACATAATTTCTAATCATTAGACATGTTTATTAACATTCATGTTTTTTTTAGCAAAGGCATGAATAATGTTATATTTTTTAAGGTCAAACAACAGAGTGTCATAAAGAGAGATTGTTAAGTAATGGGAAAACTGCACAGAGGCAAGATCTGTGTCAGTTAATACAGAGGCTTCCTCAGCTTCTTCAAGAAGCCCAGTGCTGTTTATATTGGGCTTTTGTTGACCAGAAAAGCTTATGTGAGCATCTGATAGTCTGTCACATTCAGCAGGCCGATCCCGAAGCATTATCTTAATGTGTTAGTTTAGACTGTGACTCACCTTCTTCTATAAAAGCAAAGAATAATTTTGGTCATTGTTTAACATTTTTTTAAATGCAGTTATCATTAAGTTATAATTCTCTTTTCAGAAAACTGAGAATGGCTCCATGCCTTTATATATTTACATAATTAAAGTATTTACATGAGTAAAACAATGGCATTTATTTCCACACTATTGTGGCAGGTAAAGAAACAGTCTGAATGACTCCTCTGTGTGATGAGGGTCTGTGGAAGCAGGTACGTGGGACGATGCTGTTGGATGAGCTCCTCTTGCTTTGGTGGTGTTGACAAAGCAGTCCTCATCCGTGAAGATCAGCATGGGAAACATTGCACGCTGGGCTTCAAATTTATATGGCAATCTCAAATAGTTCCTGACATCTGCTTTATGTGTTTCTAAAATCCAGAGTCATGGCAAAAATGAGTAATCATTTTTGATGTATTCTGATTGAGGAAGATGGTTGGGAATGGTGCATTAGAGTGCACCTCCTAGAGCCATATCCAGACATTAAGGTCATTGCAAAGAATTATTCTAAATTGATTTCATTTGCCAAGTCTAGCTATTGTAGATGTTGAATAAACTCATAATACAATAATATGAGATAATCTCGGTTTTCATTATTTAATGCTGTGATTTGGATGATAAGGAAACAAATTAACACACCATGACAAAACATAGTAAATCTTTTTAGAAGAGTCACATTGTTATTGTAAGTTTTGATAATTTGGAAAAAGAATGGGCCATTTCTGTTTGATTTCTTTCCATTCAACACATATAGAAGTTAATCTAAACTAAATATAGAAAGCACACAATACAATTTTGTTTTTGATGCTCTACAGGGGAAGAGACAACAAACAAATACGTAGAAATCATTCAGTATCAGCTCACGATACAGATGTTGGGGAAAATGAATAGTACTGTGGGTAGAATAAGAACAATGTAGAAGAATACTGTTTCACACAATATTAAGTCCCCAAGAAATCCTTAAACTCATAGAGCTACGTGGACAAACAAGACAGGAAGAACTTGGGGTAGACCTACGGCATTATTAAAGTTTTCATTTCCCAAGGAAACCAGAGCCCACAATGTCTGGTCCCTATCCTCTTTCCCATGTTTACCAGTCATCTGACACTGTGGGCTGCAGAGCCAAACACAGCAGTCTCATTTGGTTGAACACTCCTTCCATTTACTTTTTTAATGAATTCTTTCTGACTTGATGGGCATAAGGATTTATGTTAGAGTTAGATTTACTTACAGAGGCTCTGATTATTTTATTTTATTTTTATTTCTTCTTTCATGTCTTCATGTGTGTGTACGTGCGTGGGTGGTAAACACAGCAGGCTTTATTGTGGACTTATCTATACACAGGTACTGGATACACAGGTAACACTCAGTTCACACACACACACAAAGGACCTATAGTAAAAGGGGAGCAAGTTTCAGCTGTCTTAGGAGCGGCAGGAGTTATGCTTCCATAGAGGAGACAGCATTTTGCATTGCGTCTGCTCAGTTTCGCTCTTAAGCCAGTCGCTCCAGACCACAAGCTTCTGCTAATGTTTCATTCTCAGAAGGCCTGAGTGACAATGGGAAGAAGTTGATGAAAATTGTGTGCATTTTGATATGTTGACCTTGGGGCTATGGCTGGTAATCATTGTTGGAACTTCAGGGTAGACATTCATTTTGGTGTTTTCCAATGCAGTCATCATATTCTATTAATTGTATTCTGGAACCTTGGTGAGCATGCATAGATTTAATTGAAGGGATTTAAAAAACCTTCCTAACTTACTTATAGTCTTTATTATACACAATAATCTGTGTAGTTATGGCATCTATTAGAAGGACTTGACTGTACATGAAACTTCATAAAATCAGATATGTTATTGCTGGTAAAGGTGATGTCATTCTATTAGCCTGTTGCTGAGAAGTAACCAATAGAAAGTAGATAACGAGAAAATCATTTCTGAAGGACACACTAAACGATGCCTTGCATTCCTATATAATTTTGCTAAGCCAGACAGATGGGTGGCTATAAACAACATGTCTTTCTATTCCCTTCTGAGACATATGCACGTTGTCCTTCCTTCAGCCTTGTCATGGGGCTCTGTGTAATTAGCTACAGAGTGTTAGCTAGCCGCCCTGCTGTATGTGGCTCAGCATCTCCCTCAGTGGTATATAGCAGTGCAAAAGTGACATTAAACCTATCACACAGTGGTGTTCAGACAGCATGGAGTCACGCGAACCCAGCTGTTTGTACAGTGATTCTGTTTTTCACTAGAGGAGACTTTGGGGGTGGATGTAATGAATGGACAGAATTCTGCTTACTTTTAATGAACCCCAAGTTAATGTTTTAATTCCTTCCTGTCCATTTAAATGCAAAGGGATACATTCCACATTATAATGAAATAAGCACAGCAAAACACAACCTCTTCTCATTATGAGCCTCTGCTAGCAGAATTGATAGCTTCTTCGTAGGGAGTGCTTGACATTGCTGTTAAACTCCTAACGGGGAGTTATTCAGAGGCTAGTTTACATTAGATTTTATTTTGGCTTTTCCTTCTCTGGCAACAAACAAACTGAGAAAGAAAAATGAGTGATAATTTAAACAAACACAAATGCGCGCACACAAACACACACACACCACCACCACTACCACTATGAAAGTCTTACATGTTGAATGTGTGGGACTCTCTTCATCTACTTCTCTTATGTTAGTGTATTATATTTGGCAATACTCAGGAGTAAAAATAAAGTCAGATAGAAAATGAGTGATTGAAAAATACACTTTTCAATCTGTATAATGTTACTCACATGTTTGTTTTTAGGGCTGAACTTCTGGTATTGGATAACCAATTAGTGTCCTTTTTCTCAGAGAAGACTAATTTCTCCCACTCTCAGTATTCATTCCTTAGTTGCCTGTAGTTCATTGGGTGGGGTTAAGGCCTCCTAGATTCTGTCCTTCATTATATAAATATTATTATAAAAGTATAAATAATGATTAATGATAGGAATTGTGCTACCTCAAGATCCAGCTATATCACTCCAGAGCATTTACCTGAAAGATGCTCAGCCATGTTCATAGCAGCTCTATTCACAATAGCCAGAATCCCTGGAAACAACCCACACGTCCCTCAACCAAGGAATGGATATAGAAATTGTGGTTCATTTACACAATGAAATTCTACTCAGCCATTAAAAAAAATGAAATTGTGAAAATTTCAGGCAAATGGATAGAACTAGAAAAGATTATCCTGAATGAGGTAACCCAGAAGTATAAATACCCTATAGAAGATGCTTAGTCCTCATTTAGAAGGGCAAAAAGGATAGACGGCAGAAGTAAAAAAAGACAGGGAACAGGACAGGAATCTACTACAGAGGGCCTCTGAAAGTCTCTACCCAGCAGGGTATCAAAGTAGATGCTGAGACTCATAGCCAAACTTTTGGCAGAGTGCAGGGAATCATATGGAAGAAAGGTGAGATAGAATGACTTGGAGAGGATTGGAGCTCCACAAGGAAACCAAGAGAGCCAAAAATTCTGGGCCTATGGTGGCCTGTAGAGACTGATGCATCAACCAAGGACCGTGCATGGAGAGAACCTAGGAACCCTGCTCATATGGAGCCCATGGCGGCTCAGTCTTTATGGGGGTCTCCTAGTAAGGGGAGCAGGGGCAGTCTCTGACATGAACTCCATTGCCTTCTCTTCGATCACCTCCTCCTGGCAAGTTGTCCTAACTAGAGTTCAGAGAAAGAATGCAGATAGTCCTGTTGGGACCTGATAGGCTTGGGTCAGATAGTAGGGGAGAAGGACCTTCCTATCAGTGGACTACTGGAGGGACATAAAAGGGTAAGAGGGAGAGAGGGTGGGACCAGGCAGAGATGAGGGAGGGGGCCACAGCCAGGTTACAAAGTGAATAAATTATAAGTAACAACAACAACAATAATAATGGAAATGTGTTTCTTTAAAAAGTAATAATGAAAAACAGACGACATGAATTTGAAATGAGCAAGAAGGGAAATATATGTTGAGCGAGGAAAAATGGGAAGGGAGAAATGATGCAATTTAATCTCAAAAGAAAAAAATAGGCTTGAGAAACAATTATAATTCTATAATTGATTCCTGATTCATAGTGGATGTTTGTTTAGTTAAGTATGAAGTCAGTTTTCTGTGTTTATCATTACATGACATTAAGTAAATGAATTTTTGTTTCTTTAAGTTGTGACTTTAAACTTTTTTCTTTAAACATAACTCAAGGACAACTCAGATCTATTCACATTCTATAGAACAGTTGTTAGCAACAATTGAATGATTGAGTGTTACAAAGTCTAAGCTATGTCCTGTGACTTCAGAACACCTAGGTACAATTGCCATCCACAGGAAGGTTTTACTCTGCTGATCTAATGAAGTAGCTGATGCTGAGAGGGCTATCAGAACCCCTAAGACACTGTCTAATAGAGCCTAGAAATTAATGCCTTTAAGGTTTCTGTGCTGATAGCTATGGTATTTGGAACATGTGAAGTGAGTGAAACACTCTGGAGTGTCTGTTTATCCCAAAAGGTTCATTGTCCTTGAACCTTTGGGGATTACAGAGCTCATGTCAGAAGAAAACTGGCCCTAGGAAGCCTGTTCAAGAACATTTTCTGTGTTCAATTAAATTTACAGTTGTGCAACAAGGGCAGATCATGAGACAGTAGCCCTTTATGAATCTGCTACTTCAGGTGTCTATCTTTGAAATTATTTTGTACAACTGGGAGTCAATTCTCCGTGTTCGTGTTTTGAGTGACAATACATATATGCTTGTGACACGAGTGCATGGAAAGAAGAGAGAGACGAAGAAGCTTGACATACCTACTAGTGGGACTTTGTTGATATTTGGGAATTTGGTGTCATGGGCACTCAATAATATAACTTCCTTCAGTCTCTTCTTAATTTGAACATTAGGTGGAATGCATGTGAGTAAGCAATGAAATGAAAAGCTTTAGTAAATACCAGGATCTTCATACCTATGTTCTTTTGAAGCTAAATATGATCCTGGTGGTCACCTTGTCTGTGATCCATTTTTGATATATGTAGTAAAACATGAAGCAAACTGAGCCCTCATTTGACCTCATTTGAATATTACTTTGTAGAAAAAGAATTTTCTTATTAAAAATGAACCTGTGTTCACAGACAAGAATTACACTCTGGTGTATCTGGTCTTTGTTTTTTTGTTTGTTTGTTGTTTTGTTTTTTTGGGTTTTTTTAGTTCCAATCATCTTATGTTTGAGGAGTCCCAATGAGAACTGATTTAATCATTGATAAGCAATCAATTTTTCTATTAGACTGGCACTTTAATAGCTCCCTGCCCCCTTCACTCTTTGAAATCCACATTAACTTGTGCTTCGTAAATTAAAGATAGCTCCTCTCTAATATGGCATCAAGCCTACTTAATTATTCATGAATTATTATTTTCCTGATTATTTTTCTAACTCTGATGAAAATGACATTATAAGTCTAACCTATTTTTGGAACTCATAAGAGCAAACAAAAAGCCAGCTTTGATCTGGGCACTGGAAGCTGCCTTTGTAGGAGTGTGACTACTGCACAGCCAGAAGAAATGGACACAGTATTTCATCAACATTGAGCAATAATTGAAAAGCTGAATTTTCAACATTCCCAAAGACTCTTTCTTCTCAGTTGTATTTAAATATCAAGTAAGGAGACAAGGTTAGACGGCACTGTGCAAACCTCCGAGTCAGCTGTCATCTTTTGACCTTCTCCACGCTGCCCACCGCTCACACACTGTGGGAATGGGACTCACTGTAAATCTCCCTGGGTCTTCCTGCCATGTTTTACAACCAGAGTGCAGAATGGCTGTTCATCCTCCCTTCCCCCATACAACAGATTTAACAGGCCCTGTACCCAAAAGGCATTCTGGCTGTACACCCTATCCAACATGGAAATGGTAGTTCTGCTCACTTTCATTGTCCCTATTTCATGACAGTGTCTTGTTTCAGACCAGTTCTCTTTAAAACTTCCTTGCTATTCACTTCAAAAGTTGTATAAAGTGGGAAAGAAGACAAAAATGTTTCTTGTTTACATATTAGGTCCCTAAAACACAAGGACAATAGAGCTGATGAATGCAGGCATCCTTCCTTTCATACTGGAGAGTAAATTTTTTTTTTTTTTTGGTTTTGGGGATTGAGCTGAGGGTAAGGTACTTGTTAATCAAATGGAGCTATTGTGACTTTTGAGACTTTATCTATGTGATATTCCAAGAAATCAAGAGTAGAAATATGTGATGAATGCATCAAAGCCATGTAAAGCTATGTATCTAGGAAAAGAAATAAGTTAAGAGCTTCCCAGAGAGCTTGGTCCAGGGAAGGAGCAGAGATGGATCTGCTTCTGGTCCAGAGAACCTGTGCACTTTACGTCTTTCTCCCCCGAGGCCATAGAAATCAGTTGATGGTTAGTAGTTGTGTAGGGTAAAGGAATGTTGTTGTTGTTGTTTTTATGAAATCATTGGTAAAATGAACAAAAGAGGAATCTATCACCATGTCTTCAGCCACGAGCTAGCCCCAGCTGTGCCATGTTTGTGCCGTGTTTCAGCCATGGGCTAGCCCCGCTATGGGATTGACTCTTCCAACCACAGAAGGGTCTCTTAGGATCCTGTCTCTCTCCGTTTCACTTCAGTATGCTGCAAATAGATTGTTAAGTGCAACGTCTGTGGAATGGATTTAAAACATTTGGGGGAAGAGGTTGTTCTTACTCCCTATCCTATCTAAAATAAGAAACTCAACATCCTCACGAACTCAAGCAGAGTTGTTTAGCAGACAATTCCCTCAGGAAACTTCTGGAAGTGGCATATTTTGCAAAAGAAGTACTTTTGGAAAAGGAGACAGAATTGAAAAGTTAATCAAACAAATATTTTAATTCAAATAAACTGGTTGTATTTTCATGCAGAATAACATTTCTTAGTGATCACCTTTGAATGTAGACATAAGCTTAATGTTCTTTTTAAAAAAAATTACTTGTTATTTGCATTCAAAAATCACTATCTTTGAATATTCTAAGGTATTTTCAAAGCCTGAAGTATATTTGCTCAACCTTTGAAATCCTATAGTGAGCAAAATACAAATACTAAGATGTTACTAATTATTTCCCCAAGCAAAGGATCGAGCAGAACTGTACAATTTTGAAATCAGAAATGACAAAAGACTTTATTCTATTTGATGACTTACTGTTGCCTTCTGGATAAGTGTGAAACTTCAAAGTGTGAAATAAGCTTACAGACTCCAGGCTTACAGCTCCTAACCCTTCTTTTTGTCTGTTTTTGGTGCCTGAGAATGAAACTTGAGCGAGTCTTGAACAGGAGATATGCGCTCAACTGCTGAGCCCTGTTTCCAGCCGCCTTTCCCCCAGCACCCAGAATGGCTCCACTTTGCAAGCCCAGTTTCCCTAGAGCATATCTCCTAATTCCCCGGGTTCTTTTGGTGGTTTGTTTTTGTGGCACTTAGTATACAGTGGCAGTTTTTGGTATGTGTCATTATCTTTTGTTGTTGTTGTTTACTTCTCTGTTATTCCAAACTGTTGTTCTACTCAACAGTCTCAGCTCTTGCGTATCTTGCGTAAAGTTAAACCCTATTTTCATTGCCTGAGGTGTTGGATCTTCTGAGTCATGTTTTGCTTTTCACATCTATAAGACCAAACTTGCTTTTATTTGTAAACCTGTTGTGGAGTTATGGAAGCTCACACGTGCCTCGCCTTCCTCGGCTTTCTGACTTTCGAGCTACTGAGGGATGGTGATTTCACCAGCTTTCCAGTGTCATCCCATGGGGTGTCTTACAGAGACCCCAGTATCCTGGCTCCTATCTCTATTATTTATTTTCAGTGCGTCACTATTTTTCACTCGCTCTTTCATCATTCCTTTTGACCCCTTTATGCACACATTTCAGCGCTTCACATTCGGCACTCATGGGACCAATGGTTTAGGGAATCAGTCAAAATATGTGCCCTTCCTAGGTCTAGAGAAAACACTCAAGAAGCTTCTGTTTTATAGCACAGATGTACAGATTTTTAAAATAGGCTTTTATGTGATGCACAAGTGTTGTGTAGAGCATTTTAATAGATGGAAACAATTTCCACTTTTACAAATTTTCAGTAAAAAAATCAGGACATCTTCGAAGAAGTGTTTCCAGGGATATTTTCCAGTGCTGACAGTTACCTGCCATGTAAACTAAAGGTATCAGTGTGCACAGAAAGTCTGTGAACTGTGAGCTGATCCTGACCTGCCTTGAAATCTCATGGTATCAGTGTGCAGAGAGTCTGTGAACGGTCATAAACACTCAACACTAATAGTGCTTTCCAATTACTCCATTTGCACAAATGATGCACTGGGCCATTCTATTTCCTTCTTCACTGAGTGTTGTGATTAATTATTCACTAGATATGAATGTTTCAAAGTAAGATTCTATCACATTTAACTTAAAAGTTGACTTTAGCTATTTTTGAAATTGATTCAATGTAATTCTTCCTAATCTTTAGTGTTGAGATCTTCTAATACATTGGTATTAATGAATCTACTACTCCATAATAATTTATTGTCTATGTTATTATTTAAGCTGTGAGTCTGTGAGAAATTCATGTGTAATTATGCTGCCAAAATTTATGTTACTGTCTCCTCTCAGGAAAAGAAAATATTCAAACTTTTGAAATGTTAGATATTTAGAGCTATTGTTAGTGCTGAAATAATATAAAGAAATGAGAGGCACTTTGTTTCTGTACATCTTACAGATGGGTGTGTCACATGATCACATTCCTTAGTGGAGCAATCATACATTATTTCTGGTGGAAATGATAACTGGAGCTTAACTTACCCATTTCCTTTTTACCCTTCACATATTGTCCCCTCTGTCCTGAGTATAGCACTTACTTCATTCTCCCATCCTTTACAAGTCTCTTTCTCTCTGGGAATCTTCTAATACTAGACTAACATTTGTATTATATTTCCAGCGGTTCAGATCAATCTATAATTGCGGTCTAGTGTCCTGTGTGTTAAGAAAGAGTTTTGAGATTACTGCTCAGATAATGGAACGGAATGTCATGAACAAATGGTGATATATTCCTTGAATGTAGGCTTGGGAATGGTAGAATTATCGAGCTTGCTCTGAAACTGACTCTGCAGGACATTTGGTACCTTTTCAATTCTTTGACAATTAGCTGAAAAATGAAATCCCTATTAATGTCTCAAGAAAGACTGGTTCTCGACTTCTTATTGCTGCCCGAGTTACTAGTTCTACACAGTTTATTAAAAGGAATATTGTATGAGAGTGCATTATTGTTGTCTGAAAGTTGCTTTGGTAAGTGCTGGGATATTATGTTTCCCAGGATATGCTACTTAGGGTATCTAATTAAAAATCTAATTTTTAATTCTGATTTTTTCAAAGCTTGTCATGCAGAACTTTGTATATATTATATATTATAATACATGAACTTTACATATGTGATTTTTAAAATGGAGTTTGAACTCATGCTACTGACACTAGATTAAGTGATACTTGTCCTTTTGAGGTAGAATGCCTTCTTATTTGTATTACATCTTTACTTTTGCACTCTACAAATAACCATTTTTTTTTCTCCATTTGGTTTAGTTTACTCTTAGAACTTAAACAATGGTTTTATTTAATCTTCAATCTTAATAGCTAGCTAGGAAGATATGGGTTTTACTCTGGTTTAGAAGAGCTTGAGACAGCAGTATTGAAGTAAGTAAATTTATGATGTGTTTTTATTAGCAAAGTGAGAAAAACAAAGATACAATGGACAATAGAATTATTTCCATAAACATTTTAGAATTCTAACACATTTACTATGTTTCCTGGTGAAACCAAGATATTTATAGGTATTCATTGTTCAAAAAACTACGAGAGTGTAGACAGTGAGCTACCCCATGCTTTTGAGACCCAAGATATCTGCAGGCAAGAGGAGGGCAGCCTGTGTGCGGAGCGGAGCTGCTTTACCTTTGTGTTAGTCCTGAGACTTCTCAGGATAGTTCACTCCAGGTGTTTTCCCGTTATGAGTGTCACCTTCAAATCTTTTCCATATTTCCCCTTTAGAATAAAGTAGGTTGTGTGTGTGTGTGTGTGTGCCTGCGCATTGGACATGTGTGGGATCATTGGTCAAAATCTCAAATGTCTCGCTCAGTGCTCTACCTTTTTTGGGGGGTGCAAGTCTCTCATTGAAGCTGGGACTTTCTGTTTCAGCTAGAATGGCTGGTTACTAAGGCTCAAGGGTCTTTCATTTCCATCCCAGACCTGTGGATACTGACAAATGGCAGGGTCTCAGCTTTTACATGAATGTTATACATCTCAGCTCAGGTCCGAATAGCATACAGAAATAACTGGATCCATTAATCTGCCTACTTATCTTTCTTTTCAGTTTGATCATTAGCAACCAAATGTATTGATAATCATGCCGGTTATGGCCAAACAGATGTGGATGAATGTGATGATAATTATAAAGGATTCATAATGAAATTAATACTTTAATCTAAGATCATAAGATAAACCCTGTCAGCTTCCTCTGCCTATACAAGGCCTCTGACCATAGGATAGTACAATAGTAGAAAAATGTGATGATGAATGCAAGTGATTTAAGTGGTTATGTGACTCTGCATGCCTGAGTAGAGCAGGAGGTTAGTTGCCATTCCTGCAGTGGGCTGTTGAAGCCTGGAGTTGAAGAGGAGGAAGATTGTCAGTCTTGCACCCAGGGAGCTCTGCTCATGCTCCTGGACAGTTAGGTTGTGGGGAGGATTTTACTATGCTTAGATATTTTTCATAGTCCAAAAAAGAAACTTTTGTCTATTTTCTTAAACTCCAACTATTTGTTCATTCATTGATTGTGCTTATCCTTCATCAGAGAGTACATTGGATCTTAGGTATGCTGTGTTTTGGGAAACAGGTACAACAACTGTAACCATGTAAATTCTTTCTGCTGAAGAGAGTCAGAAAAACAGACATGACTTATATATGTGTGTGTAAATTAATCAAGAAAAATATTAATAAATATTTTGGTGAAACCAAAAGTAAAATGTCAAATGAAAGAGGATCTAGCAATAGTGAAAGGAGAATGTAAAGATTAGAGAACCAGAGATTCAGAGACCCTGGGTGTGGCTGCAGGTTTGACATAGTCAAGAAATGGGTAGAAAGGCAGTGAGGCTGGGTAGGAGGCAGCAAGGGGGAGAGGAGATGGAAATGGAAAGTGAGGGGTAGTACCAGAGCCGGCCAGCAGAGTTGAACAGTTCTTGAGTGGGGAGTGAGGATTGTAAGAAAATTTTAAAAAACCAAAAAATTAAACAAAAACAGGGCTCTACACATGGGATCTGTTCAAGAGGGCTTCCAGTAGAAACTAGTCATCTGGTTTATTCCACAGTCCCTTTTTATAGTCAGAGCAAAACACTTTGATATAATGAAGTTCATCAAGAAGTCAAACTTGTTCACCTTGACCACCTGTCTGTGTGATCCTCACACAAACAAAAGGAAGTGAGCTTGGCAACACATCCTGTGTATCCCTATCTCCAGGTGAAGGCCAGGGTGAAAACATGCTTGTTTTTTGCTGAGAGCTCAATAATAAAATATGCTGACAAACAAGTGGCTCTCCAAATGGTAGATTGGCTGTGGCAGTGCCAGGCAGCAAGTCTTATGCCACTGTGAGGATGTAGAAGGCTTACAAAATGTGGGAAGCCATTGGTAAGTAGTGAGTGACTTAATCCATTGATATTGGATTTGTAAAGTTCCTTTCATAGGACTAACACACAGTGTAGACCAGGGTGCACAAAGGGAGTGCAGAAAATGTTAGACATTGGCTTGGAAGCAGGGGTCTCAACAGTGAAAGAGGCAGGTGTGGGCAGACATAAAATGAGATGCTTATGGATTCATCATTTTAAACTAAGATTTCTGACTGTTTAAGATGACACGTCTGTTCATACCCACTACTGTGGTTTCTCGCGCTCTCTAACAGCTAACACTTAGATGTTCTTTCTCTGTCCTTTGTTTGGGCCACTTTTCTATCTAAAAGTTGTTCGTCTATTATAAGTACTTTTTCTACAGAAATGAAAAAGTAGACTTCAGGTTAGATTTTGATATCTGCTCTTGCCGTTTTTTATTATGGCTGAATATAAGCTCATTCATGTGAGCCAACCTCAGAGACCTAGAATTTTAATCTTTTTCCTTACACACTTCGGCAATTCAAGTGTGTTTGACAGTAGGAAAAAAAAAATAGTCTCCTTGGTTGAGGTAAATAAATGAAAGGTTTAAATGGCATCTCAGTAATGATCCATGCAACATTCCTAGGAACAGGAAGCCTCGGACTAAGCAATACAGGAGAGAGAGGAAAACA
Organism: Pachyuromys duprasi; assembly: GCA_028658305.1. Classification (NCBI taxonomy): domain Eukaryota; kingdom Metazoa; phylum Chordata; class Mammalia; order Rodentia; family Muridae; genus Pachyuromys; species Pachyuromys duprasi. Next base: position 57,912,421 of record CM053745.1, read on the forward strand.
AAATGGCCTCTTTATTGAAAGGCCCACTTTTCTACTGCATTCAGTCAAACGCTAGTTTCCTTTTACTACTCTGTAATTCTGAGGGTAAGTTCATTGGATAAGTGTGGGTCCCATTAAGATCAGTCACAGAAAATTTATCTGTCTTTAAGTGAAAGGTAGAAGCATAACTACAGAAACAGTTCAGGCTCTACACGGATAATTTGCCTCTTTGAGCAAATTTGAGCCTTTTAAAAATGATCCTTATTGTTTCCTATGATGTCTACCTAGACCACTGGCAATGCCTTTTTCTTCTTGCCGAGAATAAACTCTATAAAAGAAGCATGGCCCAAGGCTAATAGTCTTGTTTTATCTCAGTGTGTACACTAATAGTGCACAACTTGGGTCAGTATAGCTTCCAGAAAGCATGCTTAATTCATTCCAGCTCCTCCAAGACCTGGAAAGTAGCTCTGATAGCCCCTTCTCTTACTTGAAATCTGGACACGAGAGAACAAAGATGTGGTTTGGGTAGTTGTTATGTGCCACAGTATAATTAAGATTTACACATGTCAGGTTCAACAAACAGTCCTGGAACAGTAACAAAAATTGTTGCTTTGTGTGAAGGTGCAGATGGCCCCAGGGTCCTTCAGAAGGAACTACGTCCTTTTCATCCCTTTCAATCTGTGGTGCTGCTGGGAGTCTCTTACTTCTTGTTTCTGCCCTGTGCTCACTCTCTGTTTTCATTTGTTTGTGTGCACCCTTTACAGTGTTATATAAAGACAACTTGCCAGATTCTGGGGCTTCCAACTAAATATTTTATAGATGTAAAGACTTTATGCCCAAACAGGTCACTTCCTGGGGTCCCAACTTGGAGGAGAAAAAGACATTACTCAGCCCCCCGAAGTCACTCACTTGAAACCCTGTCCTAGTTTCTTCCTTTTTGCTGTGATAAAAATCCCTCACTGAGTGACTTGAAGAAGGACAGGTTGGTTTGGGCTCATAGCTTAGGAATGGATGTAGGCAAGGACATGAGGTAGCTAATTTCATCTGCACATTTCATGTGCACACACAAAGCAGAGAGAGATCAATGCTGGTGTTTCCCTCTTTTTATAGAGTCTTTATTTAGCCCTGGACCTCAGCCCATGGAATGTTTCACCTCAGTTAAACTACTCTGGTAACATACTCATAGATATGCCCCAGAGCATGTCTTCTAGGTGACACTGAACCATGTCAGTCCCTAAGCAAGATTACCTGTCACACCATCAAAGTAGGGTAGGTTCTCTCCCAATCCCAAATTTGTCAAATCGCTAGGTTGTGTGTTCTTGATATTATTCCTCTAAGAGTAAATGATATGAAGGTAATTGACTAATAGGAATGTCAGAATATCAAGTTATTAAAAACTTCCATATATGTTTAGTAAGGGGCAGGAACTCAATAGGAAGGATATTCACCAAATTATAAAATGCTATTAAAAATTCTGCCCAACTGAACTCTAGAAATTGAGACGGAAAGAAAGCCATGTCTGCATATGGATTGAATTTATGGTTTTGTCATTTAACTGGGCTTTGGGATACTGGTTCTTGGGTGTGGAATTAGTTTCTGGTTTGAAGAATAGTGTTTTATATTTTTAAATAGATTTCTCCTGTGTCATTTTGTGTCACATTACCAATTTTAGTTTGGTCTAAGTTCTGAAAAATCATACAGTCCCTACTATGAGACAGAAACCTTGCCAAATTCCCATCCAATACAATCCTGTGTCATGAAGCCCTTTGAAGGAAGAAATATTGGCCTGGCCTTATAGGCCATAAACATGGCTTAATGGCTTGCATGAGGTCATACAGGTTCTGTTAAACACACACACATACACCAAAACAAAACAAAAAATCTTTTACTTACCTTCAGATCTTTGAGGCTCTACTTGATTGATATCCTCATGAGTACTGCTCAATGATTCCATTTAAGGCTGTCTACCCTGGAATTAGGAGTTAGTCTCTGTTTATGCCTTATTATTGCAATGTTACCTCAAACCTGTGTTCTGAGACCTTCAGAATACTTCCGGGTCTTCACATAGGCAAGAGAAGCCCATGCTTACAGAGAGGGATTGCTCTTTTGGAGGTAACATTTGTCTAAATTTTCATTCTAGAAGCTGTGAAGGTTTGAACATGGACTTAGGTTTCCAGTCGGGCAGTTTAGACGATGTCTCAGCAGGGAAGGGGGAAGTAGGCTCAAATTTCCCATGATACCTCTTGTCTTCTGTGATGAACATGACGTCCTCACCATCCTTACTACCATTAGTCTGTTTATGTTTATTCATTCCTTCATCTTGTGTCTTAACATTAAAATGAGAAATTTATATCTTTTAGTCCTCCTACCAACAAGATCTAAGGAAGGTTTTGGCACAGAATCTCAGAGAATGTGTGAATGGGTGAATTATGTGATAGAAGGAATAGTCTGTGAATAAGTGAATGAATAAATGTGTACATATTTCAGAGAACGAATGTCTGTGTGAATAAGTAAATGACTGTGGGTGACTGAATCAGAGATTGAGTTATTGGAATTGAGTGAATGAGTAAATGGATGAGAAAATCAATGTGTAAATTAATGAGTGAGTGCATTTACATGTGGTTGAGTGAATGAGTGAGTAAAAGGGTGAGAAAGTGAATGAGTGGATGAACGAATGTGTGAGGAAATGTGTGAGTGAGGGCAGGAATCAGTAGTTCAAGTTTGAACAGAGGAGTAAGAAAGTGAGTGGGTGAGTCAGTGAATGAGTGAAAGGACAAGGTGATTAATCAATGAGTGAGGGAGTGAATGAGGTGGTGAATGAGAAGCAAATACAGAGTCTCATCAGCTTGCATGAATATCTCTTTTTGTTTGTTTTGCCTCTTTCTTTGGTTATTATTTTTTTTAAATAAAATAATATTTTTTTAAATAATCACAATAAAATCGATGTTTTATTAGACTATTTACATCTCATTTCTTGAGGAAGAGGAACCTGCCTTTGTTGGGTAGTGTACTTGACTGTGCAGGAAGTCATGTTGCTATGTGCTTTGTGTTACGGGGTTTATAATAACCATACATGCGGAGGGGGTTCCTCTTACAGCAGTGGCTTGATAGAAACACCTTGGTAAACAAAGCATACTACAGAACCAGAAAGAATATCATTTCGACTGTTACTCCAACGAGAACCGTCTCCCTGACAAGTCTAAGAGCTAGCTCCGAAGCCATGAATTTAGTACGCCTTTAACTTGTCCTATTTCGGGGACATAGTAGGGAGATTTCAAATGAAATAGTCACAATCAATGCCACTCAATATAACTAATGTCTAACTTGATCAGATTGGTTGTGACTTTTGATGACAAATGCCAACAGGCTTTGCTCACTGGCGAACACCAATAAGTCTCGAGTCAACTTTAGCTCTCAGGACAATAAATCCATTGCTGGACTTTATACTCATGCAAAAGCCTTTCCAAGGAAGTATCGTTTTGTACAATTCAGTTTTATTTTGATCTCAGAAGACAAATACAGGTGCCCATGCCTTCATTTTAATCAAAGAGAAAACATCTCAACACAATCTAATTTGCACCTCTTACAGTGACTCCAAATTTCATCTTTTCTAGGGATTCTGCCACCCCGCAGAGTGAGCTTTCATTTCATGGGTTTCTTTGCCTTGCTTTTTAAGGCTTAATGGCTTATACTAAAAGCGACTTTTTCTGGTTCTGCTAGTGTGTTTCATTGGCTCCATTCACTCCAGCCGATGAGTTATGGCAGATTCCTTAATCTATATATTTTTCTTTTTTCCTAGAGTGGACTCTTAGAGTGTTTTGACAGTCGGAAGGATGGGGGTTATTGAGCTCCTAGTTTCTCAGCTGCTCAGCTGTATTTTTTGAGCTATATATCAGGAAAATTACCCTACTCTCTTACAGAAGGTGTTCTGTTGCCAGATGGTGCTCTGCAGGAAACAACTTCTTAGTTTTCTTAAATCAGGATTTATAGTAAAATAGAATAACACTTAGATATGGAAGACTTCAGTTTCTCTGAAAGCCCCAGAGTTTCAAATATCCCTCCTCTCTCTCTGTCTTCATTGTTTCCTATTCAATTAAGCTGATAACAAAACGTCTACAGTGCTATTCAATAACTGAAGGGCACATTCTTAGCAATTTTCATTGTGCTGGCTGCTCGGGGACCAGATTGAAAGGAGGTTTGGCTCCAATTGCACCATTAGCCTGGCAACTGCAGCCAATCGTTACCAATGATTTTTGGTCTCTCTTAATTGTTTTTTGCTTTATTGAGCCTATTCAGAAATAATGAAACTGCATCCTTCCTTTCCTTAGAAGACACTCACACCCAGTGCAGTTGCTGTTTCTTCTATAAACTCATCAGTGCTGCCTCGAGGAGTCCCCTGAAGATCGACATTCTGGTCTAGTTAATAGATCTCCTCATTTGCAGCAATACCCAATGCAAGGTTTTAACAATTGGAAGATTAGCGCAGATAGTCCCTAAGGAGAATTCTTCTGCACCTGCGGATGGCCTGGGTCAGGTTATATGCTGAGCTTGGCACAACTCGAAGGCTAGGAAAAGTAAATGGCAGGGTAGATATGCAGCCTCTGCTGTTGTTTGATTTAAGTTTTGCCCATTTCAAAGGAATTCCATTTCCTTTGATTTTAAATGAGACTTTTCCAACAACTACACTGAAAGGTTGGTTGCATAAGCATTGTGGCAGCTACTTTGAACCCATGCACACAAAGAAGTGTATGGGAAGCCATGCCTGGGATTATTTGTTATGTTCTCCTATGGATTAAAGTCCAAACTCATAACGAGCTAAAATTTGTTATATTGTCAAAAAATTCTCTTTGCTAAACCTTCTAGCAGAGAAGTTTCTCGGACTATTGTTGCCATACCGCTTCTTGCTAATCTATACTTTATTCAACCTTGTGAGCTACTGGAGAAATTCAACACTGCCCAGGTAGTTAGAGTTTTATTGTCACATTTCTGAGAAGGCTGTGCTTCTCAGGATTAAGTCCAACACTTGAAAGTATATGCTTGCAATATTAGAAGTCTGATACAAAGGCGAGTCCTGAGTTTTACTCTCTTCTCTTTGTTCATCTGTAGGTTTCCTGAGACTTTAACTAGATTTTATCACGCATTTCCTGGCTTAGGGTTTGAAATAACCTCCACTTTCAGCCAGGAGTGGTTTAGGAGACCCCGCTGCACCAGTGACAGCAGCTTCCTTCTAGCTGTGTCTAGAGTAATCAGCCGGACTCTTGGTGCCTTCCAACCTCCATTATGCTGTTTGTTCATGCTATTTTTAATGGCAAATTTCTTGAATGTTTCTGGATGTGTGTGTGTGTGTGTGTGTGTGTGCGCGCGCGCGCTCGCGCGCGCACGTGCATGTACATTCGCAGGGCGAGTACATACTTTTTTCTACATATGGAGGTTAGAGGGTAATTTTGACTATCTTCTACTGGTTTGCTCCTTATGTTTTGACACAGGATCTTTTACTGAGCCATCCTTTAGCTTAAGCTCTCTGGCCATTGAGCTCCTAGAATCTTCCTGTCTCTATCACCCAACTCATAGTCCTGTGACCGTGTCTGCTGCTATTTGTGTGCTGAGTATTCAAACTTGGGTCCTTTTCCTTGCATAGCAAGGAATTTTACCCACCGATCTGTCTCACCAGGCCGAGTCTGAACTCAAGCAACAGTTTGAAAGACTTCCCGTGAGAATTCTTTGACATGTTCTATGAAACATTACCATTTTTTTCTGATTTGTAATCACTGGAAAAGAATACTGAGTTTTAAAATCTAACAGTGGCTTTTGTGAGCAGCTGTCTTAAGAGTTGCTGGTATTCATTATCTGCATACATTTACATTTTTATCTTCCACTCTTGACCTTGAGTTACTACTGAGAAAATGGTTTGCTTACTTTGATCCTGAACTGTGTGTATTTTGACTCTTGTTTTTGTTGTTGTGTTGTTGTTGTTTTATTTGTTTGTTTGAGACAGGATTTCTCTGTGTAGTTCTGGCTGTATGGTACTCACTCTATGAACCAGGCTGGCCTCAAACTTCCTGAGTTCTGGGATTAAAGGCGTATGCCACTACTCCCTGGTTGTATTTTGACTTTTTAAATTTTAACCATGGGCCAGTCATTCAGTCTTCACAGAAAAGGATACTATGTCCTTACCTTGTTTGTCCCTGAGACACTGGGACATTTTTATTGTGACCTATACAGTATCTATCACTCAGAAATTATGTATTGAAGAAGTTGGGTTGAAGGTCACAGTTGTCTGGTTGCTTCCTTTATTTTTATAGACATGAAAAATGTTCAAAACATCAATTTGACTACTATCTCAAAGTCACCTTTAGCCCCTGCCAGTTTCTCTCTTATATCACCGAACACCTTCTTTCTATTTAAATAAAATTAAGTTTAAAATGAAACATTCATGCTTTGTGTGTTTCTTTCAGTATTTGACATACATTTATCCTCAAATTGGAGAGACTTTCAAGGCTAAGATAGTCTCCCTAATTTTACAGAAGTAAGACAAACTTAGGTAAAGAAGCATGAGCTTGAACAGAAACCTCTTCCAGTCAAACCACTTGGAAGACATCCAGCCTTTTCTAGAGGGAGGGTGGTGACCCTGGGAATTTTTCTCAGGAGACATCAGAATATTTCAAATACTTTTTTGGAAAAGTATATCTTCTGTTAATATTTTTCCACTGGAAAGAAGAAAGTTATATGATATCTCTAAAAACAAAATACTTACAGAAATGCATCTCTCGTGAGAGAGGGGCTCAGCTTCTAACTCACTTTCCAACCATAAATTTAAGCTTCGTGGAACTTGACCATTAATATATGAATTGACTCATATCTTTTTTGTCCTTTTTTTCCCCCCAAAATTGTTTTTTTGTGTGTGTGTAGTCTTGGCTGTCCTGAAAGATGAGGTTGGCCTCGTACTCACAGAGATCTGCCTGCTTCTGCTGTTCTAAGTGTTGGGATTATGGGCGTGTGACACCAATGCCAAGCTGAATTGACTCATTCCGGCAAATAAAAGTATAGTGATGAAGTTTACCTGAAGGTGTTATAGTTCATTTATTTTTAATATGTCTGTGTATTGTAAAAATAATAGGAAGCAGGAAAACTGAGAGAATAATAAAAACAAACCAAACGAAATCAAAACAATCTTTATTATCATCTATTTATCAACTGGAGACTGTAAATAATTTTAAATATCTCTTAGACCATGGATACAATCTGCCTGGGTTTGCACCCAGGGTTTGTATTTTACAACAGATTTAAAGATAGTCTTGAGTTAACTCATTTTTTCTGGGACTAAAGCATATTACTGTATACACTGGCAATAGCGAGATTGTTTCATCAAATGGTTCCTATGATGACTAAGCTTAAGCATAAAGCATTTAGTCTAGTACTGCAACCTAATATATAGTTCTTTAATATAGCTATTACCATGCCTCTATTGCTGGTCTTCTTATTTTTAAGTGCTCAAAAAATTCAGAGCCTACTCTTAACTACAACTTTTATCCAAAATTTTTTAATTAACAGTATGCCATGGTATTTGTTTCGTAAATTAATATTTTCTTAAAATATGAATATAATTATACTATTACACTATTAATAGCATGATTAGTGCTCCCATTATAATTAGTCTAACAAATTCCTATTAATTTGTTTTCAGTCTTTTTTAACGGTAAACTGTACTTTAGTGAATAATTGTATTTTTGCATCTTTGCATAACTTTTGGGTGGAGAAATTTTTAGAAGAATTATTAGATACATGCATATAATTTTTAAATGATTTTGTTTTCTTTTTAATTGGATTTTTAAATCATAAATTATGTACTTCACAGTCAACACTTTTTTAAGAAGTATTTTCATTTGTGTTTATGTGTGGAACCCCGCATGACGTTATATACCAACATGTGCTTTGCAGGAGCCCAGGGAGGCCAGATAGAGCATCATCACAGTTAATAATTTTAAGTGCCAATTCATTCCCTCGTTTCACTGTACACCACCAATGTACAAAAGTTCTAATTTCCTCACATCTTTATCAAAATATGTCTTTCCCCATCTTTTCTCATTTTGTTTAAATAGAGTCACTTTGTACATAGAAAGCGTATTTCATTGTTGGCCCAACATATATGTTTACTCACAATTTGAATACTGTTCACGGAGAAATATTTGTTCAGTTTCTTTGTTTATCTTTAGAGCTTGGTTGTCCGTTTTCCTTCTGCCATCTCTTCTCGGTTAATGTAACTGCCATTTTAAGAAAATCTTTCTCATGTACTAGAGAAATGTCTTAAGTGGTTAAGAGTACTTGTTCTCACACAGAATCTCGGTTCCCAGAACCTACACAGTTGCTCATGACCATCTATAGCTTCAGGGGATCAGAACCCTCTTCTGTCACCAGGCATGTACATGATACACAGACATACATGCAGAAAAAAACCTCATACATGTGGAATAAATAAGTAACAGATAAATGATTATTTATGATTAAATAAATCTATAAAAGAATTTAAAGAAAATATTTTCTGAAATTTGTAATCATATTTTTTCCCTGTGAGAAGAGTTTATAATTCCTTTATTTTTATAAAAAGTCTCAAACATTTAATTTTAGGTGAGAACCTGCTAACTCAGAGAGGTGGAGAAAGCACTCACCTGGCCTTCCTATTCAGCTGGCAATAATAAATTTTAACTGTGGAAGTCTTGTGTCACCCTCCTTAGATTGTCTGTTTGTCGTTACTTTGCTGGTAGAGTTGAAGACCATGAGAGTTCTCTCCCAGAAGCACAGCCTGCGGTGTGGCACTGTGCTGGGTTGCAGTGCCTTCCAAGTGGCTAGTGCTTGTGACTGGTCACATCATAGCGGTCCCTGGCTAATTCTTTATTAATTATTTAAATTAATAAAAATCCATTTTGCTTTGGCATTTCCCCTTTTCTTTGTAGAAGCTATTTCTTTACAAGTTGTCTTTAGCTTGGAAGAGTATCCTTTGCTAGGTATGATTACATGGTATTGTGGGATCCTATTGAATGTGAGGTATATTTTCATAGCAGAATTGGGCAATGTTCTCCCCATCCCTTTCCCTCTCCTCCTCCTTTTTCTTCCCCTCCTCCTCTTTCTCCTTTTCCTTCTCCTCTTCTTCTTTATATAGTCTTACAATATAGCTCTTTCTGGTCAATGGCTTCTTCCCATGCAAACAAGACTAGCCTCAAGCTCATGGTGGTCCTCCTTCCTCTGCCTTGCAGGTGCTGGATTATGGAAGTGCTACTCCATACACGGCTGTAGACATCGTTAATACTGTGAAATTGCAGACATCTGCAATGAGTGATATGAAACCAGTGCTTCTCCTTTCAATAAATCTGAGTTTAGTATCTTTCTGTGCTAGCCACTATTTTAGCACTTTTAGAAAGTGAGCCAGATTCTCATACAGTGGTGTCTTCATACTTTCAGAATAGTTTATTGTTCATAGGAAAAAGTAAAAAGTTGATTGTTCACAATATAATGAAATGATTGGTGAGGGGGAAATGTAGTATTTGCTCTCCTTTGATCAGTATATACTACACACACATGAAAATATCACACCATATGCCACAACTATCCACGACACGACCATGACCTGCCACTTAAAATCATCTACAAACTACATTGGTCCTATAGATTAGCAATATATGTCATCAGTCTTGGAATATACCAGAGCAAGGAGAGTTATAGGAAAGTCATAACCAGATGAAAAGACAGCATATTAATAGAAGCACATGAGAAAGCTCCAGTCACCAAAGCAGAAGTGGGTGTGTTGTTTTTACCTGCAAGCATCCACAGCCTCCCTTTGCAGTAATCTCAAAGTATAGGAGTCACATTTGAGCCAATATGAGGCAGGTTCATATCCCTGGGAGTCAAGTGTATTCAGAGTGAGAAATCGTGTTCCCAGAAGTAGTGTGCTTTGTGTAGTAGTCTGCAAACTGTTCCACATGGCTTGTCAGAAACCTGTCAGAGAACATTTTCATTTTACTTACCATGGCCATCCAGCTGTGGCACTGGTGTGGCTGTGGGGACATCAGCTGGATTCAGCCTGTGGCTTTGCACCCTGTGTCTTAAGCTAGAGGTGTGTTTGGGGCAAGTTCTCGATCAGGATATTAGATCAAGTGGCAGGTGTGTGGAATATCCATTAACTAATGGAATCTACCTTTCTCAAAACATTCTGTGTCATTTTAATCAGACAGTGTGCTGAACACTCAAAATGAATTATCCCATTTAATTCTCCCATTAACTTCAAGAGGTAGACAGTTCTTGTCTGCATGCTAAAGAAAAGAAATTATTTTCAAATACCTGGTGTTATCTAAGATCACATATCTCTAAGTGGTAAGGCAGGAATTCTCATTTGAGCCTGTTTGTGAGAAAAAAAATAATTAGCTAAATATGAAAAAAAAATTGTTGCAACAGATGGCAATTTTGTCTATTCAGCTCCATTGCTCACTAACAGCAATGCTTGTTACTGATGTTTGCTTCCTTTTATTTATTTTATTTATTTTGTAGAATTTCCTAATTCATGCAACATGCTCTGGTTACAGTCACCATACTCCTCTCCCCCAACTCCTCCTCCCATAACTGCCCTTTACATCCCAGTTCATGGATTCTTTTCTAAACACATGAAGTCCCCTTCGTGTTTCCAGGACATGTGTGCTGTAGGGCTCTCTGCGGGAGCACGGGCAGCTTGCCATCGAACCAGTCCCTGAAGAATGCTCAGTCTTTCTCCTTCACTAGGCATCAGTTGTCAATAGGTCACCAGTTGTGTTCTGTGCCTCCTCTTTGAACCATCCTGGGGTTTTACCTGGATTCATCATGTGTAAGTCTTGTCCATGCAGTCACAGACACAGTTTCCCAAAAGCCCAAACTATTTTGCAGATTATTCTCAGCAACCTATGAAACTTTTGCCAAAATAGCCCACATATTGGACCATTCCTCAACAAATGCAAGAAACCTGAAATGAGTGTTTGTATTTTAGCTCGCCAAAGTGGAATAACACTTTTTTTCAATCAACAGTAGAACCCATAGAAAACATGCACAGTCTTAGAGAGTAAATAACTCAGTATTGAATGATAAATGAATCACTGAAGAAAGGAAAAGGAAATTAAAGGAAACTTTATAGAATCAAATCAAAATGAAGATTCAACATAGTAAAAGTATGGGTACTGGTTTTCTAGGATACTATACCTATCACGTTCCTCTTTCCCCTGGGGTAGGCACAGGAGAATTCTTCTCATGACTACCTCCATCCCTCGATTTCCCTTTTCATCCGATTGTGTGCTTTTATATGTTTTGGAAGACTGATCTCAGTACATGTTCTGAATGGAAAGTTGTGCTAGAGCCCAAAGCTGTGCAAGAGCAACTCGCTGTAGACTTTCTTCACGTCCGATGTTTTCATCTAAAGATGAATGGGCCTTGTTCTCCAAAGGAGAAATGTGGGTATTCCACATTATCTTTTAGCTCAGAAGGAGATGTATACTCTGATAGAATAATCCATGGAGTTCTGAAAAATGCAATCCCCATTTCAAACCTAGCTTGCATAACTGTCCAGCAGAAAGTCCCAATTAGAGGCACGCAGAAATGCACCAGTCATTTGGTGGGCTCTGGACATAAACTCTGAACTCTTTCAGTGACTCTTATTTCCAAGCTGACTTCTACTTTGAACCATGTCTCCAGTTTCCACTTGAAATTTTTTTCATGTGTGTTTGAAATGCATGTGAGTTTCAGGGATCACAGGCATGTGTACCTGTGTGCAAGCCAGGGCTCGAGGTTGATGTTGCAATCCTGTTGCAGACTATTTCACGTGACAGTCTGTCACACCAGTGCATGCCTAACTGGATACTCTCACTTCCCCCTGTGATCCTCACTTTATATACTGAGGTGGGAGTCACAAGCAGACACCCTCATCACAGCTCCTTTTATGTGGTTTCTGGGGAAGTGAACTCTGGTCTTTAGGTTTGGGCACAAGCACGTAACCCTTGAGCCATCTGTGGTTTCCATGTGCCTACCTGGCCTCCTGATCTTTTCACCCCAGATGTGCCAGATGTAGTTGAGATTTTTCAGTGGTCTGACGTTCTGTTTTCTACTGAGCCTAAGCCCAGCACATGTTCTAACAAACACTATCCTGATGAACTGATCATGAGTCCAGACTTCTCTCTATGTCTTGTAGTTTAAGTGTCTTGGTTTGTTCTATTATGTTTCTATTTAGTTTTCTGTGACATTCTATAGAGTTGGGGGCTTTCAGTGCTTGCAATGAATTATTTATTCCATTTCCTTCTCTCTCCCTTTTGCCACTCTCCCTATGCCAATCTTTCCTTCCTTCTTTCTTTCCTTCCTTCCTTTCTTTTCTCCTGCCATTCAGCACACTTTTATTTGTATCTGCAAATTCTGGTGTTATAAACTGATACCGTTGTATGCTGTTCATTTAAACGAAAGCACTAGCATTTTAAATAAAGCACTGCTTTTGGCTTCTTCATCACAGTGTAACAGGAAACGGAGTACGAGGGGTCAAAAGTTCTGCCATGAATCTCTCTCTACCCGTGTAAGGAGATAAGCTGAGCTAATATCAAATTTTTACTTATATTTTGACTCTTCAATGAATGGGTTTCCTCCAAATGGAAGGCACTCTGTTACAAGCTTTCAAAATGGAGTAGCTGCACTATTGTGTGTGTATGCTTCACCGGGTTTTGCATACGCATCTGGTTAGTTGTCTACATTGCTCTTAGATTAATATTCATGAACACCCAGTACCATTCAGATGAAGTAAGGCTTTATATTTTGCACACAAATAAATTAATAATAACTTTGAGGGAAGGAAATTGAGTATCAAGTATTTAACATCTCCCATGCTGCTGTTATTTATGCCTAACAAAGGCACCACAGTTCCATTAGGGAAGAATGTGAATCTGAAACTGTTACCTAACCTACCCACGGGTACAGGACATGTTAAAGAAACAGCCTGCACCACCAGGTGCTCCAAACCTTTAAAGTTCAGGATTTTTGTCATGGTGTCTTACATCTTCTAAGGGCTGTGTGAACACCTGCTGGAACAGCAAGGCTAATAAGGACTCCAGAATACATGGAACCTGCCTCTTCTCTGCCCGAGCCTTTACTGCCCTTTTCCACTATCAGATAATACATCAGTGACTGCATCTAATTAAATCTCCAAGAGGAGTGCCAACTTCCTAAGTGCTGGGGCAATGGACGAGAGGGGCAGCTCACATAGAATTCAGTCTGTTCAGCCCTCACGTCCCAGGTGTACCGTGTGAACTTTCACCCTATTGTCTCAGTGAATGATTTTCTAATCTGCAAAAGGAGGTCTGTGCACATGAAGCTCTCTGGGGTCCCTTTTCTCTCCAGTATTCAATGAGATGTAAGGTTAACTGCATTTGATGCACGGCACAGCTAAGGGATGGTAAATGCTTGTGGAAACTGCGATGACCAGGTCTGCCTTCATTTGAGCTCTTGTTCTCAGCTGCTGTAGTGACTGAAGCATTATATGCTGCAATTTCACCCCAGAAAATGCTCCTTGCCGATAAGATAGTGCTCCCAGCCTCCAAAAAGACAGAAGATCTCTTTCCTCTGCTTGCTCCATTGGATCATTTTCTGGGTCAGTGGTTCACATAAAAGAGATCGTGTGAGAAGGAAATCTAAACATATTTGTCAGGTTCATCTTCTGCCGCCACAGGATGGTGTGAACAGAGAGAAGAAGGCTTTTGCTCTGTCTCTGGGACCTGAGTGCTACACACTTGAGAATGTGCCTAGTTGAAAAGGAAAGCTGTTGCTTTGAGGGAATGGTTTCCAGGGCAGGTGGGCTCTCTGTCAACCTAAGCTAGTGGTTCCTTCTCTGTTTGCAAAGTCTGTTATTTTTAGAGCTGGACCTTTTGTTAGCTCAACAACATGAACTTTGTGCTTCAAAGGCCTATTTGTAATACCTTTTTAGGGGGCTAGCAACATGGTTCTGCAGGTCAAAGATACTCGCATTCAAATCTGGTGACCCGAATTTAATCCCAGAAGCCCACATGGTGAAAGGAGATAACTGACTACCCTAAGTTCTTCTCTAGCACATTGTCTGCCCCCCAAAAATACTGATGTGAAAAAAATTAAACAATTTTGTAACAAATGCAAGGCAACTTTGCCTTAACATAACTTTCTTGTTAGAAGTGTTACTTTTATTAGAAAGCCATTTGTCATGTCTGTGAGCACTCTTGGGTTCAGGAAGTTCAGCCATTTTCTGCAGCAAATCAGGGGTTGCTTCCCTGGAGGAAAAGTCAGACTCTCTTGAGATCTAAAGCTGGATGATGTCTATTATCCCAGGTGGTGGAACTTCTCAGTGCCAGGCCTCTCCACTTAGGCGCCTGCACCCTTCTCAACAACTAAGATTTAGTTTTGAGTTTGAATATTATTAATCCCCAAAGATAGTCAAAAGAAAACAAAACACTGTCTTAGAATGAAGACCAAAGTTCTAGGACTTGATACATTCGGGATAGTGTTCAGTGTCTGAGAGAATAAGAAAAGACAAACCAAACTCCAGCTGTTAAGAAAAACTCAAAATTAAGAAAGGCAGCCATTGGGGCATGCCCTGGCAAACTTTGAACAAGGGCCTTTACCTGAGACAGTGGTTATCATAAGACATTTTATATTTTCATATCCATTTCTCCACCCACATTTTTGTAAGGGATGCTATTTCAATTAAATTTCTAATTAGATAATATTAGGAGTGGTTTATTTAAAATAGAAGCAGGTTGCTAACTGCCTTTTCAGCAGGAAGGTAAAGTTTATGCTTCATGGTTTCGTGGTCTGCTTCTTTAGTTATGCTTCTAGGATCAGCCTCTTTCCTTGAAGGGTTGTCTGTGACCACTACAATGATTAATTTGTCTCAGGACAAAAATGAGAATTCACTAGAATGTTTTCTTAGACTTCTTTTCTACCAGTGGTTAGTGAAGTTTCTTTTCCATATAAAACTTTTCCATAAGAAAGAGAATCGGCATGGAAGATCTGGGACCAGAATATAGTCATTCCATCAGTGTAGTAATTACTTGATTTCATTAACAGCATCAACATTTCTGACAGTTTGAGTGTCTAAAAAAATACTATCACATAGGATATATAAAGCCCATTCCAGTTAATCACCTCTTTAATCAAACACCTAAGGAAGAGAATAGCAATATTAAGCATAGTTAGTTCTTTAATGAAACCTGAAAATTAAAGAATATTGAGAGAAGCCAAGTCTTTTAGTTTTGTGTGATATTGGCTATTTGATTGATTGATGGCACTGTTCGGATTTATCTTTATTTAGGACCAAAATACTTCCCATGAGAGCTGTTTTGTATTGAAGTAAATAAATAGCCAGTGAAGAGGAGCTAGCCAGAAATTATCACTGCTATCATGTGTGACCACTCCACCCTCTTCCTGCTCTCATCTTGGCTTTGGCCACATGCCCTCCTTTTGATATGTACCTCACTATGTCTATCTCTGGGTAATGACTGCTTGATTGTGGTTGCTGAGGTGTCGGGAGAGATCTCATTGGAATGATTGCCAGGCAGGAAGATTAGAAGTGGACCAGTCCCAGCTGTGTCCTGCCAGGTGTTCTGTTGTTTTAGTTGAGGCAGCTGCAATGATGATTGATGGTACATGAGTTACAACTGGCCACACCTGAGGACACGACTAGTCCAGAATGCAGCAGGGCAAGGGCAGAAGGACAACGAGACTGTTTCGGTTGGAAGGCAGTGGGTCTCTCAGAGATGGTCTCAGACAAAGCAGTTCCAGACCCACTGAGACTTATTCCAAAGAGTAACACACAGTCCAACAACCTGTACCACCACCCAGGTCTCTGGCATCCCTCATGTTTGCTCTTTCAGCCTCCAAGCCTGCACAAGATCATTTATTTGGACCTCTCCCTCCACCTTCTTCCTTTGCTTTCATCCTACCCATTTGCTTCTTCCTTCATTTTCATTTTCATGGCACAAGAGTACCTGGTACAGCACTAAGGTCAGAGAATGCCAGGTTCCTGAAAAGGTGGCAGAGTCAGGATTCAGCACTAGCTTCCTTGGAGTATTAGACATTATAGCAAACATTGGGACTTCATTTACCTTCCTAAGGAAATGTTTGTGCCAGAATCCGGTAAGTTCCTCTTCAGACACAAATTTTTACTTAGTATGTCATTGTAACTTTTTTGTTCAAGCACGCTGGGAGGTATTGCATGAATGAAACAGAAATGGTAGTTTAGTTCAAAACTGCCCACTGAAATCTGTCTTTGTCTTAATCTTAATACAAAAGTTCCATTTCTTAGTTAAATAAATTTGCCTGTAAAAGTTAAGGGAGCTCTCGGCTAGGGTAATGGCATACAAATTAGTTTCCTGTGTAGCAAACTGCCCCTCAAATGTAACGTCTTTTGAAATAGCAAGTATATTACCTGCAGCATGACTGTTGGGTGATCAGATAAGGTGGGTCCCCTGCTTTCCCTAGGATTGCCCATGAAGGTACATTCAAACAAAGCCCAAGAATACTGGGAGTCCCAGAGCTTCACTTATAGGACTGTGGCTGGTCTTTGCTGCGCTGATGAAGGATGTGGCATTCACTGTTCCATAGTTCTAAATATTTTCTTACCTGCGCTTTTAATACTGGAGCTGAAACAGATTCAGCACTTCATGGATCTTAGGTTTAGATTTTTTGGGTACTGTTGATTCTCTTGGGTTCTGTTGTGTGGAGTCACAGTGGAGTCACTGTGTGTTCAAGGACTGAGAAATAGATGCCTTCTCTAAGTAGGACCTTGTGGACCTTCAACTGCACGTACACATCCTTCCTTCCTCTGGTGCTCACAACACATTTAAGACCCTTTGCTGGCTGAACTGGTGTGTGGCTTTAGACCCTTTTTTAGCACAGTGCTTCAGGCTGCTGTTGTGAATCAAGAAGTGCCTCAAGATGTGAGACGTAGCTGCCCGTGTAGTCTGCAGCCAGTGATGGCAGGGTCTGGCTAGAAGAATTTCAGCCTTTCATTCTGGCATCCTATCTTGTCTTCAGCACATTAACAACTCCTGGGTTATATTAGAAAAAACATTTTCCACTATGACTAAAATTTCTAAAAAGAGGTACCATGGAGGCTTTGAACAGTATAATGAGGTAGGAATTTTCTAAATAAACTTTGCCATAAACTATTGGTTTACACATTACCCGCTTGGAGACCACCTTAAATGACAAAATTTGAATTGGTCAAACTTAACATAGTGCCTCTGTGACATGTGACCTTTGATAGCATTCAGCGAGGAAGATATACTATCACCCATATGGATTCTTGACAAACATAGTCATTAAGAAAAAAACCAAGCACATACAGAACATAGGATCTTTCAGAAAGAGCTAGTTATAAACTTATGAAGCTTCCACTCATAAAATAACCTTCCCTCCATCTTCCCAATGCTGAAAAATTGTTCAGGATGAGAATAATACTAATGTGATATGTTGGCAGGGTGTAATTCATGATTTTTCTTTCAATTTTTTAAAAAGGCTTTTAAAGACATTATTGGAAAAAATTGGAGACTACATGTTAGGTAATATTTTTGTTTATCAATGGTATATCTCCTGTTTATGATTAAATAGTTTTATGTAGGTTATGCTATTATTCTTGAGGAAAAAAAGTGTGGGTTGTATACAGGAAAGCATTGGTATTTGTGAGTTACTATGTGATTCCCATATACATATTTTTATGTAGAAGAGAATGAAAAGGCAAACAGGGGAAAAGTTAACAAATGTAGGCAACAGGTCTATACAGTACATATGTTCCCAGCATTTCTTAAGGTTAAAAAGTTTCCTTATTACAGAGTTAGATGGAAAAGTCACCAACTCATTGTATTTTGTGGCTCACACCACACTTGACTTTGAGCTTTTATGATAAAGTGTCCAATGTCAGGCATCTGATTAAATTCTACAGAATTCAATTGCAGCATGCACTTCTAAAAGAAAAAAAAAAAAAGCACATTTCCCTTACTTACAGGATACTTACCGCCGGAGAAAAACCTCAAGTGCAGGCAGTTGTTTGAATATGGTAATTTCCTGTAAAGTTGACCGAGTAGAAACCTGTAATGTGTCATACTAAATGATGTAGAGCTGGGCTCGTCTGTTATGTGGGTTCACAGCATTTCATGGTGTTATGTGGGCATGGTTCACAGTGTTTCAAGGTGTGCCCGAGGGCCTGGGCAGCAGGACCTCATCTCTGTCTGCTCAGAGTCAATGGATACCTGAGTTAGTCACCAGAATGTATGCAGAACCTTTCCTCTGTGAATGGTGACGTTACCTCTGGGTCAAATCCTATGGCTGTGCCAGGAGTCTCTAGCTACGTGGGCAGCCTGGGAACACTGGGGAGTCATACGGGGCGCTCCAGTTGTGGCACTGCCCCTGTGCACTGGGGGATTTTTCTTAAAGGACCATACTTAAAGCTCCATATTTTATCCCAAAGAAGATAGGATAGAAAACTGACTCCTAAGGTCCAATGCTAAGAGAAATCTATGTGTGCGTGGGTACATCTATTTTTGCACTAATATTAGTTCCGTTCAGCAAATGAAAGTGGAAGTGGAAGAGGGGATCTAGCTAGAACAGGTACTCTATGGGAAGTATGCCAGGCTGGTGTCAGTTCTCTGTCCTTTAGATGTTTGAACGCTTGAGAATACTTGAGACCATCCGATCCTGACTCCAAAGGTGTTTCCTAATTTAACAAGCTACATCCCTTTCTTTGGGGAGAAAGCAGACTGTTCTATCATCTTAGGATAGAAGAGATGTAACTCGGTCTGACCCTCACCTGATACTGAGATATTAGGCAGATGATTGTCACTTCAGATAAGATGTATGGCTGCACACAGATTTACACAGGATCAGCCTTTGTGTGCTGACACCGAGCACAAGTAGCTGGCATCCTGACCATTTAAGTAAATTGCCCTATACTGTTGAACATGTGCGGTAAAAGGAATGTGAAGTGGCCTAGCATCAGTGCAGATGGACAGCATGTGGGGTGAAGCAGTGAGGACTCAGAGGAGCTGGAGTTGGCATGCTGAACCTGAAAGCGCACTCACCTGGAAGAATTTTGCACACATAGACCAGCACCATGACTTTCCCTTAGAATTCTTGCTGCAAATGATGTCTAGCTACTGAATAGGGGCTCTACTAAAGCAATGTTGTCACTATGCGAGAGAAACAAGGTTGTCCGGAGGCGTAAGGGCGGATGAAATCTGAGGTGACTAGTGACGTCTAGAGTAATGGTGGAGCCAGGAAATACATAACACATTCAATTGATATTACTGAATATAAGAAGAATTTGCAAAAATGAGTTCATGTTATGAAATGAAATAATAATAATACATTCACACTTTGGAGAACATCTTTCTGTTCAGCAGCAGCCCAAATAGTTCCTCGAAAATTTAAGATATGGAAGTTTTTATTAATCCTAAATTGCCACAGCTAAACTCATGGTAGTGTTTTGCATAGGGATGGTCCCTATGGACTCATGTGTTTGAATGCTTGGCCCACAGGGAATTGTACTATTTAGAGGTTTGGCCTTATTAGAGTAGATGTGGCCTTGTTGCCTCCAACAAGTGTGTCACTGTGGAGCTGGGCTTTGAGACTATATAATGTTCAAACTAGGCTCCTGAGATGGTCTTCTCATGCTGCCTTCAGAACAAGACACAGAACTCTTGGCTCCTCCAGCACCATGTCCACATGCACACTCCCATGCTTCCCAACATGATGAAAATGGACTAAACCTGTGAAACTGTAAGCCAGCCCCAATTAAAGAGTTGCCTTGGTCATGGTGTCTCCTCACAGCAATAAAACCCTAACTAAGACACTCATGCTTGTCAGTGACATCCTTTTTCATTGAGACTTCCCTCCTTCTAATATTTCCCATGACACAGAAACCTCTGTTTATCAAAAGTCAATTCTGCTACCTTCTAGCCTGTGGCTTCTGACCCAAGACAAGGAGCTACTGTAGCAAAGTTATTCCCCCAAAGTTGGAAAAGACCAAAGCAAGTTTCCACAGCTGCCAACTGAGCAGTAGTAGGGATATTAATTGAACATCCTCTCTGGCCTTTTCTTTGTTCATATCTTCCTCAAAGGATACCGTTCTTGCTGCAGACATGGGGCCTTCTGGGTCTGTGCATGACCTGCTTGCCTTATTATTGTTCACCCTGTCAAGCCAATGACCCATGCAGTGTGGACACAAGGATCACTGCGACAGTATCTGTCCCAATCCATTTATTCCCAGCTATCAAGGCAAACTCCT
Source organism: Pachyuromys duprasi (assembly GCA_028658305.1). Lineage (NCBI taxonomy): Eukaryota > Metazoa > Chordata > Mammalia > Rodentia > Muridae > Pachyuromys > Pachyuromys duprasi. The sequence goes on from CM053745.1 coordinate 57,932,699, forward strand.
TGGATACACTGCTTGTCAGTCTGATTATCTTAGTGGCTGGAGACATGGAGCAAAGAGTGAGATTTTTCAAATGCTGATTGAAAAAGAAACTCTTAGTGCAGCCAGACAGAAATAGGCAGATAAGGCATTCCCAGATAGTGGAAATAGAGCACTTTCTGTAATTATTCATCCTATTACCATCCTCATCAGAGTGATTCTCCAGGCACATTCACCTATCCTTCCTTTAATAACATTCCAGAAACAAAACAACACATCCTCATCTTACCTCTGCAAAGACAATGCACACACAAGGCCTATCCTTACCAGTTTACTGTGACATCTTTGCTCTCTTCTGCATTATTCAGGATGATCGGCAGAAACAAGCGCACAGTGATGTGGACTTAACATTGTTGCTGTTATAGAGAGAGGAGACAGAAGTAGTCGATGGATGCATGTCCACTTTTAAAAGATAAATACTTGACTACCGCTAGCTTTGCTGGACATGTAATATTTGATTTCTGTCACTCACTTTTCATCCAGTGCTCAATGGAAAGTAGTTTGATTGCCATCTTGTCACAACAATCACAGCTTCCAGTTTTGCTCACAATGACCCAAGGAATCACTTAAGAAATAGTTCATTTCAGAACACCAGATCTTTAAATGAAGTATTGCTGGGGCAAAATGTACGAAAATGTTTAACCTCCAAAAATAGATGAGATTTTTCCAACAAAGTGAAACAGTGTATGCAAATTAAACAAGAGAGGCTGGCTACTAGACCTACAGTGCCAACCAGGTCATGTGATTGCCTACATGCTATGTGTCAGTCCTGTTCTGACTTTTTACCCTTCCATAGACCTACAGATACAAGCAAATTGGGATAATGAGAAAGGAAAATGTCCTTTTTCATAGGTTAAATATTAGGAAGCCAACTTAGTTTCTCTGTATTACAAACACAGATTTAGATGATTCGCATATAAGTGTGAAATTTACTCCAGTGTGTATTAGTGGCAAGCAGTGTTCATTAAGATAGAAAATATGATTATTGAGTATAAATCAATCTGTGTTCTCTTGATCTGAGCTGATTCAGGAAACAGACTATTTACACGGGGAAACATTGGATTTGTTTTCAGAGCATTGAGAGGAAGAGCATGTTTCTCTATAATTAAGGTGATCCCAGCAGATTTTAAATCCTCAGTACTTAGCTAATATTATAAGGAAATGCTTAATGCATCTACTGTGCAGTTTGCCAGTCACTATCTCTGCTATGGAGTCTGCTTCAGTTCTCTGTATACCACTGTGTATAGCAATCTAGCAATCTGGGTGAAGTTATGGACATGCTTTTAGGATGTCTACTCCATATGTGTCCTTGCATCTTAGGTGGGAGTTAGCAATGAAAGCAGGTTACTAACTGCACATGCTATTTTGCTGCAAATTATTGGTTACATCAAATTATGTCCATCATATATACTAATGGACATTTCTTTAATTTTCATAAAACCATTCTTTTATGAAATAGTATCTAACCATGACAGACAAATTTAAAAGCAAAAAGACAATTATGGGTGTTACGCATTGCATTCACTCATTAATGTAAGCACCAGTTGTATTTTGGAGAACTTATCTGATTGACTCTTGGCATAGAAAACTGATGGACCTTTGTATCTGTTTGTAAGACTGTAGAGGACAGGTAACATCTTTCCAATATCTTCTCCACTCTAGTTTCTCCCTCAAAATAAAACATGTTTACATCATTATAATTAATAAGCCATGTATGGTGGTACCTGCCTCTATTTCCAGCTATTGGGGAGGCTGAGATAGGATATTCAAAGTTTAAGTCTACCCTGGGAGGTTTGGGACTACTCTGCCTCCAAATAAGAAGTAAGGGATGAGGTGTGACTCAGTGGGAGAGGGCCTGCCTAGAACTTCACTGAATTTTGATGTGTCAGAAGATAAAAAATGTCTAAAATCAGTATTGACCATATCAATTCTACATGGAAAAAAATAAATATTCTACTACCCAGCCTCCATAAAGGATGCCCAGGGACCACATTTCCCTGTCCCATGCTACTGATAAGCCATTGCCATGGGATGATGGTCACTCCATAAGTAATTTAGGTGTGCAATTTGATGATTCTGGTGCTTAGTATGAAATTGTGTGTCCCTGAACTTTGCACTGTCCCCATTTATGCTCATGATGCTTTCTCTTTCCACTGTATTCATGTTCCCCTGCTTGCTCAGGCGCTTCATGTTCTGTAAGTCACAACAAGTTTCACTACAAAAGGGAACTCACCCTTGCCCTTTTCTGAGTGCTCACATTACCTTTAGCTTCTGTTCTATTGTAGTCGCTTTCATTGCGAATGTTTGTTTTGCTCTGGTTCTCCTTGAGTGTGAAAGTGTATACTTTTAGCAATACAGAGTCTGTTTCTGGGAACTCTGAGGATAGGAACTGTTACTCATCTTTTTATATCCAGGCTTTAAAGGAGTACTTGGTACACTGTGGGTGTTCAGGAAATGTTTCACCAATGAATAAACAGTGAGTAGCGTCAAGTAAGCAGAAGTATTCTGGGAAGAGCCTTGTAGCAGGGTCATGGAGAATAACCAGGTAAAAGAAGACATTTTGGATGACTGATCTGATGGGCAATGACTGTCAGAGATAAGGAAGAGTTAGCCAGAGTGGTAGCGATGGTAACAGGAGAGATGGAAGACACAGATATTTTTGCTCAAGATTTTTCTTGCAGTTCTTTTGTACTCCAAGCAATACATTGATTTGATTGGAAGCACTAAATATCAACCTACTCCTTAGTCAATGTTAACCAGATTGTTAGTTGCAATGGTAACCATACAAGGAAACAAAAGATTGAAGTAGAAAATGTATGTAAAACAAAAAGAAATATTAAGTCTGTCAGTGCATGAGTCCTTAATACTGCTAAAATTATATTTTCATTCTTTACTGATTTGTAAAGACAGGTTTCTCTCTCTGTCTCTCTGTCTCTCTGTCTCTCTGTCTCTCTGTCTCTCTGTCTCTCTGTCTCTCTGTCTCTGTCTCTCTCTCTCTCTCTCTCTCTCTGGTTGTGTGTGTGTGTGTGCGTGTGCGCATGTGTGTGTGCGTGTCTACAGCCTTGCTTGTCCTGGAACTTCTCTGTAGACCAGGCTGGCTTTGAACTAGTAGAGATCCACCTACCTCTGCTTCTCAAGGGCTTTGAATCAAGGTGTGTACCACTCTCCCCACCCCTGGCCCATATTTTCAGTCTTGGTGATTTGGGGGACAGGGTGGGAAACAGTCTAGTAAAATGGCTACAATTCAGGTTCTAAACTTAGCATTTAGACATGGGTGTTGCTATCTGATTTGCAGTATTTGAGGAACTGTACCACATTTTGTTCCTGTATACACAGAGATCTTAATAAGTATGCTCCTACCATAAGACTGTCCTTAGGATAAAAGAAGCTGGTAAAGGAAGGCACTAAGCCCAAGTATTGAGACACAGGGCACGAATATTCTTTCACATGTACAACAAATACCGCAGCTTATACCATCTCCCCATCCAAATTGAGTCCTTCTTCATCGTATGAATGTGGACCTTTCTTGTATCCACCTCAAGCATCTTTTTAAATGATTATCTTTTATTTTATGTGTAATGATGTTCTCTCTGAATGTATGTCTGCATGCCACGTGAATGTATAGTAGCTATGGATGCCAGAAGAGGATGCCAGATCCCCAGAAGCTGGAACTATAGATAGTTGTGAAAGGCCATATGAATACTAAGAAGAGCCCTGGTCCTTTTGGAGAGCCGTCATTGAGCCGTCTCTTCAGCCCCTGCAGCATCTTTTTAAAATAGTGACATACTAGACATATTTGTGTAACTCTTTAGTAGTTTTTACTGATTTTTAAATAATATCGGTGGATTTTAAATTGGGCTTCTTTTAGGATAAAGCTGCAATAACATATTATTGGGAAGTTAAATCCATGTCCAAGTCTGCAACTATTTATTGTGAATTTCTAGAAGAAAAATCAGTTGTTCAAGTAATACGAGCATTTATAAAGCTTTTGATGCATAGATCAATAACTTCCAGAGTACCAGTTTATAGAACTGAGTTCTGTTGTTTGCTTTGTTTTATTTATGGGCAATATAATAGGTAAGAAAAATAGATTTGGGTTTTGAATATTGAGGAAAATGACTATTTTTCATGTCATTTGGGACCTTTACCATTTATTTTTCTGTTTATTAAGTGCTTATCCATATGTTCTCAAGTTTTTTTTTTCTGTTTTTTATTTTTTGAGATTATGTCATAGTTTGGGTTTTATTGCTGTAAAGAGACACCATGACCACAACAACTTATTTTTTAAAACATTCATCCATCTATCCATCCATCCATCCATCCATCCATCCATCCACCCATCCATCCATCTCTCTATCTATCTATTCAATTTAATCACTTTGTATCCCAGCTATAAAGAAAACATTTCATTGGGGCTGGCTTATATTTTCAAAAGTTTAGTCTGTTATCATCATGGTGGGAAGCATGGTAGTGTGCAGGCAGACATGGTGCTGCAGGAGCCAAGAGTTTTACATCTTGATCGGCAGGCAGCAGAAGGATACTGCGTCACACTGGGCATAGCTTGAGCATAGGAGACCTCAAAGCCCGCCACCATAGTGACAAGATTTTTCTAACAAGTCCATACCTTCTCCAACAAGGTCACATCTCCTAAGTTTTTAAAGACTTTATTTTTACTCCCTCTCTCCTTCCTACCTCCACTGTCCCCTTGCAGTCTTTTATTTTTTATTTTTGTGTTTTAGCTCTTGGACCTTTTTTGTAGTCCGGATAGCTTTTACATCATCACCCTCAAGCATTTGTCACCACCCAGTTTGTTTACTAACGTTTCTATTTTATATGTCATTAGTTTGTGCTGATAAATGGCAGCCAGGTTACTATAGCTGGACCAGTTTGGAAAGGTGAGGAACTTCCAATAATCTGAAATGACTGCACTGAGCAGTTGCCATATTCTGCTTATCAATGTGAATTGTGTTTTCCTTCCAAATAGCGGTTTTGTGTGAGTTAACCTAATAATGCAAAACTATGGGTAGTTGTTGTACAGCTCAATGGATTTTCTCATAGTTTGGCCTTGTCAGTTGGCTTATGCATTTCCCATAGACTTTTCAATTATTATTTTCACAGAGCAACTACTTCAAAAGCTGAGTACTTTATCGTCCTTGAGGATTCAGGAAAATATGTAATGTATTTCTAGGTTTAAATTCCCAGTGTCTATGTCTGTCCTTCTATTATTGCACAAGGTACTGCAACATTTTAATTAATGGAGCTGGTGGATCTTTAGGCTGTAAACACTTGTGTAGCGTTTACATGGGATTTGAGTAAGCGTTTGATTCTGAGAAGACAGTGAGGAACACATGGAGGCTTCCTGTGGTAGATAAAGACACTAAGACCAGGAGAAGTAATGTCCAAAGGCCAGACAGCTAATAAACTGCATAAAGTGGCCTAGAACCTAGGTCTTGCATTTCTGAATATCACCCATTTTCCCCTCTGTTCCTTGATCACTGAATCACTTGACCTGGAAATACACGTTTTCACCTTTGTCAGAAAAATAAAGCCCGCGAGATCACAGCATGCTGAGAAGCCACGATGTGCAGGTCTCAGGGCCACTGCCCTTTCCTTGTTCTCGCTTATTTTGGAAACATACGTTTTAGAATTTGCTGCATAAATGCCAGTTTTAATTTCATAATTGAAAGTGAGAAACACTGACATGGGAAAAGTTCACTTAATATGTATAGTTTCCACAAGGACTAGCTTTGCTTGTCATTCAGAGTTTTTATTTTTATGTATTTATGTATTTATGTATTTATTTATTTATTTATTTATTTATTTATTTATTTATTTATTTACCTTGGGGGTAATGGCAAGTTACTCATAAAGAAGGAATTTTAATGAATACCCTTGGAAGTTTCTCTTCTCGTGTGTGTCTGGCGCCGTTCTTCCACTAACTAAATTCTATTGCTTGTCTCTACAGCACAATGGGATATTGAATCAGCTTTCCATTACCAGTTTCCCTTCTTTCTTAGCTCCCATACCCATAAGCCACCATGCAGGGGATCAATGCCTTTGTAGTAGAATACATTTGCCCAGTGAGCTAGGGTTCCAATCCGTTTCCTACTGTGCTGATGATGCCCCTCATGAAATAACAGAAACGGGTGGGGACAGGATTGTAAAAATGTCTAAGGATTCCTTGAAAATTTTTGAATAATGACTGAAGTTTATTCAAAACTAAGAGTTAGAAGGCATGACTGAGCTGTGTGTGGTCATTTTGAACTTACATTGTATTTTTGTTATACATGGGGAACTTTGTTTAAATATATTACCAGTAAAGAAACAATCTTAGAAAGAACAGATTGGAAGTGAGGTGGATTTAAATAGAGGTTCTATACATGTATTAGTATTCTCCATGTTATGATCATGCTTTTTTTTCCGGAGGGTTTTGGAAGAGACCAGTCCTTTCTCTGGTGCTATTCATTTCAGTTTCTGCTGCCAACCCATACCTGATGTACAGGGTCATGATCATCTCTTCCATGCTATAGAGATTGACAACTTACTTGCCAGATATGATTTAACATTCATCAACTGCACTTAGAATAAAAAGCCATTCAAAATCATGCTCAATTATCTTCTTAAACATTTCTATCTTTATTACGAGTGCAGCAGAGCAAGCATTTCAGATATTAAAGATGAAAACCTTTGTATATTTTAGTAGCTAAGACCATAGGATATATATGGTGTAAGGTCTATGAAAAAGCATGGTCTTATTTTGCTCTGACCTGAACAACAACAAAAAAGGAGAATCTAAGCACAGGAACTCCCACTTTCTGTGTGCTTATTGAAGAGTACTTCTGCCGTAATAGGAAAGAGTCAGCTCCTGTCTAAATTTGCTTGCATATACTTGAGCTGTTTGTGGTACCTTTCATATGTAAAGGTGTTTGAAAAATATTTGGATTCTGTGTCAAAATACTTACAAGCAGGCAGAACAGTTAATTCTGTGTTTAGATCAGAACAACCTGAAAAGATTATTTTCTTCCATGCCTGTGTATTAGGGATACAATTTTGAAATCTATTTCCCAATCCACTTTGCTCATATGGAGTTGAATGCTGGGGATATCTTCAAAGCATGAATTTGTATGAAATCTAATGAAGCCTAAAGGGAACATATATTTTTTGTTTGCCTTTCAACTGAAGGTTAACGTGGCATTTTCTCCAAAAGAACTGAGTACAACCCATTAACACAGTGAAGCCTTCTACTTCCTGCATACCCCGGAGGCTCTTTGATGAAGGTCCCAATGCCCTCTTATAGGGAATTGTTCCCTCCTGGCAGCCATCCTGTCACAATTGGGCTATTGTTTTCATTGTTTCTGTAGGCCCATTTAACATACATTCACAGTTAAGAGATTGATCTTAAAGATTAAAATTAAACTCGGTTTAAACACATATAGAACCCAGCTGATGTCCTTCTTAGCCTATGTCATTGAAAGGGGAAAAGAAGATTGTAGAAGGCAGAAGCTAAAGGCTGGAAGAATGGTTAAGCACTTAATGGCTCATACTGCTCTTTCAAAAGCTCCGAGTTTAGTTTTCAGCAGCCATGTCCAGTGTTTCACAAACTCGTGTATCTTTAGTCGTGGGAATCTGATATCCCTGACTTCTATGGATATCTGCACTTATATGTACACATTCACATATATACACAGAAACATACAAAGCTATTTTTGAAATAATTAATAAATGAAAAGTCTCATTGTATAAATCGAAGTAAATAAGACAACAATGTTGACTGAAGTTCAGTACATAATGTTTAACAATATTCTTATAAACTGTAGAAGATTTTTAATTCCCCAAACCATTACTGAACAAAAATGTTTATAATTATTAAGATATGGAAAGCATTATATAAAGATCAATATATTCACATATCTCCAACAATTATGTCAGCATTAAGCTGAATTTTTGCCATTTCAGTACATTGCTCTCAACCTTTCTAGTCAAAGAAACCTTTTCTTTCCTTTTGTATGTTCAATAGAAGCCATAGTCCCTGTTGTACAACTGATGCTGGTTGGATCAGGATGGTCAGGAAAAGTGGTTGGAGAAGTTCTGTTTGAACAGTTTTACTTGAGCACACTCTTGGGTGGGACCCCTGTCAAGGCTGGTGAGTGGCTTTTAAAGGAGAAGTCACCCCCAGGAAGGAGTGAGGTGATCACCACGGTGAAGGAAACAAGATGGAGGGAGAGAAAGCTGCAGTTGGATACCAAATTGGGTTTTTTATTGAAATTTGAAGAATATAGTTAATAGTTTAGTTGATTAATTATAAGGATGAGTTATAGAATATTTTGGAGCAGGAAAATGATATTTTATATTGATTTTATTTCTTTTGTTAAGAATTTTATACATGATTCTGTTTTGTTGCGAATTGCCCCTGCTTTCTTCCCTCCAGTTAATCCTTTTCCCTCCAGCACTTTTCTTCCTATGTTATGTCCCTGTCCCATCGCTCTTTAAGCCGCTTAGTCCATATAACGCTGCCTACATGATGAGGGTTGTTAGGCATTCTCCCAGAGCAAGTGCAGTCTTTCAGAGACTTCAAGTCAGTGTCAACTTTATTTCTTCATGTCCTGTAATTTAAGTTCTTAGAGTCTTTAGCAAGAGTGTCCTACCTTTAATTTCTGAAGGGGAACCAAGGGCAACGGCCATACTCTGTACTGTTTGAGAGTGTTTATGGGACCACACTGATCAAGAACTCAAAAAAGGTAACTCATACCTGACATCTTGCTTTTTATTTCATACTCTACGGTGTGTGGGAAATTTATTGTTTCCCCATTTTAGTGGTGTAATTACACTTGTATTCTTTTTGTATATGTATGTTTTTTAGGAAACTTCTGCAGTATTAGCTTTTTATATGACATGTCTAATATTTTTTAGTGTTAGTTGTACCTCCCTGTCTTTCCTCTTCTACCTCATCCTCATATCCCCCACGTACTGGGCCCTTCCTGTTCCATGCTCAAATCTGTAGTGAATGAAACATGAGGTGAAACAAGTGAGAGCTTAGAGCAAAGATATCCTGTTGCTTATCTGTTTGACCTCCCACCCAAATCCACAGCACTGTTCTTGCTGGTGTAGGTCCAGAAGATACCAAGGGTCTTCAGAGAGAACTGGGTCCTACTTCACAAGCATTGACTCTCCAGGGCAGGGCAGGTAGTGTTGAGTCTTAGGAAGTCAGTAAAATAAGCTACTGGAAGAGAATAATGTGTCTTATTGTAGCAAGGGTCAGAGCAAGAAAAGTCTGAATGGCTCCAAAAAGGCAAGAACTTTAAGCTTTCAGGGAAAACTGAGTGTAAAGAACCTAATGTAGAAGCAGGCTTGAAATTAATGGAAAGCATTGAAACTGGGCACCATGGCACATGTCTGTAATCCCAGTACTCAGGGAGGCAGAGGCAGGTGGAGCTCTGTGAATTCGAGGCCAGTCTGGTCTACAAAGAGAGTCCAGAACAGCCTGAACTACACAGACAGTCTCTGACTAGAAAAACAAAATAAAAAACGACCCAAAAGTTAAAAGGTTGAAAACATGGACAGAGTCTCACAGTCTTGAATAAAGTACCCTCTGATCTCATCATATACTTCCTGTGAGAATCTGTAGCGTGTGGGAGTGGAGAAAAAGATAAATGAAGACTCTGGAGGAGACCATAGGGCTGGGCCAAACACTGGTGCAGTCCTGAGCACTCTTTATGCAGTTTCTCATTGTATGAAACCACAAGTGCTTCATTTCTATCAGGTTATTAAAACAATGGTTCTACCAATTAACACCATTTTTTCATTTAAGAAACTGTGAATTATAATTAGCAAAATTTGATTTTTAATTTACCCTTTTAATAAATTATTAATTTAAGAGTGAGACTATGTCCTATGATGTGGAAATACTTTTCTCGATGATTTAAAACTGAGTCACTTTAAATAGTGATTAGTACAGCATTTATTGAACTCTTTGAAAGTCCCTCATGGGCAGGGGCCTTTGAAAGCATTCCTGTATCCAACTGGTTCCAGTTAATATGTTTTTAAAGAAGCATGTGGGAAATTTCAAAGAAGAATTAGTAACAACATGGCCATCTAGGTTATGGCCTGGGCTTGCAGCTGTTCTGACCAGAAAGTGGGAATCCTTGGGCAGGAGCGTTGGTTTTCCTTAGCTCGAAGGCATGTTCTGGAGCTGTTACTAACATGAATGTTAGGTGGATTCTGTGCTGCTTGTTTCATGTGCACAGTGAGTGACTGCTTCGTTAGCTTAACTAATGGCGTATCTTTCTACTATCCTTTATGCATTCATGTTATAGTTGCAGATTTTACCTTCCCATAGCAAGAGGATTTTTAGTCTTTGTTATTAACAGTGTTAGATATAATCAGAAGAGAAAATCTAATGAAATATCCCCTTTATCACTCTGCAATGTTGGGTTCCGAGTTCTTATCAATATTTGGCCTGACTATCAGCAACAAAAATTCACGTAGACTGACACTCCCTCTCCACAGTCACTCTGCCTCAAAGAAGACCAAGACCTTATCTTTTTGCAATTAAATATTATTTCTAAGCAACACTCAAAAAGTATAAAATCAACTTCAAATTTTATTACTTAAGCCTTTTTAATTTATTTATGATTAAAGAAAATAATCATACTAGCATGCTGTGTTTACAAGTGAGATTTTCTCTCTTTAAGCTTTTAATTTATAGTTTGTCTTTCACATTGAATTCTCCCCTTGTAATTAAACACAGATTAAACACCTATGTCATGCTTTCTGTATGTTTTCTGTCATTGAATAGATGTCATTGTATAGAGTGAATTTTTTTTAGTCATTGTGTAGAGTATGCGTAAAACTCCTGGTTATTATTGCTTTAATTTTAATAGATAAAATAAGAAAATTATTGAGTCAATAATCATTTCCAATTTAATAAAGTCATCGGATATGTGGTATGCCTCCATTCTGCCCTTTTTACATATGGCCTTTGAACATAATTTTAATAAAATCTTCTAATATGAACAAATGTTCATCAGCATCTCCCCAGAACAAAAGACAAACAAATTTATCTTGGCAATAATTACATTTATTGTGATACTAATTGGCATTGAAAACATTGCTTCTATCTGTAAAAAAACATGTCAGCACTGATTTCGATGACCAAAATGTAGACTTTTAAAAAGCATTGTCCAGGGTATTCCCATGAAAAAGCAGTCTGCGGTGAACTGGAAGGTTCTAGTTAATAACTGGAGAGAGAATGCGCACATGCAAATTAAATAAAAGCCTCAACAAACACAAGGTAAAGATTTAATTAAAGACTGTGTTCATATAAATTTGTGCTAAAAAGGCACTGTAAGCTACCTGGGATTCATCCTTTCTCATTGCTGAAATTCACTGTTGGGCAGCCGAAGCCAACATGTTGGTCAAATTGACCCAGGTCTTCACGCATTAGCTGCGTGGCTTGGGTCCACTGAGTCTCTACCAACCCCAAGGTTTTCTTCTGTACAGCAACTAGTAGTGGGATCTGTCATGAGTAGTCCTCTGAGGGATAGAATGGGATTGTTTGGTTTTCTGGGGCATGGAAAGAAGCCATCAAATGAAGAGAATCCCTTCCTGTATATTTAAACACCTATTTGCAAGTAAATGAAAGAACATGTTTTCTATATAGGGCAGAAAGTTGGAAGTAGGCTGACATATTTCAGCTTCCAATGTTTAGGAAAGGAAAGATAACTGTCCCTGAATAATGAGTGATATATTGCTTTCTGCTGTAAGGATAACCCAGAAAGACAACATTCTGGGTTGTTGCTGATGAAGTTTTTAACTTCTGATTTGTTGACTGCAGCACAAGGCTTTGTCTTGGGCTGGTTCCACTCCCAGTCCACAGCTTTCCTTAGCAGGTGTCTCTCCTCCTGAGGTCTCTGAAATCCACTCTGAAATCTCTTGAGCCAGGACCCACAGTTAAAATCACCCTAAGCAGCACTTTATTCCATGGTCATGCTACCATGGCCTCTTAAATAGCAATTAAAGCATTCCACAGCTTTGCTAATCCCAAGTCCCCAAATCCACATTCTTCCAAAGAGCACGAGGAGGCCAATCACAACAATGCTCCAGTCCCTGGGACCCTCTTCTGTCTTACTTAGCACATTATTGCTATGAAGAGAACTCATGGCAAAGGCTGATGTTCTGTGTTATATCCAGAAATTGCAAGAGCTACTGCTGTGTCATTTCATTTAGAAGTAATGGAAGTTTCTAGCAGTTTGTGCTTTCAGCTGTTTTCAATGTCTGGGAATGTAGTTCTCACCTCTTTAGCCATTGTCTGTGAAGTTACTGTAGTCCAACCTGCAGTGTCCACAGAAAAAGCATCTTCCTGAGCAGTGGCATCCCTGCCCACCTCACGACTCACACTGCCACTGACTGTCTTCTGATACCTCCCTGATTGATGGAGCTCTGATCATTTTCTCTTTTGACCTTATAAGATAATGAGAGCCGCCAGAGTGCCCTTTTAGTTAAATCAATAGAAAGTGCTTCAGTGTATAATATCTCATTAATAGAGGCAGCTAATGGCAAACGTGGGACAGTTTATGTAGCTGACAGGCAGAGCACGTGACTGTATTAAGGCGATGGATGACCCACAGCCACAGGGACGCTGCAGACAGGGAGACAGTCAGCAGATGGTTGATACCCAGCCCCTCCCGAAAGGATCACAAGTGCTGGGAATGGATACTTGTGTGTGTGTGTGTGTAGGTTTCATTAAGAGTGACACCTTCCTCAGACACGCTACGTGCAGGAATAGTTGCATATTGTCGCAGGTGTCACCGGGCTTTAGACATACACAGTTCTGAAATCATCTGTTCCTGGGATAGGCTTTCTTTTCTTTTTGTGATAGAGGCATTTCTTTTTATTCTAGATAAACTTTACATAAAATAAAACTTCTTACAAAACAGAGAGCCAGGCCGTTCCTTTTTGTTTATTGTTGAACAAGCAGCGCCCCGGGTTCCAGCCCACTGTGCGCCTCCTCGCTCAGCACATCCTCATGCTCCTCGCTGAGCAACTCAGCCTCCCTGAGACTGGCTTCCTCCGTGCTGAGATGTCCGCCCTGGCCCCAGCTACAATCTGCTCTAAGGTCCAGCTCCTCACTGGACCTTATCATTCCAGAAACCAGACGCTGTGTTCAGGGAATATTTTGGAGGAAGGGACCCATTTTCCTTTGACTTCTTTGGTATTCTATGGGACGCCCATTTTCAGGCAGGAAGGATTTTCCATGCAGGAAAAGAAGTTGCTCCGTGGCTAATACATGTATGAGGTGACAATGCATCCTGATGGTGGGTTCGAGGAAAAGTAACCAGTGAGGACTCAGAGCCCAGTAAAAAACTAGACAGCTGTGTTTTGAAGAGACAGGAGATGCCCTGAATGGGTTCTGGATGGGCGTTTTTAGCTACCACACAGAAGTCAAGGTGGGCCACCTTTGAACCCCAGGAGCTGGATGTGGGCTGATTAGCACATAAGAGCGCTCTTTGTGTTTGGTCATACCCGGGAGGGTATGACTGCTTTGATCCTTTGGTTGACAACCAATAAACAAAGGCTACAGGGGAGATCATCTATCCTAAGCATTCCTCCACCCAGGAGTAGGGCACTCACGGCCCACCAGCATACCTACTGTAGCGTTAACTCAAGGAGTTGGCCTCAGATTTAACCAACTCCCGACGTCATATTAAATTCTGAGCTCGGCGACAAATGCCATAAGCATACATTACCATTGTTATCAAGTTTGCAAACACAGGCAAAGAGACTACGCTTTTTCTTCTTCTTCCCTTCAGTAGCATTAAAAATGCCTCTACAGAGATTTTTTTAACTGCCAGATATTTTTATTGAGTTTATTTACGTTGAAAGTCACAATTAGTTTGGTTAAGAGACTCAGCATTTGCTTTGATACCCTGCAAGGTAGAGTCTTTCAGAGGCCCTCTGTGGTAGGCTCCTGTCCTGTTTCCTGTTTTTTCCTTCTTCCAATGTCCATCCAGTTTGTCTTTCTCAGTGAGGATTGATCATGAGGGAGGGAATGAGAGTGGAGACTACAGCAGGGATACAAAGTGAATAAACTGTAATTATTATAAAAATAGATAAATAAAACTATATTTAAAACAAGAACTAAACCTTTGGATGAAAAAAAGAAAGACAGAAAAGGTCTTCCTCACTCTGAGCTGTAGTGTGTTGGCATACCTACAACCTAACAGACTTCAGCTATAGTTTCTATTTGGCACTATTCTTAGTACTAGTAAGAACTGTTTATGTTTATTTTATGGCACCTATAGACTAGGCCACAGAGAAAGAACTAGATGAGATATTTCACCAGATCTAAGCAAAATCTCTACAATTGCAGAATCACTACAAGGTATAATAGCTCATACTATCTGCGTTTATGAATCACCCAAGGCTTGATGAGCCTTCAGCTCTGTGTGAAGCACTATGTTCAGCTTTTTGCTGCTAGCCTCTGACCATACATAGTCGAGACAGTAGAAAATAGTAGTTATGATCATATAGGACAAGTAGAAATGTGGATCCTGTGTTGTGCAAAACATATATGGATGCATTACATTCGATGGCTATTGTTACCTATTTTAAAGGAATTCTTCCCATTACTGTTTCTTCATAGCAAAGCACACAGAGCAAATGAGTTTTATTTTTCAATATAATTACTTGTGCCTTAGTTAATTCTAGTAGTATGTTAGTGCAATTTGGAAAATTCAAGCATAGAATAATGTAATATCTGTTTCTTAGATATGAATCCTATACAAACCCTGTCAGCTATATTTAATTTTAGTTCCAATATGTGTTGTGTTTATATGTGTGTGTGTGTTGTATGTATGTAGGTTATTGTATGTGTTCATGTGCCTATGTGTGCACATTTGTGTGTGTGTGCCTGCACATGAGATTTTTCTTCAGTTTCTCACTCTCTACCTTCTTTTCCTGATTTATGTTTTCTCCCTGAATCTGGATTCATCAGTTCAGTTGACTATGAAGGTGCAGGGGTGCACCTGCGTTGGTGTAGGGGTGCACCTGTATTTGCTTTACTTACAGTATTTACAGTACTGGGATACAGATCTGTATCAGCTCTCCTTGGCTTTGACATGGATCCTAGACATGAGAACTTAGGAGGGGACTGACCGAGCTACATCTGTGGCCCAACTTCTCCCATATATATGTTTTGTATGTCAAGATTTTGTTTCCTTTATTTGAATCAGTGGTTTAAAAATAGATGTATGTAGTGAAGCAATACAAGTGAATGTTACTAGGGATTCATATGTAATATAATAATGTATTGATCACCCATTCATACTCTATATGGTAATACTCTAGAAAACAATTAGGCTTGCTTATTCCATAGAAAAGAAGTCATTGACATGTCGCTGCAAGAAAAGGGAAATGCAGCCTGCTTGCAGGATCCAAGCAAACAGCAATCTACCTCCTACTGTTCCAATTTATCCAACAATCTCAGCTCTGGCATTACTTTCCTCTTCTCAGGGATGAAAATCTATAATTTCATTGTTAGAATATCACCTATTGAAAATGTTCACTGTCTTAAGAATAAAAAACAAAACAAAACATGGTCTTAGAGACAAATAGATGAAGATAATCTATACACGAGGATTATCACCTCGCCAGTGCTATCTGTTCCTCACACCCTTAAATATGTTTTGAATTAACACCTCTAGGTTCATAAGGGAAATGCATCATTACTGCATCTTCTCCGTGTTTCTCCAGGGTTGCTCTGGGATCACAGGTGTCTCCTAGGAGTGGGAATGTTAGTAACCAGGTGTTTTAGTGTGATTCCTACTATACCATTTGAAAGCAGCTACTTGTTCACAACATCAGCTGGTTGAACCATCTACATACTAACAGTAAGAAAAACCCCCATTTGGCAAATAGTATATCTAATCCTGACTTAGGGTGCAGATGTGAAAACAAGAAGAGATCTGGGCATCATGGTGTCAGTTGCTTATGTCCCTGGAAGTAACAATTATGTTACAGGATCCATGAGTCCTGACATTCCCAGCTTCTCTTCTCATTCAAATCCTTAAATGCAACAGCCTTTTGTGCCTTGGTTATACCTCTTGACTAAGCACTGGTCCAATGGGAACCTCACACAATGTCAGTATGGAGAGGAAAGATGGAAACCAAGTTCCTACCATTATTTTATTCTGCCTATATAGAAACTCACTAATTTTCTACAATAATTTTATTGCAGAATTCTTGCTTTTGGTAATCCACACAACACAGATTTCCATGAAAGGTCTGCTTTCTGTGTCTCAGAGCCTTATTAATGAGATTTGTGCTGTTCTAGTCTAGTATTTTCTATTTGGCTTGAAGGTATAGGATCCTTTGTATTCAGAGTAAACTAAAACTTGCCATTGGTACCTGGATTTGTGTTGGGTTCCAGTGTTATGGATAGAAGTGCTTTCTGGGAGGCCTGTTAGCTCACACTCCAGACAGTGGCAAATATTTCAGCTTCTGATGATGTTTTCCTCACGCCTGATAATTGCTTCCATCTTTTCCTTTTCTCCCCATCTCCAGACATGCTGTCAGTCCTTGTAACTGTTGATTAAAAAGTGTTGTTTGTTATTCCACAGTGCATCCCTCTAGTTGCCTGGAGGCAATCTGAAATGAGGGTCTCAAGCTCTACATTGGGAACTGATTTAAGAAAAGAAACAATGGTCCTGCGATTGACTTCTCAGACTTTTTCCTGTCTGGTTACCATTGTTAAGAAAGGTTGTGGTATATCCTATGGACTGAAGGGCAAATCTATCCATCCTGCAGGTGCCCAGACACACGCATAAGAATTGACATAGATATATCTGGACCTGGAAGTGTGTGGCCTCGGGAATCTCAAGGCTACCTGAGGAAAGAACTACCAGATGGTACAGTTTATCCTCCGGCTTAAGGTTTGATCAATATATGAAAACTCTAGGGCAACTTTTCCTTCCAACACTACTGGATTTCTAGCTTGCTAATAAAAATTCTTAACTTCAGTGTGCCTTGGGCAAAGGCCACAGTCAAGAGTACTGTGACAGTTTCACTGCAGTACTAAATTGTGGCATCAGAAATTCTCTGTGGGATGGAAAATATTTTCTGGAAAAAACCAAAAACAAGCTCAAAAATTAAGGTAGTAAAAGGTGACTGAGACAATGGTAGCTAACTTTCATAATCACATGAAGTAGAAAATGAAACAATAGAGTTAAAAATAAATAATATATTCTGTTTAGTGCTGAGTTATGTATACATATATATATATACATATATATGGATTGGAAAATATCCAGTTTAGAATAGATTTTATTTTTATATCATATAGTGTACTTCTTTATAGTATTAGTATACTGGTTTTGAAAGTGAAAATGGAAATTAAAGACATTAAGAAAATATTTACTTGAAAGAAAGTAGCATTAGATATTTGGAGAATCAACTACATGAATTGCACCTGAAAAGAGAAACTGGTGTGGGGAGCTTCAGTAGAATGGGAAGCAAAAGCAGAGGAGCAGTCAGGGGAAGAGATAACTGACCCTGGGGAGGGGGATGGAAAAGTCATATGGAAACTTACACACACACACACACACACACACACACACACAGACACTCACTCACTTGGAAGCATTTAATTGGAATTACCCTAAACAGGAGATTTTTGCCACTCCCATAGCTTCCCAGGCAAGAAGCCCAATACCAGATGTCGAGTACCTCCTTCCAGTTGTTGGTGAGAAGCTCCCTGAGATCCCCAAACATTGTAATCTATCGCCATTGCTCTTGGTTGCCTACCAGGATCAGATAGTAAGATCTTATTGCAGAAATCACTGCACATATTGGTCACAGGACATGGATAAATTGAGTTTTTATCAACCAGTAAGCTTTCCCCCTGCTGCTGGTTTCAATAGTGTTGGAAAATATGTAAACTGCAGGGGAATAAAGATGATGCACTGTCTTGCCAGGCTGTTAACCCTGTGAAGTGCAGTAAGGACTGGGCTGCTAGGAGATACCCATGGGGGCAATGGGGGCTTGGCTGTGATGGAAGAAGCTGCTTCTTTCTGATTGGATTTGAGTCTTATGCCACAGGACGAAACGAACGCTTAGTATTGCAACATTTCCAAAAAGGCGCGGTGACAGAGTTCGCAGATACCCAGTTTGAACCTGCCTCTGTTGTTCTGATAAATGGACACAGTACAAAACAGTCCTAAATCTGTGTCTCTCTACACAGATTAGTGCAGCTCTCAGACATTATCAGGGGAGTTTGCTTGCTTTATTGTACAGTCAACAGTGGTTAATGCTGAAAGTTACATCTGCTTAAAGTTCCAGAGCATACGTTTCAGTAGACTGTTCACCCCCAATTAGAGCATCTCTATCACACCTTCCTCATCAAGGCTCAGGGAGCATCATGGTCGAAGAGGAGTAGGAAGGACTGCAAGAGAACGGTCAGGGAGGACATGAGCAGAGCGGTGTCTTCTGACCCGACAGGCCTGCTGCACTCATTAAGTCTCAGCAGCTGCGGCTGCTGCACACTACCTGAAGAATATTCAGCCAGAAAGTGTCTTGCTTTGAGAGGAAAAGGGCTTCTATGCTTCCTCCCATAACTTAGTAGCTATGAGTAGGTAATGACTTCTGGAGGAAGGACAGGGTTTGTTTGTTTGTTTGTTTGTTTTAAAGGGTGTGGCCACTGGTGTGTCAGTCAAGATCAAGTGGATGACCTCCCCGCCCCCCAGAGTGGATTAGAAACAAAACTCAGACTCCGAGTTACTAAACATATAAAGAGGACATGGCTTTGAGGGCTAGTAAGCAGTAGGGAGAGCCTGCGAGGAGGTAGGGAGAGGAGCCTGGTGTGCCTGTGATCCAAATACATTGTATAATATTCTCAAAGAATTAATAGGAAGTGGCAGGTGGTCAGAGATAACAAGGAGATGGCAAGATGGAGAGCAAGGAGGCACTCAGAAAACCTTATCAAGCAGACCAGACAGACTTGACCCTGGGGATTCCGTGCGAATAGGAGCAGGCACAGACAGGCTAAGCACAGAATTTTCTTGACAGTGTGCTGATAGTAACAGCAGCCATCACTTTGCCTCTTTAGTTGTTCTACTCATTTCTTGTTTGTGCCTCAAAAAAATTCTTCAAAATGCTCCTTTTAGAGGATGAAGTACTTATGCAATTGTATGTTTATTTGGAAATACTACACAATCACCAGGGTTTTTCTGCTTTAGAAACTACAAAAGAAATAGTTTACCCTTTCATAACATGGTATTGACAGTAAGAAATTTCTCACTGTTCAACAAATTTTTGAACCTAGGCTGAAAATGCTCATAGTGGTTATAATGGATGCAGGTATTACAAGGCTGGTAGAGAGATTAGACCAGCATGTACCATAGGACTTTGAGTTCAAAGTTTCCACTCTAATATTTGGGTAATGTTATGAATTTTTTTCCTTTCTGTCTCTCTCACTTCTCTCACTATTTCTTTCGAAATTACCTCTTTAGCAAATTTTCACATAATTCAGTCCATCAGGCCCACCTGTATTGTTTCTTCACCTGGGGTGACACACAGCATCATGATGGCAGAACCCTGTGGCAGAGACTTTTCACATCAGTACATAGGAATCAGAGGAAAGGATAGAGGAGAACAGCAATGATGATTTGCACTTAGTGATCTGCCTCAGTGATACGTTTCTTACCTCAGCCCTATCCTTCAATTCTCCAGAACCTCCTGAATCTGTTATCATCTTCGAGATCCAACCTTTAGCCTGTGGAAGATTTTCAAACCATAACTTGTCCCACTGGCGCTCAGCACCTTGTGGCCCCCTCATGATGTAAAATGAATTTAATACATCTCCTAGAGTCTTCAGAGTTTTAATGTTTCCATCTTTGTTCAGAAAGTCAAAACTCAAAGTGTTTTCTGGGATTGTAGGCAAAGTTGTTTTTTCCCCCCTCCCTGAGTACCTGGGAAAGAAAAGTCTCATAATTCCATTATGCAGTGGTACAAAGTTAACATCCGTTCTCAGAGGGAGATCAGGTGAATAATAAGAAGAATTGGAGGAAAACAACTCTGAGAGCCAACATTTTTTTAAATTTATTTATTTTTATCTCAATCACAGGTTAGGTACTTTGAATCCCAGGTGTAGCCTCCTCCTCATTCCCTCCCACACTCCCACTCCCTCCCTCATCTCCCTCCTCCCTGCCCCCTCCAAGTCCACCAACAGGGGAGGACCTCCTCCCCTTCCATCCAAACCCAGCTCATCCTGTCTCCTCAGGGCTGGCTGCAATGTCCTCCCCTGGGATCTAGCCAGTCTGTCACTCCCCGGCTTGTATGGGGGAGGGTCAAACAGTCCCTGTTTCCCTCACTAGGGTCTTCAGTCCGACAAGGAGCTATCATGGGCCCCATCTGAGCGGGGGTTCCAGGCCATATCCACACATGGTCCTTGATTGTAGAAACCGTCTCATACAAGACCCCTGTGCCCTGCTCAGTTTGGTCTTTGTGGGGCTCTTGTTCCCCCCAAGTGAGAGCCAACATTTGCAAACATGAAATACTATAGTTGTTTAGATGACAAAAACAAAACTGAAGAATAATAGTCAACTTATTGTTTTCTATGTTTATTTAAGGGATCATAGAGTCCAGTGTTATTCACAGTTCTTTCATCTGAAAAATTTGTCCTTTTTAAAAGTTACTTTTACTACATTTTTATGTCTGGTGCTCTGCCTGCTGAGTTCCTGTATATCATGTGCGTTCCTCATACCCGTGAAGGACAGAAGAGGGTGTTAGGTCCCCTGGAACTGGAGTTACAAGTGTGTTAACTACCATGTGGGAGCTGGGAATTGAACCTAGATCTCCTAAAAGAGTAACCAGTGCTCTTACAGGCTGATTCATATCTCCAGATCCCTGAAATATGTCTTTATGAAATGTCATCTGTACCTTTGCACGTTTATGTGTGCTTGTGTGCCTATGTGTATATATTCATATATGTACCATGGGATACCATTATCAAATACAGAATTCTAATGTATTTCACAAATCTAAGCTAATCACAGAGAGAAAGAGGATGGTTTCTAAACTCAGTCTGAGCAATAATTGTTGACATCGCTAGGCAAGCTCGCATAGAGACACATTGCATGTAGTATTACATGCACCATTTTTGTAAAGCCCCAGTTCCCCAGAGCAAATCTCAGAAGTGTGTGGTAGCATATGCAAATTATTTACAAGGCCACCCTCAGTCATATCCTCAACCAAATCTCCAGTGAGCATGGTACTAAAGGTGAGCATGAAGCACACTGGCATGCTAGGAGACTTGGAGAAATGGGCTGTCAAGGGAGGTGACATTTGAGCTGAGGCATGAAGACAATGAACAGAGAATGAGTTGAATTGTAGGTCTGTAAATACCTTGTGTGGTGTTTACTATTTTGTGTAAAATGTCTTTCTGAGTGTTTTCATGTGTGACTCGGGAGGATAAAGCTCTGCGAATGTGTGTTTTAAAGTATGCTAGCTGTGCTAATGCTCCAAGGAGCTGCCTGCCAAGAGATGGAGTCATGCAGCACCCAGCAGGAAGAAGCAGTAAGTAAAGGCACGGCACAGCTCCTATATTTTTGCAAAGATAAAATGAGGAAGAAAATTAATGATATTCATCTTCATTATTTTCCCTTTACATTTCTTGCTCACTAATGTGCCGCCTAAATAGAGTGACACGGCTTTGTAGGAAGTTCAAGATTGAAGTCGACGTTGACAAACAGCTTTGGAAAATATTTAGGTATTAAAAAGCCCAGGGGGTGTTGACTCAAAGTTAATGTTTGTCAGTTATTTTTTAACTTTTTGCTTTCAAAAAATTGCTTTTTATTTAAAAGCCATGAGCCATATTTATGTATTTAAATAAATCTAAGTGAGCTATCAACATGACATTAAACTTTGAGTACTTTTTGAGTGATGTAGAATACATTCGAAACCACGATGGATCATGATGTGCAGAGACTCCATCCTGCAAAATCTAGAAATCACAGGGATATGTAGTTTTTATATTTACTCATCACTCAGAAGGTGGAGGGACAAACCCAGCACAGCTCTTTGGTAAAGTAGTTTTTGCTGCAGCGGGACTCCAAAAGTTCTCTGCAGGAGTGGGTAAATTGATTAGTAGGTGAGAATTTCAGATATACAAACACAAGAACTCAAGTTCAAACCCCCAGAACTCATGTGAGAAGTTGAGCATGATGATGTAAGCCTGTTAGCGAGGGCCTCGCGGAGCAGAACCGAGAGCATTTCCAGTGCTTACTGGCCTCCAGCGTAACTTCAGGTTGAGCAAGAGACCCTGTCGGTCTGAAGGGAAATGGGTGAGGAATGCCTGTGTCTGTACATGTGGACACACATTCACATGTCACACACATCACACATACGGAAAACAGCACATTTTTACAAATTATTTCTCTAGTGCCTGCTGTTCTCTGTTGGATCAAATGAAGCTGTTGAACCTATCCTTCCACCAATGAGAGACATTACCGCAGGCGAGGAACAGCTTCATGGGAAATGAAGGAAGCAATGGCGTGGATTCCATGGTTGGATTATACTAGCCTGGCTCCGGGAGATCCCCAGTTCATCTGACCTCTAGAGCATTTTACTTACTTCTCGGAGCCACCAGGTTGTTATCGTGGCTTCTTTACAAATACAGCATTGTGCTGATGAGCGGAAAATGTAGATCCTCAGATTTAAAGGAAATTTTATTTAGGTTTAGTTAAGATATAGAAAAGAAGATATTGTAAAGACAATAGTATTGGAAAGGGGCAGCCACTGTCAGAGAAACTGAGACGAAGTTTGTATGGGGTCGGCGGGGTTAGGGTAGATTTTCCTGGAGGCCAGGGGAAGAACAGAGCTTGTGTAACAGTCTTTACTTTATTCTGGATAGCAAAATGAGATAAATCTTGTTGACTTAAGGGCAAGATTCTAAGAAAATTCCCTCACGCTGGTGGATTCAGGCTGGTGCAGTCCCTGGGTGTAGATGGAGGAGCAGCATCTGTGAGTGTCTGTACCAGCTACTGTGTCCCCGCTGTCCCGCCTGCAAAGCAGGGCAACGCACTATCTATGATATCACAAATTAAATGCTAGAAAATCCACATAGAGAGTTTGGACCTCAGCTTGACATTAATGGCTGGAATCTGCCTTGGCTCTCATAGTTGTTGGAATGTAACATCACAGCTGCCACTTCTCTCTGGTGTTAAGGCCACAAACAACAGCACAAATCAAAAGATATTTCAAACCTGCTGTCATTTCTATCCAATTTTAGTGTGAAACAACACATGTTGGGTGAATTGCCTAAGATCTTCTGAACTTCCCAAGAGAAAGTCTTTCCAGGGAAACAGATGATTCAGGATCGGGTATATTTTTGACAACTTAATGGCCAACATCAGTTTTATCCACATGGATTTACTGAAGTGAAATGGTTGTTATAAATGAATGCTATATATAAATTATGAGTTTTGTTTGGTAAAACACTGGCGAATTTCTTATTTTTATTTCATATGTCATTTCAATGGTTTTGGCCAAAAGTATTTTTTGTTGCTTGCTTTGTTTTCTTTGTTTTACACCTTTCACAGCCTTGGTAAATCAGATCACCGGAAAGGGAATTCTTACTGTTGCCTCAAATTGCAGAGAAATTTTATTTTAGTGTACTAGAAAACCATCAATAAGAGAAGGGGAATGTATCCCTAGAGGCACCTGAAGCGCAGCTTTAAGAGCTCCTTGGCAGCACAAGATTGTCAATAAAATCCGAGAGCTCTTCAGTCCATCATGCTCTCTTCCTTCCTGAACCTCATGCACAAAGATGGGCGGGATTGGATCAGGAACATCACTAACGAAGCTGACTGTGGAGGCCAGGTGGACACAAGATCAATGGAAGATATCCTAACAACATTATATTTTTGATGAGCAGATACCACAGGTTGCAGAAAGATGGACTCAATATGGGAGGCAGGATGTCTCCAAGGTGTGGCTTTGTTTGCTCACCAATGACACCCACCTTAGCTACTCTTGCCTTGCTTACAGGGCCTGAGAAGAAAATCCACCTTCTTGGTTAATCACTCTGCCAGAGGACCCTCAATCATGCATTATACCACAGTATACAGTGCTTTGCTTAAGTAAATCCCCATGAATAGGAACAGTCAAATAGATTTGCATGGATAAAAACAGAATTGAGCAGCTGAGTCTTTCAACAGTATATATTAAAGATAAAATTGAGATCCTGTATCCTAACCAGTGTGTGGGAAGTAGCTTAAATGAGAGAGCAACATGGAATGCAGAAAGAGAGAGAGAGAGGGAGAGAGAGAGAGAGGGAGAGAGAGAGAGAAGCACACCATCCTAAATAGGGTGCTGAAACCATCTGTACATCAATTGTCTTTGGTAAAAGGAAAAACTAAAGCTTTGGGATGTATTTATAGTTATGTGGCCAATAAATCAGGCATTTTCCTGTGTGGTGTAATTCTTTTCCCAGACCACAATGAGTACATCGTGCACCATCCGAACACCAGATGATAGTGAGATTCAAATACAAGTTGATACGTATCTAATTTTTCCAAAGAGTGGTTAACCTTCTTATTTGCACTGCCAGGGGTGAGAAATCTGATAGCAGTCGAGGTTAAGTTGAATGGCAGGCATACTTTATAAAGATCAAAGGTGTGCTAGAGGATCCAAATATCAATGGTGGCAGCACTCTATACCTGAATAAAGCCCCAACAAACATTATTCAGAGAATATATATTTAGGGAGTGCTTTCCTTGTGTTTTACATTTTGAGCATTTCACAGCCATGGAAATACTCTGGCTTTTAAAGGTGGTTGCTTATGTATTAAGGGTGATAATTCATGGTAACAGTTTGGCCTTCCACTGCACTGTACAGTCTTTAGTTCCAAAAGATAGTTTCACACTATGCATTAGGGAGAATTTGTTCTAAGAATCTTGGTTTAAGATCTAGTAAGTGGAGTGTTTTGGTAAAAAGACCAGGCAGATTTTTGTAGCATGTACATATGTCACCAAGATCATGTGTCCTTAGGAGAGTTACTTACCTTCTCTACACTTGTTTCATGCTCTGTAATTGCATATTAGTATACCATCATGTATTATTGTAGGACAGCCAGGCATTGATACTACAGAAGATCATATGACCATGCTTGGTAGAGAACCAACTGCCAATTATTTCTTTATGTATTTGCAGTGTAATGTACTAAAACAGAAACCATTTTTCCCTCAATACATCTTACATTGTTTCTAGGCATTTACTAGGTATCAAAAACAATCATGCAGGGTTGGGCATGCAGCTTTGATGGCAGAGTGCTTGTCTCTGAATAGGTGTGGTTACACATTCTTGTATATAATCCCAGCACTTGAAAGGTAGACTCAGGAAGATCAGAAGTTCAAGTTTATCCTTGATTACACAGCAATCCCAAGCCAACTTGAATTGTTTAGGACCATCTCTAAAATTAAAGAAAATAATCACCTACATTGCCTGAGGTAAGTGGCATTTGCAGAAAGCTGGAAGAGTAAGGGTATAGGAAGCAACTCTCTGAGAGCAATAGAAACCAGGTTGATTTTTTTTAAAGGACGAACACAGCTGTTGAAGTTTTAACCCCCATCACCAACATGAGCTTGCCATACCCACAGTACACCAGGGGCTGTCTACTGCAACTCTTTTGGAATATTTCTTCTTCAGAACAGAGACCTGTGAAAGTTTAATTAAAAGCTTTGATTATCATAGGCTTGTATAGGTACATACATGCGTACATATATACATGTCATATATTAAGGTCTAAATATATCTTATTCATAGAGATCTAATGCTTTATGATAGTCTTCAGAAATTTTTCATCTATGTGTGTATCCATATTTACGTATGGGTACATATGTGTGGACAGGTACATATGTATGCAGGTGCTCACATTTGAAAGCCAAAGGACAACTTCATGTTTTGTGTTGTATTCAGACATGTACACCTTCCCTCCCTCCCACCGTTTCCTTTCCCTCTCTCTCTTTCACTGTCTATCTATTTCTGTCTCTCTGTCTTTGTCTGTATCTCTGTCTCTAGCTCTAACTCTCTTTCTTAGAAGGATTTCTCACTAGCTTGAATGTCTCCAAGAAGCCTATGCTTGCTGACCAGTGTGCTCTATGGACATACTTCCTTCAACCTCTCAAGCACTGTGTTTATGAATATGTTCTGTTTTTTTTATATGCATCTGAGAATTGAACTCAGGTCCTTTGTGCTTGAAAGACAATAGATTTAGCAACTAAACTGTTTTCCAAGTTCCAGGAAAAATTATAACTATAAATATTGATAGCATATTTCATCAAATATAGAACTTAACATTTTCTTTTAAATTTAGAGACAATTTTATATTTACTTATCCGTTTTCAAAGTATATAATATAATTAAAAAATTAATGTCAGCTCTTTATTCTATATTTGTATATGGTGTGTTCAGATATTTCTGCCACAATAAATCTATTTGGCATTTCAGTTTATCTTTTTCAATCAAGTAGATTTAAAAGATTGCAAATATTAGCAAAACATATATAAAAATAAACCATATTGGTATCTGTCTTTGAAAGTGATTTTGATTTTTCTTCTGTGCACAGCCTGTTGGATAATAGTGAGTACAACAGCATTGTTATTTTTATGGAAAGGTCCCTTGTGTCTGTGTACCCTCTCCTCAGTTCCTATAAAGGGATGTTACTAATGAAAAGGGTCTCTTGTTAGGAGTGCTCTCTCGCTTAGGACATATTGCTAGAGTTTCTGTATGTGATGCACATATTAAACGTAAGCTGTGGTTTGGGGCAGAATGTTCTATTGGATGTGTTTAACGAGTGCTGATGTGGTAACTCAAGCTTGCTATTCTAGATGCTCCAGCTTCTCTTTCTCAAGGAAGCAGAAATGGCAGCTTGTCAGTATCTATGAGTTCACTTCTTCCTTCAGCCCTTTATAGAATCAGTTGTCTTCTCTTTCCTGTTTATACTACACATTCTTATTGAAGCATTAATCACCCTTGTAATAAGTTTCTGGCTGTCATTCTTGATTCTTAACTTATTACTCCTCATCCAATATTTCTCATATTATAGAGGGCATATTAGTATTGAAAGCAAACTTGTTGGATAAATGAATATTGCAAAGATAGCATTTAAGTAAGTGAATTTTGAAGATTGTCTATCCTGAGCTCTGATTTAAAACAAACATGAATGTTTAAAACATGTAATTTCCCATATATCAATGGCTATAAAGCTACAAGTATTATTCCATTGCAAAGATAGAAGACAGAAAGAAATGGATAAAATTCCATTGTCCATCAGAATAGGGAAGAGAATACCCTTGCTCAGAATTCTTCTTCTCCTCCTCTTTTTTTAGGTGTCTACTTATTTCATTTTTAGGATTTGGTGCTGCAAATCACATGTAATTTTCTAAAATTAATAGCCTATTCAAGGTGAAGTTTGAGCTATTTTGATATGTAGCTAGTTTTAAGTGCATCTCTGCGAGCTTCTGTCAGCTCTTTCAGTCAGAAATGTTCACTGGTGTTGTAAGCTTTCCTGATCTGTGAGGCTCAGTCCAGACCTGCTTCATCAGCTTTCTTGGCTTGGGAAGTCTACCTAGTACTTGGATTGCTTCCTGTGTGACATCATCTTTCTTCAAGCACTTGAGAGTTCATTCAGAAATACCATCATCACAAATTATGTTACAGGGACTCTGGGTAAGGTCTTCAGCAGCTTCTAGAATCATTAATTAAGCTAGAATAGGCTTCTGCAGCCAAGTAGGACTTTTACGACCCATTAAAAACCACATTTTATACCCATGAAGAAGTATCAGAAATGGCTGTCCATGGGAGTAATTAGGCATAGCAGAATGACTACAACCCAGTTTTTGACTCTACATATTTATTTTGAATTCAGAAAGAATGCACTTTTTCTTAGATGAAGTAAAATTAAACTAAAATATATGCCACTTCTTGTCAGTTAGTAAATGTTTATTTTCTCTTAAAACACCTCACCTAATGAGGAGTGTATGTCCAGATGCACATGCTTCCTTAGCTTCACATTTATTCTTTTGATGATCAATTTTGTTTTGTTTTGTTTTTCAAGACAAAGTTTCTCCATGTAGCCTTAGCTGTCCTGGAACTTGCTTTGTAGACTATACTGGCCTTGAATTCATACGTCTGCCTACTTCTGACCCCCAAGAGCTGGGATTAAAGATGTGCTCTACCATCTCCTCACTTACTATCAGTTTTGATAACAGCCATTACTTTTCTCTTTTCTAGACTATGTAACCCTGGCTGTCCCAGAACACATTCTATAGATGAGGCTGGTCTCAAACTCAGGGAGATCTGCCTCCTAAGTTGTGGTATAAAAGGCCCACCTCAGTTTGCCTTTTTCACTTAATAAATTTCTGATTTATGAAAATGAAGGAAGAATTTTCAAAGGACTATTTGAATTCATCAGAAGGAATGGAGAACATTGCACTGAAACTGGACAGGTGCTTATTGGTGTCTGAGTCTTTGGTGATAACTCTGCACCAAAGATATAAGGATATCTCAGTCCTTAGAACAAACCTGGACACTATTGACATTGTTATTTTATACAAAGAAAAATTAGACTTTGAGAGGCCAAGTGATCAGCTCCAGCCACAGAGTGGCCAAAATGAAGTTGGAACCTGAAAGTAGAATTGATGCAACCCAGCTAACGCCACACTAGAGGCAGGGTGCTTTGCCATTGAAGGGGCCATAGGCATTGGATTCCAGTTGCTAGGAGCTGATCTTTGACATCTACAGATTATTATAGGAGGTGCAAAAATATTAGGAAATGGAGTTAGAGGTCCATCATATTTTTAATTATTTGATTTTTAAGCTATTACTAGAAATTGAAAAGCTGAAGTTATGTTACATTTTTAGCATTTCTAGTTTTGATATTTAGATAGAAAATCAAATTAAAGCCCAAATATGAAAAGTATATTATTCTGCATTTGGGTCATGATGGATGAATGCTATCCTGATTTTTTTTAATTCTAAGGAAGAAAAAGATTTTTCTTAAGTTATTTTGTAGAACACACTGCTCTGTAATGAGGTTATAAGATATATGAAGAGAAACTTAAGATATGGTATAAAACATGACATCTTCCATTAGAGAAATATATGGTACTCAATCTTAGGTAAATAAAATAGGGAGTCCATGTTCAATTATAACAGGAGTTTGTGTTGACAAGCAGATCTTGGTGACTAACTTTTTTTTTCCTCAGAATTTTTGGAATAAATTAAATTCCAGCTTGCAGTTTTTTCTGTTTCTCTGAAACCATTCACAGTGATTTAACTAGGGATTTCCAGAACAGAATGAAGTCTGTTCACCTCAGCATTAGATACTAACATGGATCTCATGAGACACGTGCCTCTGCTCATGAAGACTGCCTGCTCCCGGCTGAATTGAAATAGATTCTGAGCTTCTCCTGTGCCATGGTACATAACCTTGCTCATGATGCTGAGATAACAGTAGCTGTATCTCCTGTCCTTTATTTTGTATGTGTGTGTCTATTAGCCATCTGTATTCTGGCTCTCATTCAAATTCAACTGCCTTGTGCCATGATTGAAAGATTAATTTATGAACATAGCAAATGTCCTTGTTGTATGGTTGATGTGCTAGTCCTGATGAAACCTGATAGGCTAGGACCAGATGGAAGGGGAAGAGGACCTCCCTTATCAGTGGACTGGGGAGAGGCATAGGGGTAGAAGAGGGAGGATGGGTGGGATTGAGAAGGTAAAAGGGAGGAGGCTACAGCCAGGATACAAAATGAATAAATTGTAATAATAAATAAACAAAAAGAAAGACTTATTCAACAGCTATCATGGCAATTTCTTGGATTTCAGTCTGCTTTAAAAGGTATAAAATATTTTTCCTCATTTGAAAGCTGCTAAATTTTTCCATATGAAGTTTACCATGTTTAAAAGATCAGCAAGAGAGTTACCTGGGTTCTAGAGAAGAATCTAAATAGGGAGTCTGCCCTCCAAATATTCACTGTCAGGCAAGGGCAAAGTACGACAGGCTGAGCATGCCTGATCCATAATGTAATGCACAACATGTTCCAAAAAACCGAGACTTTTGAGGACTTGCATATCAGAAGTGGAAATTCTATTCTCAACCTTATGTGACAGCTGAAAGTCAAACATGATTCATTGTACACATATTTTTGTATTTTAAAAAATGCTGTGTGGTGTTACCTGTAAACAGGGCGCATAAGAAGCACAAAGGGATTTCTCATTGGTGCTTTGGTCTTTCTTCTCTTAACTATCTCTCTAACTTTTTACCTATCATCTATAATCTATATATTATTATACATATACAAATATCTGAATATCTACAAAACAGCATTTGCAGTCATAAATCTAAAAATGTTCAAAATTTCCAGAAGTTTGAGTAAGAAACTTCAATCTGTATAATACAACCTGGAAATTTTCTTATTGATCTATCTATCTATCTATCTATCTATCTATCTATCTATCTATCTATCTATCTATCTATCTATCTATCTATCTATCTATCTAACTATCCATCCATCTGTTCATTCATTCATTCACTTTACATCCCTATTGAAGCACCCCCCCAGTCCTGCCGTCCCATCTTCTTCCCCCTTATCAGAAAATAGGAGCTCCCCCCTCCAACTCACTCTGGAACATTAAGTCACATCAGGACTAAGTGCATCCTCTTCCACTGAGGCTAGACAAGGCAGTCCAGATAGGGGAAAGTGGTCCAAAAGCAGGCAGCCCCCACTCCAGTTCTTAAGGGACCCTCATGAAGACCAAGTTATCAGCTGCATTTGGTAGGGGACCTAGATCCAGTCAATGCGGGCTCTTTGGTTGGTGGTTCAGTCTCTGTGAGCCCCCATGTGCCTAGATTAGGTGACTCTGTTGGGATTCTTGTGGAGTTTTGTCCTCTCTGGGTCCCTCTATCCTTCCCCCAACTCTTATGCTGGAAGGATATGGGTGTGACTCTAGTTGAGACTCCTTGCAGAAGAGCACATGGAGATTGAAGTGGCTACCTCCTCTACCAAGGCAGAATTTTCTGTGGAGGGAGTGGGACACCAACTTACCCACAAAACTTTCCCCTAAAATTTTCCCTGCCAGCAAAGCATGCAGAGATAAATCTGGAGCAGAGATTGAGGGAATGGTCAAGCCATGACTGCCTCAACTTGAGCCCTGTCTCATGGGAGAGTGCCAAATTTTGACACTATTAATGATACTCTGCTATGCTTGCAGACACTCCCAGCATAACTGTCCTCTGAGAGGCTCCATCCAGCAGTGGATTGAAACAGATGCTGAGACTCTCTGCCAAACATTAGGCAGAGCTCGGGGAATTTTGTGGCAACTTTCATTAGGGCTCGATTGTGTCCTGTCCTCTCTGGGAGGAAATGTTTTATTATATGGGATGCATGAAGTTTTTACAGCTAGGCTGGTTATTCAGTTCCACCCAGCAATAACTGTCTTCTATGAGATGTAGGGAGTAATCCTCTTTATTAAAACTCCAGAAGATTTTTTTTTACTTTTATGCTTCAAAATACTTAAGATGACAGCAACCAAAAGATCAAAGAAAGGATTGTGTTTTTATCTCTTATTAATAGGCTTCTTCATTTACCGTGGAGAAGCAATCATTGATGCTGACTACAGATAAAAAGAACAATGATACACAATTCAGAGTTCTCACCACCAAGTAAGCATAACACTGCCTAAAACCATAAAGATATTAAAGTCTCAAGAGGAATACGGATGGCCTGGAGCTGGCATGTAAACAGAAATAGAATGGAAACTTACTAAATATTGATGAAATGAATGAGTCACGTATAATGTGAAGTGTGTCCTGTGATTTAATACTCAGATGAAGCGAGTTCATTATAGAATAGAGATGAAATACAAAGAAATTGTATTAATTGAAGGAGGTTATTGACACCGTAAGAGAGGCTTGGACAATCAAAGTCTTCCCTCAGGATCAAATGGACTTGCTCTAGACTTTGAGTATGGAGGACATCTGACATGGAGACTCGTATGTTCACAAATTCAGTTTTTCGTTCACGTAATCCAAGCAATACCTATTGGCTGTTGCAGTCTCCAAAAGGAGAAATTCCTTTAGCTGCACTTGACAAGGCAAACATTAGCATACTTAAGTCAGAGAATGTGCGTAAGTATAGAAATACACCAGACTACATGAACTTTCTTCTGCCTGGGAGGAACCTGAGCCCTGTGTGAAGTTCAGTTCGGGCCACTTAACCATGCTTACCTCTCAGTGAAGACTCTAGCATAGCCATGATTTATTTTATCTATCACTTCAATTTTTTCTCATTTCCCATTAGTAGCCACTCAGACTTAATGTTTGTTCATTTTTAGCAGAAGAGCCAAATATTTACAGTTATGCAAGCCTGAGAAAATAGCATAAGAAGTTAACAATTACAGAGAGGACACTGAAATAACAAGTCTGCTTTTGGATCTTTTTCCATATTACCACTTAAGATGCAGTTCTTCCAGAATCTTCTATTCACACACAATTCCATTAAAAAAACAAACAGTGAAGGCTGCAATTTTTTTTAAATGACTTTGTACCTTCCACAGTAGTGATGGTTCCCAGTCCCTCTTTCCCCTCAGATATGTTGTCTTCATTACTGGAGCAGAAGCTGCAGGAGCCTGCAGCAGTTCCCAAGTCTCATTCTGCATGTCCCTGAGTCATTAAGCACAGCTTCTTGAGAAACTGGAATCTGAGCCAAAAGTGTATTTATGAAGGTCCTCGTAAGCCACGACAAGGAGTTAGGACTTTATTCTCAGTTAAGTATGAATTTAGTGGCGTGTGCGCAAGTGTTAAGACAGTTAAGTATGTGGTGTTGGGGGGAGGGAGAAAAACCACAGCCTCATTGGAGAGAATGTACAAGTGAATATGTCCTCCAGTGAAAACATTGTTAAAACAATGTGTAACTCTGTGAATGGAGGTTGGTGCTGCGGGCAGACACCACAGTGGAAGACTCCCCGTACAGTGGTAAGAGTAGGAACGCACAACTGGTCAAACTGCAGGCTGTGACTGTGGAGTGTCAGCCACAGAGGCAATGCCAAATCTCCCTTCTCCCCCAGGCTCAGGACGATCACAGAGACTGGATAACTATACGCATGCACTCATGGCAGCTACAGTTGCCTGCATCAAACCTGCATGAGATGAAGCCAGTCAGCGTTCTGCCATGGGGTGGGAAAAGGTTTGTGAGGCCCTGCCCTTCAGTTAGGAGTTATGGATGGTTGGGAACTTCTAGAAAGGGGAGTATTTGTCCTCTTTAAGGTTCCTGGTGAGTCAATCACACTCAAGTGGATGACTCAGAAGTAAAAGAACAGTACAAATTAGAGCTTATAGATTAATTTTTTTTTAAAGAGGACACAAAGCTGTGGGCGTAGGGAAGTGGAGCAGGAATTAAATCTACAGAAATGACAAAAATATTTCTTTAAAAACGGGAAAAGACAGAGGGAGAAGTGGGAAGGTGGGTGGGACTGGGAAGAGACAAGGGAGGGGGCTGCAGCGGGGTATAAAGTGAATAAAGTGTAATAGATAAATAGAAATTAAATTAAATTAACAAATAATAAAAAGCAATCTAAGATTGAAGAACAGTGTCCTGTATTAGTGTACTATACATTATTATTTACACTGTATAGAATGAATAATTTATAAGAGTGAGTTACTGTGTGTTAGGTGTAAGACACAAGCATAATTTGGTTATCTCTAGTTGTATCCATTTTTCTCCAAACAAAAATAATTTTATTCTTCTCTACCATGGAGAATG
This sequence comes from Pachyuromys duprasi, assembly GCA_028658305.1. NCBI lineage: Eukaryota > Metazoa > Chordata > Mammalia > Rodentia > Muridae > Pachyuromys > Pachyuromys duprasi. The sequence goes on from CM053745.1 coordinate 57,966,550, forward strand.
AGTGTATGTATAAACCACAGTTTCATTAACCTTTGCCCTGTTGTAAGCCACGTAGGTTGGTTCCATGACATAGCTATCATGAACAGTACGAGTATTCATGTTTAGATTCTGCCTAACGATGACCATATTGTGATTCATTATGGACAAAAAAAATTGTTCCTCGAGTGAGTATTTATTCTGTATCCTTACCATTCCCCCATGCATTTAGATAATGGTAAAACACACACCAGTGGACTTGCCAATGGGAAGTGGGGTATTCATAAGGTCCCATTTTTTCTTTCTTTCTTGGTATAAATTTATTGTTTATAATGTATTCCTTTTATATCCTGATCATAGCCCTTTCCCTGTCTCCTCCTGGTCCTACCCTCACTCCTGCTTCCCTATATCCCTGTCTCCTAATCCACAGGAAGGGGGAGCCCTCCTCTGTGGCCTGGCAAGGCTGCCTCTCCCCCCAGGAGAAAGTGGTCAGAGAGCCAGCCACTGAGTCCATGTCAGAGACAGCCCCTTCTTCTCTTACTAGGGAACCCACTTGGACACTGAGCTTCCCATAGGCTACATGTGAGCAGGGGTCTAGGTCCTCTCCATGCGTAGTACTTGGTTGGTGCATCAGTCTCTGCAGTATGCCCTGGGTCCAGATTTGTTGGCTTTGTTGGTCTCCTTGTACAACTCCTGTCCCCTCCAGGTGTCTTTATATTACCACAACTCTGTCCTAAGACTCCCAGTGCTGTGCCCAAAGTTTTACTGTGAGTCATCTGCTTCAGTCCCCTGCTGGATAGACCGAAGACAGCTATGCTAGACTTCCTTCCTGTTCTGTCTTTTCAGTTTCTTCTGGTGGCTATTGTATATGCCCTTCTGAATGAAGCATCTTGCCTAGGGTCCTCCCTGTTAGCTTTTTGCGGTCTGTGGATTTTAGTATGGTTATTCCTACAGTATATGGCTAATATCCACTTATCAGTGAGTATATACCATGTATGTATATACTCTTGTTCTGGATTACCTCACTCAGGACGATCTTTTCTAGTTCCATCCATTTGCCTGAAAATTTCATGATTCCCTTGTTTTTAATAACTAAGTGGTGTTCCATTGTCTAAATGTATCGCAATTTCTTTATCCACTCTTCAGTTAAGGGACATTTCGGCTGTTTCCAAATTCTGGCTATTATGAATAAAGCTGCTATGAATGTAGTTGAGCAAATGTCTTTGTTGTATGGTGGAGCGTCTTTGGTTATATGCCCAAGAGTGGTATAGCTGGGTCTTGAGATGGCACAATCTACAGATTAAATTCAATTCCCATCAAAATACTTACACAATTCTGGAAAGTTATTGAAAGAAAAAATTTTAGCTTCATATGGAAAAACAAAAAGCCGAGAATAGCTAAAACAATCCTGCACAATAAAACAATCTTCTGGAGGAATCTCCACCCCTGATCTCATGCTGCACTATAGATCAACAGTAATAAAAGCCCCATGGTACTGGCACAGACAGGTGGATCAATGGAAAGGAATAGAAGAACCAGAAATAAAACCATTCACCTTTGCATACTTGATTTTTGACAAAGAAGCCAAAATCACACAATGGAAAAAAAGACAGCATCTTAAACAACTGATGCTTGTCTAACTGCTATCTACATGTAGAAAAAAATCAAATAGATCCATATTTATCATCCTGTACAAAACTGAAGTCCAAGTGGATCAAAGACACACTAAATCTGTTAGAAGAAAAAGTGGGGAAGAGCCTTGAACTCATTGGCACAGGAGACTACTTCCTGAAGAGAACACCAGCAGCACAGGCTCTAAGATCAACAATCAATAAATGGGACCTCATGAAACTGAAAAGCTTCTATAAAGCAAAGACACCATCAACAGAACAAAATTACAGTCTACAGCCTGGGAAAAGGTCATCATTAACCCTGATTCTGACAGAGAGCTAATATCCGAAATTTATAAAGAACTCAAGAAATTAAAAACAAACAAACCAAATAATCCAATTAAAAAATGGGGTACAAGGCTACACAGAAAATTCTTAACAGAAGACCATCGAATGGTGGAGAAACTCTTAAAGAAATGTTCATAAAACTAAAAAAAGTAAAAAGATAAAAAATAACAAACAAAAAACCACAACATCCTTCATCATCAGAGAAATACAAATCAAAACCACCCTGACATTCCATCTTACACCAGTCAGAATGGCTCAGATCAAAAATTCAAGTGGCAGCACATGCTGGAGAGGGTGTGGAGAAAGGGGAACACCTGTACATTGCTGGTGGGAATGCAAACTTGTACAAGCACTTTGGAAATCAATCTGGTGCTTTCTCAGAAAATCAGGAATAGAGCTACCTCAAGACCCAACTAAGGTCCTACTTCTAAATAAGAGCGTTGACAGAGAGTGGCTATAGAGAGAGGGAAAATCAGTCATCTCTAGGGAAGAGTCCTCTGATAATCTAACCTGACTTAAGAGGCCAGACCTAAGACACACACACACCACATACACCACACATACACACCGGGTCACAGGCATGCAAGCAACACCAAAGGGACTCAGCAAATTTTACCTGCTGCTATATGGTCAAAACTTAGTAACAGTTTCTTCATTCTCAGATTTTTATTTTATTTAAATTAAGATTAGATTCTGACAGGTGCTAATTACATAAAATTTAAATTTGTTTCCATACATAAAATTGTACTGGAACACTGCTGTTCTCACTCATTTGCAAAGAGCACATAAGGCCCCATTTACATTAAAAACTGCAGAGTTGAGTCATTTCAGCACAGGCCTTTCCCACCATAAATCCTTAGAACTTTTATTTCCTAGCACTAGCACTTTAAAAAAATGTTTTGTTAGATCCAAGATGGCTGCCACGAGAGAACACTGTGTCTGAGGAGTAGGAGAGCAGAAACAACGCAGCGACCAGGAGACTGAACTCTGGGACCTAAAACGCCAGCATTGTGAGTGCCAGGTGAGC
>CM053745.1:57970010-57987339 GCA_028658305.1 Pachyuromys duprasi
CTTGGTGTAGGGCTGAAGACCCTATTCAGGGAAACAGGGACTGTTTCAGTCATGATCTTGATGGCTGACTCTTTGACCCTCCCCCATACAAGCCAGGGAGTGACAGACTGGCTAGATCCCAGGGGAGGACTTTGCAGCCAGCCCTGAGGAGACAGGATAAGCTGGGGTTGGATGGAAGGGAAGGAGGTCCTCCCCTGTTTGTGGACTTGGAGGGGGCGGGGAAGAAGGAGATGAGGGAGGAAGTGGGAGGGTAGGAGGGAATGGGGGAGGGGGCTACGCCTGGGATTCAAAGTACCTAACCTGTGATTGAGATAAATATAAATAAATTAAAAAATTAAAAAAAAAGGCTGGCTTTTGAAGGTGAAGAGCAGTTGGGATGGAGATGGTGAGTTAGAACTGTGAGAAGGTGATCCTTATGTTTCTCTTCCCTGTGCAAAGCCCTTTAATGTATTTCTTTGAATGCATAGCTTTAAATCACCACAGTCCTATTATTACAACACAAGGAAGGAAGGCCTTTGGAAACAGAATATTTTCTGCTCTCTACTTTTTAGGAAACAATGCTAAGATATAGAATCCATATGTCCTAGAAGAAACAGTAATAATTACTCACGTACCTTATGAACACAAAATTTAAATTTGAGTTAAATTTAATATTTGAATTTATCAATTATCATTTATTGGGGATTTTAAAGACAAATGTTAATATGGATGCATCTTGATATTTGTTCAGAAAGTTTTAGTGAGTGAAGCAGATCATCTGCCTTCTTTATTTTACCCAAAACACAAGAACTTTGGAACTTAAAATAGAAATAATTATACATACAATAATAGAGTCTTGTGCACACTTTTTCTTTACCCATGTTTTGAACATTGTTGTTCTTTCTTAACTAACTTAGCTAAGCTAGTCAGCTTCTAAATGTGGGCTATTGTATTGGATTCTGCTTTGTAGACACAGACAACTGTTTATAGTTGTGATTCCAGAAATACTGGAGCCAGCCTGTCTGGCCATGCCAATTACAAGCTCTGTGACCTTAGACAACTTACTTAACTTCTCTGTGCTTTTATGTCTTTGTCTATAAAAACTGGTGGTGATTTGGAAACTATTTTATCTTGCTATTGTGATGATTTATTAAGTTAACATTTATACTGCACTTAAAATTTGCCTTATTCAATAAATACTGTTCATTAAACATAAATAAATGGTGGTGACTCATAGGTAGAAAAATTTGAATTCATCAGCTTTAGTTTTTGCTCTGAGTACTGTGAGGAAATCCAGGGTTCGGGATATCCACCTGAGCTGAATTTCTCTTCCTGGTGCCTGTCTGGAAAAGGCAGAGAAAGCAGCTGGGGTGGGGATGGGGGTGTGGTATGATATGATGTGTGTTGCTACCCCAACATGAGTGTCTGTGGTTGATTCTGCCTCTGTGCACAGAAGATTAAAACAACCCAGATCTTGGTTTTTCTCTTATGGAATGAAAGTGTGATGTTTCACTCATCATATTGGATAGGATAGTAGCCCGCAGCCTGGACATTCATATTGTGCTCTGATTGCTCGTGAGAAAGCTGAAGTTATGCCATTCTCTTTATCATTATGTGATGAGAGCTGTCGCCCCTCTTTATGAACAGCAACTTCTTAGCTCAGGGAGCAGCCAGGGGCAGATTCTAAAATAAAGGATTGTAGAGCAAAGATATTAGTGAATCAGGAACATCAGCACTTTTCACTGTGTTTAACTCAGAGATGACGAGGTCTGCCTGGCGAACTAATACTACTTAACTGTGTTTGGGCATAAAGCCAAAAGGAAATTGTATTTCAAAGCGAGAAAGTCTGGCATCCCATATGCTGGGTAATCCTGGTCAGCTAACAGGGATATATGGCCATTTTACACCAAAGATAAAAGGCTAAAAATAAACTTTTATGTTAAAGAACACAATCTTGATATAGTGCAATTGATACAATACCAGATCCTTACCTAATTCAAGCTAGCATGGTTGGGAGAGCTAAGCAGGTATCTTTCCGCGCAGATGACATCCCATGTGCAGTTAAGTCACTATCTGTATTGTCTGAGCCAAAGAAACAGTGATGATTCCATGACAAATGGGTGAATCCAGAGGTCATGGGTGATTTCCAGATGTCCATCAAGATTTTTTTTTTACCCATGTGTATGCATGTTTATGTGAATGTGTGCTGTGTGTGCAGTTGCCTTCGAGGCATGGCAAAGGCTTTGGATCTCCCAGATCGTTGTGCTCTGCCTATCACGGAGGCTCTGAATTGAACTCTAGTCCTGTGGATGAGAGGCTGGTACTGTTAACTGCTAAGCCATCTCTTCATCCCCTGCGTTTTCAGGAACAGAATTCCACCTAAGAAGGCAGGTTAGATGGAAAGGTGGGTAGATGTGATTCTTCGAATTGTGCTGTTCTGTGTGTAAGAGTTTCTAACTTTGGCAAAATTATAACAACTATTGTAAATTAACTTGGCAGCATTCATGCCTGCATCAAAAGTCTTAAAAGTGTTTGCCTATACCTGGGCTGTGTTGGCACCTGCCTTTAATGTCAGCACTCAGGATGCAGACAGAAGAATCTGTAAATTCGAGACCATCCTGGGCTTCAGAGCTACATGGAAGAACCTTGTCTCAAGAACAACAAAATTTACCTTTTCTTTCCTACACCCTAATAAAATAACAAAAACATGAAGTGAATAAATGACATTCCTGTGATATGACAAGAAAGTACTTTCTAACAGGCCATCTCCTTCTGTGCCATTCATGCCCGGGAGGCTCACCGGGAAACCTATGCAGGTAAAGGCCCCAGGCTGCCCAGCTCTGACCCTCATGTGGTTTCCTCGCTCCTGGTCCTTCCCTGCTCATCTCTGTGACTCTGCTTGATATTTCTAGAGACATGTGTTAACTGAGTGGCCGGCTGCATTGTGAAAGCACCCTGTGTTATTTCTTATGCAAAACAACACCCAAGTGAGACCCTTAAGGCACTGTCCTTATCCATGTGACCTCCTGGGTTTGAGATAAAACTAACAGATCTGATTCATCAGAGGTTCAAGTTCACAGGACAAAGGAAGAGGAGTTCAAAAGGACTCACTTGGAGTTTCAGTTATTCATTTTATGGAACCCTCCTGTCCTTAGGAAGTGGCCGTCTGTGACCTGAACAGGACTGATAGTGGTAGTAGCATGGTATAAAATATGATGTATAGAGATAGGACCTCCCATAGGGTTGGGGATAGATTTTTCTGCTTAGGCAAGAACAAAACATACTTGCTTGAATAATAATCTAGGTCTTGTTTGTAAACAGAGTTGGCCAACTAGATTCATGGGAATTCATGACACTGAACTACAAGAGCGGATTCAAGTCTAGGTTTTCCAAACCCCCTGTCAAAGAAAGGAATCATATTATTCATCATTCATGTTTCTTTCCAGCTTCATTCATGTTTAACTAGTGCAGCCATAATTTGTCTTTCTTTGCTTAAGCATCTAAGTGTGTCTTCACTGAGCTCCTGGTGTGATAAAATTCCACAGCATTTAAGTTTCAAGGTGTTGGCAGGTGTATGTGCTCTTGCTGGTATGTCGTAACTTGAGCTTGAACTGAGAATCTTTCCACTCTTCAGGACCTTGTTACTGGTGAAGTCTGGCAGTGGCACTGGTATGATTTACATAATGATGTGTAGAAATAGGGCCTTCAATGGAGATGGGAATGGCTTTGTCTACTCTGTCTGGGCTCCTTCCTCAATGGGGACTCATCACACTTCCCTGCCCACCTTCTTTTCATCTTCTGCCCGACACGTATGAATTTTCACACCAATGGTCAGTGAAAAGTGCAGGGAGGAAAGACCCAAATCAAGGATCCCTGGGTGCCTGTTGGACTGTAATTATAGATGTAAGTGATTTATTGGATGCTGGGGCTGGGCTTGGGAAGGACAAGAACTGGACATTCACAGGGTTAGTAGAGATTTGGATGTTGTGGTGCTTGAATTATGAGGTTACCCTCAGGGCTTCCATCTTTCACAACAGTCAGTCATTGATCAGCTGTCAGGATCTGCAGGAGAGGCTGGGCCAGCAGTGAGGAGTACTTTTATAAAGTTTTATAGAGTCCACTTTTATATGAAAGCATACAGATCATAAAGGGACATTTGGATCTCATTTGATATTCCACCAGCACATAGCTATTCTATATCCTGGGAACTCTTCTTAAATATTCACTCCTGTTTATTTGGAATTAAATGTGGATTAGCCAGTGCATGCTAGGAAAATGTTTTAAATGTTTTTTTTTAACAGCTCTGTTTAAACACTTTTTTTTCTGTACTGAAAATTTTATACTCTCACAGGTAAAAGGGTTCCATATAATCACCTTTTAAAGAGCATAGAAAGTATCATGGTTAAAAATAGTTAATGAACACTAAGGGCATTGAATGTGCAATAGCAGTTCTAATCTGATTCTTTGAAAATATGGTCCAATCTCCTCCCACGGGAAAACCTCCTACAAAATGTCGCCCTCGGGTGACTAAGCCACATGCATGTGTGAGAAATGACACCTGAAGATAACTATGACCTCCCTCCAAATCTGTGAGGCTCTGTGGTTAGGAAGCACCTCCTGTTCCCTTAGACACCAGCTCTGTGTGGCGTGAGAGACGGTAGTGCCCTGCCTTCTGCCCGGACCTGGTTGCACATATTTCTAAAAATTTGCACCTGTAGCCAGGGAATCTGAGGAAATAAGAGACAGCCTCTTTGTTGTTCTCTGTTTAATTGAAGGACTGAGAGTTTGGAAGTCATGGAGGACAGTTCTAAAGCACTTAAATCCTAAAGTTCTGCTCAATGCTTTGATTCATATTTGTTAACAGAGGAGTTGCACTATGGAGAAGAGTCGGCTCTGTGAGCTCCTTGTACCATAAAGCCTCTCTCCTTCAAGGTCAGGGGATCAAAAGTGGCGGGAATAGCCCATGTCCTAAGATGTGAGGGTTGAAGGACCTGGTCTATGGAACCAAAATTGCTTGCCTGGATTTTCTCATGAAGCGTCTCCTGAAATTTCAAACTGTCAATGTGAACATAAAAATAAGTGGCACTTTGTTTCACGTTTTAATTTTGCGTGATGTTATCCATGTGCGCAAGTGTGTGTTGGGAGATAGCGCCTCCCAAATACTTCACTGAAAGATGCATTAGAAAATTTAAGAAGTAAATTTTAAGGAGAAGTCTAACATTTGCTGACTGGTTGGCCATTAGAGAAGTTGTGAGGCAGAAAGAACACACTTGTGTTCAGCAGTGTTGGTACTGGAGCTACACCCCCAGAGCCAGAGCCACTCTTGTAATCAATGCATTGTTTGCTTCCTTTTAATGTAGCCATGTCCTGGTCTTCTGTCATGGGCAGTTTGTCACCAGTAGTTATGTGTTTATGTCTTAAGTTATTTAACACACGCTTTTTTAATAGAATTCCTGAGATGGTTACTGGGTTACAGCACCGGTATCCGTGTATAGAATATGGTCAGGACATAGTGCTAACTGTTAATTCCCTGGGTCCATTGTAGACAAGGCTGGGAGAAAATCTTTAAGGCAGTAATGAGCACAGTTATCTATAAAGGCCCAGATAGCACATATTTTAAGTATTAAGAGCCATATGGAAGCATAACGCCCATATTGAAGATAGGAGATTTTCATTTCATATACTTAAAATACAGAAAATCACATTTCACCTAGTCAGCTGTACAGAGCAGAGATTTTGCTCCAGGGCCACAGTTTACTGATCCCTGCTTTTAGAGACACTGTTCTGGGCACTGATTATCTCAGCGTTCCAGACCATCACAATCTAATTTGTTTATCTATTTTTCTTTATATGCATGTATGTGGGTGTGGGTCCCACCGCATGGGTACAGAGGTCAAAGAAAAACTCTCCGGAATCCTTTCTTTTCTTCTGCAATGTGGTGTCCTGAAGATTGATTGTAGGTCATTAGGCTTTGTCTCCTATGCCATGAGCAACTGAGCCATCTCAACATTGTAATGAACCCTTTTGTGTTAGGCAGAGAGATAGCTGTGCCTTTTGCATTAAGGTTCAAGAAAGGTTGCACATTCAGCAAAAGACATCTGCAAACAGCTGCATTTCAGAAGGGAGGGAGTCACCTCAGAGATGACTGAGAAAGCCCCAGAGTGTCAGGCACAACATGTGTAGGGTTTTGGCTTATATTCAAGACAGTGATGGAAAGAAGGGAAAGGAAACGTTATGGTTTTTAGTTAGAAACTCAAAAACACTGGCATGCTTCCCGGTGCATATGGCAGGAGCTCTATAAAAATCTTCATTAGGGAAGGGGCTTCTGGGAAACGTGAATGCATTATGATGTTGGGGTAATTATTCCTCTCCTTTGCTTAGCTTGTCTTCAGGTGAATCAGCTTTCCTGAGGATTGCACTTCAGGCCAAAGGATTGACAGGTCCAGCTGCATTAACCCTTCAAGGAGACAGTAATATGTAGTGTTCCAATGTCATGTAACTTGGCCAGAGGTAAAACTCAGATTCTACACTTTTGGCCAAAAGGAAGTAGTTTTCCTTTAATGGGCCTCTTGAAAATATTACCTTTTCCTTTTCATATATTTTAATGCATAAGGAGGGGGAGGACCTACAGATAAGGTTATACCCTCACATATAGCTTCCAACCAGCTGTGTAAAATGAGAGGATAGTGAGAAATCAGACCAGAAACTAAAGCTCCCAATCACTCCTGGCATTTCTGGCCGTGACAAAACCAACACCATTTCCAGATTCTGGCTGAAGAGAGTTTGCTTTCCAAGCTCCTGTCTAAACTGTTAGCCCAGTTCTGATCTCCTATACGGATCCTCCCATATGCTAAAAAGTGGGATCCAATGGATGTGAATGTCTGCTTCAGATGCCCTTCCATGCATATACCATGCTCTGATTCTGGAATTCTTCTTAGTGAAGTCTTGTGTGCGTGTGTGGGCAGGGCACTTTAACAAAGAAGACCTAGTAAGAATTCCAAGAGTAAATGATGCAAGTTCTCTCACATCTATGAAAACTTAGCAAAGACATTGCTAAGGAACTCACTGACTGTATGATATGCATTGTGTTCTAGAATAAAGCTTGTTAGAGAGAGCTTTTGACGTGTTTGGCAGATAGTGGTGACATTTGCGCAGGAGGATAACGAATACAGAATGTAATCTTAAGATTTGGAGGAATGCACTTTTCTCTCAGCTGCCCTCTGTCTGACACCATGTTATTCGAGGATGGAAGACTGTCGCTCTCTTAGCTCCCACGTGTCCACAGATGTTTAAACACTTAAAAAAATTAAGAAGCAAAAACATGCACAGGTTGTGCGCTTCACCAGGAGTGGTGGCTCAGGCCTATCCCCAGCACTCAGGAACTTTGCTCAGAGGGTTGCCGTGAGTCTGAGGGCAGTCTGGGCTTCAGAGTGAGTTCAGCTCAGCCTGGCCTAAGGTGTGGGGCTTGTCTGGGAAAGTCCAAATACAATTACTAGAACAATGTGCAGATTTCACATCTGTTAATCTCTAACCAAAAGAAAGAACACCAACATTAAACGAATTAAGGATCAAAGGAACAGTTAAGAGTGTTCTGATATAAAATAGATCAACACAAGAGTAGGAAATAATACCTTTAGTTTAGTGATATATTAAAGATGGGAAACAGGAAATGACACAAAACAAGAGCAGTCCTTAACTTCATGTGTAACTGGGATTGTTTTCTCTATACTGAATGGCTTGAATTTGCAGATGAAAATACAAAGTGTATGTCTAGGTTGGCTTTCAAGTAAAAGAGAAGAGAGTCACCATGCCTATAAGGGATGTTTTTCATAAATTGGCTGATGAAATTTAAATAGTGAAGTTGAGCAAAGGAAAACCCAGTGATACAGGATGTATAACACACGGTAGAGTACAATTAGGATGCTATGGACATATGAAGCAGAATGCCAGGCTGACCATCATCTTTTTTTTTTTTTTTCATAGAATCCTATTCAGGAAACTGAGTCAAAGAACTTAAATGGTCACCACTCTACATGTCCCCCTTAACAATTTTGAAGGCACATATTGCCTTGAGGTTACAAATAAATTGAAATAAGTAGATGTATTTCACAAGAGAATCAATAGATAATGAAGATAACAAATGTAGATAAACTTAAGTAGGAGCGTAAAGAGGAATGGGCATTTACTTGGTTAATGCCAGCTGACCCCAAACAGTGACAAAATCCAATCTAGAATCTTCTTTGCTTTTCAGGCTCAGAGTTAGATACTTAATGTAATTATTGACTCAATTATGACTCTTTCTCAATAATCCAGTGAATTAATGCTGCCGCCTTCAGTATCCTAAGGTCTTAGCAACTTATAGTAAGAGAACTGCAATTCACTCACACACCAAGGAGTATTTAAGGCAATCTCCTTTGTCCTCCATCTGAGAGCTATGCTACAGATAAGTCTAACAAGCTGCCTACAGACAGCTTAGTATTTGTGTGCTATTATCCACAGAGGAAAACAATGGAAGAAGTTTCATTATATTCTCAGGATGAGCCCAGCCTTTGGCCAGACAGTCTCCTATGGCTCTGCTGTGACTGTAGCTTCACTGCCTTCTGATTTCTTTTTTCAGTGATTTCTATCTTTGAGTAGGATCTGTATTTCTTTCTGTTCAGTGTAGAGTGCTATAAAGCAGGTAGCACACTGTGTAATAGATTTGGTACCAAAGGCAAATATAGTCATGTCTGTTTTGAGAGCCGTATTGACGTATTGACATGGTCAAACTCTTATTAGCAGGCACATGTAAAAAGTAAATACCACAAAACCTAATGACTCCGTGTTATACCTCCCAGAAATCTGCTAATCCACTCATTACAACAGCCCCTTCCAATTTAAACAAAAAATAAATGGTGATATACTCTAAACAAGTGGAGGGTATCGAATAATCCATTTGCATATGCATACGCTCAACATTTCTCACAAGCTAAGGCTTGCATCATCACTGCAGTTGTTACCCCTGTAAAGTGTGAACACCACAATTCTTGTAAAGACTAAACATTTCCTGGGAATGACCTGTTGTTAATTTATTATTGCTCCACCAGTGAAAGAGACTTAAACATATTGCAAATATCCTTATTCTGACATCGGCATGACTGAAGTCTGTGCTGGAGTCACAATGTTAACAAGAGCTTTACAGTCATAGGTCAGAAGTCAAGGCCAGAGTGAGCAAGGCCTTCACTTCTATCTTCAGCACTTCAAGCAAAAGTAAAATAAGTAATTATTCAAGGATAATGATTGTGTCAGTAGTCCTTTCCGTTCATTAAGTGTGCTGAGTCGGTGTGAAATCTTCACCATTTCAAAAATAGTTGCCAATGTGGAGTTGTTCAATAAATAACATGCATTTGATTCATGAAACGTGCATATATATATATATATTTATGTATATACATTTACACTCATAGAATGTATCTAGATGTAATGCATATATATATATATATATAATGTGTGTGTTTAATGGGTTATACTGCTTGGATATCACTTTTCTTATCTTCTAATTAGTGTTTAGAAAAAGTGGGACTCTGGGTTAAAGTTTCCTTATTATTCTTGAATGTGAGTAACTTTTGTACTTTGTGACATTGGACATGGCTAATTATGAATCTGCTTAGCATTCCCCACACAACCTAAATTGTTTCTGAGGCTACTCTAGCTTCTTGTTAACCTATTCAGAGCAGCACAAAATGGTGAAACGGGCAGGTAAGTTCTTCTTTTGCTTGATAGCGCTGTCTCACTTGAGCACACAGAGAGTAACTAAAGTACAATGAAAGCCTCAAGTCTCTACTCTCTTGTGTCTGTGCTTTAGCTGAAGCTTTACAGATCTGTTACTGTCCTTAACCTTATCTCTTTAGCCATTTTATGTCTGGGAAGAAAGAAAACCTCTCTGTACAGAGCTTCTCACCAAATGGGTGCAGTTTTCACTGAGGGAAAGGCTGTACCTTAAGTGATTAACACATGAACAATTTATATGACCACTTCTCAGTTCAGGCCAGATTAGAGACTGTAATAGGCACCTTGAATAAGACTTATTGAGTATAAACATACCTTGCCCTCTGTTGAAAACTGACCCCAAGCTCAGAATCCTGCACATGAACATGGAATTCCTGAAACCCTAATCCTAGTGTGGGCACACTGAATAACTCATCTCTCTGCTTTTCACCATTATCTCTGTAATTGGCAAACAATAATTAATTTAGGGAGGCTTCCATATCTCTTAGGCTTATGAGCTAAAAATGCAGTTGAATTGTTGATTCTTTCTAAATGATCCTGAAAAGGAAGGACCTTGGACGAAATTTGAGTAGATCAGGATTTTATTCATTAACCTTGAAGATAGCGGGTATAGAGCCCACTGCTCTAGACTCAGTACCAACCCCATGCTTAGCACAGAGCCCAGCTAGACCTATGTGCTCTTGCCTTCCAGATGACTGGCTTATCATATTGGCTTTCCTTGTGCTGCTCTTGCTTAATCACTTGTACATGGTGTGCCAGCTGGATATGATGTATGTGTCATATGAAATAGGAAAATGTTCATCAACTGTGTGTTCATCAAGTAATATGTAGTACTTAAAATGTCAGCTGCTTTGGTGTTTGTTTGCTTTGTTTCCCAAACTATGTTTCTATGACCAATACTGTAGCTGAGAAAAGCTGGTAGATTTCACATCTGAAAGCTAACTGAGAGCTAAGAAATGATTCAACTGAATCCACAGCTAGGGCAAGGTTGTTTCTGAGATGAGTAAGGTCACTTTGAGAGCAACATATATGATATATCTTCCCCAAGAGTTCACCTTGCTATGCACCCATTCCAATGGCCAATACCCCTTCCCTTGACCTGACTCATCTGTTTCAATGTGTTGTATCTCATTGGAATTGCTTCACCCTTAGCTAAAGTGTGTGTTCATCCATTTCATGAAGCTCAATAGAGTGAATGGGTGGATCCACATGTGCCCTTGTGCCGCTCCACAACTACTTCAGACTTTGTGTATTCTTTCACTGCTGTGCACAGTCAGGCTGAACCCTCGCACCATGACTATTTCAAGCTTCCTCTTTCTGGTGTTGTAGGCACAGGAGAGTGCTCTGAGATGCTAGCAACACTGACTTTCTTGCCCCTGTTCCTTGCACAGGCTGCCATGTTGATATGCATGCTGCTCTGATTTTGACTTAGACATTTTAAATTCATACATCGGCATATTAAATATTAGCTCCGTAGATTTGTTTTTATTAACCACGTTTCTCTAATTCTTTTCCCACTTCCATATAATATACAGTAGGTGTTATGCTTTTTTGCTATAACATCCCACTAAACTGTTTTTTTAAAAACCTTTCTTTATCCACATTTTTAACTTAATTATAACCTCTTGGGGGTGAAAGCTGGGTCTTTCTTAACTTGTATCTTGGATAATGAGTCCATGTCCTGTCACAGAATGGGCATACCATTATAATTAGTGAAACTGATAAATGCATGACTGGCCCCAAAGCTAGGAAGGATACAAACAGAAATGATGACCAGTTAATCTTCAAGAGAATAAATGATGCAAACAGTAACAGACCAACAGAATACAGTGACCCCCCACAGTGCCTTAGTATACTTAAGTTTGTCTTCCAACCTTATGCCCACACAGGTGATGTGATTTTCTCGGCTGCTTGACATTGTTGAATGAGGTGCCATAGTGAAAGCAGATTCTGCATGTAACCTTACACCATCCTTTCTGAACCCCCAAATCTGCCTTTTTTGGGGTGTAACATTAATGAGGGTGGGTAATTTAACAAAGAATAAAACAGTATAATGTGTTTGTTGCCATTATTTATTCTAGTTTTATTTATTTCTACTTCATTAAACATTTGGTATAAATGCACATGAAAGGAATCCAAGGTTGTACCTGGAATTTAGTATACATAAAAATAGCATAATATTATAGATATTTTATACAGATGAAATTAATATGATTCTGTACTGGCTGCCATTTCATATTAACTGTGGTCTAAGATGTCTTTGGCTTTCGTTCAATCCTGTTTTATGCAGAAGCTATTTTCTGTACAGTAACTACATACTCTGTCTGCTTACCAAGTTATTGCTCCTAAGGGGAAAGGGAAGGCTAGGTTCTTGTGAACCTTGGCCACAGCATCTTCATCAACTAATCAATATTCAACAGTGCTTTATGCGTATTTGTTTAATGATGCTCCCTTTGCAAGCATACACACATACATGTGTGTCATCCGCAAATGATACATTTGTAAAACTTTTCCTTCCTAAAGTATGTGTTTGATGCCTTGCTCCTAGGAACATTAGACACTACTTTAGCATTACACTTGGGAACCATTTTAAACAGCAAAATTGCCAACGTAAATCACAAAAATTTACACAAAATAGACTGGAAAGGAGAAACTTATTTTGCAGTATGAGAGACAAAATGTTACCCTCATCTGGGATCCTGGCTTTCAGGTGACTTGAACTTGTCATACCTGTGGGTGAATGTGAAAATACTTTTTGGGTAGATTTTCCATTTATAAACATTTTGGTGAATGAACAAAAGCAAAAACAGAATTTGCAAACATAATGGGCTGAGCTGACATTTATTGCCAGATAGGCTCACTCTTATTAATGTTGAGCTTTATGCCGTGCTGCCTTTTTGACCTTTCATCTTGCTATTGTCATGCATACTCTTATGGATGTCTGCATTATTTCTTGTGGCTCTTTGGTTTTGCTTGTAGACAGAAAGGAGAAATCTGTTTTGTTGACTGCAGTTTTGTATATTTGCTAACTCGTGTCTCCAATATCACACTAAAGCCTCTAGCAATCATTAATAAGATAAGATTAAAGTTTGTGGCTCTTAGCTAAAAAGCATTTTGATGTTAGTTGATGGAACTTGCAAAACTCGGTGAGTCTTTGTGTTTGGTAGATTTTCTCATACATTCAACTCATCACCAGGAAGTCATCTATCTCGGGAATACTGTACTGGTTGTGTTCCAGTGGGACAGGGCATTCTATCGGTAGTTAGCTATTAGCAGGTTGTTCAAAAGACTATTAAATCCACATGCCTGGGAACCGGAAGGGGAAAGAGTGGCTGTTCAGTGTGAGGCTGCCTTAGCAGTGTACTCGTCCTCTCCTCTGGTTTGGCAAGTCTCGAGGTTGCAAATAGTTCTTCCAGGCTCACAACAAGTCTTTTAAAGCTCTAATGTTTTGAATGACACTCTTGGGTCTTGTAATTGAGCCTGTACACATGCAATCAATGCTTCCACGATGCATGGTCTAAGTATGGTAGTTTATTTTTAAGTAGTGCAGCTATTTTCTCTTTTTTATTCCAACTATAGAATGTCTGAATGTTAGACATTATAGATTGTTACAAACTTGGAAACAATTCAGAGTCCAGGTGAGGACTGATCTCTTTACATCCCTTGTTTGAAAAATCCAGAGAAGGCTGAAGAAAGGAGGAGTGTGGAAAGAAAGAGAGTCTTGAGGAATCCTACCATTATCTTCTCGGACCCTGGGCTCAACTAGTCATTCTGTTTCGATCATGACAGGGCAGACAGTTTCTCTTTCCTTTTTCTCTCCATTTTTCATTGTGTAATCTGTGACCTTTAAAAATATTCTGCTTATCCAACATCAGAGCTTTGATATTTTGAACTGTTCAAAACCCTTTAATAGGAAGAAGCCTAGCTCCTTACTCTGACAAATCCAGTGCAATTGGTGATGTACTCATTGAGAAAACAATCCAACCCCCCCCCCAAATAAAGATGTTTCAACACACTTAACATGCTTGTTCCACTGAAGCAACTTGAACCTTCCATAGAGTCAATGATATAGACATTATTTTATATTTTATAGACCTATGAATAGCTGCAAATAATAAGTATCTGCATGTAAGAGATACACTACGTGTATTTAGATGTTTTGTTTGCCTTTTTCTTTTCATTTTGATATGCTCATATAAATAGGAGAATGCAAAATGTAATCTCAAACAAGTAATTGATCTGTTTTTATTTTTATGTAAAAATTATCACATTGTCCTTTGGGAGAGTGGTAGAAAATAAGGTGTGAAATATTTTTATGCCTAGTAAGTACATAGGTTAAATAATTCCTTTTTACCAAGTGTTATTTCCCACTGAACATATTTAAAGTTCCAGAACTCTAAAAAAACTATGTGTCAGCTAAATATCTAAGGGATTAATAACAAGACAAAAGAGAACTATAATAAGCATTTACTTGCAACCTATGTATTGAATGCATAGCTGTGCACAGTGCACTATTCTCCATGCTAAGAATTAACCTCTTGCCCTACAAAATTACATTTTAATAGTGGAGGAAATCATATAAACTAACTGAGGAAGTCATAAAATAGTGAGCTTGAGGAAAAAAGTAAAAGGGTAAGTAAGAGTGTTGCCACAAACACTGGAACTATTTTAGCATATCTAAATATTTTAAATTTATTTCTGGGAAAGTACAAGAATAGACCATTTCTATTAGAAAGGAAGGATTGGATGACAGGATCTTCTCAGTGATTTAGCCTATGTGAGGATTAGGAGAGGTTTTTGTTGGGCTGTAGATGTGGATGCAACAGAATCCAGTGTTCTCTCGGTGCTTTGGAGTAGCACAGGCAGGGCTTGTCGTAGAGATGGTGCCCTGTGACCTGTGAAGGATGGCTCCCTTACAGAGATGGAGAATGAGCAAGGACACAGCCACAGCCTGGAAGATAGAGCCATCTTTCCTTTGATGTGGCCTATTCTGTTGGGCAGAGAAGTGAAAATTAACATATGTATTTGAAGAATGTTCTCGGAGTTAAGGGACATTGTTATTCTTCCAGGTTCTTGGCAATTGTACAATAATGAAGGTAAAAATATAACAATGTGAAGTGTTTATCAGATAGCACATCATTTTGACATGTTAAAAGATCTCTCCAAAATGAGAATGTTCTCCATTCTGTGTACAGACCAAGGGAACATCAGAGTCATACCTTAATCCCAAAATGTATTGGACTACTTCATTTCACTAAGGGACACATTACTCTTTGCTCTTTGGCTAGATTCAAATTGTCATTGAGTACAAGGAAAATGTAGCACATTTATTTTCTCTAACCAGCTCATGAAGAAACTCTACAATAACACAAAAAGACCAGCCTTGCATTGCTAGCATGCCCTGAACAGAGGATTTGTTTATTCACAAAGATGATTATTTACTTAAAGATTCTTTATGAATACTGGTAGCTATGCAAAGGCAACTTGGTATAAACAAGAAAGTGTTCTCAGGAGCTCAGAGACAACTCTGGGGTGTAGTTTCCCAGATACCCAGCACACAGATTTTTCTGTGGAATCATAATTGAAATTTCATTCACAAGAAAGTAATTTACACTTTAAGGCATATTTTTCTTAATATACTGGATTCGTTAGACTGGCATTTCTTTTCATTTCTCTTGAAGTTAATTTTTTTTCTTCCATTTAAAACTGTTTTTACATAATTTTGGTTTGGAGAAGGAAGAACATACTGGTTATTTTTGAGGTTATGTGGTTACTGTAAGTGGATCAATTTTAGAAGGAAATTAAATTTGTGGCTAAATGGTAGGTCATTTAAAGAAAGTGACATTATCCAGATGTCAAACAACAGCACGATGAAAATATTTTCTATATTTCTACATGTAAGAAAACATATTTCTATACGTTAAAAAAAACAGGATCCTGTAACATCAGACACGAAATAAAACAAAAACAACAACAACAACAAAAAAACACTGAGTTACCTTTTAGAAGACATGCATGAAAATCAGACTTTTAAATCCATTGCAGTGTCAAGCGGCCATTTAATTTGAGTAAACTGACTACTTTAGATGTCTCTGCTTAATGTATATTGAATGTTTAGAAGACTTGACTTAACTATTATCTGATGGAAATCTTGGGTATGTTGTAAGCTACATTAAAAACTTGATTTACTAGGGTTCTAGTCAGTCTTGTTTGTTTTGGTTTTTTCCACTTGTTTCCTCAATGTAGTTCTACTGAGATGAAGATTTTTATAATTAATGTTTTCTACAGGTCTCTCATTTCTTTGTTTTAAGGATGTATTTGTGTGTGTGTGTTAATACACATTTGTGCAGGTGCCTTCAGAAGATGGAGGTGGTAGGGATCCTGTGTCTAGAATTTCAGGTGGTTTTAAGTAGCCTGGTGTGAGTGTTGTGAACTGAGCTCAGGTCATAGCAAGCACTAGTAGACACTGAGCTGTCTTCCTAGCCCCTTTCTAATCCATCAATCTTTTTAGACTATATTTTGCTCTCTTCAGTGGGCCATTTATTGCTACCCACACTCAGTTTGAGATGTTGCTGATATTACTAATCTGTGATGAGTTTTGAGCTCCTGCCTTGTCATTTTCCACCTCCTTATGTGATTGTAAAAATGTACGTGTTTAAAAGAAATGTAGTCAAATTGAATTGTTGTTCTTTATTGATTTTGATTTCAGATTTTTTTTTAACCTTTGTGACTGGTATTTGCACAGTGTTGTTATTTGTAATCAGAACTTTCCCTGTTCTGATTTTCTATAGTCATTAAAATAAAACAGATAGATTCTGAAATAAAAAGCCCAGCTTGGAGAGCTAGGTATTTACTCCATCACTTCCCTGGCACTTTGGGGCCTCTAAGTGAATCAGAGAACACGGGTATTGCACACTTGGATAATTGGTCTGAGGTCAGACTCACTTGGGTAAACCAATATCATTTATGAAGTCTTTGTATTATTATAACTGGATGAAAAGCCCTTGGAATTAAGTGTAAAGATTCAGTGCGATTGATGATCTCCCCAAATACCAGAGAAATGGAATTCCATGATGTTAAAACATAAGACCCGGATCCTTTGTTGAGAGGAAGAACATTCACCTTCCCAGTAGGAGCCCAGAGGCCCAGCTTCCTTGTGAAGGCGACTGTGCTGCCAAGACCCTGTGTGTGCAGAGCATAATCATGCTACCTCTGGTGGAGTTACAACACACTGAATTACATACAAAACAGACCCAGGAGTTGACAGTCCAAAGGCCAGTTTTACTAAAACAGGCATCTTCTAGTGGGGCAAGAATAAATAATAAATACAGACTCAAATTTTTAAGAATGATCCCAGAGAGGCCATTCCCTACTTGGCACAGAAAAGTATTAAAGCAGGGATATATACACTCAAGAATATCCTTCATTTTTCAAAACATTTCAAATCACTGGTAGACATATGCAGTGGTCTTTAGAACCTCTCACTTGTATACCAAGTCTTCTCTTAATGAGCACATGTTAGAATTTTATCTCACTGTTTCTTTTTACATTAGGACTGGCTACACAGCTAGTTTTTCATTAA
>CM053745.1:57987839-58018026 GCA_028658305.1 Pachyuromys duprasi
ATTTGTAATAGCCAGAACCTGGAAACAACCCAGATGTCCCTCAGTTGAGGAATGGATACAGAAATTGTGGTACTTTTACACAATGGAATACTACTCAGCAATTAAAAAGGAGGAAATCATGAAATTCGCAGGCAAATGGTGGGACCTGGAAACGATCATACTGAGTGAGGTATCCCAAAAGCAGAAAGAAACATATGGTCTATACTCACTTATATAGACCTATAGGATAGGAAGGTCACGCTGAAATCTACACACCTAGAGAGGATATACAGGAAGGAGGACCCAGGTTGGTATGATCAACGCTTGTTTGAATGAACAAATGGAATGGACATTGAGTGGAGGAGAAAACAAGCAACAGGACAGGAGCATGCCAAGGAGGACCTCTGGGGGGGTCAACGTAGCGATGTATCAGAGCAGATAATTAAGACTCGCGATCAAGCCTTTGGCAGAGGGCGAGAAGTGCTGCTTGTTTTTTAACTTCTGAGGTGTGTGGTAGACCAAGGCCAGAAGCCAGGAAAAGAAGTTGGGAGGTAAGTGGCCTTGGCTGGTTCCTATGTACAATTTCAACCCATGGAGAACAACAGAAATGCTAGGCTGACAATGCATGTTGAGAGCTCCAAAGAAGCTTGGAAGTGACCAGATGCTGGTTTACTTCTAATTTTTATTCTTAAAGAAAGTTGCCTACGCTGATAAATCTCTGCCAAAAAAATGCAGTTTCTATATGTGGCAATATATATCTTTTCAATTCCTGTCTTCAAATACTAGGTTAATGGGACTGGAGGCAAAACTATATGGTTTACAATGTGATGGAAGATTCAAATGCATTCATGTTACATTACCATCATTTAATAATGATTTATAATTATATACAAGTGATCTTCTAAATATTATTCAGAATATTAATTAAAAACTGAGAAAATATACAGCCATATTAATATGTTGTATCATGGCAAGTTTCAAATTTCTACAGACTCACCACTATTGGGTGGTGGAAGCGGAGGAAAAATAAAAGCAAGGCATCTCTAATATAATATTGAAGTCAACAATTAGAGACTAATTTACACTGTGATTAACGTCGGACCCTATATGTAGTATTGATTGCATCAAGGATACATCGCATGCAACTGAACTCTTTGTTATCCTTAATGAGCATAAGAACCAATGTTCTCAGATTTAAGTTAAGTAGTAGTTGCTTTCCTATCAAGAAGTATGGCTAGCACAGACATGTAAACTGTAAATGTATGTGAAGGCTATACCTCTGAGAAACTGGAACATGAGCAGAATCTTCAATGGGATGTTTTGGATCCCAGACTTCAGCAATAATGCAAAAGGAGTCACTAATTGAAAAAGTCTCTAAAATGAAACACTAAAAGGTTCATAGCAATGTTGAGTGCTATGCAAGAAAATAAAACCTACAGGGCAACATTCTACAACTGAGTTTAGCTAAATAGTTCTCCTGTGGTTGCAACTACTTATAATCACCAGGAAATGCCCCAAGGGAGTGACTTTTCATTAAAAAGAGAGAGGGTGAGGGGAAGAAGAGGAGGAAGGGAGAGAGAGAGAGAGAGAGGAGGAGAAGGAAAGAGGAAGAGAGAGGGGAGAAAGGAAGGGGGAGATAGAGAAGAAGAGAGGGCAAGAGAAGGAGAGAGCGAGAGATAGAGGGAGAAGGAGAGAGGGAGAGGAAAAGAAAGGAGGGATGGGGAAGAAAGGCCTGGGTTATAGCTCAGAAGTACAGGTACCTGCCTAGCATGCACTATGCCCAAAGTTTCACTAAATGTCTCATCTTTTGCAAAGGTTTGTTATCAGAATCACCTCTCTTGTCTAATAAGATGGAGCATAAAATCGTACAGCAGAATTAGAAGGAAGGAAAGGTATAACTCATTGCTGTAACTATCCCATGCACATAGTTCAATTTCATATTTATTTTCAACAATAAACTTTCAAGGATCATACTCATCTAAATGACATTTAGGTTTTGTTTAAAAATCTCAGGAAATTGTCATAAAGATATCTTACCTTCTCTCCTATGGCAGTCTAATACAACTGCCATAGAGCGAGCATTGTTAAAGAATTCATCACCCACTCTGCCGGATGCAGTTCTGAAAGAATCATTGCCCTTGTCTAACTGATTGACAAGGGATCCCTACATTTGTAAGCACAATGTAAAACTCGTCTGCTTGTTTTTTAGGTTGGGAAAGACTTCTCAATTAAGGCAAATAAAATATAATATTAATTGATAAAATAACAGAAGTATATGGTTTGGCCGAGTTGAATAACTTCCCTTCTTTATACAAAGAAATACCAAAGATTTCATGAAGCTAGGTGCCATCTAATATTTTTCCTATGAGGAATAAACATTCCAGCCTCTGAATTCTACCCTGGAATGAGCAACATTTTGGAAGACAGCATTGTAAATGTGTTAGAATTAGTTTCTAACCACAAGATGAGGAACAGCAGCAGCTGACCACACTTGCTCTCTCAAGAAGAACAAGATGTTTCAATGTGCAATGATAAATTGTGGGTGCCTATTCCCAGAGCTTCCTGAATGCTGCTTGAACTTGTAATCTGTCAGTCAAGGGCAACCTCCAAGTACTCCCTTGTTAGATTTAAACATTCATAACATCACACTTAAATAAGCAGCTGGCTTCACATCCATCCACAGGTCACGTCATATACAAAGCAAGAAACAAGACTGGGGAGGGCTGTAACATCCTTGCAGAAAAGATGAATCCTCACCAACATGAATGTACACTTTGTGAGTACATCTGGCCAGTCATCTTTTTATAACATGGAGAAGCAATTTGAAAGACAGCAGCGTTATGGTAATAGTTTAAAGTAGCCGTAAAATAGACTCTCTTACCTAGTACAATAAAACAACAGAAATAAAAACATAACCAAGACTGTTCTAACTGGATCCATGGTTCTCTGACTAAAAAGGGTGAGGGAAATGAATAAGTTCTTGTGGGCCTTGGCCAAGGGAACATGTGCAGTGGGGAGTAAGGAAGTCTTGCACAAGCTGCAAGTCTGGTTTCCAGTGAATCATAGCTTAGTGCATGCTTTCTTAGACGACTGAGAACTATGCATCATCTAAAAACCTAACTGTTATCCGAATTGAAACTGTTGTAAAACTCAGATAGTATTAGAGTATTTTTTGAGTCCCTGATTAGAAATTCAAGATGAAATTATACTCATAAATACCCTCATTCTTTGTGGTTTTCTAACTCAAGAACATTTGTTAAAAATCTGGAAAAGAAGGTGCTTACTTACGATCTGGAAAATAAAAGGAAAGTCGGAAAATCCTTGTGGAATTCACAAAACATGCTGCAGGTACTGTGCCACATTAGTGCATGGCAAATGCTACGGTAAAGGAGACCCTGTCACTGCCATTCAGACAAGCCTATCCTCTTAAAAAGAATGGGGTAGTGCAAATAACTGTAAGCAACGCGACTTTTCAAAAGAAACTTCCCACTGGAGAACTGAAGGCAACACACAGATAATGAAATGGTGAGCTTCATTTGGCTGAGTCATTTCCCAGGCAGAACACAAGCACAAAATAGCTTTGTTCACTGGGATTGTCTTTTTCTATGACATTATCAAAAAACAGTATACCTTCACAAATGTCCATGCCTTTCCTAAACACAGATAATACTGTACATGTCTGAGAAGGAACAGAGGCCTCTCTCCTAAAAATGCTTTTCTCAGCAGAGCAAAAGCCTCCTAGGGGAAAAAAAATTTACTCCGCAGAAATAGCGTAAAAGGTCATCAGGTTCACCTACCATCAAATTTCTTGTGCCTTGACACAAACGTCGTTCGCACAAAATGGCTTGTCTCTTCCACGAGGTTTTCAAACTCTAGCTTGCTCTGTTGGCTTAGCTTGTCTTCCATCTCTGTGGTGCAGCACGTATATTCCTGAGGACAGATCCGTAAGTGCTCCCCTGCAATGGAAAGAAAGGAAACATCAGGGTGAAATGTCAAGGGCTTTGGGTATATTGGAGGGATTTTATTCAAATCCTTGAGGCACCTGTCCCCTGTCCTCCCCAGCCATCTGCCTGGACTCAATCTGGATCTTAGCACCTGCTTACTCACTGCCCCCAGGTCCTGAGAGACTTGACTTGAACCTGATATTTGCTCTCTGCCCCCACCACATAAGTTAGTGCAGGTGTGTGGGAGCTCTTAAAACACCTGCTTTTCCCCCCTTTTAGTCCTGCTTTTATTTGAAATGTGCCAAATGACACCACCAGGTGACAATAGGTATCAGAGGGTCTTAAGTGTGCTTGTCTTTGGAAATGTCAACAAGTTGAATGACTGAGACCACAGTCTGTGAGGTAACAGGGGCAAGAGACTCTGGCACTAGACGCATCTCATTCCTGCCAGGCTGTCTGTGGGAATGCAGAGGTGACAGGGACAGTGCACTAACAGTGATGTCCTGTTTCGCACAATCTTCAGTTGGCATCCCTTGTCAGATGGGAACTGTTCTGGAAGGGAAGAGCCACTGCTAGGTTTAACTAATGCTTGCATCATGCTGAAACGTAGAAGCAAAGGGAGAAAGCCTCATGTTTAACACAGCCGCTTTGATGCTGGGACACTCTCTTTGACATTAGTTTTTAGTGCTATGGTTGGAGAATTCTATCTGTTTCTGCATTAAATTAAAATGAAATTTAGCTGTACAGAATGTGATTCTCCAGTGTAGGCGGCTCAGATTGTGTCAGTATTATTTATCAGAAAGTCTAGCAGAAAGAAGGAAAATTGACTCAACATTGTGCTATATAAAACCAAAATTTACTCCCTGATGTGAGAGTCACCCTGGGCAATTGAAACCAAATAAATAGAGTACTTAATGCTATAACTATTAAATTCACATATAATGTTTAACAGGACAAATTCACATATAATGTTTAACAGCTCAGTGTGAAGTTTACAGTGTCTCACACTCCCATAATCAATTTGATACTTTAGCTTCTTATGAAAAGTCGACTGGGATGACATGTTCCTCCAAGTTTACATATTAAAAGTAGAATGTATGTAACTCCTAAGATGGTATATGCTCATTAACACCACACAGAATTTTATAACAAAAAGTAAACCTATCATTTTTGCTAGTAAGAAACATCCAAGTTAAGTCCATAGCTCCCCTGGGAGGGAATAGAATTTGATAGAAAGATAAACATTGTGTCACATCATTTTACATTTTCTGTATGCTTTAAGTATTTTGTGATACACTTTGGTAGTTGGTCCTGAAAAAGTAGCACTTGTGGAGATGTGCAGGGGGAAGGGATAGGATTAGATAAGAAGAAAAGGAACCTTCTGTGATCTTCAAAAGCCAGTGTAATGCTCACACTGTCCTGCTGTCCAAAAACCACCTCACAGAACTCCATCCTCAGAGAATATTACTCTGAGGCCACAACAAAATAGACAGGGCAAGACCATTCAACTTATCATGTCTAAGCACAGAAAACAAGGTCATTGTGCCATCAGGTAAGGACCCAACACTCTACTATTTGTTTCCCTGTAGCTTCACATTTTCTCTACATGCTTGTCAATCACTGTTTGTATGGGTCTTCCAGGCAAGAAGTCAATTTGAAGGAAATGAATTGACCTTTGAGGTATTTCCCTGTCTTTGTGAAGATTCTAATACTACAATGAGGTAGCACAGAAGGCTCTTACATACAGGAAGCTACAGGTCTAAGTACACATGAGTGCAAATGCCCATGGCTGCACACCCATTCACATGCACAAGCACATGCAAACACCGATAAATATGAGGAGTGTAGGAAAATATGTTTTGCTCTGAGATTATGTTTGGGAAGGGTTATATTTCTACTCTTCATCCATAGCCTCTATGCCAAATCCATTCCAACTGCTGTTTATACAGATCTGTTGAGCACAGCTGGGAAAAATACCAATGAATAATATTTTGTGTTATAATGAAGTCTTATGAAATTCAAATCCAGGTATCAGTAGATAAAATGCCAAGAACACACCACAGCAATCTCTAATCTTTGCATAGTTTCCTTGACTCTATCAACACTAGGATGCTATGAAATAGTTATGATAGTCTGCACAGCCTGAAATAACAAAATCATTTAAGTTCCTCTGATCATGCTCAATGCTATTTCACCACATGAAGAAGCTAGATATAACCTATACTATGGAAACTGTTCTCAGCTTTAGTAATTTGGGCACTGAGCAGTATTTAATATAGTAGTAGTAATTTCAAAGTTACAAGTCATAAGAAGAGAAAAAAATGGTCTTTAAGGATTTCCCAGTCACATTCCTTTATCACCTTGCTTTAGATTCTCTATATCGTATTTGTGATATAATTAGATATATCATTTATCTCAGTTGGAGAGTAGCTGGACACATCAGGGCCTTCTAATGATAACAAAACCAGCACAAGAGGCCACAAGTGAAGAAAATGCAAAGTTGGAAATTTAAGTGTATGTCTACTCCTCAATCCCTGAATGACATATTGTGTATGGAAATGACTACATAGGTTCATGGCAACAAAATCCGATGGAAGCACAGATAAAAGAGATGACACCAGTTGATATTTATCAGGGGGCTTGAGTTAATGGCAGTGAGGTTTTGAATCTTTTGGTCCTTGAGCATATTACATAAATAAGCCAATATTTGGATATCATGGAAGGAATGTCCTACAGGAGACTGAAAATGAACTCATGGGTGTAAATTCAGATCTAAAATTGCCCTCTGTATTGCACAAAATACAGATGAGCCTGTCCCTCCTCTCCGTGTCCCCTTCAATTATGTCAACCTTTACAATATCTTTTCCCCAAAGCCAGCACAGATGCTCGTTTTCACACCAAGATGCTGTGGTGACAGCAGAAATTTGATCCCAGCAAATCCCACTCCCTCTAAACATGGCCTTGGGTCTAAAAATTGCCAAAATTAGACTTGGTGAGTGGCACAGTGCATAAGGGCAGCAGACAGCAGGATCTCATTAGCCAAGTGAGCTGGCCTTTGCAGGTCTGCTACCATAAACTTGCAGAACTCACAGGTGACAATCCAGGGACCTCAGAGTGTGAATACCAAACAAGCAACACAAGTGAGGTGCTAGACAGGAGTGACATCTCAGATTCCAGCCCATCACATTCTGGGATTTCCTAAACCCTGAGAACCCTGAGAAAGATTACTATTCAGGCTCTTTCTAGATGGCTGGCAAAAGTGCAGAAGCTAAAATATCTAAAGATGTCAAGATGTTATAGGGTGCTTCTCTTCTTAAACTGCCAATTGTGGCCTGAATGGAAGTGTAGCATTTGCTTTGGATTCTGCCATTTTCAGGTCTATCAGAGGTCTCTCCTCCACCTCTTGAAATCTAGTGGACTTACATGTGTGTTAGAGAGGCACAGATGCCTACTATTTGGTGTTTCTCCATATATAGCTAGTCGGAATGGTTACCAGGGCAAATCATCAAGAGAAACAGATAAAAGGATGTAAGGTATTCTAGAATAAGTGAAGGCTTTACTATAGTTTCTCATGAGGGAGATAGTTTGCTTTGGAGTTAATATACCTGGACTGGTATTAGCCTTCTAAAATTCCCACAGGATAACCAGGTGTGGTAAAGCAAAAGGAACCAGCACTTTTTTTTTTAAGTGATTGGTTCCAGTTTGCTTCCATGAATTTAAATTTATGAAGCACCCAAATGGGTATTTTATTAAGTTTTTCACTATACAAGTTACTTATAAATGATCCTTTCATATATTTAAAGGCAGCTACTGTTTAGGGACATTAATCAGTATCATAACAAATGTTCAAACTTTCCCACTAGTATGAGAAAACTAAATTAATATTCTACTTTGAGGGTCTCATTCAAATCACCTCTATTGCTGTTTCTTTTGGTATCAGATTCTTGGTAAAGAGTTTAAAATGCTAATTCATGTGTTTCTAAAAATTTCACTAAGAAATTTACAAAAATAAAGCTTTTAAAAATGCAACTGAGAGAGATCCAAGATGGCAGCACCGACCACACAGGGCATCTGAATAGCAGCTCAACAGTGAGAGCAGAACTACCCACAGAGTATACACTGAACCCCAAAATGCTGAAATCTGTGATTCTCAAGTGAGAGAGCCCACAGAGAAACATGGAGGTCCAACTTCAGGCCACCTGGTTAATCCCAGCAAAAGTTCCCAGGCTAGCCTGGCACAGCCCTAGGGCCACCTACCCAGTCCCACTGTCTGTGGAGACCTTCCAGTACTGGGGGGCGAAGCTCCAAATCAGGGAACCCATTCTCACCATCCTGTGGACACCTTCTGAGTACCAGTGACTAGTGGCTCAATTTCGGGCACCCACTTTCACTGTCCTGTGGAGTTGATACTTTCCAGTACCGGGAGGCACAGCTCCAAACTCAGGGTCCAGCCTCAACGTCAGGACTTCTGATTCTCAAGACCCAAGGGAAGCAACCCCAGACACTGCTCCAAGGCTCAACCTGTCTCCAAAGGAGACCAGCAGGACCTCTGAGCTCACAAGCTCTCTAAAAAGGCTGCGCCCAGCAAGTGCAATGTCTGAGCACAGTGTCTGGGCTCCCTAACCCTGAGCAAGAAAGCCAGTGGCGGAGCCGCTCACTACAGGACTTCCCTTAGCAAAAGGAAGATCCCTGAATTCCTGAGGAATCCACTTGGTCCACAAGATCAATGGTCTGTGTAGAACCACAGGTAATTCGCCCATATCCACGTGTCAGTCCAAGATCACTCACACCACTCTGAGTAGGCTTCTGCAGGAACATCCAGCTTCCTGCACAGATCTCTTCCTGCACACAGTATGCAACAGGATCTAACAGCCAACGCCAGAGACAACCAGATGGCTAAAGGTCAGTGGAAAAACACAATCAACAAAAGCCAGAATAATATGGCATCCCCAGAACCCAGTTATCCCAAAGTAAGCATCCCCGGATATCTTAACACAACTGAAACATAAATCTACGCTTATGAAGATAACAGAGGAAACAGATAAAATCCTTAAAAAAATATAGAAAGATAGAGTCAAACAGATTGAGGCCTCTAGAGAGAAAATAATTAAATCACTGAAAGAAATACAAAAAAGCTCAAACAAACAAGTGATGGAACTGAACAAATCATTTAATAAAAATCAGGAAAATACAAACAGGTGAAGGAAATCAACAAAATGGACTTTCAACCAAAGCTATTCAAAAGAGATGAGGAAGGACACTTCATACTCCTCAGAAGAAAATTACATCTAGAATACATTACAATCTGAACAGTGATGGCCCAAATACAAGGGCACCCACATTTGTAAAATAAACATTAATACAGTTTGAACCACACACAGATCCCCACACATTAACAGTGGGAGATGCAAACACCCCACTCTCAACAAAGGACAGGTTAACAAAACAGAAACTAAACAGAGAAACAATGACAATAAAAGATTCATGAATCAAGTGGACCTAATAGACATATACAGAAATTTTCACCTAAACACAAAAGAATATACCTTCTCACACCAAATAGAACTTTCTGCAAAAGTGACAATAGAGTTGGTCAGAAAGTAAGCCTCAAAAGATACAAGAAGATTGAAATAATCCCTTGTAGCCTATCTGACCACCACGGACTAAAGCTGAATCTCAACAACAACACAAATAGCAAAAAGCCTACACACGAATGGAAATTGAACAACTCTCTACTCAAGGTCATGGAAGAAATAAAGAAAGAAACAAATGACTTCCTAGAATTCAATGAAAATGAAGGTACAGCATACCTAAACTTGTGGGACACACTGAAAGCAATGTTAAGAGGAAAGTCCATAGCACTAAGTGCCTTCATGAAGAAACTGGAGACATCTCATACAAGCAACTTAACAGCACACCTGAAAGCCCTAGAGGGTGAGGAGGGAAAAGGTATGCCCAAGAGAAGTAGATAGCTGGAAATAATCAAATTCAGGGCTGAAATCAATAAATTAGAAACAAACAGAACAATTCAAAGAATCAACAAAACAAAGATCTGGTTCCTGGAGAATATCAACAAGAGAGACAAATTCTTAGCTAAAAGAATTAAAAGGCAGAGAGACACTACCCAAATCAACAAAATCAGAAATGAAAAGGAGGACAGAATGCAGACACTAAGGAAATCCAAAAATTCATTAGGTATTACTTCAAAAGCCTATTGCCACAAAATTTGAAAATCTAAATGAAACAGACAATTTTCCTGATAGATTTCACTTATCAAAGTTGAATAAAAATAGGGTAAATAAATTAAATAGTCCTATATCCCCCAAGGAAATAGAAGCTGTCATCAAAAGTCTTCCATCCAAAAAATGCCCAGGGACAGATAGTTTCAGCTCAGAAACCAGACTTTCAAAGAGGTAATGCCAACATTCTTTAAGCTATTTCACAAAATAAAAACAGAAGGCACGAGACCAAACTTGTCCTATGAGGAGGCCACAGTCACCTTGTTACCTAAACAACACAAAGACCCAACAAAAAAAGATAACTTCAGATTAATTTCCCTTATGAACACTGACACACACACACAAACTCAATAAAATAAGCGCAAATCGAATTCAAGAAGACATCAAAGATAGCATCCACCATGAAAAGTAGGCTTCATACCAGGCATGAAAGGGTGATTCAATATATGAAAATTCATCAACATTATCAACCGTATAAACAATATGAAAGAACAAATAAACAAACACATGGTCTTCTCTTTGAGTGCCAAAAAAGCATTTCACAAAATCCATCACCCTTTCATATTTAAAGTCTCAGAGAGAACAGAGATAACAGGTACATACCTAAACACAGTAAAGACAATATATAGCAAACACAGCCAACATCAAACTAAACGAAGAAAAACTTAATTCAGTTCCACTGGAATTGTCTGCCTACTCTCCATATCTTTTTAACATAGTATTTGACACCCTAACTAGAACAATAAGACAGCTACAGGAGATCAAGACGATACAAATTGGAAATGAAGATGTGAAAGTATCACTCTTTGAAGATGATATGATAGTATACATGACAGACCCCAAAAATCTGCAAAGGAACTCCTGCAGCTGATAAACACCTTCAGCAAAGTGGCTGGATCCAAAATTCACTCAAAATTAACTTAAAAAAATCAGTAGCCCTCCTGAATATAAAAATTGCCTGAGAATGAAATTAGGGAAACAACACTCTTCACAATAAACACAAAAACATAAAGTATCTTTGTAACTCTAACCAAGCAAGTGAATGACTTGTATGAAAAATAAAAATTCAGATCTCTGAAGACAGAAATTGTTGAACATATCATAAGATGGAAAGATCTCCCATGCCAATAAATTGGTAAGATTACCATATTTAAAAAAGGCCATCCGAACAAAAGCAATCTACAAGTTCAATGCAATTCTTATCAAAATACCACGACAATTTGTTACAGAACTTGAAAGAACAATTCTCAAATTCACATGCAAAAAAAAAAAAAAAAACTAGAATAACTAAAGTAATCCAGTACAGTAAAAGATCTTCTAGAGGTATCTCCATCCCTGATCTCAAGCTGTACTATAAATCAACAGTAATAAAAACTGTGTGGTACTGGCATAGAAACAGACTAATGGATCAATGGAATAGAATCAAATACCCAGAAATAAAGCCATACAGCTATGGACATTTGATCTTTGACAAAGAAGCCACAACCAAACCATGAAAGAAAAAAAAAAAAGAGCATCTTCAACAAATGGTGCTGGTTCAACTGGATGTCTACATGTAGAAAAATACAAATAGACCTATACTTATCACGCTGCACTAAAGTACAAATGGATCAAAGACCTCAACATTAAACCAGACACACTAAATCTGTCAGAAGAAAAAGTGGGGAAGAGCCTTGAACTCATTGGCAAAGGAGACAACTTCCTGAACAGAACACCAACAGCATAGGCTCTAAGATAAACAATTAATAAATGAAACCTCATGAAAATAAAAAGCACTGTAAAGCAAAGGATACTGTCAGCAGAACAAAATGACAGCCTACAGACTGGGAAAAGATCTTCAACAACTCTATATATGACAGTGGGTTAATATCCAAAATATATAAAGAACTCAAGAAATTAAACACCAAAAAACCATATAAATCAATTAAAATGTGAGGTACAGAGCTAAACAGAATTCCCAACAGAAGAATATTGAATGGCAGAGAAACACCTAAAGAAATGCTCACTGTCCTTAGTCATAGAGAAATACAAATCAAAACGACTCTGAAATTCCACTTTATACCCATCGGAATGGCTTAGATCAAAAACTCAAGTCACAACACATGCCGGTGAGGTTGTGTAGAAAGTTGAACACTCCTCCATTGCTGTTGGGAGTGCAAACATGTACAATCACTTTGTAAATCAATCTGGTATTTTCTCAGAAAACTGGGAATAACGCTACTCCAAGACCCAGCTATACTACTCCTTGGCATATACCCAAAAGATGCTCTACCATACCACAAGGACATTTGCTCAACTATGTTTATAGCAGCTTTTTCGTAATAGTCAGAATCCGGAAACAACCTAGATGTCCCTCAACTGCAAAAAGAATAAAGAAATTGTGGTATATATACACAATGTATAAAACGAGGAAATCATGAAATGTGCAGGTAAATGGATGGAACTAGAAAAGATCATCCTGTGTGAAGCAGAGAGACACGCATGGTATATACTCATTTATAAGCATGTAATAGCCATATAATTCAGAATAATCATACTAAAATTCATACACCTAAAGAAGCTAAACAAGAAGGAGAACCCTAGGGAGGATGCGTAATTCTCATTTAGAAGGGTGATTATAATAGACACAGGAAATGGTTGAAGAGCAGGAACAGTAGGGAGCCTATCACAGATGTCCTCTGAAGACTCCACCCAGCAAGGCATGGAAGCAAATGCTGAGACTCACAGCCAAACTTTGGGCAGAGTGCAAGGAATCTTATGGAAGAAGTGGGTGATAGAGTGACCGGAAGGGGACAGAAACTCCACAAGGAGACCATGAGTGCCAAAATATCTGGGCCCATTAGGTCCTGCAGAGACCGATGAATCAACCAAGAACCATGCATGGAGAGGACCTAGAACCCCTGCTCAGATGTAGCTCATAAGCAACTCAATTTTCTTGTGGGTGTCCTAGTAAAGGGACCAGGGGCTGTCTCAGACATGGACTCTGTTACCAGCTCTTTGATCATTTCCCCCTGGCAGGGTGGCCTTACCAGGCCACAGAGGAAGAGGATCCAGGAAGTCCTGATATGACTTGATAGGCTAGGGTCAGATGGTAAGGGATGGGGGAGGGGGGCTAGAAAGAGGGTGGGAACTTGAAGAGGTGAGGGAGGGAACTACAACAGGATATAACCTAAGTAAATTATAAAATAAAAAATAGATAAAATAAAATGGAATCAAGAAGTTAGGTTTTTTTTTTAAATTTAATCCCCAGTATTACACAGGGAATATTTCAAACATACTTCCCTAGGTGATGCTGACAAATAGTCATAGGTACATTGTCTCCATAACAATGGGTGACTTTCATGTATCAGAGAGTCTTACTATAAAGGGACAACAATGATGACAGAAGATAAGCTGCTCAGAGTGCACGAGAAAAAGACTTGGACAGCAAGTATGTGAATAGGGCTCAGAGGTCAGCAGGACAATGCACAGACATCCCTCCTGTTACAACATTCAACTTTGACTCTATGAAATTTTTACACTGCTAATAATTTGGGCAAGCTCTCTCATATGCCTCTTGTCCCCCACCACCTGTGGCATATAGGAGAGTTGGCCCCCAGGTTAAGAAAACAGGAGAGCTGTCCTGACCCCTCACCTGCAGCTGCATGTGGATAGCTGGCCCTTTTTGACCTTGCCTTGGAAGCACAGGAGAGTTGGCCTTGGTGGTTAAGATGCAGGGGGGCTAGGCCTGAGACCATGACAGCAGGAGAGATGACCTCATTTCGCCTCTGTGTGAACAAGCTGGGGCAGTGTTGGAGAGCTCGCCTTGGTGTTTCAGGGACAAAAAAGCTGGCAGATTGTCTAACACAGTTACCTTCCAGGCCCAGATCCAGAGTTTGAGTTAGCCCACTCCAACATCTACCCCATCTATGGAGTGCATGAAGGGGTCAATCCTGATTCACCAGGTCCAAAGCTGCAGAATCTCCATGACACAGGCCAACATCAGGATATCCGAGGAGTTCCAGTTAGGAACCAGTATTGATAGTGTAGAATAAGCCAGAGGCCTTCAACCAGAACAATGACCCATTGCAATTAACATTTGCAAGTAAAGAAGTGTGGACAAAAGGGTGGATATACTGTATGATACACCGTGACACACTACAGCATCCATGACGAGATTTGTGTTTTGATTTTATCATTTTATTTTCTTTTGAGGGAGAGATTGCAAGGGCAGAGGGAAGAGATGAAAGGATGAGAAGATGATTGGGACTGGAGTGCACGGTGTAAAATTCATAAAGAATCAATATAGTTTTTTTTTTTTACCTAAAAGAAGTACAGGGATAAAGATGGAGTATCCATTAGAATGGCAAACCAATGAGTGGCCAAACTTTAGACCGACTCCATGGGAGAAAGCCAATAGTATTAATGTTATTCTGCTTGCAGACAGGAGCTAACATAACTGTCTTCTGAGAGGGCTTTTCCAGCAGCTGATGGAAACAGATACAGAGACCCAAAACCAAACCATAGAGCAAGCTCTGGAAAGTCTGTGGAAGAATGGGAGGAAAGATAGAGGAAGCCAGAGGTGTCAAGTTCACCACAAGAAAATGTACAGAATAATCTAAGCTGGGTCCATGGGGTCTCACAGAGACTGAGCCACCAACCAAAGAGCACGCATGGACTGTCCCTGGACACCCTTCACATATGTAGCAGATATGCAGTGTGGTCACCATATGGGTCCCCTAACAATGGGATAAGGGCTGTCTCTGACTGTTGCCTGCCACACTGGATCCCTTTGCCTTAGCTGGGCTGCCTTGTCAGGCCCCAGCGGGAGAGGATGCACTTACTCCTGCCTTGACTTGAGGTGCCAGGGTAGGTTGATACCTCTTGGAGCCTCCTCTTCTCTGAAAAGAAGGAGAGGGAAAAATGGGGGAAGGGATGTGAGGCTGGGACTGGGATGAGAGGAGGGAGGGGCTAGGATCAGGGTGTAAGGAGATTAAAATTAAAAATGGGAAATAGTATATACTTTATTTTATTTTTCACCTTTTCCTAGTCTGGAAATATATACTCAGAAAAAAATTGTAGATTCTATAATTAATAACTAGAAAGGAAAATCCAACACTCATATCAGAAGCTCCTGTGAAGCTCTCCCTCATAAGCTTATCCTTCCCAGAATTCCATTGTCCTAAATTGTTGCTGCTTTATTGCTAGTATTTTTACCCATAAACAGTGTAAGTTAGCTTTACATGATTATTAAAATCTGTGTCCTTGTGTCTGAAATCCCAAAGCTAAAGAAAAGTAGTTAGGTGGTCCAATGAACTCTTCCACACTCTTTAGCCAGATTCCCAGTTTTAGTGTTTTGTTATGTTTTCTTTGTGTCTCAATGTCTATGTATGTCTATATGACATATATACATGTACATGTGTGTATATATTTGCTGAACCATTGAAATAATGTGAAACCCTGGTTTTGAAAAATCATGGTCAATATAAAATAAAAACATTTTCTCCTTGTCTTAAATGTATATAACCTATTGATTGATACAATCAAAACATAAACATATAATACTACCTCAACACAAGGCACTCCTAAATGTATATGGATAGCTATAACAAATACTCATATACAAATTCCTCCTATTATATGTCCCAGATTTATTTTTAAAAATAGTGACAAAAACATCTCAGAAGAATGCCTGATATGCTTCAACATACATAACTTTCTACAGAAAGCAACCCAGCAAACTTTTAGTTGTATGTTACAGGAACAATAATGAACCATAATGATATGATTCCACTAGTCACAGTCTATTAACCAGTAACTCCGTAAACATGCTAACCTATCGCAAGGCTCACTGGAGCAACATAGGAAGAGGAGATGTTGACTCCTGTACAAGAGTACAAAGGCGCTTGTTGGAGGTAGATTATATTTTCATATTCAGATATATTACATTCCTTTCAATGGCATTAAATCCTTGCATAGCAAAGTTTCCCCTTACAATTCAGTTCAGAAATATCAAAGGAAACTGTAACAAAGCGTAAGTGAGTGTGGTGGCATCTTTCTTTCTTCAGGTTGTGAAGCTTCTGTGTTAACGTGTTTATTACAAAAGAATGACAATTAATAGTAGAATAAACTATTTCATAACGTATTGGGAGGTAATTGCCTGCTAAGTTTGATGGAATGTTCATACAGTGCTTAAACTGGAAAGTAAGTGAAATGTTTCATGTCTCCCTGAACTAGGCTGACATGGACAGATGGAGGCACTGGGGTAGTTGGTTATGTCTGTGTCCTGTGGTATAGCACTTGGGAATTCAAATGAGGAGCTGGGAGGTGGAGTAAAGGCATTTTGAAGATGCAGTTAACATCTGTTTTTAACAGCTGTTTTTAAAGAAGAAAGTTCTGACTAATAATGTAAGAGTCTTAACCAATCCTTAGAAAAATTATCGAGAGAACGGAGGCGCCATCGAGAAAGTGTTCCTCCAGCTTGCTGCCTCAGTCCTTGGCCCAGTCTTCAGGTCACCATGCTGCCCTGCAGATGGTAAACTTGCCAACCCAGGGCTCTGTTCACACAAGGCGACCTCTCAAAGTAACCTCAATGCATGTGCATTTACACATGTATAGACATGTAGCACTTTATACAATTGGTTCTGATTTTCTGAACATAAACGAAGGGTCTGCAACCAGAAGCGTTGTAACCTCAGCATAATGCACACCATTTCTCAGTTTTCCACAATGGCACTCACTCCAACAGCCTAGAGTTATTATAGATTAAACCCACAGCTTATGAATATGGAAGTTTTTTTTCTTTCCCTGTCAATCTCTAGTGATATATGAGAGTTAAAAGTGAAGTCACTGTTGTGTTATTATTACCCCCACAGATTTTTATTTTGCGGGGTTTGATTTAAAAGCAATATACATTCCAATGTAATTTCCAAATTCCAAATTTACACAAATTGCCATAGTATAAATGTTTCCAATGTGGCTGATTTCTAGCAACCAAAATGATATTCCCAACTGTCAACTTGAGAGGGCATGTGCATAGCATCCGTTATAGAACATACCCTCATCAGATTCAGCAGGCTGGGGAACATGATTGGCCATAGAACAGGCAGAAAAGAATGAGATTTGTGTTTTCCTATTTCTATTTTAGTGATAGTTACTAAATTATAAATGTACACAGTATGGTTTGATTTTGTTTTGATTTAGCAAGTGTTACATTTATTTTCCCTATTTGAAAAGGGTTTTCATTGTATGGTACATACTGTCTTTTCTCATTACATAGGCTAGTTATGCAGCCTAGGCCAGGATCCAGGCGCTGCTTCCTTTAGGTAGTTTTAGTAATCCCCATGCTTAGTAATTGATTCTCCAAATAATTGATAATCTGACCATCACTTCCCCAAAGCCAGATGATACCATTACGAGCACAGCAACAAGGGAGCTAAAAGTGATGTACATGGTTGGTGGTTGCTTGGATCGTAGTTAAGCCCTGTGTCTAATAGCAGAGCCCTTTGACTATGAAAAGCGTCATTTTCTAATCTACTTAAAGACCTATGGTTGAAATACATATTTGTCACGAAGAAAAACTGGCTCTTCATCATTGACAACTGTCATAGCCTAGCAAAAACTTTTCTGGACAGAAGAGGGGTGGCCTTGTATATCTGCTTACAGAATGGCAAGACAATGGAACCTTGGCTGTCACATCAGTTAGAGCTGTGCTGGTAATGTACAAGAGGAACCATGGTGACAGAACTAATTTCTGGAGGGGCTCATGGCCCAAGACAGAAAATATAGTTCCAAAAGCTTTTACTTGATACTAAAGGAATAAACTACCTAAAGCGTGTTATTCCACAGACAGCTGTTCTTCCTCACTGCCATCATATCTTTTTACTCCTTCACAGGAATCATCATTTTAGTATAGGTTTTGTCAGAATTTTTTTATAAGAAAAATAAGCTGGGGATGTGACTTAGTTGTAGAGTTCTTACCCTAGCATCTATGAAGCCCTAGGTCCAATTGTATTACAAAAGGACAAAACCGCAGCAAAAACAGCACACTTCTTCCTAGAGTACATGCGATTCATATTTCATCAATTCATTCATTCATTCAATTCTTCATTTCTCAAATGGAGCACAAAACGTACCTATCCTGCCATGTATAGTTACTGTGTTTAATGTTAAGAGATACTAAGAGACGTATACTTAAATATGCCAGGACAGTGTAGAGAACCACACCCATGATCTCAGTCTTCCTTTAGCATAAATACAAGTTGTGGGAGAGCATGTATCTCCCAGAGACATATGTCCATCTCCCAGACTTTGATGCACTAATATGAAAATCAAATTGCATGGGCTGTGTGATGATATTTTTGCTTACTTGATCTCCAGTTAAGTAGTAACCATATTGCCTACATATCTGTAAGCTACGTTTCAAGTAGGGAAATTGCACCTGAATCCTTTGCCCTGACTAGTGTCCTTTAAAAGGCATGAACTGTATTCGTTTAGCAGGAGTCGCTTAGCAATCAAGTTTGAAATAAAAAAAAGAACATTTCAGAGTTTATCATTCAACTGTGGACCTTTACCACAGTTACATTATATTCTGTATGTGTTAGTTAGGTTGCAGTATATGACATATTTCTCATGGTAATTTTGGGTAAAATGTTGAAAGTTGTAACTTAAAAGCTGAGGTTATATGCAGACAGACATAGAAAGGAAAGAGAGTAAAGCACACACTAAATATCAGTGCATGCTTGTGAAACATAAATAGTGAATGTTCACTTGAATACTTTCAACGGACTTCATCTATGTCCCGTTCATGCATATAAAAAATCTACAAACTTATGCTAAGGCATTTCTTGCCTTACAAAAATTATTTATATAGGTTAATATTTTTTTTACATGTGTTTAAAAAACAAATAGTCTTAGTGCTCTGAAGAAGGGCTGGTCACCAACCCCAAACAGGAATTTCAAGTAGCATTTATTAGCAGGCTGCAAATTTCAGCCCTTCTCATATACCTAGCATCCTTACCTAAGGGACTGTCCATATCTTTATAATTGTGATGTTCAAAATGTCATTAATCCGACATCATGAGTGGCCCCTTCTCTTATTTTTCTCCTCTTCCCAGGTTTCATCTTTATGGACCAACCTGCAAGATCTAGTTAAGCTTCTCTAAAACCACTTGCCAAACACAGGCAATGCACATAACTCACCAGCTCCCATAACCTTCTGCAGCAACACTGACCAACATGCTGACTTACTTCTTTTGCTTTCTGTGACCCACATTGCATCCATCAAACCAACTGCCTCCTACAAATTCACCCACAGATGATGATCAATTTCAAGTTTATTGCTGCTGTAATCCCACTCTCGTCTTTGCTTACTCAAAGTTAGCCATTTCTACAATTGAATTTGGTGATCCTGTGGTGAGAGACAATAAACCAATTTACAAAGTGCTTGTTTGTGACCTTGATAACAGCAGATCAGCATTCCTACTAAATTATATGACAGCTCACTTGAAAACTTAGGATTTACTGTTCAAAGCTCAATAGCTGTAAACTAGTTCACAGCCTGATTCAGTACAGGGGCCAAGTCTAGGTGAGAGTGATTAAAAACCTAATCAAACTGAACTGCATGTAAGCTTTTGTGAAAAATTATTCTCTCCTCTATAAAATATTGCTGTTTCAGTGGGCATCTGTAAAACTATGACTGCAACACTGATGGTATCATACGGAGAAAAGCAATAAAAGGCAGAGTGGCTGGAAATGTCACAAGATCTGTAGTGCAGTCCACAAGTGTATATTTCACTAATTGTCTACCTCAATGACAATGAAACTCCGTAATATCCAATCTTTTACATCTCATAGAGTCATTAATTTATAATAATTGCTTTAATTCCACTATTCATTGAAGATAGATGCCCACAGGTAAATAGCATCAGTCTCTATTTCACAGATGACTGATGGAAGGCCTCCATAAAGTAGGCAGCCCTCATCCCTAGGCATTTCTTGTGCAATTAATAAAGGGCAAGGGGTGGCTTTCTGAAACATTTGTACAGGGACCTTGATCTTTCAAACGACAGTGCTTCAAATGCTGTAATAAATTCAAGCATCTTTTTCAACCAGGGGCTTTTGCGTCCCCAGCCAGGAGGTAGCAGTGGAGGGAAGGATTATCATTAACACATTTGTGTGATTAAAGATGCTCAGGAAAGACAACACAACCACCCCCTTGAAAGCAAAGCATGAATTCCATGCGATAAAAAGGGAAATGGATTTCTCAGCTAAAGAACATACTAAAGAGAGAAGATTTAAACATCACTATGAATTTTCAAAATTCTTGAATGATCTTAATAGAACTATATCGGCAGCATACTCATGGCTCTTCCTCCATCTTCTCACTACTTTTTCTTTGAATGCCGTCTTTGTTGTTGTTTTTGCTTTTCTGGCTTTTTGTTGGTTTGTTTTTACACTGTCCCTCAAGGAGGCAGAATTGACAGTTAAATAGATCCTATTATGCTGCTGGAAACCACAAAACATTTAAACACAAATATACATACGGAATAAGTCCATATGACTTAAATCATAAGAAATCTCAATCCATCAGATTGTT
Organism: Pachyuromys duprasi; assembly: GCA_028658305.1. Taxonomy (NCBI): domain Eukaryota; kingdom Metazoa; phylum Chordata; class Mammalia; order Rodentia; family Muridae; genus Pachyuromys; species Pachyuromys duprasi. The sequence continues at coordinate 58,008,578 of CM053745.1, forward strand.
TTTTTTCAAAGTTAGACATTCATGCAAAAGGTATTAGGCCTCTTAGTGTAAAGGATAGAGTGAGATGGCATTATCTTTTTAAGGAGGAATATTGCTTCAAAAAATTAACTATAGTCCAAGATCAATGTATTCTTCATGGTCATAGCAAAGATTACCGCCTTTGCTTATACTTCTTCATGTTACCGAATCAAGAAAAGAGAAAACATATAAGAATGCCTTAAGGTGGACCATATACAAAGAACAATTTAATGGAGCTTTTAAACACAAGTTAAATTTCATGATCTGAGTGTCTGAGTCTGCATCCTCATGATACCTACATGTTTTCTTGGGGATACGTATTTAGAAATCCCTCCCTATCTCCTTGAAACATCCTCTAAGTTTAAAAACTGTTCTAGGGGGAAAAAAACACCAAAATCCTACACTGATTACCTCTGTGAAAATTAGGATATATCCACAAGATAGCCAAATTCATCTGTCTGTAAATTTACAATACCATTTCCTTTAACGCACAAGCACATGCTTGTGGAAACACCTATGTTTCCATACACCTCTTACCACTGTCCTTCCATTTCCTGCCAAACAGGACATTGACACCCTAGATTGATGTAGACCTTACTGAGCTATAGCATTCTACATGGTAAGAAACCAGAAACCTCCCTTTTGTACCTTCTACTTTCTATTACATCTCTTTAATTCTCACTTGAACATCACTTTAGGACTTTCACCAATCTCCTGGGATCTAGAGTCTAGATGCCAATGCCAATGGCCCAAAATAGCGGCATGTGATCCTTGGGTCACACATCACTGCACGTAGTGCATCCATGTTTCCAAAAGAAGCAGAATCTACTAGGGATCTGATTTCCTGCTCACTCTCCCAGCTATTTTGCCAACACCTAGCTCAGTGCCCAGACCATAATGACTTTTATATATTTTGGCCCAACAAATAAAGAAATAAAATAAATCAATACAATAATACAAGTAATGGACATTCATTATGTAAATTCAGTGAGAATATTAGGTTCATTTTTAAACAGTTAAAAAGAACATTGTTAGCCTATAGCATAGCCAGGGGAAAGCAGCAAAGCTAATGAGGACTCCAGGAATTCTTCTTTATACACTGAGTGATTTTAATACATACTGCCACTCAAACTACCTTTTATGAAAAATGTATTTGAGCTTTCCATTTACATCTTTTATTAAAAAACCTATTGTTACTGCTACCACCTATATACATAATTATTAAATGAATGTAATACCACAATGACATTTAAAGGTAAAAATGTAAAAGCATTCCATTAAAATAATATGGGAAATGATGGAAAGTGAATAAAACACATAAATGAGAAAAATAATATTCATGTTATAAATAGATAACTGTAGCATGAATAAAAGTGAAATGATGGAAAACGAAGTTAAATATTTAGTGTAATGTGATATTACCACAATAAAGAAAAAAGCTCTAAATACACAGTAAAAAACACATATTGTAATAACACTTTAAATATCACAAATTACATAGATCCTATCTCATACAATCACCTCCAAAAATTCAGCATTTGTGAAAATAGGGTAACCTTTTTAAAACGCAAAAAATATGACAAATATTTTTTCCTAAATAATATGCTCACATCCTTGGACAATTAAAAGTATATTGTTACATATTATAGTATTAGAATAATTAGAATGGAATAGAATAGAATAGAATAGAATAGAATAGAATAGAATAGAATAGAATAGAATAGAATAGAATAGACTAATAGAAGAGAATTATTTTTTGGTAGTCAAATAGATTTAGGTTCTAGGACAGACACACCACGCACAGAATTTTCATGTTAGCACAAGGTATAGAATCCGTAAACATTTCAGAGAGGTTGTGCTGTCATTTTGCTGGAAGGTACTATTCACAGCAGGGTAGTATTCAAGGAACAATAACAACATAAATAATCCCAAAAGATAGAAAATTATATAAGAATTATTGGTCATGGAGGAGAATTAGACTAATTAAACATAATACCCTTTCAAATTCTAGCATAACATGCCATGTGATTGATATCAGAGTTATTGGTTCATGATCAAAGGCTGTTTATTCACAATATCTGTACATTCAACAACTCTTTCTGTCATGACCAATACGGGCTGATAATGTTTTATGATGTACTTGTAACGTATCCTATAACCAATTATCTCAAGGTATTCAGCATAGCACCTAGTCTGAAATTTTCATTGATTAACATCAAGCTCAACATTCCTCCAGCTTCCTTCTGCTGAGAGATTCTGGAAAGGCAAGCAGAAAAGAAGAACGCTGTAGAATACACCAAGAGCAGAATCCATTTAGACCACTAGAAATTGCTTAGAGAAGTTTCCATAAGTGAAGAGTATGAGTTAAATGAACCTGTGTGAATGGTGTTCGAAGACTGTCTCACTGTTTTTCTAGATATGTTCCTAGAAACTGCCCCAGTGTGCTGCTCTCTTTTCTAAGTACACAAATTCTATCCTTCTGCCTCCAAATTAATTTTGTTCGTCTTGGTTCCCATGTCATAGGAGAAAATTCTGTGCTACAAGGAATGGTGGATTTTAGCCATTTGGAACTTCTGTAAAATTCATTCCTAAACTAATTCTGATAAGATACCTTATCTCTGCTCTTAGCCACTAGCCATATGTGGATTTACTATTAAACATGGTCTAGAGCATGAGGGACAAAAATGACCTTTAAATGCTCAGTCGAAGATCCTGTACAAAATGAACATCCTTTGTTGTATTATTTTAGCTAAATTTGCAATTGCACATAAAGAGGCTTGTTTGGGTAATGCTTTTGTGGCTTATCATCACCAAAACATAATCACTTATGCTATCCTTGAAAAAAAAATGACATATAGCAGCTTTGGTGCTTGAAAATGTCCAGTGACTATATACCATGTGTATCTTTCTGCTTCTGTGTTACTTCCTTCAGGATGAACTTTTCTAGGTCCATCCATTCGCCTGAAAATTTCAGGATTTCCTTGTTTTTAATTGCTGAGTAGTATTCCATTGTGTAAATGAACCACAATTTCTGTATCCATTCTTTTGTTGAGGGACATCTAGTTTGCTTCCAGATTCTGGCTATTATGAATAAAGCTGCTATGAACATAGTTGAGCAAATGTCACTTATAAGTGGATATTAGCCATATTATACAGGATAAACATACTGAAATCTATAGTCCTAAAGAAGTTAAACAACAAGGAGAACTCTAGGGAAGATGCCTAATCCTCATCCAGAAGGGCAAACAGGATAAACATCAGAAGTAGGAGAAGATAGGGAAGGAACAGGAGAGGAGTCTTTCACAGGGGGACTCTGAAAGACAAGCAGAGGCTGAGACTCTGAGAGTCATATCCAAACTTTGGGCAGAGTGCGGGGAATCTTATGGAAGACAGGGGAGTTAGAAAGACCTGGAGGGGACAGGAGCTCCACAAGGAGAGCAACAGAGCCAAAGAATCTGGGCCCAAGAGGCCTTCAGAGACTGAGACTCGAACCAAGGTTCATGCATGGAGATAACCTAGAACCCTTACTCAGATGTAGGCTATGGGTAGCTCAATCTCCGTGCAGGTTCTCCAGTAAGGAGAGCAGGGACTGTCACTGGCATGAACTTGGTTGCCTGCTCTTTGATCACCTCCCCCTGGAGAGGTGGCCTTACTAGGGCACAGAAAAAGAAGACCCAGACAGTCCTGATAGCCTAGGGTCAGATAGTAGGTGAGGAGGACCTCCCCTATCAGTGGACTAGGCTAAGAACATGAAGGAGGGAGGGATGGAGGGTGGGACTAGGAGGAGATGAAGGAGTGGGCTACAGCCGGGATACACAGTGAATAAATTGTAATAAATAATAATGATAAAGTAAAAATGTCCAGTGCCACCATGCCTCTTCATAACTACCATTGGTGGTAAGCTCCTCCTTCCTTCTAATTTTAATCACAGTTGGATTAATGTAAAGTCACTCAGGCATAGACATCTTAAATTGAAAGGTGTCTTAAAGAACGCGAACAACAGACTTGCAATGTAAAATGGCAGGCTAAGAGTTGCTTCTGTGTGACCTGAGAAACACGGGAGTAGGAATGTAAATAATAAGCTCTTTAAGAGTCTGCTGTAAGAGACAGAGCTGGGAGGTCCGGGGACAGCAGCGGTGGTGGTGCCATCTTCCCGACAATGAAGCACTGGCAATACCATGCTCTTCATGTCAGGCCCTGGTCAGGAGTGACTGCCGGGGACATGGCCATGCAAGACCACGGAACTGGCAGAAAGCCCACAGGCGCCAGAGATATAACCAGAGGCTAGATACAGACTGTAGCGAGAGAAAGCCAAGTAGAGCAGGTTGTCAAGCACCCCAGAGCCTCAAGGTGAAATTCTCCATAGAGCACTTGGGAATCAGTTGCCTGGCTCTGCCCTGGCCACGGTGTGGGCCAGCTACAGGAGAACACAGGAGTGCAGTGTTGAACGAGTTGACATCTTTGACAGGTGCAGTCTAGACTCCTCCCCATGAAAAAGGAGAATGTAACGGGGCACATCTTTGATAGCACCTGAGACTCCCTGTCACAGAAAATCCTAGAGTTAGTGAAAGAACTAGCCTCAGACCGGCTAACTCAGCTACAGAGTGGACTGTCCACACTGATTTACCTATCACTGACCGAGTGTGTGTGCATTACTGGGTGTCATCCCCACACATGCAGTGACTGATACAAAAGCCACTTCAGAGGTCCAGGAAAGCCACAGCACGTCAGCTATAAAAAAATCCACTGAAGTATTAATAACTTCTGTTTCATATTATTTCTCCTTTTTATTTTTACATTTACATATATATTGTTATTTTATTTATGCTTTGGTATTTTTATATAGACTCTTGCGCCTGTCCTTTCTTTCCATGGAAGTATACTACAATATTTCCACCACTATTTATCACTGCAGTGAACTCATGTACACTTCTTCTCATTCATAATTTACTCACCTTTCCTTTATCCATTCTCTCATTTCATTGCTTAATTATTAATCTGTATGACTCTAAAAACAATACCAACTGTACTTTCCCCAATCAGTGCCTCAATCCCAGTATCTCTGAACTATGTTAGGGACATAAATGAAGTAGACAGGTATCTTTAAAAGCCACGCCTGATGCTAACCAACTCTGTTATTTTACTTAGCTTAGCTCCTCATAATGATAAGACTCAAACTCCAAATAAAGAAAACTCAACAGGAAAATATACACAATGAAAGGAATAGGAAACGTGGAAACATAAAAACTAGGGAATACCTACATGCCAAAGATGTGGAAATAAGACAAAGAACTATTAATCAATACAATGTAATAATTATAAGTATTTGATCACCAAAATTGGGGTTCCTAATTTCATAAAATGTATACTAAAAGAATGGTAAGGTAAATAAACACCAGTATTGTGATGGCGAAAGAGGCATCACTATGCCCTCTTATCTTTACATAGACCTTTCAAACTAAACTCAGTGAAGAAACTTCAGAGCTAAGGTAGACTATAGATCAATAAGAGGGAAAGTGGCCAATTATACTTCAGCTATTCAGTTAATACAGAGATATATAAATAAATATAAAATAGAAACATCAATAAATAAAAGTCTAATCACAAGTACAAATAATCCATACACACACACACACACACACACAGAGAGAGAGAGAGAGAGACAGACAGACAGACAGACAGACAGACAGACAGACAGACATTAAATTTTTAAGCGTACCTACTGATCTGGCACATGCAAATTCAAACCGCTTTGAGATTCCTTCTCACCCCAGTCAGAAAGGCAATACTTCTAAACTTCTGTGTCACTCAAAAATCAGTATGAAGTGTTTTTTAGTGAAAAAATATAATAACCATATAATCCAACTACTGAACTTCTAGGAATATATTCAAAGAGCTCTAAGATATACCACGAAGGTATCTCAACATTGATGTTTATTGCAATATTATCTAAGAGGCAGAAATAGAAAAGGTTACCATGAAAAGATAAATCTATAAGCAAATATTTTTTGCAAATATCACTTTAAATTATCTAAGCCAACGAAGAATGAACTGTCCAAAGATAAAGATTGGAGAGGTTGCCACATAGAACTAGAAAACCCAGCCCCTGTATAGTTTTCCATGAGAGAAGATCAGCAACAGTTTTGGATCCTTACAAAATATCTATAACCTGTTCTAAAATATACTTGTAAAATAAAATAAAACACAATAGAAAGTAGTAACTGATACCTGTTCTTAAGGTATCTTTTTTATATATATATAAAAAAGCAAGCAAACAAAAAAAACATAGTCTTTTGATGAGCATATATTGTGGATAAACAAATGAGAGTAACAGAAAGAAAGTTCATGTCAAAATGCATTTCCCCTCCTCCCAACATTTGGAATAAGATTGTTATTAATAGACGAAGGCAAACATGTCTCATGGATACTATTATTTTCAAACATAAAGCAAGGCAAGATACCCAGTACAGCAGTGGACTGCTAGGGTCACACGTTAAATACAGCCTTGCCACCAATGGCTCCACAGAACTATGCTTGATGTATTATCTTAGTATTTGTCACAATCTGTTAACATTTTCCAAGAGCGATCACACAGTATTAAAAGCCATGGAGGCCCACGGGAATCCCTCTTTCAGAAGTAATGCAGGCACAGAGTAGAGTCCAAAGTAGATGTGACAACTGTAAACGCAGTAGTTTTTCAGGCTCCGGGAGAGTCCAGCAGTGTGCAGGAATGTCTGCCAACTGAGTACAAGTAAGCTGTGAAGTGCCAATAGGTCTAAAACAAAAGCTCTGCTTGAGAGCACAGTGGGTGCCTCGTTCAGGATTGATGATTAATGTATTCAGTAACTTCACAAAGAACAGAACTCTCCCAGCTCTGAGATAATTTCTTTTACTGTTTGTACTATTTTCATCTCTGAAATATTCTTACCCTGGTGGTAAATCTTTGACTTAAAAACAAACTATTTTTATAAAGAAAGTGCAATATTATTCCAGTTTAGAACTCAGAAAATAGATCCCCTTTGAAAACCCCTACAAGCTGTTTAATGAGATGCTTTAGAGTAGGTAGTAGATTTCAAAGAGTTGCATCTTTTAAATAATACTTTATTAAATTTTTTAAAAATTTCAAGTTTTAGCTTATCAAACATGTTCACATTCATTAGAAAGGGCAATTAAACTGTGATAATTTTGATATTTTATATGGAAGACAAAGTACAGGTTGATTTATGTGATGTCAAACTATAGGAATAAAAGCACATGGTACAGCCCACTAGATTCTAAGACAGAGGGACAGAGTGGCGTGGCACCTTGACACAATGCCCTATTTACGTCTGTAGATTAATTATGTAGTTGTAATTGTCAACAACAGAAACTAAAAGTTCAGAATATGGAAGAAAAAGAAAAGGAACAATCCAATCAATAAATGCACTAAAGAACTTAACAGATAGTGCACGATGAACTACATTTGGTCAATCAACATAAGATGCAACATTCAAATAAAGCAGCCATAGAAGAAATGCCTATCAAGACTACACTGAGATTCTGCCTTTCCTCTCAATGTCAGCCACTGAGAAAGCTAACAGCAGCCAGTACTGGAGCAGACATGGACTGCTGGCGAGAATATAAACCAATCCGCCTCGGTTGAGGTTTCTCGAAACCTAGAATACATTTATCACATAATCCCCTAATCCTACCCTGGAAGATTACCTGAAGTAGTGCAAATCAATACATTGCGGAGATGCTTGCTCAACAATGTTTATTGCAGAATTATTCACAATACCAAAGTCAAGGAGCCAACCTAGGTGTCCAAAATCAAGGGGCAGATAAGGAAAATATACACTATACACATGTCAGAATTTTTATCAGCCATAAAAATAAAATTGTTCTTTGTTAGAAAACAATTAAAGTGAATAAGATCATCTCAGAAAACCAAATATTGTTTTTTTTTCACTTATGGCTCCATGATTTCATAGTCACATGAAATCATGTATGTTTGTATGAAATGAAAGTAGAAATAGAGTTATTGAGAAGAACGAAGGGATTAAAGACATGTGAGGTGAATAAAGGAGGTAATGGATAACCAGAATGCCGAGAGGGTGGAGGGCGGAAAGGAGAGGTGTGTTAAACATACAGTAGACACCCGAAATATTAAAATAATAAAAACAATCCAAATGTATAATGCTTATAACATTTTCTCATCACATAAATGTTACTCGTTAGTTGTAATAATAGGCTACAGAAGAGTTAAAACGAGCAATATTTATATATTAAGCAATTTTAATATATTTTTCCTAAATTTCTAAACTTCTTTTAATATTCTCAAGTATTTGAGAAAAGTTGAATTCAGAAAACTAACTTGTGAAAATTATCACTCACTTGCTTAAAGCACTTAACCAAAATGTTATTTATTTGCAACATGTTCTACGAATGGGAAACAATAATGATTATTCTTTAGATAGAGGCCTGTTAGCAGGTCAGTTTGTCACATGGCAGAGATTCTATGGAATCTATAACTCACGTGCTAATGGTGGAAAGAAACGTGGGGGGAGGATGGAACCCAAGGCAGCAGGAAAAATTTGCAGTCAACCAGTGCTCCTCAAATCACAGGAGATGGAGCATCTGGTTCCTGGATTGGACAATGCTATAATTTTGCACAGTCACCAGCAATATATCAGCTGAACTCTGAATGATTGCGGTTTTCTGATAATATTTTAACTTCCTTCTAACAGCTGCAAATCAAAGCTTTTTATGGTTTTTGAAAATGAAAACTAGAGCCTTCCCAGTTGGCCCGGTGTGTCTTAATCATTCATCATAAGTTTACATACTGAAGTTCAGTATGATCCATGATGAATGAAGGGCTGATACTTTCCATGTCAGAATAGGCAAGAAAATTAAGGTGTCAAATATGTCTTGCAGAGGATGGTTCCTCTATTTCATTACAAAATTCAATTTAATACAGTTCTTCAAGTGAGCTGATAAGACATATTTCAGTTTTTAAATACTCTGTGGGAACATTCTTTTAGAAAGTGAATTTTTAGGTTTTTTGCTTTTTTTTCCAAAGAAGGCTGTGTAACTCAGACTCTAACATAAAATTTTCTTTTAATTCTAACATGACTAAAGGTCCTTTCATATACTCTTTCTTAAAAAAAAAAAAAAAAGTGACGTCCTATCAAGGACTTCAGAACCCGATGAAAGAAAACTAAATATGTACTATGTTATCATACACATTAATGAATTTTTATTTAAAATTTCATAACCAATTCAGAAGACTAATTTAATCACAGAAAATTAAACTGTTTTCCTTTTGCTTTTCTACTCCATCAAATAAGGTGCCATTTTACAGAAATAAAATATTGTGCTATTGAACACTTAATCTTTGTTTGTTTCCTGTCATTTCACTAGGAAAGATGTAGTCAAAGATACTTGGTTTATTT
>CM053745.1:58027472-58103750 GCA_028658305.1 Pachyuromys duprasi
TGGATTTGTTGGGATGACAGTGTCCTTTGCTTTACAGAAGCTTTTCAGCTTCATGAGGTCCGACTTATTGATTCTTGATCTTAGAGTCTATGCTGTTGGTGTTCTTTTCAGGAAGTAGTCTCCTGTGCCAATGAGTTCTAGGGTCTTTCCCACTTTTTCTTCTATCCGGTTTAGTGATGATAGAAATGGAGGAGGTTGGTGAGACTTGGAGAGAACAAGAGCTCCACAAAGACCAATTTGAGAAGGGCACAGGGGTCTTGTATGAGACTGTTTATACAACCTAGGACCACGTGTGGATGTGGTCTGGAGCCCCTGCTCAGATGGGGCCCATGATAGCTCGGTGTTGAACTGAAGACCCTAGTGAGGCAAACAGGGACTGTTTTGGTCTTGAACTTGATGGCTGACTCTTTGACCCTCCCCCATACATACTGAGGAGTGACAGGCTGGCTAGATCCCAGGGGAGGACATTGCAGCCAGGCCTGAGGGGACAGGATGAGCTGGGGTTGGATGGAAGGGGAGGAGGTCCTCCCCAGTTGGTGGACTTGGAGGGGGCGGGGGGGGGAGATGAGGGAGGGTTGGGGAAGGTGGGAGGGAATGAGGGAGGGGGCTACGCTTGGGATGCAAAGTACCTAACCTGTGATTGATAACAAAAAAATAAGTTATTAAAATTAAAAAAAAAACAAGCAGCAAATTTACATAAGTGTGTAAACAGCGAGAGAGTCGTCCTTGTGTACTCACTCATGTAAGTGTAATTCTATGTTCAGTGCCTTCTGGGCCCATCAATTTTGCATCTTTGCCTAAGCCTTCACTGTTTTTATGCCTCTCAGAGGCTTGTTTGTTAGGAGCCCTTAGGAAACCTTCTGAGAGTGGTAATAGTAACACAGAGGCAATGCATGGCTTCATTTTCCACACTGTAAGATGCTCATCCCACTCATCACGGATCAGCTGCCGTGGAAAACCACACAAACATCATGTGGCAGAGCCAGGATTCTGTCCCTGGCTGAGCACGCCTTCTTGTTTACTGCCATGTGTCCTACCCCGGAATCTAGTCTCCATGTGTGTTCACACTTCATGGTCAACCAGCTATCTATGCTTCTGGCTCCGCTGCCTGTCCTGTCCTGATTATGATACAGAAAAAGTAGAAATGCATGTCAGATAACAAAAGGACTTAGAGGAATTTTTAATCCACAAAATGACGAAAGAAAGAAACCAAGAAAGAAACCAAGAAAGAGACCTAAATATAGTCCAACTCCCTGAGTATCTGTTTTCCACCAAGGAAGAGGAAGCCAAGATTGTAACCTGATACTTACATTTAGTCTTATAAATAGCAATATTGTAGGAAATAAAAATTTAGTTTGTTTGTTTTAAGTGGACACTGGCCAACCTTTCCTGATGGCATCTTTGACAAAGCAATTGCAGTAATTGTTCACTCGGAATCTATTCACATGGAAAAGGTAAAGAGAGAGGATTTAGTTGACAGTTGTTCCAAAGTTCAGAAGATTACAAGAACTTGCTGACTCAGTGGAGGCCTCTTATATATCCTTCTTAGCTTAACCAGCTGGATTCTATCATGGTGTGGGCAGTGGGACCCGTTTCCCAGAATGCCAGTGAAACACAGGTCATTACCTTGCTTGAATGGATGTGATATGTATTCAACCCAAAATTTACTTAAAATTTGAACTGTCTATGATTTTTTATAGTGTACCTGATATTTTATTTATTTATTTATTGCAATTTATTCACTTTGTACCCAGCTGTAGACCCTCTCTCATCCCCTCCCAATCCTGCCCTCCCTCCGTCTTCCCCTTCCAAGCTCTTCCCCCAGTCCACTGACAGGGAAGGTCCTCCTCCCCTTCCATCTTTGTTTGTTGTTGTTTAGTCTCTTCTTCTTGATCTTATTAATGGACTTTTCTATCTGATTTATTTTATGTATTTTAATGATCTACATTTGTCCAAAGTTTTGGCAGCAATCGCATTTTTAAAAAGCAAACTAAAAGCAACAGAACAGTAATTTCCATTCTTATGCAGAACATATTCTACAGTAACACCCTTAGAATACCCATTGCACTGAAAGCAGAAATTATTTATGTACTGAGGTGTAGTATTTTCACAGTCTAAGTCTGCTCATGCTTTCTTTTAAAATACCATTTCTCATCTATGTGCCACCAAGATGACAATAATGTAATAACTTCTTTAAAATATAGTCTAATTTCCTCAGAGAATGCACTTACATGAAACAGAAAACAAGAGGGGGTTCAATGTGGTGATAGAATCTTCCATATTTTCTGTCATATGGGCCATGGTGTATGTGTGTGTGAGAGAGTATGCATGTATAATTTCAATTTGAAAAACATTCTGCATAGACAGACAGCTCTCAAGTAAGTGTGAAGTATATTGGAAGATGACTAGCAATGACTAAAATATGCTCGTTGCTTGCAATGGATTATCTTGAGAGAGATGTAAACATTAATTTAACATTAAAAGCATGATAGTGCATATCTGAAATTCCATATTCAGGGGATAGAGGCAGGAAGATCAGAAGTTCAAGGCCAGCCTGGACTACATAAGACCAGGCTGTGTCTCAAAAACAGAATACAAATAAGAGCCCAGAGGTGACCTGTATCCTAGAGTAGAGTACTTATGAGTAAGGAGAAAGTACTAAGCTGTTCTCCCTAGGGATACAAAGATAGACTTCTTCGAAGAGCTGCTTGTTAATGCCCTTATACAAAATTGAAATAATCAATGGAATGGCAGAAGGTACAAGGCTCCAGAGAGTTTATATGCATGTATACACATGCTGATATCATAGTTACTACCGACTACTCTCCAGCTAGCATTAGTTTATTAATGTCTAGCATATATCTATTTAGGTAGGCATTGCGATTTAGGTACAGATATCTTCTTACTTCTTACTTCTAGTGTTTGTAACAACAATACAAATTTTAAGAAACAAAGAAGTGTTTAATTTTGTTTAATTAACTTAAGTTTTTCTAATCTGTGCTCAGGTTGACATGGTTAAAAATAATGTATTGATTAGGTCCATTTTATATACTTGATCGTATTTGGGCAGCCGTACTCTAGCTTGGACATGCTTATTTCTTGGTAAAACTTGGAGACAGACAAGAAGTTGAGGTGAGGTGTCCATTGAAGTATTAAGTGAAGTTGATACATGTCTTCTCAGGTTAGGAGGGCCAAAGTTAATGTCATGACCATAATTATTCCTACTAACAATAGTTCAGAAGATCACGCTAGTCTTTGGAGAAGAAGAGTGGAAAGAATGATTTCCTCTATATTCCTCTCTATGATCATTCTTAACTGGTTCCTATTACTCATCCTAAAAAATATTTTATTTACACAAACTGGCTTTGTTCTAATAGATTTTTTCAGAAATTCAAGGGTAGTAGGTGCTTTGTAAATAAAGTATATTTAGATGGGCACAACTTTATAGTACTACCTTGTATTGTAGACCAAAGCACACTGAAGATTATCTATAACATCACACATGTGTGCACACACTGTTCCCATAATGTGCTGCAAAAGAGAGAGGTGTAATAACTCACCATCTTGTGCTGCTTGTTCCTTGGCTCTTTGTGGTGCCTATAACTCATATGGGTTATATTGCTAACTGTCATAGGAAGCAATTAGCCAATGCCTTCTTCATGTTTTCTTGGTCATCGCCACAGTGACCTGTGCTCCATCTGCAGCATAGTCTCTGTGAGGTCAGAATGTGTTTGGAAGAGTTTTAAAATCACAGAAATGTTCTTTCTTCCATGAGAAAGTTATCTGGTAACTTTTTCTCAGGGCAGGCCTTCCAAAAGTGAAGATGAACGGAACATGGATTTCACTTTGACCAAGAGAGGGAATGTGGTTATGAATCGCAAGTGTCCTTGATTTCTACAAGGCAGAACTCGACACATACTTGCACTCACAAGGAAATCTGATCAATTGGTCTCCCCTTCTCCCTTCCTCTGCAACTTCCTCCCTCCTTTATTTCATTTCTGCCTTCCCTGTCTTTCCATCTCTTCCTTGTTTAGACTTCGGCAGCTATTTCAAACACCGAGATACACAGTGTGAATCAAATGCTGCATGGATTATGTGAAGTATAAGCAATTCTTTTCTAATTCTTAGACATTCCTACTCCATACCTCACAGTAACTTACAATGTGTTCTTCGCCCAGTGTGGTTGAGATATTATCATCTTGTTATTGCCAATTCCCTTGCGCAGTGGCTTTGCTGAGAATCCATTTTGCAGACAAGTCAATTTCTTTTAGGGGTTGCTTTATCAGACACTGAAAACAGCCATATCAAGAGGGTTCCTGGTCATGAATGTTAATGAGAAGACAAGTATCTACTCTGAGACAGAGGCTCACTAATACTTTGAGTAAGTATGAGTAAATTACAGGAGAAATTTTATTTCAGTTGCATTGATATGCCACTGAATGGAGAAAAAAAGCTGATTTGTTATTTTAATGAAAAATCAAGAAAAATATTTAACGAGTTCATAAATCAGAGCCTGCTGGAAATGCTTTTGTCTTCTAATCTGAGAACACAGTAGTTCTGCATGGACTGGTCTGACAGCCCTGTGTGTGATGCTGCTTGCCGCGTCAGTGAACTGAGCTCTGCACTGGGTGATGGAATCGAAGGTGCTGGCTCTACAGCTGGCTTTGGCATCAAGAATCACTTGGTCTCAGTGATGGGAACAGGGGACAGAAACCATTTTCCATTACTGTGCTGGGGCAGCAGAAGATTGTCCATTTCCAAATAAATAAAACGTCAAAGCCATACATCCCCACCCTCTGCCAAGCCTTTATGTATTGGACGGTTTGAGATTCAAAATAAAATGATTCAGGTAAATTTTTATTTTTTTTAAAAAGATTTCCATGTCATGGTCAAGTCCTAAGGATCCACAGATAGGAAAGGAATAGACAGAAAGACAATACTCATTGAAGTTGGTAGATTCATGGAGAATTATGAGAACATAACAATTTTCTTTTAAACTTCTGAACCGAAGTAGACGTGTGTGTGTGTGTGCGTGTGTGTTTGTGCTAGGATTTGAACCCAGGTATTGCACATGCTAGGCAAGTATTGGAAAGCATCACTGTCCAATACAAAATATTGTTCTTGTTTCTGTAAAACAGGTAGGATGTACACAGGATTGAAGAGTTATCAGTTCTGAATCCCGAGAATGAGAGTTTTCTGCTGGCAATGCTTCTCCCTCTGTCTTTGTCTTTCTCTCTCTCTTTTCCCTGTCCTTGTGTGTGTGTGTGTGTGTGTGTGTGTGTGTGTATCTATGGCAAAACACACAAAGCATTGTGTTTTCTAATAAAAGGCACATGTGACTTAGTTAATGCCACTGATCTGATTCCATCTAAGAATCTACGTTTGTTTTTCCTTCAAATAGTGTCTGTGATGATCAGTGCAAATCAGAAACTGCTAAAGCAGCACTCTATCCTCAGATCTTCAGCAGCTGTGATCAAAGTGCTTACCTTTTGTATAGACAGTATGTAGATAGAGAAATACGGAAAGTATTTTTATAACATAGATATGGGACGCCTCTGTTATCTTCTATGAGATAGAAGCTTCATCAGCCAGAAGTAGAGTCAGAGGGGGCATAGTAGCATTTGTTCCAGTCAATGAATACATGCCTTCTGAATGAAATGTGGGGCTCTTGTCTCTGCGCTGTTCTGTATTGTGCTTTCTTTCCATGACATGAGTGGATGGTTTTGCTTTCCTTCAGGACCCAAACATGATGTGCTGTCTTGGCACAGAACCAAGCCAGCAGGCCAGTAGATTGTGAACTAGAGCCTCCAAAACTGAGACAATAGACATCGTTTTTCATGTTTAATTTGATAATCTCCAGTCTCTGGTTATAGCGATGGTAATCTAATTAACACTATGTTAAAAACAACTTTCAAAATTGGGAAGCCAATATAATATTTCATAAAAATTTACCAGTAACATCTCCCTATCATTTTCTTTACAAATAACACTTCTCTATCATGCACTAGCAAATTTTGGTTGGATGATGCTAACAACAATTATGGTTAGGCATTTTATCAGTTCAAAGAAAGCAAGTGTTTCTACAAGTATTAAGTTTCCTATAAGTATGAAATTCTGTTTTACAGGAAAAGGATCCGGAACCAAATGTTCAGGAAGCATTGCTTTCCAGCTTAGAATAATCCTCCTTAGTTCATAAAGCTCAGATTTTAAAAACACTTTTTAATTTTTGAATTAAATTTTTGAAAGATTTGTTGAATAAATTCTAATCTTGATAATCTTAGGAATGCCCATGCATAACTTCCATGGTGTTTAGTCCTTACCTACTGGTTTAATTGAATACCAACAACTTGAAATTGGAAAGGAAATTTTGGTGTAAGATTAAAAAAAAACCTGGAGGCTGTAAACTGTATATTTGGAGATACAATCATTTATCAACTGTCTATCATCTATCTTTCTATTTATCTGTCATCTACCATCTATCTATATGTAACTATCTACCTACCTATCATCTATCTACCGATCGATCTATCTATCGATCTAGCTATCTCTCATCTATCTATCTCTCATCTACCATCATCTATTCCTCCTCTAAAAGGAATCATTCTATGGGGATTAGAGAAATCTCCTGTGTCAATCTCTCCTACTTTAGTATTCTTTTACAAATAAGATCCATTGAATATTTTCTGCTTAAGTCTAATCTGATTAAATATATGAATTCTGTCTGCCATTTTTATTTTATCTTCTCATACTTGACTTAATCTAGGGCATAATTAATATTGCTGTAGTGTTGTTTCGCTGTGGTACTAACCTGTGCAGATCCAAGGGTACACACTGGCTAGATGAATTGCTAGATGTCCTATAATAAATATGACAGAAGAAAATGGGAAGCCTTGAATTCTAGTTATCCATTAACTCTTAGAGTCTATAAACCTCGAACTCTTATTTGATTTGAGCGGTGCTTGTTCCAGATAATTTAATGGAACTAATCTTTAATTTCCAAGACAATAGTGGACTTCACCCAGGGTGAAGCTAGTGGAAGCTTTTTCATTAACAAGCAGGTTGGTGTTGAGTGATTCCTCAGTCAGAGACTTGCTTCCAGTGTAAGCATGAGTTGCTGGTGTGGGATCATCAGAATACAGTTAAAAAGCCAGGTGTTCTTGCAATCCCAGCACTGGGGAGACAGAGGCAGGTGGATCCCTAGGGCTCACTGGGTAGCCAGCCTAAACTAATCCATGACCTTTAGGCCAGAGAGAGGCTCTACCTCCACTTCCAAAGTAAACAATTTCTGAGGAATCATACATGAGGCTGAATTTGATCCTCCAAAATTACAGGTACACTTTCATGCATGACACACATGTAGGTACATGCACATACATATATACATACATACGTACATACATGCACACATGCACATATGCACTGGAAGGGTTAGGAAGCACACTTTCTCTTAGACAGTCATTAATATAACAATTCTGTTTGAGATTATGGTTGTTTGGCCAGTGGGGGGACACAGAAATTTCCATTCTGCAGAAGCATGTCCAGCTATAAAGTCGGTCCTCTCTAGAAAAATGTAGGGCTAGTCCAAAGACCTAGCTGATCTCTAGAATTTGATAAAACTGGATTTTCATGAGATCAGACAGGCACAGACCTCCATTGTGTAAGGGGTGAGACAATAATGTGTTTTACACATGAAGCACATTTCTTACCTTTCTTACTAATTATGATAGTGAATTATACCCAAGAATAACAACTCATTTAATCTATACCATGTTTTTTATTTCAGTGTTTTCTCTATTGCATCCTAGTTCGTTATTTTTTAATAATTTTTGTTTTTTATATTAATCACAGGTTATTTATTTTGTATCCCAGCCATATCCCACTCCTTCAATTTCTTCAGTTCCCACGCTCCATCCCTCATCTCCTCCCTGCCCCTTTCCAAGCCCACTGATAGGGGATGTCCTCTTCCCCTTACATCTCATCCTAGTTTATCAGTTCTCATCAGGACTGGCTGCAATGTCCTCCTCTGTGGCCTAGCAAGACTGCTCCTCCCTCTTGGCGGGGGCGGTCAAAGAGCCAGCCATTGAGTTCATGTCAGAAATAATCCCTGTTCCCCTTAATAGGGTACCCACTTGGATACAGAGCTAAGTAGGGGTTCTAGGTTATATCTATACATGGTCCTTGGTTGGAGAAACAGTCTCATAAAAGACCCCTGTGCCCAGATATATTTGGTCCTTGTGGAATTCCTGTTCTCTCCAGGTCATACTAACTCTCCCTTCTTTCATATGATTCACTTCACTCTGCCGAAGGTTTGGTCCTGAGTCTCAGCATCTGCTTTGATATACTGCTAGGTAGAGTCTTTCAGAGGCCCTCTGTGGTAGGCTCCTGTCCTCTTACTTGTTTTCTCCTACTTCCAATGTCCATCCCATTTGTCTTTCTAAGTGAGGATTGTTCATCTTACCCAGGGTCCTCTTTCTTGTTTATTTTCTTTAGGTGTACAGATTTTAGTATGTTTATCCTATCTTATAGGTCTGGTACCCATTTATAAGTGAGTATAAACTGTGTGTTTCTTTCTGCTCCTGGGAAACCTCACTCAGAATGATCTTTTCTAGATACCACCATTTGCCTGCAAATTTCATGATTTCCTTGTTTTTAATTGCTGAGTAATATTCCATTGTGTAAAAGTACCAGAATTTCTGTATCCATTCCTCTGTTGATGGACATCTGGGTTGTTTCCAGCTTCTGGCTATTACAATAAAGCTGCTACAAACGTGGTTGAACAAATGTCCTTGTTGTGTACTTGAGCATCTTTTGGATATATGCCTAGGAGTGGTATATCTGAGTCTTGAGGAAGCACTATTCTTAATTGTCTGAGAAAGCACCAGATTGATTTCCAAAGTGGTTGTATAAGTTTACATCCCCACCAGCAATGGAGGAGGGTTTCCCTTTCTCCACAATCTCTCCAGCATGTGTTGTCACTTGAGTTTTTGATCTTAGCCATTCTGATGGGTGTAAGGTGAAATCTCAGGATTGTTTTGATTTGCATCTCTCTGATGACTAAGGACTTTGAGCATCTCTTTTTGTGTTCTGTCTATTGCATCCTAATTCATTATCTTTAATTTATAGCTTGATGTTTTTATCAGAAGTTGGTGTTTCACTTTTAATGTTACTTTTGACCTGGACTTGCTGTGTTAATTGCAGAAAGTTTTATAGCTTAATAAGTTATAGATTTTAAAAGTTTATGCAAACTTGGTGGAAAATAACAACAAAATCCTGACATTTGAGAAATGGGGATAAATGACAAAATTTCTTATCTCTAGGTGTTCAATCAACTGAATAATTGGAAGCAGGCAGGCTGACCTTGCTGAGAGTTGAAGCCAGAGGCTCACACACATTAGACAAACACTCTTCCACTGGTTTATAAGCAGAGCCCTTGACATTTAAAAATAGCAACTCCTATGTTTAATATAAATATAAAATTAAAAGTGTATTCCAGTACCTGAAGGTTGAGAACATATCCTATTTTCCAGAGATAAGATTCCTTTCTCCTCGTACTTTATGACATTTAATGAATTCGACTATGGACTCTTTCACCATTACCAACTTTTATCTTTTCAGAATAGAGATAAAATCTAAGAACAAGAAGCTGGGAACATTTGTGGTGCATAATTATGCAACATGTCTTATATTAAAGACATGAAGTACTAAAATTAATTACTAAAACAAATCATTCCATGAGGTATTGCTGTCAAGAAAATGCTGACATAAGGAAAAATAAATGTATGTGATTTGAGAAATATTTAACTCTTCCCTTGACAACCCCCAGTTGGTTAATCATTCTTACTGGATGGTTTGGTCATCCATGTTTGCTCTCAGTTCTCCCTGAACTCCATAAGTGTTTCCGAAAGGAAGTAATTTCTTACCATATGTTCAGGAGTGTTGCAAATCTCTCACAAAGTGAGGGCCTGAAATCATGTAAAACCTTATGTCAAGTTCAGGATTTAGCTTTGTGTGTAATTTCTAAAGCCTTAAATCATATCCTGAAACCCAAAGAAAAGAGCAGTAAAATACAATAATTAGGTCATGATTTTAGATAGATAGATAGATAGATAGATAGATAGATAGATAGATAGATAGATAGATAGATAGATAGATGGACAGATAGACAGACGGATGGATAGAGCAAGGAAGCCTTGAACTTAATACAAATGGGTCCGTAATTTCCTTGATATTGAAATGCTTGTAACGTGGAAGATTTCAAATTTTCTCTTAAAGTCAAAAATATTATTTTTTTACTTTCATTTAAATAATTGAACTTATTGTTGAAATTAAGTTATAAAACAACTTAAAATTCCCAATAAATACCAACTAGCAAAGTTGATATGGTAGTACTCTGTTTGTGTAATTGTTCGCTAGATCTGGCTTGAGGTGAAGAAACTGAATACTCTTCATTTGTTTCTGTGTCCTGTATGTAATAGTATAACAGTACTTTTAAATAATGAGTAAATTCATGGCTGTCTACCCTCATTTGGGTTTTCTGTAGTCCTTATACAGAAATCTTTAGATGAAGGGCTGCTAATACTTTAGACTATCTGCATCCAACTTCCTAAGCAGTGTATACAAAGTGTTAGGCTAACAATTGGGCTTTCCCCCCCTTTGCTAGCTTACTTTCCATTTATGTAATTAATATTAATAATGTGATTACAAAAATTACTTCATCATCAAACTGAGAAAATGATTTTCAAGTTGCTATCTTTGTTTCTTTGTATCTTTCTTTCTTTCTCCTCTTTTGTTCTTTCTTTCTTTCGTTTTCCTCTCTTTCTTTGTTTTGGTTTTTTGAGACATGGTTTGTCTATGTAGCCTTGGATGTCCTTGACTCATTTTTAGATCAGCTGTCCTTGAACTAACAGAGATCCACTGTACTCTGACTCCCAGAATTCATGTGCCAATGTGCCCTGCTTCCTAGGTCTTGCTATCTTTTATAGAGCTAATTCATATACATCTTACATCTCAATTCATAAAAGTATTTGTTGTGCCGAAATTCGATTCACAAGCAAGTATATGTTGCAACTGTGATATTTCCTTTGTCTTACTTTGTAAAACTTTATACTTCTCTTTCAAATATTTTGTATACAATTTTCCAAAATATAACATTTTGTAAATTTATAGGGCAAATCATCCTAGTATACCCCAACCAGCAACGCTGGTGGGCACATAACTGATAATAATTGTTCAATATGTGCAATGAATTGAATTTTTTCAGTAAGCAAATTTACTACACAACTGACTTAATATATAGATCACTGGGGATGGGTGAATATAAACAATTTCATGCACTCAAGTTTTCAGATCATTGCAAATCTCAATGCATACTATAAGACATGAATATTCAATGACTTCACATTTATAGTGCTTACTAAATACCCATTGATTTTTTGTGATTGTTCTTTAACAACTTTAAATTTGTATTCAAACTGTACATTTCTTGAAGCTTCATTTGTTTACTCACTAGGTATTATGAATGAATAAATATACAATAGCATGAGGTAGTCTAAGCATGCTGCCACAGTTGAATGGAGATGTAGCTCTGAATAACTATTGGTATTGTTTTATCCTAAGGCTCACTCACTGAGTTAACACTGAAGTGAGTTTATTTATGCCATGTGTAATAAGACACAATATTAAGATACCTTTTTGGAATAAAGAGGAATATGTTTCTCTTTAAAAAGCAATTTTAAAGAGATTGATAACCATTTATATAATTGACTATCATTTTAAGTAGAGTGAACTTATTTATTATTGCAAATAAACATGCAGATTTTGTTCTGGTGGAGTTTTTTGTTGATGTTGTTTTGTTTTGTCCCCCCTGGGGGGGATGAATATGGTCCTAGATTATTCTCCATCTTTCTAATAGGCTAATACTGTTGATTGTTGGAATTTGACCTGAGAATGCAAGAGCCGAGTGGTTTTCTTTTTGACTTCAAATCATGCCCAGTCTAATGGAACATCATCTGTAGAATGCTATGCCAAGCAGGCTGTTTATTAGATACAACTTAGGATGACCCTGGAGTTTTCTTTTCCCATCCCCTCATTGGAGATAGTAGTGTGCTATTCAATTAAAATCCCCATTTACATCCAGCTGGCGAAGTTAGCATCCATTTTACCAATAGAGAGCAAAGGTCACTGACTCCTGCTTGGACAGATGGTTAAAAAATATACCCTTGCCTTTGCCATGCAGATACCTTTGAGCCACCGTAGCAGGCCTGGGGAGCAGATTCTGAAGGGGGAAATTGTATGTGGACTTTCACCTTATTTACTGATGTATCTTCGGGAGCTGTTGGTCCAGATGCTGTAGCTGCTGTTGCTCTGTGGATTGGGATTCAGTAGCAGCTGTTGTGCTTTGCTAGAGTGTTTTTCCGAAGTTCAGAATTTAATAGCCTGAGACCCTAGTCATTGAAAGCTATGCTGAAATTTAATTTGCTGAATCCAAGTTTATTTTCCTGCCTCAGCTATGGTTTTTGATGGAGCCTCTGTTTGGTGAAAAAAGTACTAAATTGGAGCCTGATTCTAAGCAGGAGGCTTAGAATGCTCTGGGTGCAGGACAGGCATGAGGTCTGCAGGTCAGTGCCTTAGCTGTGTTTACATGGTCGGAAGTTCAAGTCTGGGAGGGGCAGTAAATTCTACTTGAAGAGATATTTTGAGAGTTAAATAGAGCATGAACTATAACCTTTGGCATAATGTCAGCTTTTATTGTATTTACCAAGCCTGTGATGCTATTTTATAGTTTTTCCAATATATAGTGTTTTTTATTTCCTTAATTATTCCTTTTCTTTATAGAGAATGATTTTCTTTCCTCAAGAATTTGAAAATTAAAAATAAAAACACTGTTTCTGATCTAGTAGATCAATGTCCTTTTGCCCAGGTGTGTGTGGACAGTCCAGATTAGACTTTTGGGCTATTTAAAATATGTACTAAGTTGAAAGTGGGTCCGTAGTGAGGTAGTGATGGATCTGAGAGGTGTTAAGAGGAATGGGGATGAATATAATGAACATACATTGTACGAATTTCTCAAAGAATTAATAAAAATATTTTATTAGGAGAAAAAACTTCAATAATCTGAATGAGGTACTGTGATTAGAAGAAAGCAATGAGAGGAATTAATTTGTCCATACTCTACCATGCCGATTCCCCAACAAGGGAGACAAGTCTTTTCACCTTGAGATGAAGTATTTCAGCTCTTTTTTTTTTTTTCATTGTAATGGGGATTCAGTTGCATTTAACCACATTCTTGTGTGGGGGAGTTTGTTTTGTCTTGTTTTCTAATCAGTGTACTATGTAAGTTTGTAAATAGAGTTGCAGTTTTAGTTGTCAGAAGAATTTTTTGAATAAGACTATGTTTATTTATTTTATGTATAGGAATGCTGTATTTGCATGTACACCTGAATGCCAGAAGAGGGTATGGAGCCCAGTATAGATGGCTGTGAGCCATAAGGGGGTTAGTCGGAATTGAACTCGGGACCTCTGGAAGAACAATGTTCTTTACTTAACTGTAGGGAAGGTCATAGCCTGAACTTGACCTTTCCACACTAAGAAGCACATAAGTGTAGTAAAACATGAAACACAGGAGCTGGTAACTGTATCTGAAAATGTGAGCCACCAGAAGCAACCCATCCAGCCAGTTTGTAATTCCTCCTAATTTAGCAGGCTTCCCTACAGACCGCCAGAGTTCCAGCACTGGAGAGAAACTGGTGATATGTAAGGCCACACAGGTACAACTGACCCTGAGAGCCCCTGGGTGCCGAGGATGGGTCTGCATTTGACGATGTCAGAAATCACACAGAAAGCTTCATCCTTAACTCAGCAAGAGGGTCTCAGAAATTAGACTGGTGTGTGGTGTTTCCACAAACAGATTAGCAAGGCTGGGACCTAGGGGTGGTACTCAGTCATTCACTGCTATAGACAAAAAAGACCGCTACAGATTCAGAGTGTGGTAGTAGACAGTGTCATGCTCAGTGTGAACGCTGGAGCTTTTCAATCAAATTTAAACTCCTGCCAAATGCAAAGGCATGCTTTGTTATCATTATTAAATCTTGAAAACATCAATATGGCTACAGTATGATAGTGCTTCAATTTGCCATGTTCATATTTGATTGCATAAAATAAATAATGCTCCTTCTATTAAAAATAAACAATTTTGATAAGTTTTAAATGGATTTCAATTTTGTTTTAAATGTGGACATGGAGTTTGTGTGAATATTTGTGTATATCCGTATATGTGTGCATGTGTGTTTACATATATGTGTTTATGTGCTTGTGGGTATATTTAGTTATAACATTCAGGTACATGGCGATAATGCATTTACTTGAAAGTAGAACATTGCTGGATGAGAATAATGGTTATTAAAATATATATTATTGAATCTTATGAAAGAAGGGGGAAATAGTAAGATCTGGAGAGAATAGGAACTCCACAAGGAGAGTAACAGAACCAAAAAATCTGAGCACAGGGGTCTTTCCTGAGACTGATACTCTAACCAATGACCACTCATGGAGAAAACCTAGAACCCCTGCACAGATGTAGCCCATGGCAGTTCAGTGTCCAAGTGGATTCCATAGTAATGAGAACAGGGACTGTCTCAGGCATGAACTGATTGGCCTGCTCTGTGATCACCTCCCCCAGAGGGGGAAGCAGCCTTACCAGGCCACAGAGGAAGAAAAGACAGCCACTCCTGATGAGACCTAATAGACTAGGATCAGAAGGAAGGAAAAGAAGACCTCCCCTATCAGTGGACTTGGGGAGGGACACGGGTGCAGAAGGGGGAGGAAGGGAGGGATTGGGATGGGAGTAGGGAGGGAACTACAGGGGTATATAAGGTGAATAAACTATAATTAATAAAGAATTTAATAAAAAATTAAAAAATATATTATTTTGTAGCTTTTGCATGTTTTTACATACTAGTTATCCATTAAAATAACACCAGCGTAGCATAATTATAAGTGTACTAAGGAAAATCATTAATGATTTAGTCCAGTGCTGTATACTGGAGGCAGGTTTCCCATCTTTTTGTTTTTCTGTCCCTCATTCTCCATCTCAGAGTGACCATGTTCATGTCAAGATTGATGATAAGCATTTCTAATTTCAGCCGAGTGCATTCACTTGTCTTCTGAAAACCACTTTCTACCTTCCAAGAAGTGAATGGTTTTGACATTTGGATGTTCCAATGTTTTTTTTTCTTTCAAATAACATTTTGCTCTATGAATTACTTCTAGGAAAATGCCAGTGCAGTCTTTAAAGATTTTATATTATGAATAAAGTATTAACAAGGAGCTAAATTTCGAGAATTGGCAGCTGTTATTATTACTCTAAGTCTATTTTAAATTCTGCTCTTCCCTTTCATGGTTAGATATTTCTTATGATACCTCAAACTCTTATCTTTTGTTCATAAAGTGAGTCCTAAGAAAATTGAGAGAAATGCACGTATGTCATATCATCTGTTTCTGTTTCTGTCCCTTTCCCACTGTTAAGAGGCTCACTTGTCCTCTGCCTGTATTTCTCTGCTTTTCTGCTTAGCTCATCTACCATGTGTTTGAACTCAGTGCCTTTATCTTCCCTTGATCTTTGCCTCTGATTCTCTGTTCCTCCTGCCTCATTTTTCTTGTGGGTAGGATGGAACTCCCTTGGTGTAACATTCTGCAATTTCAGACTTCAATTATATACCTGCTCCTCTCTGGCAGGTGTTGGCCCCTCTACAATTTTGGAAATGAAATGTATGTAGGGAAACGTCTGAAAAGAATTTTAATGGGATCTCATCCACTGCCTTCATGACAAGGTTTTAAAAGGAGTTTGTCTGGGATAAAGAAATGTATATCCTTTGAATTACTAAACTTGAGCTTCCATTTACCTCCTTGTCTTTTCTGATAATTGGAAGGTTTTCAATCTTCTGTTCATTAGTTTTTTTCTTTCCTTGATTTGTAAAGACATCACTATTTGACTGGGTCTTGAAAAAAGTGTGCTGATGTTTCTTTTTATCTAGTGACCCTGACAAAGTAGACTTACTAATGATAATTCTAGTCAGTGTAATCTCTTCACTTGCATTAAGAAAGAAGGAGAAAGTAATGAGTGTGATTTATCTATTGATGGTAGATGGCCTCATGGCTGACCTAGGATGAGATCCTACTTAAACTGCACCTAATAGGCCATAGGACACTGATTCATGCAGTGAATCATGCATTATTGAGAGGCCTGGCTATGGTATAAAACTTATCTTAGCACTATTTTGCTGGTAACAATTTTGTTGTCACTCACTGACAGCTACCAAAGCAGTTTCCATATGAGTGTGTATAAGAAATGTTGTGAGGTATTGCTCTATCAAGATGCCCAAGTCATACGTTCATTAAACGTGTTGTATATTGTTAATGTTCCTGTTATTCACTCATGTGTTCCCCTGCACAATAAACACACAGGCATACAAAAACATGGTAGTTCCCAGTTGGTGCATTTTTGCATGCACCATTCATTACCTCTGCACGTTATGGATGAATGTTTAAGACAGAGGTTACAAAGTCATTGCGATAGTTAAATACATGAGGCCTTGTTGACAGAAGAGTGAGAATTTACTGTCTCTTGTACATGCACAGCTCTGGCCACAGGATGTACCCACTTCCTGTCTCATTAGTCAGTGGATTCTTAGTAGTGATGATAAGCTCCAATGAGGCCTAAGACAAAAATAAGAATTTATGAAACGGAGAAAGTTATTTGGTACAGGTGAAAGGGTATAGCTTTTATAAACCTATTGGATTGCTATGGCTTTTGTGAGATTTAAAATGAATCATTTAATGTTATAATAAATATAAAATGGCAGATTTTGGATTAAATCAATCACCCTGGCACGTCTTCCACATTCCTGTGATTCTTCGTGGTTGTATCGAAACACTGGTTTTGGACTTAGGTTTTATGTGAACATGGGTCAACCTGGTCCTTAAACCGGCTTCTTGTGGAAGAAAATTTCGGCCTCTGCAGATCATTGCTTTGAGAGAAGGCCATGGTGATGTCAATGGAATCTCTGTTTATTATTTTCAATCAATGTATTATAATCCTACCTTGAAAATACTTAAGGACTCAGGGGCTGGCTCTTTGATTACCTCCCTGAGGGAGAGCAGCCTTACCCAGCCACAGAGGAGGACAGTGTAGCCAGTCCTGATGAGATCTGATAGGCTAGAGTCAGATGGAAGAGGAGGAGGACCTCTCTCTCCTATCAGTGGACTAGGGGAGGGTCATAAATGAAAGACATGTAAGTGGGTGTGCAGGAGAATGTAACTTCTGAATGTCCAAGAGACTCAGATTTCTTCTAAGGATGTAATAATGACCTCTCTTTACCATGTGGTAAGCTTAAAACCGGCACTAAAAATTGAGAGGTATTCATTGTGTCTTTTGGTTACTTCCAGAGTAGTACTAAATCCCATCAACACCAAGCTTCATTAAGATATTACATGTATTAACTAATAATGTGTGTCACCTATTCACATTTTTAAAGTATAATATGGGACAAAAGTAGTGCAACAAAAGATTTACATTTGGTAGTAGTTGCTTTCAGTTCCTGAGAAATCTCTCTTAATGTATATTGAATTTGAAAGCAATGTGTGATGGAGTGGGAAACAAAAAAGAGAATAGACAAGATTATGCAAATAATTTAAAGTATGAAAAGGGGAGTTATTTGGAAGAAAAGAACTACTGGAGACAGAAATCATTTCAGAAAAACCACTGAGTACAATGGACATACTCAGAAGCTGAAGCTGGGCTCTGACCAAGGTGCAGGTGGAAGAGTAGACACCATGCTAAAAACACTGAACCTTGGTGGAGCAGAGGCTGTCTGTACTAAGAAGGCATGGATGCCGGGTCCTAAACATGCAGCTTAATGCTCCAATGGTCATCTTCAATGCTGCTTATATTGGCATATATGGAAGTGAAAGTCTGTCCTTCATCACAGATAACCACCTGTAGGTGGGCTGGGCTCTTCCGAGGTCTCCTCACCTTTTCCTTTTTCAGTTTTCTCTGTAGAACTCATTCTATTTTTTGACTATGGGAGGACTCTTTTTTTTTCATTTATAATTTTTTAATTATTTTTATTAATTAAAGTTTATTCACTTTGTATCCCCCCCCCGTACCTCCCTCCTTCCTCCCCTATCAATCCCATCGACCTTCCCTCCCTCTTCTCTACCTGTGCCCCTCCCACAGTCCACTGATAGGGGAGGTCCTTCTCCCCTTCCCTCTGATCCTAGTCTACCAGGTCTCATCAGGAGTGGCTGCATTGGGAAGGACTCTTCTTTACCTCATAAATAAATATGGTTTTTTTTGTAATAGAATCTGTTCCAACATGTAATTACATAAATTTACTGAGTATATATAGCATCTGAAGATTGCCTACCCCAAGACATTTTGCTAAGACCCCAAATTTAGTTCACTTTTAATATTAATAATATTTTTACTTACCATACCAGTGTAATTTGTTATTCTCTAGAGTAGTAAACATTACTTATAGGATGACTAATGAAATAAGATGATACTTAACAATAACAAGAAGTGTTAGCACAATGCAATAGAAAGGTTATTTGTTTTGATGTGCAAGTCAGTTAGCTGTTGTATTTACTCATCATATGAACTGAGGAAGTCCCTTGACTCAACACATAGTTCTTTCTTTTCTGTTTGCTACTCACCATAAACAAGAGTTCCCAGTGATTGGGATTTCAAACTATTTCACATAGTTACAGATTGGTTTATGGAACATGTTCCCTCAGCCTGTTAAATCTGTTTAAATGATTATACAGTGCTTCCCCAGTCTCAAATAACATTTTTGTCATTCACACCAAGAAAAGGGGGTACATTTTTATTTATTACACATTAACACAAAATGTTTTTTGGGCATGGACATATACCTCAGAAGTAATTTCAAGAAAATATGTGATATTAACAATATTAATTAACAGCAAGAGGTGGTATTGCCAGCCTCGAATACTGGGATTAGGAAGGGATAAACATGAAAATCAGGAGTTTTTTGTCATCTTCATCTATGTAGCAATTTTGATGCCTACATGAATTATATGAGGCCATGTCTCAAAAAAGTAAATAAAGACATAAATCTATGAAAACAAAAATATTCTGTTCAGACTGAAAACAAAGCAGAATATCTTGTGCATATACTTAAATAAATTTTAAACTGTATTTTTGTGCTCATTAGATATAAAAGGGATTTCAAAGGTATTAATTGAATTCACTGTTATTTCATGTTACTCTTTTAGCTGTTTTAAGGTTTGCTTCCATATTTATTTCATATTCCTATAAACCACACAATGTTTTTAATGTCACTGAATATGTCGGTAGTGGTGTTTAAACATCAAATGGCTGATTATATATACAGATATATGCATATATACATATATGTACATATGAATACTAATATATGTATATTTTTGTTTCCTGATGAACTTCTGGTGAAAAATGAAAAAAATTCAAACTAACTAGTATCACCTTAGGCTCCTTTATCTTTCCAGCGAAATATGATATTCTATTATCTATAATTCTATATTACCTAATGATTTGGATAGGATTAAACATTTACTTGTCAACCCTGGCATCTCTTATTGATAATTTTCTTATCACATTAACACTCACAGTTCACATTAAATAGGGAAATGAACTTTTTGAGAATACATGGGAAAAGACCAAGATGAAGTACCAATGGTATTGAATGACGCAAACTTGGTGTGCTGACTCACAACTGACGTTTCACAGAATATTCAAAAGATGCTAAAAAGTAGTCTTCTCACTAATCAAGAGGGAGGACTCTTGCTATAATGCACAATCCCTATCCGGAAGGGCAAAGGGGATGGATATCGGAAGAATGAGAGGGCAGAAAACTGGTCAGGAGCCTGCCACGGAGGGCCTCGGATGGGCTCTGCCCTGTAGACTATGGAAGCAGATGCTGAGACTTATGGCCAACACTTGGGCAGGGTGCAGGGAATCTTATGAGGGGAGTGGGAAATAGTGGGATCTGGAGAGGACACGAACTCCACAGGGAGAGCACCAGAACCAAGTGGTCTGAGCCAGGGGTCCTTCCTGAGACTGATGGTCCAACCAGGTACCATGCATGGAGAAAGCCTAGGACCCCTACACAGGTGTGGGCCATGGCAGTTCAGTGTCCAAGTGGGTTCCATAGTAATGGGAACAGGGACTGCCTCTGACATGAACTGATGGCCTGCTTTTTGATCACCTCCCCCTGAGGGGGGAGCAGCCTTACCAGGCCACAGAGAAAGAGAATGCAGCCACTCCTGATGAGACCTGATGGACTGAGATTGGAGGGAGGGAAAGGAGGACCTCCCCTATCCATGGTTTTGGGGAGGGACATGGGTGCAGAGGGGAGAAAAAGGGGTGGATTGGGACAGGAGGAGGGAGGGAACTACGGGGGCATATAAGGGGAATAAAGTGTAATTAATAAAGAATTTAATAAAAAAGTAGTCTTCTCAAAACTTAAGGATATGAGGATGCATCAGGGAGAGAGAAAAATAGGTTAGAAATGGAAGAAGACAGAGAAAAGTGTGACAAAGGAGAAGGAAATGAAAAGAATGAGAGGTACAGAGATGATGGAACAGCATATTAAGAATATAAAAGTTTTGGTATGTTTTCCATTAAAAAATTGAAAAAAGACAGAGTTGGATGAGCATGTATTAATGAGAATAAGAAATAAAAATAATTTCACAACTAAAGTACATTTTTGCCTTCTTATTTATTTATTTATTTATTTATTTATTTATATTACAGTTTATTCACTTTGTAACCCATCAGTAGCTCCCTCCCTCATTCCATCCCAATTCTGCTCTCCCTCTCTCTTCTCCCATGCCCCTCCTCCAGTCCACTGATAGGGGAGGTTCTCCTTCCCTTCCATCTGACCCTAGCCTATCAGTTCTAGCTGCATTGTCTTCCAGAACAATAGTAATAAAAACTGCATGGTATTGGCATAAAAACAGAATGGTGCATCAATAGAATCAAATAGAAGACCCAGAAATAAAATCATACACCTATAGATTCTTGATTTTTGACAAGGAAGCCAAAGCATACAATGAAAAAAAAATAGCATCTTCAACAAATGTTGCTGGTCTAACTGGATGTCTATATGTAGAAAACGCAAATACACCCATATTTATCACTCTGCATAAAACTAAAGTCCTAGTGGATCAAAGACATCAACATTAAACCAGGTATACTAAAGTGGTTAGAAGAAAAAGTGGTGAAGAGCCTTGAATTTATTGTCACAGGAGACAACTTCCTGAAGAGAACACCAACAGCACAGGCTCTAAGATCAACAATCAATAAATGGGACCTTGTGAAGTTGAAAAGCTTCTGTAAAGCAAAGGACACTGATCAGAATAAAATGTCAGCCTACGGATTGGGAAAGGATTTTCACCAACCCTATATTTGACAGCGGGCTAATATCTAGAATCTATAATGAACTCAAAAAGTTAAAAAGCAACAAATCTAATAATCCAATTAAAAAATGGGGTACAGAGCGAAACAGAGAATTCTTAAAAGAGGAATGTTGAATGACAGAGAAACACTTAAAGAAATGCTTAGCATCCTTAGTCATCAGGGAAATACAAATCAAAATGACTCTGAGATTTCACCTCATACCATCAGAAAGACTAAGATCAAAGACTCTGCCCAGCAGTGTATAAAAGCAGATGCTGAGACTCATAGCCAAAGTTTGGACAGAGTACAGGAAATCTTATGAAAGAAAGGGGAGCTCCACAAGAAGAGCAACAGAACCAAAATATCTGCACCCAGGGGTCTTTTCTTAGACTGAGACTCCAAACAAGGACCATTCATGGATATAACCTAGAACCCCTGCTCATATGTAGCCCATGGCAGCTCAATGTCCACGTGGGTACCCTAGTAAAGGGAACAGGGACTGTCTCTGACATGAACTGAGTGGCTGGTTCTTTTGCCACCTCCATCTGAGGGGGGAACAGCCTTGCCAGGCCACAGAGGAGGACAATGCAGTCAGATGAGACCTGATAATCTAGGGTCAGATGGAAGGAGAGGAGGACCTCCTCTATCAATGTACTTGGAGAGGGGCAGAGGAGGAGATGAGGTAGGGAGGGTGGGGATTGGCAGGGAATGATGGAGCTGGCTACAGTAGGGATACGAAGTGAATAAACCATTGCTAGGGGTGGACCTCCTCCCCTTCCACCTGACTGAGCCAATCAGGACTCATCCTGTCCTTTTTCAGCCTGCTCTTCTCCTCTCTTCTCTTCTCTTCTTCTGCATATGCTAAAGTAACATTTTAAACGATTTCAAAACAGTAAGTGATTGTTTTAAAATAAAACAATACACAAATGCTAATATAAAAGTGAAAACAATAAATTGTCAATTTAAAATTATTTTGCAGTTAATATAATATCATTGATATTGCCTTATTTACAATTTGATTGGTTGATGCTAGTCTTTGTATTCTTTCCCAGCATGTTTAACTCTGTGATTTTTTTCAGCATATATATTATGTTTTACTATACATTTTTAAAACATTGAAATAATTTTTGTGTATTTGTTTTATTTATGAAGCTATGGGATATAGTTTTGGCCACCACATTGTACAGAAAATCCTGCCCTAATTCTGTAGTAGAGTCAAGCTCATCATTATACTGCTTGCTTCCTCCTGCTTTCTACTTCTTTGCTCAGTTCTCAACATGCACATAGTCACTGAAACACACACACACACACATACTTAATTACTGCCCTGGTTTGAAAGCTCTAATTCTGTTGATTAGCCACCCATACATGAGAATTAAATTTAGAATGTTTTGGTTTGAGATAAATTTGCATGGAGAGAAATCTTGTTTCCATTATCTGAGATGAAATTGGTTCACTTAAGGTTTTAATACACCAGAAAATCAATAGTAAGAATTTACTTTGTATAGTTTTATGCCTTTTATAAATTTATAACTTCCAGAAATCCATGTACTTTCCAATGATTGTTTCGAGATGTGATATGTAGCTGTTAACGGAGTTTCCATCTGTGAAGTAAAGTCGAAGAGGGGTGGCTTCACTCATGAAATACAAGAGTATATCTAATTCTTTACATTCTTAATTATTGGCATAAGAATTGTATCTTTAGTTACCATCTTGGACTCTGAATAATATACCTGAGCTGAAACACCTGGTCTAAGTGTGGCTCCATGTATTGGTCTTTGTACATGCGATTTTTATATTCTTTCTTCACTATACATGTGGTCCAGATTCTATGAAAGGATCTTGAAGACATTCTGGAAGACTTTGATCTTCTTTCTGTGCACTCTTCAGGAATTTCAATGGGGAACTTGTAATTTTCATGTACAGCGTGGCATCTCATAATGAGTTTGAGGGGAGAGGGAAGGAAAGAAGGAAGGGAAGAAAAGAAAGAAATACTCAACATTTTATTAACTTATGTTTCAGAAAATTCTTGGATGAAATCCTCCATGTGAGGAGGCTATGGATATGTTGGATATAAGAGGAATTAAATGAGAGCTTGTAAATGAGGACCAGCGCGAGTGAGTTCTCACAGGGTTGCCCAGCAAAGTCAGCACCAACTTAGCACCACATGCAACTGCGTGGAAACTCCAATCTCAGACCACATCTGAGGCTGCTAAGTGAGATACTTGGAAAGTCATCACAAGAGCCTCTGTTCCAACAAGCCTGTAGGTGACAATTTGAGAAGTTTACTGCATGTTCTTAGGGGCCAAATGATATTTAGACATGTGCCATCGTTTCGTTGAGCACAGGAATAATGCAAATGTCTATAAATTCTAGGAGACAGTAAGTGTTATTGGCCTGTGAAGATTAGTTGAATAGTCTTTTGTATTTTCTCTTCCAGAAGAAAACTTTAGATCTCAATAAAATGCTTTGTTGAGCTGATCCTTTCATTTTCAGAACAGTTTTCCTTCCTATGCTGAACTTCAAGACCTCAAAAATGTTTTGGTTCTCTGTTTCATGTTAAGTTCCTTATATCTCATGGCTAAAAAGGAAACATCCTATTATGCATGGTATTTCATAGAAGAAAGCAGACTGCATTGAGAAGATAGGCAGTTAGTTAGGAGAAAATCACTGTGAACCGGTTAGGTCAAATTCAGACATTACCTGCAACACTAGAGAAGGCAAGGAGGAGGGCTAATGTATTATAAATTACAAGAGTAGCAACACTAGTAAGTCCAGTGAATATCGATTGAGACCATAGTACATGCTATTTCTTATTCACTTAAGTGATTTTTCAATGAAAAGAAAACAGATGATGATCCCAACCACTGGTAGGTTATATTTTATACAGCGAACATCATGGTCAAGCAAACCATACCCATGTCAGAAATAGAAAGTTATGGAGTGTGTTTTTAAGACATTTGTAGTGTCATGGATAAGTTAGTAATTCACGTGAAATAGATTTCCCTTTGATGGAACAGATCAATTTCTTTAACAATATTTACCTATGAGTGCATTTGTAGAGTGCACGGGAGTTTTCTTCCCACCTGGACTCCCAATTACTGATTGAAATGCCACATTTAATCATTCCTTTTCCTTTGTTTTGTTTTTTGTTTTTTTGTTTTTCTTTCTAAAAAGGCATTCTAACATGAAAGGAAAAAATGTTATGAGGCCTCAGCCCTAGTTGTCTTTTAAGAGAAATTGGTCAGGTACCATGAAAAGAGCTTTCAACATTGACCAGGTGTAGCCACAATTCTGCCAAACCTTAGGAAAACATGAGCAGATGTATGAAATTAAAGAGGGAGTGGCTGGGTCAGACTGAGTCTCCACCAGGACACTAGTGTGTTGCAGACACAGCAGTGCCTTCTGCCTGGAGTGGAGCCTGAGACACACTCAGTTGTCTTACAAGGGGCAACCCTCCTCAAACACATCTACACACTCCAGTATTGATAATGAGTAATTAAAAATCATCTCAGTTTCTGTTCTGTATTCTTTGCTCATCTATTTCTACCACTGTGTTAATTAAAATTTATCTACTTGTGCATGATCCATTTTTTATTTAGGAAGTTGTAAATGCCTTTACTGAGTCAATGGACGTTAGTCCCCAGGGTGTGTTTTTGTTTTTGTTTTCAATAATGTGCAATATCGCATCAGTTGCCAGTAGGAATCTTTTTAATAGTATGTTTTTAGAGTATTACAATACTTATATAAACATTTTATCATCATTTTAACAGCACTCTGAACATATAATCCATATAGTTATTACAGTGTGCTTATTATTGTGTCCCATATACCTATGTTGAAGTGCTCACTCCTGATATTCAAACACGTACCCTTTTGGTCAGCGATGCAATAAGCCTGACTAAGGGAGAAAAGTAGCAAAGATGATCACCAGGGGTGATGAAGCCCATATTTCAGTGATGGTATCTATAAGACTAGGTTTATGCAGAGTTACTAGATTCATCCACAAGCCAAGAAGAGGTGAGTGAGATGAATCCATATATATTTCCACGAAATCATGATCCTGTAGCACTTTGATTGTTCCCTCAGTGCATTCTGAGCTTTGAGAATATAAACCTATTTTAAGCCATGTGGTTTACTGTTCCTGCTACATTAGCCATAGAAAACTAACCCCATACTATACGACTGAACAGTTCTAAGTGCACAATATAATGATTTCCAGAATATATAGAATTATGCAACCATTACCACAGGGCAGTAATAGAATGTTCCACTACACACAGAAGACCCCTAGCCCAATTCGCAGGCATTTCCCTTCCCTTGCCCCAGCCCTCAGATCTCTTCATCTGGGATCTGCCCCCATTGTCTTCTCAGTTTCCTATAGGTGGAATCATAAGCTGATTTTGTGCCTTTATCTTTTTCAGCTGGTATTACATTTCAGGGATTCATCATGTTCTAGTTTTATTTTATAATGTCAAGTCAATTTTGTCTAGAAAATCTACATATAATGGTATGCATTTAGATTTGCATGTGAACAGGCAAATCATGTTGCCATAATGTAATTGTCAGTTAATGGCACTTAAATCTCAGTTGATATGTATATATTGAAGTATTATTGGTGATTACCATATTGATGTGTGTCAGAATTACCTGAAGTTCTATCAAGTTCTGTCAAGTCAGGAGCTTTAGATTCCATCAGCCTGAGCTGGAGCCAGAAGAATACAGAGGAAAAAGCAAGGTAATCCAAGGAAATCATTCCCATTGAGAATGCCCTGTGCAGATTAGAACATATTGATCCTCAGCTTGTTAAAGAATAAGAAAACTGAGGGAAAACAATTGCTGGTCTCTGCAGTTCCTTGGAGATGGGACTTCCTTTCAAAGGGACAAGAGGCTGTGATCTCAGATGCTCCATGGCAAGAGATGATGTAGAGAGAATTATTTTTGTTTATTGTTTTGTTTTTGTTTTCAAATTCTATCCTGCAACCCAAAAGTTCTCAGCAGCTACACTATTCCATGGAAGGCATGGGTACTAGCTATCAAAACTTAAATACAGCCTACAAGGATATGGGAATCTACAAGGAAAGAGCAATCTCTCCTGCTTATGTTAAGACAGAGAGGAAAGCAGGGGTTGATGTGAGCAACACAAAAGCCTAGATATGAGTTAGTCTCGTGGAGATGGAGGTATCATGCCATGACAGAGCCTTTGCTTAGTATGTGCAAGGGTCAGAGTTCTAGTCCTGCTGCCATAGTAAAATAAGTGAAAATTCAGACAATAACAAGTCATTCTAAATGTTTCTCCATGAACCAGTTCAAGCTGATGAAATCTAAAGCCCTAGAAGTGACAGCCAGTAGCTTACATCCTAACTGTCTCTGCTGTGACTAAAGGAATAATTTGAATTTCATGTTGCATAGCATGTCTTTAGTGTTGTGTGTTCGTGGTTGTTTCTATACAGTTGTTGCTAGAGAGAGAAAATATTAACATACAGTAACATTAGCAGTGGGATGTAAAGGGACAGCAAAGATTCAAATGTATAAAACTTGTATAAATGGAGGGAGACTAGACAACACATTTTAACTAAAAAATACAAAATAAGGTTATACTATTCAGGGCGCAAAGTTTCATGACAAACAAATGTTTATCATGAATAGTGAAATAATACCAAATCAGACAAAACCAAAGCTGATAGACAAAAAATGTAGAAGTTTGTCTTTTATTAGTTAAAGCTCAGAACAGTTTTCAGCCTTCTAAAATTATATTAACAGTATATTAACAGGCTTAATTACATTATGAACTTTCATTCAAACATAAAACTTAACCCAAACATTCACACATTAGGAGCCTAGTATAAATACAGAGATGGTGAAATGAAATTTGATCAATTTAATTTCATTTAGTCTCTACCTGGAGAGGAAAGAAGTTCTGAGCTTATCATCAGTCCACCCTGAGTCCTTCAGATCCGCATGGAGTTCCATTGGTATTCAACACTATGAGAACAGAATCCTTTACTTCAGCTTTTATAACACAATTGTATAAATACACTATAGATAATATTTGTGCATTTGCAGTGCTTTCTCTTCACTCTCTATGCATACCAGAACTTCTAATGGTGTCATTTCTGGCATTGTTTTGGTGAAAGTCTGATCTCCTCTTCAGCATCTTTCTGAACAGTCCAAGATGCTGCATGCACACTAGAATACCACTCTCCCTCTGACAGCAGTAGCCCCTAAACGTTTTGGGGAAATACAGAAGTATATGTCATAGAAGCAAAATTATGACTCCCCATTTTCTCTCTCTTCCTCACCTTTTTCAATTCTCTGGGCTCTTTAAGAAGCCTATCAGAGAGGGCCTCTGGAAGACTCTACCCAGCAGGGTATCAAAACATATGCTGAGATTCATAACCAAACTTTGGGCAGAGTGCAGTGAATCATAGGAAAGAAGGGGAGATAGACCTGGAGGGAACAGGAGCTCACAAGGATAACAGCATAACCAAAAAAATCTGGGCACAGGGGTTTTCTGTGAGACTGATACTCCAAACAAGGACCATGCATGGAGATAACCCAGAACCCCTGCACAGAAGTAGCCCATGGCAGCTCAGTGTCCAAAGGGGTACCCCAATAATAGGAATAGGGACAGTCTCCAACATGAAATCATGGGCTGACTCTTTGATCACCTCCCCCTTAGGGGGGAACAGCCTTACCAGTCCACAGAGGAAGACAAAGAAGACAGTCCTGATGAGACCTGATAGGCGAGGGTCAGATGGAAGGGAAGGAGAACATCTCTTATCATTGGACTGGAGGAGGGGCATAGAAGAAGAAAAGGGAGGGATGGTGGAATTGGGAGGGGGTGGGGGAGAGGACTACAGCTGGGATACAAAGTAAATAAACTGTAATTAATAAAAATAAAATTTAAATTAAAAAAATCACAACACTAAGAAATATGGTTCCGGGGATGCTGGAGTAGAAAAGAACACATTACTATCTAACTGTAGATAACTTATTTATCCCATCTTTGGAAATATGATGAAAATACATTGTTCTGTGAGACCATTTTAGCGGCTCTTCCTTCAAAGCCAGTGACGCATCTCCACTGCTCTGAAAGAGCACCTCTGCCAGATTAGTGAAAAACAGCTGAGAAATGTGATTGGAGGAGAGAGCACGGAAGGTTTGATTGTAGCCGAGAAACTGTGAATTTGGTATGAAAGGGAGAAGATTGTTTCTTAAATTTATAATGATAACTCGACCGGAGCTGAGATTATGGTGATGCAGACGCAGTGGTTGGTGCTTTTCAGCTACGTTTCCTTTAGAAGGATTGGGAACTGAGAGAGAAGTTTAGGGTCAGACCCTGGAAGTCTGCTTCTCAGTTTCATGTGATTCTATGATGCAATTTGAACTTTTTGAAGGCTTCTAATCTGAGACCTGCATGATAATAATGGCTATCTGTGAGATAAATCCCCGTGCTCTTCCCTAATAAATTGGATGGAAATCCTGGAGCCATCTAATCGTCCTTCCCTGCTACGTTTGTTTTGTATTATTCTAGCATTGGGAGCCATTGAAAGCACACTGCTCACACGTACACTTTTAGAATCCCCTATTAAGCTGTGAAAGTGTTCTGGGGCATCAAAAAATTACCTTGATTCTATTTTATTTTATTTTATTTTATTTTATTTTATTTTATTTTATTTTATTTTATTTTTGTTTCCCTTCAGTCCACTGGACACAGTACCAGTGCTTAGGTGATTGATAAACAGAAATAGCTTTGTTGTAAGTCTGAAGGCTGGGAAGGCCACGACCAAGGTGACAGCAAGATCATTGTGCAACCAGAAATTGCATTTCCTTCATTGACAATCTTCTCTCTGCCTTCCCGTGGTGCAAGGATGAGAAACCTCTCTGTGATTCATGTTGAGTCACTAATTGCAGTCTGGTAGGCTCTGTCCCTGTGGCCTCATCCCCCTCCCCAAATACTGTATCTGCTAAAACTAATGTCAGAGGTTTGGAAATTCAACAAAGGAGAAAATATTTGTTTAGTTGATTCATAAATCATAATCTGTAGTGTTTTTATTAAGAAAGCCATGCTTTCAGTCACAGCACTCAGGACATAGAGGCAGGCAGATCTCTGAGTTTATGACCGCCCTGGTCTACAGCGTGAGTTCCAGGACGGCCAGGACTACACAGAGAAACTCTGTCTCAAAACAACAACAAAATACTCATATAATCTGAAAGACTTTTTGAATTCACCAATCCGGAGGACATATATACATATATCAGGAATCACGGTGTTGCTTTTAGCTTTTTTCTTTTTTTTCTATTCATATGATATCCATTGCATGCCTGTCATGAAGAAAATGCCATTCATGAAGAAAACAGATAGAAATTATATTCCGTAGTACGTAAATTGTAGCATATGTCGGCCCTGAACTTGTGCACTATTGTTTTCATCTTGCCTAGCCTATATTCATCAGATATGAAAACTAGATTTTGAGGAAATCTTTTCATTTATTATTAAGTGAAAGTCATTCTTTATTTCCAACACATGACCATGTCAGAGGCTTCTACCCACAATAATCTGCATGAAAATTCAACTATTTATAGCCAGCATTTATGGCATGGATCTATTGTGGGTGTTGTAGGATGTGTGTGTGTGTGTGTGCATGTGTGTATTTGTATATGTGTGTGTATGAAAATATTGTTCTGAGTAGGTAAGGTATTGTATTATTAAACATAAAAATGTTTTAGATCTTTTCATCACTTACAGGAATAAAATGATTTGTTATAATAAAATATTGCATTGTCTGAAGAAGAAAATAAGCAAATTTTAGCTATTACAATTGCTCCATGTGTTATTATGTGAGAGGAAGAGCTAGAGGGAGAGAGAAATATGGAAAGACAGAGAGAGAGAAAGAGAAAAAGACACACAGAGACACATAGAGAAAGAGACAGAAAGATACACACAGAAAGAGAGACACACACAGAGAGAAATTGAGACAGAGGAAAAGAGAATTTAGCCTTGATTCAGGTTGGCCTTGAACTGGTGGACCCTCTGCCTCTGCTCTCCAAATACCATGATGCCTGAATAAAGCTTACTTTCCTAAAAGATGGCTTCCCAGGTGTAGGTTGCACAGGGCAGGTACAAGGTTTATTCCCTGACAGACACGTTAACACTGTGTTTTGTTGTGGCAGCATTCAGTGATGATAGTCCAGGGAAGTTCTGCTGCTCTGCAGTGGCCTTCAGCCTGTGCCCCAGTGAGGATTCTGTCCTCACAGGGCTGTTATAACACCTTTCAACGGACAAGAACATTGAGACCAGTTTCTGTGTTCGCTGGATAAGAATTTCCTGCTTTTACAGTTTTATGGACCAAAACCAATTTAATATATAGTAAAGAAGAAAATGATTAGGAATGAAAATAGAAAATAATTACATTAAATACCTATCAAGGAAGCTCATGAAATTACATACCTTACATTTTTCTTTGCTTCCTGGAAGATTAAGGAAAAAAAGAGGAATGTTTCACAGAATTTTTTTGTTTGTTTGTTGAAGAAAGTGGACATATCAGTTCATGAAGAGAGGCTTAACTTTGAAACGTTATATTATGAAATAATGAGAAGTGTTTACCGCGACCAGCCCACTCATGGCTCCACATGAAATGGCAGCTGTCAAGAGCTTCATTCTAAGTTGAGTTGAAAGGGTTTCCTCCGGGAGTCGGTGACACTATTGTATATTGGAGAAGCTTTGGCAGCATCTGCTGATCTCCAGTGAATGGCTGGCAACACCTCATTGTAGGACTTTCAGAGTTTGTTGCTTTTAGAATCACAGTATAAGTGGGGAAATGTATGACAATTAAGAGTGTAATCCAGACATCATCATTGCTCAGTGTCCTGAGTTGAGGGTGTGTTATGGTGCCACACCTGAACAGCCCTGTTACTTGGAGTCATAGTGAAGCCATCCTTACCCCTGAGTGAGGTGAAGTATTTCCAACTGAGTGGAGAAGTATTTCCGTATTCAAATCAGGCTCTGGTGTCGGAACCCACTGAGATTTAAAACAAAGGTAATTGCTGTGTACCACACGATGTCACTGGTTGACCAGCTTGTCACCTCTTCTCCTTGATGGGAGTCAGCACCTTCCCTGTGTTCCTTTTTTGCTGATTTTAATGTAATTTAAATGAGTTACAAGTTGTAAGTTTGTGTGTCTGTGAAGTCTCTGTTTTTAATACTATAACCATTCTTGTGAAAAATGAATGGTTAACACATTCCTGTGATTTGAAATAACTATTTGATTTTATTTTATATGAGCTTACAAATTAGAAGCAATGTAAACTTTTGACTGACCCGTGGTAAAACGTGCACAAAATGGTGTGTCTCTAACCTCTCTTTTTCTTTTTAAAGATATATTTATTTTATGTATATGAGTGCTCTATCTATATGCACACCTGCATGCCAGAAGAGGGCCCCAGACCACATCACAGATTGTTGTGAGCCACCATGTGTTTGCTGAGAATTGAACTCAGGACCTCTGAAAGTCTCTTAATCACTGAGCTATCTCTCCAGCCTTGCTGGCTCTAACCTCTTAACCCTAGGATCTCATGAATTCTTTTCTCTGGGGAGAAAAAGAGAAAGAGACAGGGTAATCTCAGTGGGCATGGGCAGAGCATGAAGGATGAACCTTTTATCTTCTGTCTAGATCACCAGAGCATGCTCACATGGCCACAGTTCTCTAGGAAGGAGATTAAGCCACTGAGTAAAACTTAAGCATTCTTTTGTGGAAGAGACTGAATATTAGTGATCAGTAAATTCCCACCTTTCTTCTCACTACTTATTGCCTATCCCATTGGATGCTGAAACTTAGCAAAGGCCGCAAAGGAACTACGATTAAATGCAGGCATATGCAGTAGGGTGGAATTATTTCCTTTGGAGAATCACTCACAGGTTCCTTTTTAATGTTTCATTTAAAATTAGAAGTGGCTTTGTATAATAAAGAACCTCTAGGTATCTTTAAAGGACCTAGGGAGCAAGAGGCCATGAATTTGAAAAAGAGCAGAGTCACTTTAGAGGGAATAAAATAAAAGGAGTAATATAATTAAACTATAATCTCAAATATAATAAATATATGTATAAAATAATATTGGATCTTGTCTTATATAATGTTAAGATACTGTTGGATTATTTTGCACTGTTATTCACTCAGGAATGTGCAGTAGGATTTTTGAGGGGCTAAGGTAAGATTGTATATGTATGTATATATATGATATATATGTATATTTTTAGAGTGTGTACTACGAGGGCATGTGATTAATCCATAGTCAGTGCAAGTATTAATACTAAGAATTGTGGTACATCTGACCCC
This sequence comes from Pachyuromys duprasi, assembly GCA_028658305.1. Lineage (NCBI taxonomy): Eukaryota > Metazoa > Chordata > Mammalia > Rodentia > Muridae > Pachyuromys > Pachyuromys duprasi. The sequence goes on from CM053745.1 coordinate 58,060,269, forward strand.
ATAGAGAGTAACTTTGAGGTTCCTTCATTGTGTGTACAGGAGTGCACACATTTTGAGGGGGGTATGTGCCCGTGCATATGACTGTGCTGATTGGAGGTCGACCTCAAATGGCATCCTCTAGTGTTCCCTGCCTTACTGTTTGCAGCAGCACCACTCACTGAACCTGGAACCTGCTGTTTTGGTTATCTCGCCTAGCCAGCAAGCCACAGGGGTCTGACAGTCTCTGCCCTCTCCTTGCTAGGTGAACATATACTCACCACCATGCTGGGCTTTCATGTGGTTGGTAGTGCTCCAAACTCAGCTCTCATGCTCGCTACTCAAGCACATTTGTCTGCTGTCTCTGCACCCCCTGTTTCTGTTTTAGAGACAGAGTCTTAAGTAGCTCAGAATGCCCCAGACATCGCTGTATAGCAAAGGGCAGCCTTGAACTTCCTGGCACACCTGCCTCTACCCCTCCAGTCCTGGGAATACAAGTGTGTATCACCAAACTGGCTCTGTTATCATGTGTGAGAGTATAAAGAAAATTGGCGTAAAAACTCAAAAACTACGAACTCGAGATATACTTAAAATACGACTTTAGTTTCTTCTGAAAAATTCACGCAAGAGTCATTTACTTAGGGGTTCAGCTTCCCAAATATGGAATAATGTATTCATGATTCCATAAGAATGTTTTGTTGATTTTGCTCCCCTTATGTGATAACTTTTCAGTAGCACATTTTAATATTTGGGGATACTGAACAGAATGTGACCATTGCTTTTTAACTTCTTCCCTTCTGTGGGGTAGCAGGGAGCTTCTTTTTATAACCTAAATTGAGGTTTGACTGGCTAAATTAGGAAAATGGTATTTCTTTAGTTTCTCATATGTATGTTGGTGTGGAAGGTTGAAAGAAAACAAAAGAAATTATAGGCTAGTGTCAGATAGAATGGGAGGAGGTCCTCCTCTATCAGTGGACTAGGGAAAGGGCATAGGGGGAGAAGAGGGAGGTTGAGTGGGACTAGGAGGAGACGAGGGAGGGGGCAACAGCAGGGATACAAAGTGAATAAATTGTAATAAATAAATAAAAATTTTAAAAAACTTGTGTTTTTTCTTATGTTCTCTGGTTGGTGTTTCAGTCTCTATAAGCTTCTATGTGCCCAGGTTAATTGATTCTGTAGCTTTTCTTGTGGTATCATTGACCTCTCTGTCTCTTTCAATCCTTCCTGCTCTTCTTCCACAAGGTTCTACAAGCTCCTCCTGATGATAGGCTGTAGGTCTCTTCATCTGTTTTCATAGGCTGCTGGGTGAAGCCACACAGCTGACAGTTGTGGTAGCCTCCTGTTGGATGTATAGCAAAACAGCATTGATAGCATTAATAGGGGTGGACTCTTTCTCACAGCCTGGGACTCAAGTTGGGCCAGTCATTGGTTGGCCATTTCCTTACTTCCTCTTCCTGTTTATATCTGTACCTGTTACAGGCAGGAAAAATTGCGGGTCAAAGGTTTTGTAGCTGGGTTGGTATCCCCTTCCCTCCATTGGAAGTCTTTCTTTAGTTTCAGGAGGTGACTGTTTTATGTTCTATCCCCTCTAGCTAGGAGTATTAACTAGGGGTCTCCCTCATAGATTCCTGGCAGTTTCCATTGTCCTATGTTTCTAGCTTGTCCTAGAGCTAACCCCCTAACATACACTGAATCTAGTTCTCTCTTCCACCCTCCTGTTCCTCTTCCCACCTCTCTTCCACCCAGTTTCCTCCATCCATCTTCTCCAGATGTCTATTTTATTTCCCCTTCTCAGTGTGTTTCAAGTACCCACCCTTGGACCCTCCTTGTTACTTAGCTTCTTTGTGTCTGTGGTTTGTAGTATGGTTATCTTGTACTTTATGGCTAATATCCACTTCTAAGTAAGTATATACCATCCATGTTTGTCTTTCTGGGTTTGGATTAGCTCACTAAGGATGATCTGTTCTAGTACTATCCATCATCTCATCCTGCAAATCTCATGATGTCCTTGTTTTTAATAGCTGGCTAGTATTCCATTGTGTAAATGCACCACAGTTTCTTTATCCATTCGTCAGGTTAGGGACCGGTAGATCTGACCTAGACCCACTACTCATATGTAGCAGATGAACAACTTGGTCTCCATGTGGGACAGCATGAGCAAGGGCTGTCTCTGACTCTATTGCCTGTCTTTGCAGCTTTTCCCATAACTGTATGGTCTTGTCTTACCTCAATAGAAGGTGTGGCCAGTCCTACAAAAACTTGATTTGAAATCAGTAGGACTTGAAATCCTTAAGATTTCCTCTTCTGTGAGGAGAAAGGAAGGAAAATAGGGAGAAGTGAATGAGAGGGGCTTAGGAAGAGGAGAGAGGAGAGATGTCAAGTAAATAAATAAATTACTGGGTAACAAACCCCAAGCGTTAGTTACTCTGTAACAGTCAACACTGTAATTCCTCAGGATTTACTGGATTTTTGGGAAAAGCAGTCATGAAGGGATTCTATAGGAATCAGTGTTTTCCTTTGAACCTAGCATTTGAGTGGCTCAGCAGGACCTCACCTGTTAAAATTATATTAACATTTGCTATAGAAGATAAATTGAAACTCTTTCCCATCATAGGAACCTAAATTTTGGTCAGTTTTGAGTCTGCTTCCTTCATTAATTTGTCTTTAAGAAAACTATAAAGTCCTTGAATTAAAAAGTAGAGACATGCCTCCTGCTTTGTAAGATTTTGAGGGACCGTTTTCACTTGCAACTGTACCAGAGTTTTTGACAAAGCCTTACTGCTTCCTCTCAGTTTCACTAATTACATCAATTGCCAAACTGTGGGAATAAGAACACTGAAATTTCCAAGGCCTGACTACAATATGAGATGAATTTCAAATTTTATATATTATATTGAAAATTTCTGTACTAAGGTGTTCTCTTCATTTTTGTAATATTCACTACTAGTTATCTTTGTGGGAGTTGTGAAATAGATCCTGGTATAATGCATATTTTGTGGTGTATTGTTTGAACATTCCGATGAATGATGCAATTTAAGTTTTTTTTCACTATATGATTTGCAGATAACATCTAATACTCCAAAATTCAATTTATGGTCTTGGCATGCAGGTTTTAGCCTAGATCTCTGTGGGGAAGAAAAGTGAGCTTGGATAAGGGGTTTGAACTCTTGAAGCCGTGAGTGTGTCGCTGGTAAAACACTTCTACTCTCTGGGCTTCGGTTTCTACATCCATAAAGTGGCTATGTCATACTTCCCCACAGGGCTACCGCAGAGATTATGGCAGCTTAGGTTCATAAGTATGTCATTTCCTTGCCATGTGAATAGGAAGCACTATACCTACATCATCTGGTTTGATTAAGTGAATCTCACATGGGAAGTACTTAGGCTGTTGTCAAAACTTTTATTTTTTTATGTTTTTCTCCATTTATTTATTTATTTATTTCAATTTTTTTCACTTTGTATCCCAGCCGTAGCCCCCTCCCTTGTATCCTCCCAGATCCACCCTCCCTCCCTCTTTCCCCCCTTTGCCCCTCCCCTAGTCCTCCTCCCCTTCCATCTGACCCTAGCCTGCCAGGTCTCATCAGAACTGGCTCCATTGTCTTTCTCTGTAGCCTGGCAAGACTGCCCTACCCACGGCCAAAGAGCTGGCCGGGCCACTGAGTTCATGTCAGAGACATCCCCTGTGCTCCTTAGGGAACCCACTTGGAGACTGAACAGCCTATGGACTTCCTTTGAACAGTGGGTCTAGGTCCTCTCCATGCATGGTCCTTGGTTGGAGTATCTGCTGTATCTCCATGCATAGTCCTTGGTTGGTCTCTGCAGTGCTTCTTGGGTTTAAATTTTTGGTTCTGTTGTTCTGCTTGTGGAACTCCTGTTTCCTCCAGGTCTTTCTATCTCCCTCTTCTGCCATAAGGATTCAGGCACTCTGCCCAGGGTTTGGCTATGAACCTCATTATCTACTTCGATAACCTGGTGAGTAGAGTCTTTCAGAGTTCCTCTGTGGTAGGCTCCTGTCCTGTTCCTTGTCTTCTCCTACTTCTGATGTCCTGTTTGCCCTACTGAGTGATGATTAAGCCTCTTCTCTAGGGCCCTTGTTGTTTAGCATCTTTCGCATTATAAATTTTAGTATTATATTATATGGCCAATAAAGGGAAAAGGGGTCTATCTGTTCTTGTCATGGACTGTGAAAGAGGCTGTTGAGAAAATGTCTCTCCTTTTCCTCCTTCCTTGTTGTCAGTGTGTGTGTGTGCTTCTATGTGTCTCTCTGTGTGTGTGTATGTGTGTGTGTGTGTGTGTTGATCAGTCATAGCGTGAGATCTTGCAACAAGTCTCCCTCAAAGCAACAAAGGCATCCTGGCTCTGTACTGAGATGGCTGAAACTCTAAACTAAAATAAACCCTTTCACTTTTTAACCTGTCTTAGCCCCTTTGTTTCAGTAACAGAAAACTGATGTAGGAACTGCTAATACTACTATCCAGAAACTAAGAGACTTTTCTAAATAAACTAAGGCTTCTTCTACATCTAAAATGTTTATTTACTTGAAAGACCAAAATGAAAAAGTCTTGGTGCCATAGTATTTTTGTGCCGTATGTATTTCAGGAACAGGTGGTTGGGAGGGTCTGTGCACATGTGTGGAATAGACTGTAGCAAGAACACTACATTAGCTGTCTTCCCCAATCCTACTTTATTTATGTATGTAGGCATGCATTTGTGTGTGTGTTTTTGCACGTTTGTTTGTTTGTTTGTTCACCAGAGACTCTCACTAAGCCTGGAGTTGTCCCTGCCCCTTCAGCCCTGGGATTCCAGTCATGGGTGCTTTTGTAGAACTCTGGTACTTGGATATGCTACTTTTCCATCTCTATCATCTCCCCGGATTTGTTAAGTTTTGTTTTTGTTTTTGTTTTTTCTGTTTGTTCGTTTTTGGTCAGTGTTAACAAATTTCAGGGAAATTCTCAATTTTCTTGTCCAATTAACAATTAAACAACAAAGTATCGATAGCTTAAAAATATTTATTGTTTCTGCTTGCATTTGTTACATGTGCATGGCATGTCTATTCTAAAATTTTGTGTGCACTGGTAAAAATTATCCATACACACTCATTCTCTTCCACGCATCTGTCAAGTTTTTGTGTGAAAGTTAATGATCAAAGCCTACTCTTATGAAGGAATAGAGCAAAGAGGGAATGTAGCTTTGTAGATATTCCACAGTAATATATTCAAACAACACATTTTGCCTAAAAACATAACAGTGTAACACAAAATTGTCTTGTTTAACTCATTAACTTTTAATTTCAAATGGTTAAATTTTATAGTAAACTTGTAAACTCATATACAAATTCTGCCCTGTATTTTTACCCAGATTTCCTGACAGTTACCATGTCATCAGCTATGGTTTCTGTCACACTATTTTGTGAATAAAATACAGACATATTATCAGTATATTCTGGATATTCTAGAGTTTTCCCTCACAGCATATCAAATAAAATTATAAACAAACAGAAAGCAAAAACAGATTTTTCTGTCTATAAAGCCATTCCTAATTCTTCCATCGCCATATTACTTTGTGTTTTATTGCAGATCTGATATCCATCCATGTATTTATCCATTCACTCAATTCTTAGGGAAGAGTCATTACCTGGGAGCTAGTACCTGTGCCCCTATCAATGGAGACAGTTTTGAGGGTGCTAAGTCACACTGCACATCCTGGTTCTGTGTGGTGCTTTCTGTCTTCAGAAGAAATCAACAACCTTTTGAATCTTGGTTTTTGAAAATATGGAATGAGGCCACTTGTTCCTTTGATCAATGACTTTCTTGTGCCTCTAATGTACAGAAATTCTAAACTCTTAAGATCCCCACCTCTGGATGCCTTGCAGAGTCCTACATTCTAACTTATGTTTGCCTTCCTCAGAATTAATCCTGATGACATCACGTGGTGCAAGTTAGCCTCAACATTTAAGGGGATAAAACACTTGTGCCTCAAGGACTCTCCCAGAGCAAAGCATTTATCCCTAGTGTTTGCAGCATTCTTTTGGGGAATGGGATCTTGCTGTTACTAATGCGGAAGCCTGCTGGTAAATGCTCAGACTGTTCGCATTAGCCAGCTGGAGGTTGAGTTCTGACTAGTGAGCTGCCTAGAATTGGAATAATTAATTTTCCTGGAGAAAGGACATTGTATTGTAACTTTATAGATTTGCGAATGTAGTCGGTAATTGCCAGGGTCTTTATTTTTATTTGTTATTATACCAGACTTTGTAATTTATAGTAAAAGAGTTTACTAAATAGGAGGCATAGAGTTGTGAATTTCCATTGATATTTTCTGTGAATTTTGTATGATATAACTTGAGCTGTTAATGAAGAACTATTAGCTAGTTAAATCTCTTATCTGATGGAAGAAGGCTGTAATCTGCTTACCTCTGAAGATTCCCCATTAACTCTCTGCTTTACTTTTGTATATTAAAAAAATGCAATGTAACTCTAAAACTACATGTTTTAAAAGTATGCCTAAGAAGAAACTTCCCTGTTTCCTTTGTTGTTTGTTTCATTTTCCGTGAAGCATTTCCTTTGTTTCATTCTGTCTGTTTTGGGGTTTTGTTTGTTTCTGTTATGTTTTTCGTAGAGGATGTCATGTGTCTTGGCTGGCCTGTAACCTACCTGCTTGCTTTGACCTGGTCCAGTCTTACTGTCTCTGCATAGGAACACCCAGACCTCTGGACCTGAGTGCTAGGACGTACAAACTGACCACTGTTTTAATGAGTACCTGTCAAATTGTTTATACAAATATTGACCGTCATTCCTAGATAAGCCCATGTGCCAACAACATAAATACAACTGAAAAATCCATAATTTTTGACAAAAATATTTCATTTCTTGAAGATTTCTTTATAATTTGAAAACTGTTATCAAATATGTGTTTATTGATTTTTGAGATACCTAACATGCAGGTTTTTTTTTTGTGTGTGTGTGTGTGTGTGTGTGTGTGTGAAACGCACATAGTTATGGGACGGATAATTTCTGTTTGTGACAAAATATCTTTCATGATATTAATAATCACAAGATAAAATTACAGTGATGACTGGAGTTTTACAGCTCAGCATTCGAGGCTGCAGTGAGTTGGAAAAATGCTGATGGAAAGTTTACCTGTGCTTTAGAATTCAGAGTTTTATTTGTTTGCTTTTTGAACAGCAATGCTGTTTCTATACTGCATGTTGCATACCCTTGCTGGTGGGATCAGGCCAGTGTATCAATACTTCCTCAGGAAAACGGGGGTGGGGAGGGGGTGGGGGGAGGCTGGGCCCTCTGAGAGATCAGCAGGTGGCAGGAAGCACTCACCTTTCCATTTGGAAGTCAGGTCTCTTAGCATAGTTTACATTACTGGAAGTTCCCCCCCCCCCAGGGTTTTCCAATTTCAGAATTAATGGTAAAGGATTAAAATTTATTATGAAACAGATCATTTCTGAATTAATTTTGAACTCAGACTGCATAAAAATATTACTTAAATTAGCATTATATTCTTATTGCTGTAATGTAAATGTGAGAAAATGTTAAGCCTTTTAATATTTTTAATAAAACATGAACTAGTCTCAGTGAAAGTGAAAATAAGCACAACCCTTAGTTTATATCACACATCTGTCTTTCCATTAGGGTTTTTTTTTTGTTTTAAAATTTTAATTATACTCAAAATATCTAGACATTTCTGAACATTTTACATAAAATTCAGTTGCTCTTAACCCAGAAAACTTTAGTGGAGCAAATGAAACCATTATTTAAAATGAAATTTGCTTCCTTCTTCCCCATAGTGAAGCTTCCTGAGGAAGTAACATTGCTATTGTCCATCTTAGGGACTAGATATCTTGTATTGAATAGTTATAGAGAAAAATTTAACAAATAGTGCTGTTGCATTAAATCAAATATTGTCTAGGTGATTGTGACAAACCAGGTGTTTAATCATCTTTGGTGGAGTCTTTGGAAGGACAAGTAAAGCTTAAATACCTCCTACAAGCTTTCAAAATATTGGTTTTAAAGATGACCTGTGTAAATCGAATTGTGTCAACCAGATCATCTTGTTTATTCCCATAGTTCTGTGCTCTCACAAAAGAGGAGGAGTCCTGAGAGGTAACGAGCCCAAATGGCCATTTCTCCTTGTGTCCAGCTGAATTAATAGATGTGTTTATTTTTATCATTTCCTGATACAAGTTATTTCTTACTTTTTTTTTTGTACTGCTGTGGATGGAAAAGGTTTTACTGAACTCTGTATATCAACTTTCTCTCTGTGTAATAGAAGCTAGATCTACTTTGACAGCCATCTGCACTGAGCACTCAGAAAAAAAAAAAAAAGAGTATGAGAATACTTGTACCTAATAACACGGGAACTAGAAATTGAGAAATAGAATACAGAGCATTTGGAATATATATAGTAACAGTAATTTCAAATACTCTCTGATATTTAAATTCCATTCTCTGGAATTTGCCATATAGCTACATATGCATGAGTGTTGATAATACCAAAATATCTGACATAATCACAATAACTGCCTTTTGTGAATTTTCAAATGGAATATGTTACTTGTATATCATGGAATTCTGCACAGCTATAGAAAACATAAACTTTCTCTGGAGAAAATATTAAATGAAAAAAGCAGATGTGTTATGGAGCTATTTGCGTGAAGGAGAACAGGGGAATCATCTCTGTGTATATGTTGATTTGTGTAAGACTGCATTATATCTTATACCAAAAAAAAAAAAGATCCTTTAAATAAAGAAAAGGAAAGATCACCATGTTTACCATTTGGAAAAAGATAAGGACTTCACATCATAATGGACCCTAGAAGGGACACTGCAGATTACATATATAATATATATATATATAAATGTATACTTTTTATGTGTTTACCTCATGGATTTATCATTTATTTTATAATTAATATTTTAAAAGTGTGTTGCGACTAGATTTTTCACTGGATGTTACTCGTTTGGAGCCTGATTTCAATGGATCTCCACTCTAGGAAGAGATAGACGAGATTGGAGGGAAGTAGGCAAGCTCTCCTGAGCCAAAATGGGGGCAATGATGAATGTCTTGATTTGTTTACCATGCTGTAGAGTGTGCAGGATATAAACAGCAGACGTCTATGCCCCACGTTACTGGATGCTGCCAAATCAAATAAGAAAGCAACAGCAAATTTGGTATATTAGAGAGAACTAATTTTTTTAAAGTGATTATTTCAGGTAAATGTGTGAGTGTGTCTGTGTATATGTTTACATATGTGTGGTGCTTGTATAGGGTATCGGATCCCCCAGCCCTGGACTTACAATGCTTGTAAGACACACGATGTAGGTCTGAGGACGGAACTGAAGTCCTGCAACAGGAGGAAGTGCTCTGCTGAGCCTCTCTTCAGCTCTGGGTTCTGCTTTCTTTAGGGTTTTTTTCTGCTTCAGCCATGCACTAGACAGGGAAAGGCCATTTCTGGAGCCTCTCCAACTACGGCTAATCTTCATTCCTGAAGGCTCCACACTCACACTCTAATCAATGTTTGAATGTCCCAGCCTTCTAACACTGCATTGAGTAATTATATTTTGATATATTAATTTTATGGAGGCACTAACATTCAGATCTTAACAATAACAGCAACAACAAAAACAATAAACAAAGACGTTGTTAGGAGTCTACTTAGATATATAAAATAAAATCAAGAATCTTTACTTAAGGTTTATGATATTTATTACAACTGCTGATTAAATTTATGTTTCTATATATTAGTTTAAATGATTTCATTGAGGTGGATGGCTTATAAATAAGAGAGGATGAGAACATTAAAATATTATGTGAATGAGAACAACTACTTTTTAAATACTTACATACACAGTGTTGTGGGATGCATTCAACAAATGCTTAAAATATTAAGGCACATGGTTGATGAAGAATGTGTTTTTATTCCTGGAGGCATTAATAGTGGAAGGTAGCATTACATGGTATTACAGCTAAAAATTTCTCGGTAAATGAAACCCAACTCCTTGTAGATATTTTCTATGCGCCGTGACTGTTTCTATCTGTAATTCCTCTTCTCTTTTAAACAAGTTAACTAACACAAACCATTTATATCAGCCTTTCTTGAAAGTAAATAAAATTTGAAGTGTCTTATGAAATATTGATGTACTTTGAACATCAAGAACTTAGAATGCTATGCTTATAAGACACAGCAAGCTGAATGATGGAAGATATGAATTCTACTTCCTTTTGATGCCTTGTTCTATATTTTTGAGAGTATTTGAGAATAATGACTTTAAATAAAAAAGTGTAATTTCTTTTCTAAAAATTAATAACCACTAGACTATAATTTTGTCCAACATTATTATAGCACAAGGCTCTTCTTTAATAGAATGTCTTCCTTTGTGAATTCAGGGAGAGATATACTGGAGAAAAAATATTATATTAATGCTTCTAAGATAATATGAACTATTTTCCTTCCAGTGCATAAAAGAATGCAGGGATATCATTCTGTATCTCATTCTATAAAACCTAATGTTATTATATTTGTACATAAAAATACAGAGATGATGCTTGAAACTGCTTTTCTTTGTCAACTTGTAAATGTAACAACCTATATACTTATCATTTGGCAGGCCCATTATCTAGTAACCTTTAATTATAGAATTGACATATTGCCTATCAAGTGGTAGTGTATGACAATGTATCATTATATATCAGGATTGATGTCTTCTCTGAAAATGCATTACTTAGTGACCGATGTTTCTTCAACCAGAACAAATATATATATATATATATATATATAATAGTGACATATACACACACGCATATATATATATATATATGTATATGTATGTGTATATATATAACAGTAGGAGAACTTGCACTGTGCAGACATGGAAGCTGAGAAGTCCTGAAATCTTCAGTTGAGTCTAGATATATTCAGTGAAGCTAATAGTGTAAACTTAGTCTAAAAGACAGCTGGATGAAGATACCAGAACCTATATTTCAGCTCAACTGTGAAGGCAGATCAAAGAAGAATGTCAGCATGTTTGTTCTATTTAGACTTTAATCTATTGCGTATGCCGATAGGAGGGAGGGTAGTCTTCTTCACTCATTCTGTATAGTTATCCAGGAAAATCCTCACAGACATTCCCAGAACAATGTCTGATTACATGTCTGAGAATGTCTGGTCCTGTATAGGTCAGACATAAACTTAACCACCTCTGTTCTCTATAGTAGGCACTTCATCAGAGAACCACTGATGAATGTGTCAGCGACTCTCCCAGGGAACACATGTATATCCTAGTGATACAATGTTATCTAAATTAGTGTTCTGAAAGTCATCACACATCTCTACTCTCACCCTTCTATCATGTGAGGTAAATGAAAGCTACCAAAAAATGGAAGAAGCTTAAAGAGCTATCTAAGAACTCTGAGCCTTATTTTACCTACCTTTGATAAGAAAAAACTATTTAGGAATTACAGAGAAATGGGCAATGTTAGCACATCATTCAGGATCTCTCAGACTTTCATGAGGTGTGTGTCATGAATACTCATGTTGTGTTCAGTTTTCAAACATTTGGCTAGCTAGCTTTCCAGCTTGCTCTAGACTAGAACCCCTTGTTCTCACCCACTCTAAACTGGAATTAATGATAAGGAGGTGTCATGCCTACCTGGCATTTACTGGGGTGCTGGGTGTCCCTCCTGTGGTTCTCACGTTTTCATAACCAGAGCTTTACCAACTGAGCCATTTCCTCTTCCTAAATGGCTAAGTTTCCCCATCCCATCTAAAAAGCCTGCTATTTAGACATAGAAAAGTGAGATGCATCAGTTTTATTTGAAAGAATAACAGCACCTAATAGTCAAAGAGCTAAGTCTTACAAAAACAGATCTTATGACTTTTTCGCATGTCACCATCCACTGATAGCCAGAAAATTCCCTGTATCCTACACAATTATAAGTGAGAACTGCTTCAAATAGGATGAAAATAATTTGGAGTTTTAATATCTGAAAGTTGTAGTTATCTCGTTTGAAATTGAAATATAATTATAGATTTAAATAATATAGCTATCAATAGCTTTCTTTTACATTACCCTAACATAGTTTTTAATTACTTTTCCTTACAAATCCCAAGGTCATCATAATTGATAATCACCCATGCAAGTGATAACTGAATTAAAATAATGTTATAGTTAATACCATTGTTTACAAAATTAAAAAAATATTAGATATATCTTTGAACACAAAGAGTTATCACAGGGATATAGAATGTACTGACTGATTTCCTTGAGTTAAATTTGTAATTATTAACTTAAATTATGTAAGAACCTCTGTGTTAGCTTTGTTGAATAGGTATGCATAGTAAAATGAGCCCCTAAATTATTTACAGAAATGCATATTTTATTGGTTGATTATTTTGAGATAGTACTGAGATTTCTCTGAAATACCACTAACAATGGAGACATTAAGGAGCTCAAAAATAATATTTCAGTGTGCGCGCGCACACACACACACACACACACATAAATTTTTTGGCTGATCAAGTCCAAGTGTTTGTTCATAGAGATCCATTTTACTACAAATAAAGCTGGTTAGAGAAGCATGAAATTGAGACCATTTGGAGGGCCTGTTGGAATTGAAGTCACTACACTCGGCTTACTCTTGATGATCCTGCTTGTGTGATTCATCTGAAAAAGGAGGCCAAAGAGTGAGTTTCAGAAGCAGCAGCTACACTTGGTCCTGCCTGAGTTCTCCATAGGTTATCACAGCAGCATGTAGATCCAGGGGTGGCTGAGGCAGGAGGGAAAGCAGGAAGCGCCACGTCTTGAGTGTCAAGATGCAGAATAACTTCGTAACAGATACCTTCCTGTTAATAGTCTTAACTTTGCAACGATAAAAGTGAAAATAATGTTAGAACCAGCATATTTGCCACCGCTTCCTTTTGAAAATCACTGTAGCCTCTTTTAAAATCACCACTTACAGAGGTGACATACAAATGAGAGTAAATATTTCAAAGATGGTAACACAACCTGTTTAGTAAATCCTTCCTCCACCTTGAGATGTGTCATTACCATGCGCACACATAGGAATCTTTCAGGAAGAAACTACCTCAAGCGATTTGATTAACTTGAACTCCTAAAATCCTCATGAGCCTCCTTTCTTCCTGAATTCCTAATCTCTCTCTCTCTCTTTCTCTGAGTGTGTTTTCTTTTTCTTTGTTTTTAAGGCAGATTTCTGTGTATAACCCTGGCTGTCCTAGAACTCTTTCTGTAGACCAGACTGAAGTCACATAGATCCACCAGTCTCTACATTCAGATTTCTGGAGATCACTCTTACTGTGAGAATGGGAACAGCACTGCCGTCTTATTATAGATCTTAGTACAAAGAATCCGATGTCTGATTGAATGAATATCTTTGTTTATCTTGCCTGGTGGAGGCGAAAGCAGAAATAAAATCCTGTTAGAAACAGCAAAGATCATTGACGCTCTCGGCTCCATCCAGCAGAGAAACTTTACAAGACGCTAAGCAATTAATGCTAAGTGGCATGTTGCTAATGTAATTACAGTTGGGTTTTCAGAGAAAAGTAAATTCGCCACAGGTCAAAGCATTTACAGAAGTGTTTGTGGAGAGGTAGAGGATTGTCTTGGCTATATATTGACTTACATCCTTTGAAACTGCACAGCCATGTCTTTACACGGGATCTCATGCTTAATTCTGTAAAGGAGGGTGGGAGTCTATTTTTAAAACACCCCAGGAAGAAATCACACAGGTTTAGCAGAGCCTCAGTAGGTAGAGAGAATTCTGCGAGTCTCTTACAAATGTGCTGCTAGGTACATTTATTCAAGCCTATTTTTTTTAATTTATTCTCCGTGAAAAAAAATACTTTTCTACATCTACACATCTGACAACGCGGACAATCATGGGATCCACCCCATAGTGTCTTCACTAGAGAAAACCCTGAAAACAGCAGGTTTTTATGAACATGCAATATGAATGTGTGAAGAACCCTTGGAAAACAGCTTTCATACTTTAGTTCTTGTTTCACATAGGGTTAGACATTAGTTTGTTCATCTATTAGTCTTTCAGAGCATATTCAGTATAGTTGGGTGTTCAGTCATTGGGATATTTTGGTAGGAGAATTAGCTAAACTATCTAGATACCTATGTACTGCGCTCACACACACACATGCATTTGTGGGAAAAGAGATATTTAAAATGATGAATGCATTGAGGACGTGTGGATTTGGACAGTTAGATCCAGATTTCAGCTCTTTGCCGTTTCCTTGGTCCCCGCACTGCCCAATACACAGGCATAGATATTACTCATCTGGACTCTTGGGTCTGCTTTTCTTCACATGCTCAGGTTGTAAGGTTTTGAGAAGTGACATTTGTTCTGTGATTCATGTAAACTCGACCTTCTGCGAAGTAAAATGCATCCTGGTTTTTAAAACGTGGAATTGGAGAGGATAGGGTACACTGTCAGCTCCAGTTCTGGCCATGAAAGTCAGTTCAGTCCTGATTGCACTCCTTGGCTATTTGAGGACAGAATATTCTCAATTAATGGTTCTGAGCTCTCAGGCAAAACTAGAAGAAGAAGAAGAAGATTGAGAGAAAACCCCACAATGGCTCTGGAGAATAGTTCTATATTTTCTCAACCAATATAAATATTAATTTTGATACAAATTGAGGAAACATAATGTTTTGGGGGGAAGCCTATCCAAAGTTTCTTGAAATATTAAAGTGAGTATGTCTGAGAGGCAATTGATTCTCCTTCACTGTCATTTGTAACAGGAGGATAATTAGTTTGTCACTATCCTTGAGTATGAAATGACCCCAGGAAAGTCCGGTTCCTGGGAGTGCTATTATTTTCCAGAATATTCTTCTACGTTACTTTCTGAGAGGCTATATAAGGGAAATTGGAAAACTGGAATGATTACTCATATTAATTATCCTGAGGGAGGGTAGTGGCTTGGTGTGTAAAGTATTTGCTGCACAACCCAAGTACAGGGAAAAATGCACCCGTGAGCCCACAGGAGTGGCCATTGAGAAGCAGCTGGACACTCAGAGCAAGAATGCCAGCCAAGATAGCTACAACTATGAGTTTCTGGTTACTTGTGAGACTCCGCTTCGATAAAAATGGCAGAGAGATGTCTAGCGTCAGTAACAGGCCTCTGTGCACACTTGTGCATGTGCATACCACCCACAATGCACACATGCACATGCAATCTTGTGAAGATATGAGATTTTAGGAAGTATGGTGGATCAGGCTTTTTAAAATATATTCTGTTCTTTATAACTCACCTATGTGAAATATCAAATACAGCATACTGCTTTGTTGTCTTATCATTAACAACTATTTAAATATTGACCAAAGAAGAAGACAGAAGAAATCAGTTGTAAACATGTGCTAAGTGTCAAGGGTATAGGAAATCTGTGGTATCAATTTCTAGAAGATGGTCCCCTAAATTTGGGAGATATTTAATAATAATGAACTCACTACAGACATGCAGTCTGTAGAGTTTTCTCTGTTAGAAATCAGTTTTCAGTGATGTTATTCAAGCCTTAGTGGTATTATTTCTCACAAACATATTATATTCCTGGTACCAAAGTTTTTCAGTTTGCTTGTGTATGTCTTAGTATTTCCACGACTATTATAAATATTTGGCACTTTAACATTTTTGATGTTCATTATGTCATTCACTGTTCTCAGAACATCTCATATGGTAACTCCTCTCATCTTTTGGTATTGGCAAGGGATTGTTAAGAATTTATTATCTGTTAAACTAATAAGTTACTAGGAACTTGAATGACAGCAGCTCATTTTGCATGGGCTGATTTTACTTTGTGCTCTATATGAAAGACATTCACTTATTCAATATGTAATCATTGAGCTTTCTTACTAACTTGCTAACTTTTGTGCTTTATTGATACTGTGTATGGAATTAAATTAGTAAGACCTTCCTCACTAGTGGACACAGCAATGTGGAAAGGCTGCAAATCTGCACATTCAATTCAAAATTTCTGCTTCAGAGTGTTTGCAGAAATAGGGTCTCCTGCTGTCCAAATCATAATAATTGGAGGTTTGTCATCTTTCTTAAAAGCACACTCATTTTTATTACTTGTGTTGAGTGAGTGTGTGTGTTTGTGTGTGTGTGTGTGTATTTGTGTGTGTGTGTGTATTTGTGTTTGTAGAGGCAATAGATAGTCTTTCTTTGGAAACAGTACATAGATTTAGTAAATCAGTGAGTCAATGAACAGATGCCTTTCATGTGACATTGTAGAAATAACTATTGTTCCTACATAGAAACCTACAGAGGCTTTCCAAATCCAAACATTCAAACCCTGGATACAAATTCAACTTATGTTTGAATTCTGTACTTAATCTTCTTAAGTCACTGTGTCCAAGAGACACAAGTATTCTTTATCTGAGTTTCTTTACGGATAAAAAGAAGATAATGGTAGCCCTACCAAAACGATAGGTCTCTCTCTACCTTTCATATTGCATTTCCAGTAGGTCCATACTTCAAACTGTAGATTAGACATAATGTAATATTAGCCCTCTTCATCCATTTGTTTTCTGAAGACCACCATGAAGTACATAGTATATGTTAATCATGGCTTCCTGATACCATACAGACACAAATGTTACAACTCTAAGTCAAAGAATTCTTTTTGAGTGGCATAATAAGTTACCTGGTAGGGATAAGTTTGAAAGTATTCTGTCAGACAGGCATGGTAAGGTGACTCCAGTAATTGATGACTGAGGCAGGAGAATCACAACTTGGAGACCAGATTTGTTGCTCTGTGAGACTCTGTCATTTAATTATTTTGTTTCCATTTTAGAAACAGAGAAGTTATTTTAAGTGACTGCATTTTAATTGTAGATAAAATGGAAAAAGAGAATCTATAATGTCTTTGCCTATAGTTTGAGAATTTTAATAAATTCCTAGAATTCTCAAGTAAATGAGGTTATAAAGCCATTACTCATAACCTATGCCAAAAATTGGGAGTTGAAGGAACGCCAAGAGAAATACAACAGCTTTTATGTTTCAGTATCTATTTCATGGGGAGGTGTACACTCTGAAAGTGTAGACAGGCAACTTTAGTGCCAATCCCCTGCAAGAAACCAAATGCATTATTTAAAGCTTCCAAAGGAGAGAGATGCGTCACCAAGAATAAATTACAGCATGCTGAGTTCACAGAAACTTGACAGAATTCAGGCCAGTAGATCCAGGACTTCTACAAAATCACCTGGACACCATTTTCAACAATCTTTACAATGCTCTCTTTAGACCCCATTTGACACTCTAGAAAGTTACATAGTCACTCCCCACACCTTTCCCCAGGTGAGCACACAGTGTGTGAGTCACTGTGAGGTTCAACCTGCCTGCCCCTATATTTGAAAAGCAAAATGCTGCTACAATTACAGGCCAGGGATAAAAAACATTTTAATATCACCCACTGTGATACTGACTTTCATGTCCCGGATAAAAATTCAGCATGTGTTTTCTTCTGAAGCTTCTGGGTTAAAGCGTAGTATCCAGAAAGTAATGAAAGAGAACAGTGTCATGCTTTCCTTCAAGACTTAAAACAAAACATTTAACTTTTATTCTGTCTATAAAAGAAATGAGAAATCAGTATTAAGCAGAATTCATGAAGGAGGGGGGGGAGGTTAAGAGAGAGGGAGAGAGGAGAGAGAGATAGAACTTAATACAGTTTTGATACACATTAAACACTCAATGAATAACGATGTATCACTATTCTCAATACATTATAGGTGATTTCATTTTGTACTTTGAAGAGAAACACAAATAAAGTGGAATGCAAAACTCTTAGTCTGTGGTTTCTGTTGGGCTGCTTTATTGTGGCAAATACAAGACAGAGAGTATTAGTAAAAACTCCTAGTTGACTAAGTACAAATAAGACTCATAGAGACTATGATTTCCAGTCTTTGTCATGTGGAAGACTGAGGAAACTGGATATTGATATTCAAGGATGAGAAACATGTTCAGGGTTGGCTGCACAGTCATAGTTTTATCTATGTAATTATCAGGCGGGCAAATTACAAAGGATTCCTGTTTGGACAAGGACTTTTGTGATTAGCCCTCGTGTAGGCTAAACATACGGCAGCATGGAAAATGAGCAGTTAAGCATAAAGCAAATGAATCAAGTGTCTGGGCTGTCTGTCCAACAGTGTGATATGCGGCACTCTGCGCTGGGAGGTGGCATGCAGACACTATGGAGAAGACTCAGTGGGATACTGAGCAATGACCCTCTCACTACACAGGAGCATGGAGTAAATATACGTCTTCATGTTTGCTACACTTACTCTAATTTCCTGGTTTCTTTTCTGATCTATTTGCTATGTTCCTAGTTAAAAGAGAATTGGCTATGAACATAGGTCTCTTCAAGGCCCACTGTTAGTCCTTTAAATGATCTGCTTTGTAAATGCTCAACATGACTTGAAAATACTGGGAATATTCACAGCATTTTGGTAGCACCTACATTTTTCATATTTCTGAAATGTTAGAATATTTTGAAAAAGATAATTTAATATTTTCTACTTCTTTTTTCATTTCCTAACGTGAATGGGGAAAACATGTGATGTTTATTGAACCTTGTCAGACCTAATGGCTTAGAATTGTGTGACCAGATCCAAATTACTAATTAAACCTGAACTTACCTCTTATGAATATACAGCATCAACGTATTTTTAACAAGTGTGGTTTAGGGAGCAGGGACAATCTCTGACATGGACTCAGTGGTCCCTCTTTGATCACCTCCCCCTAGGGGATCGGGGAGGGGCAGCCTTGCCAGGGCAAGGAGGAAAACAATGCATTGAATCCTGATGAGACCTAATAGGCTAGGGTTGAATGGAAGGGGAAGATGACCCTCCCCCAATCAGTGGGCTAGGGGAGAGGCATAGGGAGAGAAGAGGGAGAAAGAGTGGGGCTGGGAGGAGATGAGGGAGAGGGCTACAGCCAGGATACAAAGTGAATAAATGTTAATTAATAATAATAAAAGAAAAAATAATCTTCTCCTCTTTAAGGAATCTTCTTTCTTCTCCATGGTGATTTTTTTAAACACTCTTGTGGCAGGTGGAACATTTATTCTGGCCTCACTCACAGCATTGCATATTTTGATTGCCTGTGGTCTTGACTAATTCCACATAAAGGCCATTAGCTGAGAGTGCATTGCCAAGGTTTCTTTCATTTAGGATCATTGAGAAGTCTAGCATATTGCCCTAAAAGCACTAGGCCTTCAGGAGATGTTTTTTGAGTGGAAAGAATGCATCTTCTGAATCAATTTTTATGGAACATGTTCCCATTTTCTATTCAATGACTGATACACTGTTTTTCTTTTATGTACCATTCCTCCATATTTTCACATTGATTATATTTCTTATTCTAAAAATAGTAACAAAATAAATATCAGGTATTTATGCATAGTTCAAAGGAAAGGGGTGATTAAACAAGTTAACACTAGAGTCATTGTTTTTCTTTGTTTTCGTCTTTTCCTTCTGTATTTACAACTGTGTTTGAAATGTATTTTTAAACAGCACATTTCCTACATTCCGCTTTTTAAAGAGGATTGCTAAAATTAGATTTACTTTCCACTTTTTTCCTGCTGTGTTGACCTAAAATATTTGAGGTCCTCTCTCTAAGTCTTTAAAAACAGAGGTTAGAGAGATACCCAGTCAGTAGTGCATACCTGCCCCTCTCCACTGAAGCTCACAACTGTTACTTTTCATGAAGGTAACAGTAGAGAGGAAGGCAGGCCCAAGAGGAAAGTCTTGTTGATGAATGAGGAAGGATTTGTTCTCTGTAACTGGCAGCCTTAAAGAGGCAGAAGTGAGGAGTATCGTGGGGTCACTGCCGTTACTGCTGCAGAGCCCCCAGATATCTTGTGTCAATGGGGGTCACTTCTATGTCCGTTACAGTCGCATTTATCAAGTGTGCATGGCCCCAGACTTGAGACTAGTATGTGCGCAATACTGAGAATAAGACGCCACCGTAGAATTGTTACTGCCAGGTAGGCAGACAATTGGACATCTCCTACATCTGAAGCTATTGTATGAGGGCAGGGATGCAGCGTAGCAGTAGTGGTTTCTATGCAGCCATAATGCAGTGGATTCTCTTCCAGAGCCTATAAACATAAGCAAATGAAGACACAAACAGAAGTCACTCTGCCTGAATTGGTCCCATATTTAATTGTTCTTCCATCC
Source organism: Pachyuromys duprasi (assembly GCA_028658305.1). Taxonomy (NCBI): domain Eukaryota; kingdom Metazoa; phylum Chordata; class Mammalia; order Rodentia; family Muridae; genus Pachyuromys; species Pachyuromys duprasi. Next base: position 58,080,453 of record CM053745.1, read on the forward strand.
AATTAATTCCTGGTCCTTAAGCCTTTCCCAGAATCTGTCTTATTTCACTTTTATGCTGATTCTACCTTCTTCTCCATTCTGAAATCTCCTCTACCTTTGATTCCTATGGCAATTGCCTAATTGTGTGGCTTTTGTGGACTTTCTAATTCTTAGGAAACTCCTTATTGTGACCCTGTTATGCCTAAATCTTCTGGTAGCTTCCCTGCCCGCAAAGAAAGTCATATTCTTTATTCTTTCACTGCAATCAAATGGATGGCTTTGAATATTTCTACCTTACTCTCTAGTTGTCTCTTTCTGTAATCTTCCCCTCTTCTGATACCAGGAAATCTCAAATTGGCTCTTTCAATTCAGCTTTATACCTAATCATAATTCTCACTAGTGTTACAATGAACGGAACCACCCTTTAGGTCTGCTCTTCATTCATCATCCTGATGACACATTGGGCTCCACCGCTCACCCAGACTGTCTCCATGTGCTCCACTGAGGAGCCTCTGTTTCCTTCAGCCACTATCTCACCCTATCAGGTGAGCTTTGAATGAAGAAGGATAAAGGAATAGAGTGAGTAATTTACACAGTGAGCATTTTCTGGTTCAGTTTCCTAAGACCAAATGTTCTGTTGTGTGGGTTGACCTTTTCCTATGTTTCTTTTTATTTTCCTAATGTGTTTGTTTAAAATATAGTTACATCATTTCTCCCTTCCTTTTCTCCCTTCCTTTTCTCCCTTCCTTTTCTCCTTTCCATCTCCTGCTGTTCCCCTCCTTTCAAGCCTTCCCATGAACCCTGCTTTAACTCAGTTTGATGATCTCCTTTACTTTGATTTTAAAATTTAGTCACTGAAAATTATTATTTTTTTTTATTTTGAGGTGACAGTTCCTATACCGAAGGCCTCTGGCATGCCAGGCAGGTGCTGGATGAATGTGCACCCTCTGGGGCAATCATTGTGACAATGGCTTCTATTTTAAGACTGTGATAGCTACATGTGTTTTATTTGGAAGTTGGGTAAAATCTTTATCCTTTGAATGCTAATTCCACTGCCTATAACAAATCATTTTAATTGAGTACATATCATTCTCAGGTAAATAATGAGAAGTATATTTGCCTCACATTTTTCATTATAAAGCTATAGATATATTTTATATTCAACACATGGCCACAAAGCATTAATATTCCAGGTCAATGTTTGAAAACTATAGATCACTAATAATACTCTAGTTCTATCCATGTTTACCAAAAGGGACACTTCTGATTTGAGTATTAAACCCCACAGTTGAATCAGTAATATAAATCATCAGTTACATAGAGCAAGGTAATGCTTCTGGTTTTAAACTAGATTATTTTCCTGTTGTTTATCTCATTTAGTATGACATTTCAGGTATTGGATAGTATTATTTTCATGTTAGCAGCAAGCATAATAAAGAAATCATCCTACCATTTACAGGGTGCATTTAATTATAATAATAAAATAATTAAGCAAAGCTAACTGCATGAAAAGATTAATTTCTGGCATGACTATTTAGATCTATGTTTTCTGAGGGCATGTAGGTCAGAATTAATTATTGATAAACCAGGTCATTAATGAAAGTAAATTCATGCTTGTCATCTTTAAAGGTGACACATAATTGCCAATGTAACTGATCTCTACAATAGAAAATAAGGGAGCTATGTGCAGCCCAGATGTGGAAAACTTGCCTCCAATGCAGAAAAAATGGATTTGATATTGACACTACAACACAATAATAATGTTGATGATAATGAAGATGATCATGATCATGAAGAATATGAAAATATTAAAGCAGTAACAAAATTTCAAAGCTTCCCTGTAAGGATTCACTGAATAACTGAGTTTGTTATTTTTTTTAAAAAATTTTTTCTCATGTATTTGTTTATTTACTTTATATCCTGATCACAGCCTGGTCTCACTGTCCCACCCTCTTCCCCTCCCCTCCTTCTCAGAAAAGCCCCACAGATGATGTACCAATATACCCTGGCACATCTGGTCACACCAGGACCAGCAACATCTTCCACAGAAGCCAAACAAGGCAGCCCAGCTAAGGGAAAGTGATCCAAAAGCAGGCAACAGATTCTATGTCAGAGACTGCACTCACTCCAATTGCTAGGGGACCCGTATAAAGACCAAGCTGCCCATTCCCTGTGTATGTGTAGCAGGCCTAGATCCAGTCCATGCATGCTCTTTTTTTGGTGTTTCAGTCTCCGTGAATCCCCATGGGCCTAGATTAGTTAACTTTGTTGGTGTTCTTGTGGAGTTCTTGTCCCTTCTGGGTCCCTCTTATTCTTTCCCCAACTCCTTCACATGACTCTTTCAACTCTTTCACTCTTTCCCAAGTTCTGTCTAAAGTTTGTTTCGATCTGCTGGTGGGTGGAACCTCTCAGAGGACAGTTATGCTAGGCTCCTGTCTGCAAGCATAGCGACTATCATTAATAGTACCAGTGGTTGGCTATCTCTCATGGCATGGGTCTCATGCTGGGCCAGTCATTGGTTGGCCAGTCCCTCAAAACTCTGCCATCTTTATTCCTGCACATCTTGTAGGCAGGGTAAGTTTTGGGTCTAAGGTTTTGTGGTTGGGTTGGTGTCCCCCTTCCTTCATTGGAAGTCCTGCCTAGATGCAGGAGGTGGCCACATCAGTCTCCATGTCCTCTGCTCCTAAGAGTCTCAACTAGAATTCCTCCCATATCCTCAGGAGCTTCCCCCATTGCAGGTCTCCAGCTCGTCCCAAAGACGCTCCCCCATTGGTCTCCTTTCTCTTTGCTAGCCTTCTCACTTCCTACCCCTGCTCTCCTCACACCTCATTCCCATCCTAACCCCCTCTGCCACCTGCTTCACTCTCTTCATCCACTTCCAATGTCTATTTTATTTCCCTTTCTGAATGACATTCAATCTTCCTTCCTTGGACTCTCCTTGTTACTTAGCTTCTTTGAGTCTGTGGATTGTAGCATGGCTATCATGTACTTTATGTCAGCTTGTTATTTTGTAAGCAACAGTGACCCTTTTGATTATACCTGAAGTCTATGATAATTTATTTCTAAAATGCAATTAATGATATTTTAAAGCTAAAATGAATTATGGTATGCTTTCCTTTAATAGACTGAAATAGATTAATTGTTCCTTGTACTACTATACAGAAAAACATATGCTAAAACTCTGGCTCCTATTTTTTTTACTCTTTTATTATTATCATTTATTACAATTTATTCAATTTGTATCCTGGCTGTGTCCCCCTCCCTCATCTCCTCCTAATCTTACTCTCCTTCCCTCTTCTCCCTCTATACCCCTCCCTTAGTCCACTGATAGGTAGGGGAGGTCCTCCTCCCTTTCTATCTGACCCTAGCTTATAAGGTCTCATCAGGACTGGCTGCAATGTCTTCCTCTGTGGCCTGGTAAGGCTGCAACCCCCAAGGGGGAGGTGATCAAACTGCCTGTCACTGAGTTCATCTGGTTCATATCTTGAAGTTAAGATAATGATGAGATTTAACTGCTAAATTTAATTGAACAGTTTTGTTTAGAAATCTGCTGCTATGTGAACTTGCCTAAAGATGGTGTTGAAAATGACAGGAGAAGGAAGGAAAAAGCTAATATACTATAGAAAATACGATCATCTTCTAGATTACCACTGGAAGATGAAGCATAATTTCTATTATTCTTCCTCTCACACACTTAGAAAGATAGGCAGTGTGCATGGGTGTGTGCACACTGAAGTAAATTGTGGTGAACTTCATAGCACCCATTGGAGGTATTTGGACCCCTGAAGACAAGTTGGTGAACAAAAACTGCTCCCCAAAATCTGGATAGAATTTCTCCACATGCCATTCCTTTCAGGCATTACTTCAGAGCTGTGAAGAGTTGGGCTCCCTTCTCTTTAACTGTTCCTTTCATTTATGTGATCTGTAGCTTCAAATAAAGGCCAATGGCATGCAGTGGGTGAGTAAAAAGGTGTCCCGACAATATCCCAAAGCCTGTGCCTGACTTAGCCTGACAGTCACTGTCATCTTTAGCTAAATCTACACAATGTCAGCAAAGCTATTAATCAGAGGACAGAACTACATAGCAACAGTAATTTTCATCACCTGAGCTAGTTTCTTAGTTTGTACCTGATGTAGAGGTAAGTGATTTTTGTGGGTTACAAATGTAAACATCGGCAGGAATGTGCCAAGTGTATAACACAGCTTATAAAGTTAGAACGATAGAGTTCCCAATCCTCTTCTATCACAAGGAGCTTTCCTCTACAATTCTTTATGTGGGCACTTTCTTGTCACTCATGTCTTCCCTCTCAGTCTTTTTATTTCTGAGATAGGTAAGGACACACACAAAGGCACACACAGTGTGAATGTGTTTCTTTCCACTGAGGCCACCTTGATTTTCCAAATACTTGGTCACTATTCCCTAGAAAAGCCAGTCTTCTTGTTGACTGTTGGCTTTATCCTTACATGTCTATGGCATCATTGTGTGACCTTGCTCCTGAGTCTTCCTGTGAGGCCATCAGCTAGAATCTGCCCTTGCAGAAAGCTTCTTAGGCACAAACTGTGCCACTAATCACTTCCATGGCTCATTATCTGCTATGGTGATGTGTTTCACACCACTGGAACCCCCTGCACAAAAGGTCAGTACCCCTTTAAATGTGGGCATTTCCTCTTTCTCTGCAGTAGGATGCAGAAATAATGCTTCTTTTCATTGTGGCCTATAAAATGTAGAAATTGCCTGAATTCTAGTCAATTTGGAACAATTGGCAGTCAATGGACTAGATCACCCATCAATCTGCTTTGGCAGTTATTGTGGCCCAAAACCCCCAAATGCCATAAAGCTGTCAGTCTCCTGGTGCACTGATGTCCAAGGAGTAATAGGTTTTATTCCCCCTTCCAATATTTTTTGATTATCCAGCAAGTTATCAAGAAACTGTGTCAGAACTTCAATATTCTCTATCACTGGTCTAACATAAATGTTATTTTTCTGGATAAAGTGAATCATGGTTTATTATTTCTTATAATATTTTAAAATTGAGCTACAGATTAATAGCCCAGGAAAGAACCAGTATTTTACTATCAAAGAAAACTCCAGTATGTCTGTGCAAATTGCTGTATGTGGATCTACAAAATACTGGAAAAAAAGTGGTTATAAACATGAGTTTCCAGACATCTTGGCACAGTGTCATCTATCCGTGACCTTGAGGATACTGTTCAATTTCTATGCAAGTCTGTTTTCTGATCTGAAAATCTGGTAACAACAGTTACTAGCCACTCATAAGGTGCTTGCAATAAAATCTGGAAAGTAACGGTTGCTACAAAGAAGTCTCTTTGTAAGCTCCGGTCATTGCCAGGAGTTAGAAGCTGTGATACGTTCTGTTTGCAATGTGGTCAACACACACCACAGTATTTAAGACTCCAAATGCCCTTTATTTTCTTAGTCAAAAGATAAGAGCACTGTAAAATACTAATTAGTAGATTATTTGGTTTATCAGTGTTTAATATCTTGAGTTCTTTATATATTCTGGATTTTAGCCCTCTGTCAGATGTAGGGTTGCTAAAGATTTTTCCCAGTCTGTAGGCTGCTGTTTTATTCTATGGACAGTATCCATAATAATAATCTATTAATTAGTAGATCCAGGCTGAGTGATCAGATACTGTATGTATGTATGTATGTATGTATGTATGTATGTATGTATGTATATACATTTACTTTACACCCTGATCATAGCCCCCTTCCTCATCTGATCCTGGTTCCACCCTCCCTCTGTCTTCCCACCCTATCCCCCTGCCCTAGTCCTCAGAAAGGGAGAGCCCTCCTCCCTTACCAACTGGCAACAGACTATCAAGTCTTATAGACTATTTGCATCCTCTTCCTATGTGGCCTGGGAAGGCAACCCTGCCTGGGGGAATAGAGGAACAAGCACCAGAATCTGTGTCAGAGACATGTCAGACAGCCCTTGCTTCCCTTACTAGGGTACGAAAACGAAAACTAAGCTGCCTGTAAGCTACTTCTGAGCAGGGTGTCTAGGTCGTCTTCATGCAACATCCTCAAATATATCCCTATTTACCACCCTGCACAAAACTAAAGTCCAAGTGGATCAAAGACCTCAATATAAAACCAGATATACTAAATATGTTAGAAGAAAAAGTGAGGAGGAACCTTGAACTCACTGGCACAGGAGACAACTTCCTGAACAGAACACCAACAGCACAGGCTCTAAGACCAACACTAAATAAGTGGGACCTCATGAAACTGAAAAGCTTCTGTAAAGTAAAGGACACTGTCCATAGAATAAAACAGCAGCCTACAGACTGGGAAAAATCTTTAGCAACCCTACATCTGACAGAGGGCTAAAATCCAGAATATATAAAGAACTCAAGATATTAAACACTGATAAACCAAATAATCTAATTAAAAATGGGGTAGAGAGCTAAACTGAATTCTCGACAGTATAATTTCAGTTGATAAAATTTGTAATATGAATTATCTTTGTTTTTCACTTTTCTGTTTGTTAGTTTGTTTGATTATCCTTTCATTCATTTGGAGACAGTGTCTGGCATATAGTCCAGGCTACCCTTGACCTCTCAAACCTCTCTGCCTCTTCTGCTAGAATGTTGGCCTTATATGCCTATAACACACAAATGGCTCATATGATAACTTCTTAATAAGAAAACTGTGAACCTGTAAAGAAAGTGCATATATGCTTTGATTTGTGGAAGGGGGAGGGTCAAAATCCTTTCAAAGGGAAATTGTTCAGATCTTTTTTTCTGAATTCATTTATTTTTACAATTTATTCATTATATTATCCCAATTAAAGGTCCCTCCCTGAACCCCCCGCTCCCACCTTCCCTCCCTCTTCCCCCATCACATTCCTCTAGTCCACTGAAAGGGGGAGTTCTCCACTATTGCCATCCGTCATAGTTTGTTAAGTCTCAGGAGTGCCTGGATCTTCTTCCTCCGTGGTCTGGCAAAACCACATCATGAGGGGCAAATGATCAAAGAGCAGTTAACTGAGCTCATGTCAAAGGCAGCACCTGCACCTCTTACTAGGGAACCCACACGGAGACTGAGCTGCCCATGGCCTACGTCTGAACAGAGGGTCTAGGTTCTCTCCATGCACTGTCCTTGATTGGTGCACCAGTCTCTGCAAGACTACCTGGGATCAAGATCATTTGCAGCAGTGTGTGTTTTAAATAGAAAAACAAAAATGAGTGCAAGGACCCTGGGAGGAAACAACACTTATCAACTTAGCATCAGTAGTGGGGCTCCTGATTAGACAAATAACTCCTTCCTCAAGTTGTAGGAGTCAGAGAAGCAGCTCAGTCAGAGGTACTGGCTCTTCTTGTTAATAACGCACCTCAGTAGACATTTCTAGCAACTGAAATACTCAGGCCAGAATATCAATCATTTCTATAAATAAGAAGTGTTTCTTTAAAATACCATTTTATGAATACCCAGAGATGAAAGAGACTCAAACCACAGTTCCCACAATCAATGGAAACGTGTTTATGAGGGTTAGAAGACCAGGCAAGACCGTTCAACGCCATCAACCACCCCTCCTTGTCTTTTCTTCTTGAATCATGAGTAATTATTAACTTTCTAAAATACCTATGGTTATTCCTTATCTAGCGTATGACCACATAACCAGAGGAAATAGCACATCGCTGTGGCGCTTACAAGACACATTGTGGCACCTCCCAAGACAGATTGCATTCTTTAACCTCTTCTAAACTGCACAATTTTTAAATGTCCCTGAATCTGGCATTTAAAGTCGGGACTGTATGAAAGCCAGGGCCAAATTAAATTCATTCATAGCCCATACTGGGGCAGGGAAGTAGATATTGGAATAGTTCTGGGGGTGGGGAGGAAGCTCTCCTTGGGGAAACCTTTTTGAAGAGATTGATGACACATGTTGGCCATTATTTTTTAATAACTGACATAATTTTTCCTTTGAAGCAACTTTGTCATTGTAAGAAAGATTAGACAAAAGAAGCTTGAGTTTCCTATGTGCTTGATGTACCCTTGTGAACTTGGTAAGGACCAGCTCCATGAGGTGAACCTTGCCTTCTTTGGCTGTCCTTTCATCTCTGGCAGCTATTACACTGATGCAATGCCTCTAAAATATATTTGGGTGCAAAAAAATGAAAAAGGAGATGTAACTTTAAATGCATTCTTTTAATTTGCTGCAGTTGACTAGGTGATGGAACCTAACAGAACATTAGAAGACATCTCACAGTTGTATGGAGCCCTCAGCTCTTATGGTGGAATAGAAAATTTATTGCATTTAACTTTCTTATCATGCTTAGTAAAATGTATCTGTGTTTCCTTGGATTCATTCTCATTCTCTCACTCCCTTTCTCCCTCCCTTTTCCCTCCCCCAACCTCTATCCCCTCCCAACTCCTTCTTCCTTTCCCTCTTCCTTTCTCATATATTTTAATGGGAATTGGAAGGAACATTCTGTGACCATCCTCTGCTTCATTTTTCTTTCAGAGAAATCATTCTGGGAAGCCAAATCATAAAAGAAAATGCCCTTTAACCCACTGACTCTAAATCCAAGTGGCTGTAATACATTCTTTGAATCCACCAACATTTATATATAATATTTCTTCCAAAACTCAGGCATACCATTATTTACACATATAAAAACAAACATTGATACTATACTAAAACAGAGAAAATAATATACTACTAATTTATTGTTAAAGTTATTTTATCTCATATACAAATATCAATGTGGATCTAGATCCTGATATAAAAATTTATCTAAAGAATTTATATGGGCACACACACACAAGGTAGAGGAGGAGTTACTCTTGCCCTTATTTCACTTAATAAACTGACCAATGTTTTATAAGTCACCCATTGAAAGCCACAGTATAATAAACTGTTGATAAGAAAACTCCATATATATACATACATATATATATATATATATATATATATACGTACACACATATTTATTTATTTATTTATTTATTTATTTAATGGCGACCTACAACTCTATTTTGCTAGGAATTTCAACGAAGTTAGTGAGCCTATCACCCTCCTCTTGACCCAGATCACCTCTGTGGTACAGGGCTTAGTCTAAGTGGTAAAGGGCTTTGATGAACTGTAATTAGGGAACCAAGGATCAAGGCTTTAAGGAGGGAGTTTATCAGAGCAGGTGTCTATGCCTCCCTTAGCTCACTGTTTCTAATTATGCATTGGCTGAAAGGAGGTTGGAGATTCATGCTTGGTACCATTTATGGAAACCTTTTCCTCCTAGGATGACTCAACACATTTACCATGCTTCTGACAGTTTAGTTAACAATGCTAGAATTTATTTAAAGTGTTTAATAGTGATCTTAATTGGCACATATAAGATAATCATTAAAAATTAAGGTACACGAGGTCTCAACAGTTTTAAAAGTGACATCTTTCCCTTGCCCTTATGACATCACCATTGCTTGAGAATATGGGTTATTTCATAAAGTAGGTTATTATTTTTGAGGTGTGTGGGGGGGTGTAAGAGCTGAGTGGAGACCATCCACCATTGAAGATTCAGCCTTAAATATGTCAATTGCATACTAAGCCAACCTGTGCTCTTTCTGTAGCAACTCTTTGGCTTCAGACAATGACTACATAAATTCCTTTTAAGGAAAAGTAAATGTCTCTTTCACAGCTTTAGAACTGAATGTTCACAGTGAATAGTTTTGGAACTCTGGAAGGTCTGCTTTTATAGTGCCATCATAAAAGTGTGTTACCATTGTTCACTGCTTGAGCTTTTTAGTTATAAATATAAAACACATTTGGGTGTAGGTGTATCTTTCAATGAACTTGGTTTCTTATCATGTATTTCATAGTATACTTTAGAATATTTTTCCTTTAGCATGAGGCTCAGATATAGCATCATTCTCTGCAAATTTTGCTGCTTATTAAGTGACTATTGAATATCTTCAATCTGTTTGTATCATGGCTCAGATGATAAACTGACTTCACATGTCATGAGCTCCATGTTCTCAGATCTCTAAACTTCTGTCTCAGCACAGCACTCAGAAATGCTTTATATCTCTTAAAATAAACATTTGAGTTTGATGTGATGGTGCAGCAAGTATCAGAACTTGCCATCATGCCTGATAACATAAGTTCAATGTCCAGAGACTATGTGGTAGGAGAAGAGAACCCATTCATGCAAACTGTCCTCTGATCTCTCCACACACAGAGGCACACACTAAACATATGTCTTCAAAATATCTTTAAGGATAAAGGAGTTTTGTGGAGAAAACTTTTTATAGTCCTAACATCTGTTTGAAGTTTCAAAAATCAGTTAATAAGATTTTTCTGTACCCAAGCCTATTATATTCTTTTCTTCTCTTGGCAAGACTTACTTTGGCCAGCAGAATGGAAACACACCATTTTGTTACCACTGAGGCAATGTTGACTGATTAACACATTGTTCTCATTGCAACATATGGCTCACTCATTATTAACTGAAAATAATTCAGTGGTCTTGTTTGGCTTTAAATCAAGTTAAGTTCTAGTTGAGGCAGCAAAGGCCGACATAATTTACGATGGTAATAATAACGTACATTAAATCATATCAGTTCATTTCCTCTTTGGTGGTTTTCTTTCCCCATCAAATTTTATTTCTTTAGTTCCAAAATGGTTCCAAGCTACATCTGGGTTGGTCTAAGTCATGAGTAAACCTTTTAAGGAAAGTGTGCAAAATGTGTTTTTATTTATTCAAAAGATGTTTTAAATCACCATTAAGATCATCTTTGGTCTAATGTTAGTAGTTCAAGTATTTAAGGCTGTTTTCTGGACACCAGAAACCAACTCGAACTCTGGAAGTCTGGTGTATGCTTCATTTTATTATGGTTTTCCAAAACCAGCCATTGATTACTCAAAGCAGAAATCTCTTTGATGGTACAGGTTTAGTCTGAGAAATAGAGTGAGTCAGTTAGTGGATGTTCTTTATGCAATTAACAACTATCGCCAGTCCTACTCTACTTGCCAATCCCAGCTCACTGTTCTCACAGCCAATGCTAACACTTCTGTTACCTGCCTAGATGATTTAGAACTTTCTTCATCAGTGGGCTTTGTTATTTTGTTCACTGACTTCATGGTCTCACCTATTTCTTTCATGGCATATTTAACAAGCAGAGAATTTGTTACGATGTTGGTGTTAAATGCATCAAGAGGTATATGGTGCTTGTGCTAGATGCAGAGTGAGTACAGGGCAGTGGCGGTGCCTTGCTCCATGCAGTCCCGTGTGAACCAGGCCATCGGTCACTGGAGTTGGTTCTGTTTCCATCTACTGACCCACCTACTGACTCAGCCAGCAAAGGAAAAGAGTGCTGTGTGCTTGTGACAACAGCTGTCATCTGTTGTCCCCCTTGTAGCTCACTCAGAGAATATTCCTGTGCCTCTCACCTGAACACATGAGAGGTGGAGAACATGATAGCGTTGTTGTCTGAATACCAGGACTGTCACGTCTAAAGTAGTTTGTGGAAATACAGGAGGCATTGTGCTTTAGTGAATCTTAAGGCAACTATTTTTTTTTTAATCTGACCTGGGTTGGTAATGAGAATCACTTGAGTGTGTTGCTTAGAGTGCAAACACTTGGTCTTTACCTTAGACATTCCACATCAGCATTTTCTGGGTGGGGGCAAGTTCCTCAGGCAAATCTTATCAAACTCTATAATTGGTATCACAACATTAGCACCCCAAAAGAGCAAATTCCAGAAACAGGAATAAACAAATACTTTTAACAGCGTGCCCATCTTTAGAATCGGATTTCTCTAATGCCATCACAGCCTCACCATGTCCTGAACATCCCTTGGGGGCCTCTCACAGCTGCACACATTTCACGTGGCAGTAGAACATTAGCTGATCCTGTAGGTGATTAGCTGATGCCGTGTAGTGAGAAGGGACCTGCATTCCAGCGTTGAGAACACATGTGCCCTGCGTCTCTCCGGCTCCTCTGCTCACCACTGTGCAATAGAGTCAGGAATGAAGCCTAAACCATGGCAAATAAACTTTCCTCAATGAAACATGAATTTATCATTCATAAAGCTGCACAGAATTTTCAGTCTGTCTGAAACATACACATAGACTTGCACATATACCTTACACATAGACTCACACACCGACACTAATACATGTGTGCACACAAAGACATGCATACACATAGAATATGCACATAGATTCACACACACACGTAAACACACAGAGATATATACACAGAGACACACAGACACATACATATACAGATATACATGCATATAGACAGACACATAGATGGACACATAGACATACTCACACAGACATACACATATAGAGATATGCATACACAAAATCATGGACACAGAGCCATACATACTTAGATATACACAAACACATAAGTACGCACACACACACATAAATACAGACATAGAAACACATATACACACACTAGGACACACAGATATATAAACACATACACACACAACTTAGATTCTCCTCAAATTAGAAAATAAAACACCATATTATAGTTTTTTAAATTATCTGCATCCCTGTGGCCTCAAATTACTAAACATTTAAATCATTGTATTTAACGAAATTGATTCTGACACTTAATATTTCACCAGTAGTACCTGAATGTTACACAATTTCATTTCTTTTTTTCTCTTTGCTGTCTCCTAGACAAAGGTACAGTTCCTCTGAGCACAGATATGGAAAATTGCCAATACAGTGAATTTTCTCCCACTGTCCTTGTATGATCTGAGAGCTAGCAGTGCTGAGCTAATGGAAGACCCAATAACTTGCAACACAGCAAATATGAGAAGCTCTCTTAAAATAATACATCTCACAGGAAGAAATGGATTGCCTCATTTTAAAGTACATTTGAAACACTGTGGGTTGGAGGAGGCTGTAGTGTTGTTGAAAGAACATTTTCATATCAAAAGCTGGGCTTTGTGTGTCTGAATTTCACTCAGTGTTATCTTGAACTTGGTTCTATGTAAAAGGACTAAGAGCTATTTCATTGTGAGTGGAAATGCAAGATTAAGAAAGGAGGATAAAAACCAGAGTCCTCCTGATTTTTCTCTGAAAAGTGCAAACGTAATCTTTTCATAAAATAAAACAGAGTGGCAGGTGTGCGGCACTTAGTGAAATGCCAGATGGGTAAAGTCACACTCAGGTAAATAATAAATTATGGTAATGAGCCTGTTAATAGCACCTGATAACCAGATGTGTAGAAAACCAAGCCAGCCCACCATAAAAGGCTTAACAAAGAATGTAAATCAACACACCCCTACATCCTTATCATCACAAAATAGATTTATACAAACCGAAGGCTGAAAGCTTACTGCATATATAGGAAGATAAACCTTTTCATAAGGAGTAACTAAATGCCAAGGCTTTCGAGAGTGAAATTTTAATCCTGTGGCTGAGATTAAGTGATGGTTAGAATATAAATGTGGAAGTGGAATATGGAGGCAAACACAAACACCACGGGAAGGAGAGTTTGGGAGAATGTTTTTTTATAACATTATTTCTCTCTTGTGGTTTACAGTTAAATACTTAAACTTCCTCTCTTCAGAATGTGCCATATTCAGTAAAAAAATAAAACAGAATGAAATGCATAGGACAGAAATCTTGGAATAGCTATAAAGCTTGCCAGCACTCAATTATGCTCTTATTCACTTCAAATATATCTGAGAGAAGCTTAATAAAAGCAAGCAATCAAACAAAACTATGCTATGTCTTCTACAGCTAAACCTATCAGAATCTCTCCGCGACACTTCCCTTTTTTACCCTGCTCTCAGTAAATGGCTGTCAAAAACACAGATGTCTTACCTGACACATTAGCCCAAAATGACTAGGGAATGGCCATAGGGAGAGAAGAGGGAAGGTGTGTGGGGCTGGGAGGAGATGGAGGGGGCTACAGCTGGGGTATAAAGCCAATAGATTATAATAAATGAATGAATGCATGAATGAATGAATAAATGAATGAATGAAATTGCCAGCTCCTGTGACTGGGCCACCCTCAGTAGATTAAGTGCCTATGAATCTGTGTTGTAGAAGGATATACTTGATGGGAGCAAGGGGCTGGGCTAAGAGAATTCCACATTGAATTTCTAGTTCCCTGACTGCCGGCTCATTGCCTGGTAGACTTCTCCTTCTGTTTGGAAACTCTTTTCCTGCTTCCTTGAATCCAGGTGGTAAAGGGAGTGTGTGCGTCCTTGAGTTTGATGGAAACCTTTCCTCTTCCCTCCAGCGGGTGGAGGGGTGGGTGGGTCTTTATTTAGAGTTTATGATGCTAGACACTCACAGTCACAGAAACCTTCCATGGTCATGGTCTCTGAATTCTTCTCTTGCAAATTTGAAGAATAAAATCCACAGACCACGGAAGATGAGGTTTATGGAGAAGCTTCTTACCGATTCTTATGTGAGATCAGATAGCTAACTGTGCTCCTGTTTGGCAGGAGTGGGTCTCTGGGATTGAGGTACCATAACACTGCTTGTCTGGGGACGCGTAAAAAGACTTATGGCAGAAATTAGTATGAATCAAAGGAAGGAAGAGAAGCCTGTCAGTCCAGCTGGCCCAAGCAGGATGTGTCTTTGTGGAACGTGCTCTCAGTTTCCTAAGAGGTAGCAAGAAACTGGAGCCAGAGCTCTCTTGCCATTCCTGGCATCCAGCAAGGGCATTCTCAGAGGTTCTTTCCAGACCTGCCTAGTTTCTAGCCCTTGTTCTTATCTGGGCTTCCACCCAGGGTAACTGTGGACCTTAGCCTGAGATCTAGAAAGATTCCCTCCAGGGTAGCTGTGGACCTTAGCCTGGGATGTAGGCAGCTTCCACCCAGGGTAACTGTGGAGCTTAGCCTGGGTTGTAGACAGCTTCCATGTGAGAAACACTATCCCACTGTGCTCAGCAGTGAACTGACTGGAAGTATAAAAGATCTCTAATCCAATTCTTTCCCACATGGATGGAGCTAAATTCTGTGAAGGGACATGAAAGAATGTACCCTCAGAGTAACCTGCTTTGCCATACAGGAGCACTATCAAACTTCTTTTTTATGCTTGTTTGCACCTCCCCTAGGTTGCCACTTTTGGAGTTAGTCTACATTGACTTTCTTCACTTTCTGTAGAGAACAGTCTCCCCTTGTTGAAAATATACAGTTTTCATTCTGGAAGCTTTGCATACCATAGATTAATGCCTGTTCCAAGATTTAAATATCTCAGATTGGCACCATGGCTCAATCACTGGGACTTCCTTGCTGAAGTTTCTTTGGAGAAGCCAAGCAGGATGACTAAGAACGTGCAATACACTCCATGTAAATTGTTGAGGTCTCAGACGGCTAGTGCTAGGGCATATTTAAGAAGGCAACTTGTTTGGATGCTTATGAATAAGCTAAATTTTTTAATTTGTCAGGCTTGGTGAAACACAGAAATGTGAAGATCCTGATACAGAAACCACTGAATCTCAAAATGGTGGCCACCAAGGCCTGACTGCAGCATAGACCCTGTAGCCATGGGACTGCCACGTGCTGCCCTGTATTTCTAACACCTTTGGCTTTGGCCCCATACACAAGCACCTACCTGCTTACAGCAAGAAATCTGTCTGTAGAAACCTGTTTTTACTCTCTCAGTCCCCCAATGATTAGTGATTGTTCATAATTAGTCTATGAGATTTTATTATTTGATTTCATTTATTCCCTTATTAAAAAGAAAGAAATTTAGGGACCCTTCTCCTTATGTTAGGAAATGAAAAAGAAGCCATGAATAAAGTAGACAAAGGTAATTGAACACAGTAAGCTTAAGATATGGCTCAAGAATTGGACAACATAATACTAAAATAAGTAAATAATATAACATATCACTTATGATATTTAGACAGGATATCATGAGCAAAGCCTAATTTGGTTAATGGTGTGGAGGAACTGTGGAATAAACATGTGGAGATCATTGTAGACCATTGTGGAAATAGGGAATAGAATGTGCAAAGATGCTAATTCAAGAAAGCAGCTGGTCCTAGTAGACAATCAAATAACTGAAAAGATATCCTCTTACCAGGAATCAGAACACTGGGTATCACTGAGGACCCAAGCCTGAGAGGTCCTTCCATCTCCCCTAAGCTGAGCTGGCTGATTGGTTCATATTTGCTTCTTCTTAACTCAGTGTTCTCGGTTCCTCACATATACATACTTGCCTCTCTGCCATGTCTCCTGTCCTCAGAGCCTAGTGTAGAGGGTGCTGCGGGGGCCTAGCCACCCTATGTTGTAGCCTCACACCTGCTTCAGTTGCAACTCAGAGAACAATGGCACATTCAGCTCGCATTATTAGAAGCCAGATGTGTCCTCACCTTCTCATCTTTTCTCCCTGTCATACTTTTGTGGCTCCTTCGTGATTAATAAGAGTAATCACTGACTGCAATGGCAGTGAACAGCCATTCTCAGGCCTGTAGGCAGCAATGTTCTCCAAGGCAAGTATGTTTCAGCAATTTATACAGTGGTGAAGTTGGAACCCAGTCATGGTAACTGAGTTAAAGGCGCACCCTATTATTTGTATCTGCATTTACTTCCTTGGTTTACATAAATGGTTGCGTATAAAGATCTGGTGAGCAGAGTCTTTTCAGTTTAGAGCATGGGTGAATGTAGTTTCCTTCCTTTCCCATAACCACAAGTAGGTGGGCTAGATTTTGGAAGAAGATATTTTCGTGAAGATATCGATATGTTTTAAAATATGTATATATTTAAAATATCACTTAGATGAAACTCACATTGTTAGAAAATGTTTTGTCTATCCTTGTGAATTTTGTGAAATGGTTTTCAATGTTAAACTATTTAAAACTAATAAAACAAAAAGGCTTTTTTTTTTTTTTGGTCAAAAACATCAAATTTAGTCAGCTTAAAACAAAACAACAATTGGGATAAAACTTCCAAAAGGACTTTTGGAACAATTACAGAAAAAATTTAGAGGAAGAAGGGCCAAGAAAATTCAGTTAAATTTTGCAAAGTTTTTCCCAATGGAGAAAAAAAAATCAGTAAGTTAAAATGAGTTGTAAAAATGTCATTTTTACCATAAAAATAGATATCATCTTTTGAAAGCCATTATTTATCACCAAGAGTTCATGCACTTCAAAGGACTCTTTTTTAAGTCCAACTAGATGCTTTTGAGTTCTGCTTAGCAGCGTAAAGCTTTCAGGAAAAGGTTAAACACACACTCTGTTTATGCAGATAGGGAGTCTGGTAAATACATTGAACACTGGCACAGTGTTGCTTGCTGCTGGATTCAGAGATTCTGGGATCTTGTAAACCATTGGAAACTCTCTTTCTTATTTCATAGTCTGCTGTGTCTATTAAGAAAATAAGTATGCATGTGTTTTTTTCGATGAGTATGCTTATACTTAAAAATAATAGATAATAATAAAATGGTGCATTTTTATTTGAAAATACAAAGACTGCTTAAACCAGCCACTAAAATAATCTAACGTAGTAATAGCTACATTTTTTTCTCTAGATCTTCATTTTTCATGATTAGGTCTAAAGATCCAATTACCCTGAAATATCATATATTGCCTCAAACTTGGAACAGATTGTCCTGACACAGTGCTAAGATATAATAAGACATGTTTTATACTGGGCCTAAAGATCCCAGAGAGTAAAACTCAGTACTGTTTCACTATTTGCATATAAAAGATTGTTGTACTGATAATGTAATCATGAACTATCTGAGCCTTTATATCTGCCTAGAAGTAGAAGAAGCAACTAGATTCCTAGTGTCTTCCCCCAATTTTCTTTTCATTTTTCTATTGAAAAGAAAAGTGATTACAACTTTATTCCATCTATATCCTCTTTCTATATCATTTACCAGTATGAAATCTGAAGCATAAATACATACTACTTATTTTTATACTTGAAAATAAAACTTGGGTGTTTTTTCAACTCTGGGAACTTTCTTTTCACATTGCTAAATGTGCACTTTTAGCTGAGTCAACCATGGCTGGGTACCAATTGCATCACTGTATAAATTGCTGAAACTTGCTCTCATAGTTACCTTGGAGAACCTTGCTGCCTACAGGTCTGAGAATGGTTGTTCATTGGCATTGCTGTATCTAACCCACTGGACAACGAGATAAATAATCAGTTGGTAGACTGAAAACACACATCATTAGGTTTGGCCACAGGTAGCAGAGAATTAAAATTTAGGTGTCATAATCATTTTTTATATCCACAGTGTGCTAACCTCTTTTGAGTGATGATATTGGCTGTTTTTATGATTAACTTCCATGTGGAACAACGTTAGCTCCTCAGCGGACTCATAGGACAGGTGTCCTCTCTCTCATCACTGTCCACTTCATCTCCACATTCAAACCATGTTTGTATTATCAATGGGTGAGACCTGCCGGGAGCTGGCAGAAATCTGCTTGCTAGCTCTAGCCTTGCCCACATGCTCTGGCACAGTCTGTTGCTCTGTATGTGGGGCCAAAGACCACATTTCACTCTTTTTAAATGTGTCTGGTGGAGAAGATCAATGTTGATGTTCAAGAAATAGTTCTGAAATTCATGAAGCAGGGTTGTCACTTCCCCTCATAAAATAAATTCTCTTCTGAATGAGAAAATATATGTGATTTCTTCATAAGACAAAATTTGTGAGATCCTAAAAAACCCATCCATTTATTTTATAGTCAAAATTTGTGAGTTTTAGTTTGGTCTCTACAGTTGTAGAAAATATTTTGTGCCTAGTAACCATTTTTTTTTCTAATTGTGGAGACCAAAGCAATTGCATTCCCCAGTAATTCATATGTTAATGTGTTTAGTATTGCAGATTGAGAATGTGTGTAGAAATATTATTTAATACACAATTAAGTTAAAAGCAGTTTATTGGAGTGGACCCAACATGACTAGTGTCCTTCTGAATCACTAGCATATAGCAAGTAAATATCATACAGGGAGACCATATTGAGGCTGAGGAAGAAGCTTTTGTAGAATCTTTATGCTGATCTGGGAATTTAACCTTACAGAACCGTTTCTCCTTTTCCTATTACCCAGTCTGCAATGTTTTTGTAGTGGCACTACGGCAGTAATACATGTACCACCCAAACAGTAATTGCAAGCCAATGCTTCAGTACTTTCTTTAAAGCTTTTGCTCAAAACACTCTAAAATTTATTCATTCTTATTAATTACAGTTTATTCACTTTGTATCCCAGCTGTAGCTCCCTCTCTCGTCTCCTCCCAATCCCTTCCTCCCTCCCTCATCTCCTCCCATGCCCCTCCTCAAATCCATTGATAAGGGAGGTCCTCTTCCCCTTCCCTCTGACCCCAGCCTATCAGGACTGGCTGCATTGTTTTCCTCTGTGGCCTGGTAAGGCTGTGTCCGCCCCTCAGGGGGAGGTGATCAAAGAACCAACCACTGAATTCATGTCAGCGTTAGTCCCTGTTCCCCTTACTAGGGCACCGACTTTGACACTGAGCTGCCATGAGCTACATCTGTTCAGGGGTACTAGGTTATCTCCATGCATGGTCCTTCACTGGTATATCAGTCTCAAAAAAGATCCCTTTGCCCAGATTACTTAAAACTCTTGTTGACAGATCCCTACAGTCACTTTGCATTTTATATAATAATTTTTCTCTCTTAACTGATACCTAATTTACATATCATCTGTACCTGCATGTGCTCACAGATTTTTTCTCATACTATTTAGTATTGTGTTTCAAAAATAAAATATAATATATGGTTGTTAATTGTTTTAGTGATTTAAAGTAACAATATATAAATAGATATAATTCACCTTTGTATTTCTATTGGCTGCTTTTTACTCTAAGACTGACACCACCTAGAGTCACTGAGAAAAACCTCAACTGAAGAATTGCTCAGGTCAAGCTGTTCTCTTGCTTGTCTCTAAGGGATTGTGTTGGTTGATTATTGGTTTGTGAGGGTTCATCCTGCTATGGGAAACAACAATCTGTGGCAGATGGGTCTGGACTATAAAAGAAAGCTTCCTGATTATGGTCCAGTAAGCAGTATGCCTCCACTGTTGCTGCTTGAGCTCCTGCCCCGGCTTCCCCCACCCCCTATGAACTGTGACCTGGAAGTGTAAGCAGAAATAACCCCTTTCCTCCTGTAAGCTGATTGCGGTGTTCATCACAGCTACAGAATGCAAACTAGAACAACCATTCTGGTCCTCTATCCTAGCATGCCTCATTGGCAGAGCTCTTCTGTAGCTTGTTGTATGACATGGGCATGGGGATGGGAGGAGGGAGTGTTTGAAACATGATTCTGAGGTTCCATTAGAATTGACCCAGAATGACTACTCCAAGGTGTTTATATTGTGAACTTTGATGAAAGCTGAGACTGAGCAAAGGTTTTATAGGTTTAAAACATTTGCTTACCTTGAATCTGCTGTATCAGTATTGAAAGCTAATATGCCTCTGAAAGCTTTTTATCATAACATCATTTTACATTTGTCCATTGGATAGTATTGGTCACAATACAAGAAATCTATAAATTGCAGAATCCTTGCATATCAACAATGAAAAATAAAAGGGCTTTCCACACATCCAGATTATACATGTGCCTGAGTATGTTCCTATGCCAGTTATTTACAGTGGTGCTTCTCAACCTGTAGACCTCTTTATGGGTTCAATGACCCACCCACTGGGGTCACATATCAGATATTCTTTATATCAGATATTTACATTACTATTCATAACAGTAGCAAAATCACAATTATGAAGTAGCAATAGAAATAATTTTATGTTTTGGGGGTCACCACAACACAAGGAACTGTACTGAAGGGTTGTAGCATTTGGATGGTTACAGTGATATTCATAGGATTAAATTGCACCCTTTAATCATGACCACTGCTACTTTGCATCCTACATAAGCAAGCATCTTTATGTTAGCCTTAAGTAAATGGAGAATCACGTGTTGAAGCATTTAAACAGAGGATTATTTATTAAAGCCAAATTATCAATATTGAAATTTTTATTGGATGTTTACATAAGTCAAAAAACAAAAATTGACCTTATTAGGGTCAGGATTAGGGTGGGGGAAGGGGCAATTATGAATAGCACATTAATCTGTGACTTTGAGACTTTTCCAGAAGGCTCTTTTACGAATGAGGGAGACAAACCTTTTTAGCTTTAACCAATAACCTTTCAACACAACTGAATAAGATGAAAGAGAAAGAGACAGAGAGAAAGAGAGAGACAAACACAGAGAGAGTGAACAGGAATGGAAAGAACAGGGACTAGGAAATGAAAGAAGAGAAGAATCAGGTTCTGATTTGCAGTCCTTTGAGGATTGTAAATTCATGTTTTGAAATTGTTCAGCTGATTCTGTTGCTAATTTCTTTACTATTAGAGCAGAATTGCATCTCAGGAAGTCTTTAATCAGGAGCTGGGCATGAAGAGTTGAAAGAACCTGTAATTTTAAATAACTAAGCACATGTTTCCCTCTGCTTTCTCTAGATACACAAGGAGAGTTTCTGAGTATGAAAATTGCTTTGTCCCTGATAACTCTCACAGTCAGGGTGGAATGAGTTCATGATCCAGGAGTGACACAATTTACCCTACCTTTCCTTACACTGGCTTTCTCTTTTCTGAATTAATTGCCTTTCATTATGCTCTATGTGTTTTCAGATCTTGAGAGACTTTAGTGTAAAATCTTCTTATGCTGGTAGTTAAATTGAGGCTTACAAACCCCTCTGCCAACCTAATTTTCTCTGTTCTAGGAGAGATCTCAATGTGCTGTTATCTGTTTGACCATGTCTTGCCCATGCTCCACTGAAGAGCCAGGCTAGTTAATGAGAAATGCTAATCATTTCAAATCCCAGTCTTAGCTGATTAGAACTCCAAACAATAGAAAAATGTGTTCACGTGTGAATTACATAAAAAAGCACTAAAAGTTAATGACTAAAATAGTGAGGAAATGAGTTCACATATTCTTTTTCTTGTTTATTATTATTATTAAGCATTCAGCTATTTGTGCAGTATGCATGTATAAGGGGAAACTGTTTGCTCCATGGAAGACACATGGAAGCCAGAGTTGATAACATGTTGGAGTTGGTCCTTTCACCATGTAGGTCTCTGGGACTGAACTCTCAACTCCTCCTGTTTGGCTGGCCAAAAACCACCTCCTGCTCCCAAGTCTCCTGTGAGTGACCAGTAGAGTTTAATTATGGTTTCCTGCCAAAGCATGGTTAGGAGGTTTAATGCACGAAAGTACTATTGGAATCAGATTACCTACCATCATGTTAAAGCTCAGGGATGCAGGGGACAGAAAACACAAGCATGAAAGTAGGAAAAGAGCTAAAGGTGGCAACTGCATAAAGGAATCCAAGCTTTTCCTGATTTTCCCAATAAAGTTTATTTATACACTCATTAGCCAAAACAGTTCCAGATGGTCTCTTGCAGTCCAGTGAGGACGAAAAAGTGAGTTTTTCTTTCTATAGTAAAGGAAGGGAAAACGTGGGTAGAGCTGCCATATAGCTGCCCAGAGTTTGGGGTACAGGCACAAGCTGAAAATGACTTGTGCCGTGCATAGAAAGCTGCCCAGCAGCAGCCCTTCCTCAGCAGTCACCTTCTGCAATGGCGAATCATTAAAATAATTCAATTACATAGCTTCAGTAACGTACATTACACATTTTAAAAGCTAGAATTTAGAAAACTTGTCATGATTTCAAACGTTGACTCAGATCCTTACCCAGAAAAAAATACATAGCTGGTTTTGGCTCAGCCATGTGAGCCGCCATTCAGATGTGCACCTTCTGCTCATTAGAGCCATGCTCAGAGCCACCAGGGGGACTCTGGCGATCTAAATTATACTGAAGATGTCCCACAGTGAGATCTGCTCCGTGTAGGTTTTTCTGGCCTATTGCAGCGAGAACCACTCTGAGTGCATTAGTTCAGTAACAGTATCACAGGCAAAAAGGGAAAAAGCTTTTTTTTTCATGGTACCCCCGATTTCTCCCGCACCCTGCACCTGACATATGTTAGTACTTTTTCTGTGGATCAGCTGCTGGACTCACAGAGCCTGGATTTTGCAGTTCCTATGGCACAGGAAGGAACCACTTGCCCTTTCTGCAGGGTTCCATGGCTCCTATTTTTTTTCTTTTTTTATTAATTTATTTATTTTTATATCAATTACAGGTTAGGTACTTTGCATCCCAGGCATAGCCTCCTCCCTCATTCCCTCCCACCTTCCCACTCCCTCCCTCATCTCCCTCCTCCCCACCTCCTCCAAGTCCACCAACAGGGGAGGACCTCCTCACCTTCCATCCAAACCCAGCTCATCCTGTCTCCTCAGGGCTGGCTGCAATGCCCTCCCCTGGGTTCTAGCCCATCTGTCACT